>JARFIW010001600.1:3776767-4465151 GCA_036346225.1 Platerodrilus igneus | reverse complement strand
TGCAGTCTAAACATGCAAACTTAAATAATTCTCATAGAATTAACTTTTCAGAACCAGTAATTCTAAATATTGTAAGCAATAAGAAAAAAAAAGAATTTCAAGAAATGTGCTACATTTACAGATACCCTAACACCATGAATAAAAGAACAGATATAAATAATTTGAGTACTATATACACATATTTATTACATTTTCAGTCTGATAATAATTCAGATACAAATACAACACCAAGATAAATATATTTATTACATCTTACTCCAACCAAATTATGTAATCGACATTGTTACACTCACATACACGTACATACTTATTACTTAGAAAATCTAGCAACACCTTTTGCACATAATTAGAAAACAAAGTTTTGTATACAAAATCAAACTTTCAAAAATTGTCACTGTATACAGAAATATGAAATTTTTATGTTATACTTATGTTTTTATGTTTTTAGTTTGTAGAATTGTGCTTGCCTTTATATTTATATAACGCCAATTTATTAGTAACCTCAATTAGTAAGTACTTTAGTTATTAATATTGTAATAGCGTTTTAATATTGTAGCACCTTTGAAAAAGGATAGAAATATATCCGAAAATTTAGGTGATAAAAAAGAGTACTCTTTAATCCAGCAGACCTGAAACCCACAACTCCTAATAAATAAATCTACAGCAAGGTCATTAACTTACAAATATATATATATATATATATATATATATATATATATTTTAATCGAGAAGTTAGTTTAATGAGTCTTAAATTAATGAAAAATGAACAAGAATTAATGGCAAGTGACTCAAATTCAGCCACGAGGGCATCCTGTCGACGCGTTTCGCCCTAATTGGGGCTCATCAGGACAGGAGTAGCAAAGTTGTAACATTTAATATAGACACCTTATGGGAAGTACAGCATCACCTAGCTCACAATTTGTGTCTTCATATCGTTTCACCTAATATGAGGTTTAAAAGCAGTGGCACGGAGAGATCCGCTCAACTGCCTTTCATAGCAAGATATAATTTAATCGAGATATTTAATGAGTCTTAAATTAGAAAATACAAGATTAATGGCAAGTACTCAAATTCGCCACGAGGGCATCTGTACGTTTCGCCATAATTGGGCTATAGTTAAGGAGTTAGCAAAGTTGTAACATCTTAATGAAAATGAGACACCAATTAATGGCGAAGTACAGCAATCACTGCCACAATTTGATGTCTTCGTATGCGTTTCACCTAATTGAGGTTTTAACACTCGGCACGAGGAGTCGGCTAATGTACCTTTTCCATTAGCAATATAATTTAATCGACTTAGTTTAAATGTCTTAAATTCAATCGATAAATATACAAAATTAATGGCAGGTACTAAATCAGCGCACTGAGCCGGATCCGTCACGTGCTTTCGCCTAATTGGGTCATAGATTAACGAGTAGCAAAGTTAATTTAAATTAGCGACTAGGAAACAGATACCGAATGCATCACAAATTGTGAGCTCGTGATGCTGTACTTCCCTAATATGAGGTGTCTAATTAACAGTGTTACGGAGACTTGTTAACTCCTTTCCTATAGCCCAATTAGGTTACGAAACAGCGTTACGAGTCTAAATTATGCACTCGTGACTGAATTATGCAGTTCAACATTCAGCCACGAGGAATCCTGTTCACTGCTTTCATGCTAATTGTAAGCTCATCAGAACAGGAGTTATCGATTAAATTATAACATTTGGCTATGGAAAAGGCAGTTGAGCCGAATCTCCTCCGTGCCGACTGTTGTTAAAACCTGCGATATTAGGTGAAACGATACGAAGACTACAAATTGTGAGCTAGGTGATGCTGTACTTCCCATAAGGTGTCTATATTAAATGTTACAACTTTGTTACTCCTGTCCTGATGAGCCCCAATTAGGGCGATTTAACGCGTCGACAGGATGTCCTCGTGGCTGAATTTGAGTCACTTGCCATTAATTCAATTGTTCAATTTAATTCATTAAATTTAAGACTCAATTACAGACTAACGTTCTCGATAATAAATTATATCTTTGGCTATGGAAAAGGCAGTTGAGCCGGATCTCCCCCGTGCCGACTGTTGTTAAAACCTGCGATATTAGGTGAAACGATACGAAGACACAAATTGTGAGCTAGGTGATGCTGTACTTCCCATAAGGTGTCTATATTAAATGTTACAACTTTGCTACTCCTGTCCTGATGAGCCCCAATTAGGGCGAAACGCGTCGACAGGATGCCCTCGTGGCTGAATTTGAGTCACTTGCCATTAATTCTTTTTCATTTTTCATTAATTTAAGACTCATTAAACTAACTTCTCGATTAAATTATATCTTTGGCTATGGAAAAAGGCAGTTGAGCCGGATCTCCTCCGTGCCGACTGTTGTTAAAACCTGCGATATTAGGTGAAACGATACGAAGACACAAATTGTGAGCTAGGTGATGCTGTACTTCCCATAAGGTGTCTATATTAAATGTTACAACTTTGCTACTCCTGTCCTGATGAGCCCCAATTAGGGCGAAACGCGTCGACAGGATGCCCTCGTGGCTGAATTTGAGTCACTTGCCATTAATTCGTGTTCATTTTTCATTAATTTAAGACATCATTAAACTAACTTCTCGATTAAATTATATCTTTGGCTATGGAAAAGGCAGTTGAGCCGGATCTCCTCCGTGCCGTACTGTTGTAATAAAACCAATGCTAGATATTATGGTGAAACAGTAATTACTGTTATAGACAATCAAATTGTGAGCTAGGTGATGCTGTACTTCCCATAAGGTGTCTATATTAAATGTTAACTTAACTTTGCTTACATCCTGTCCTGAAATGAGCCCCAATTAGGGCGAAACGCAGTCGACAGGATGCTCCTCGTGGCTGATATTTGTAGTTCGACTTGCCATTAATTCTTGTTACATTTTTCATTAATATTAGAAGTATCCTCATTAAACTAACTTCTCGATATAAATTATATCTTTGGCTATGGAAAAGGCAGTTGAGCCGGATCTCCTCCGTGCCAAGACTGTATGTTAAAACCTGCGATTATTAGGTGTAAACGATACGAAGACACAAATTGTGAGCTAGGTGATGCTAGTACTTCCCATAATGGTGTACTATATTAAATGTTACAACTTTGAAGATTAACATCACTGTCCAATTGATAAAAGAGCTCACACTTAATTAGCAGGCGAAACGCATAGTCACTATGTTTTATGCCCTCGTTGGCTGAAATTTGATCACTTGCCATATTATATTCTTATCGATTCATTTATTCATTAATTAAGACTCAATTAAGACATAACTTCTCATTAAAATTTAGTTCTATTGGCTATGGAAAAGGAGTAGCCAATTCTCCGTAACATGTTGTATAAGAACCTTATTAGGTGAATACGATACCTGAGAACCACAATTTGAGCTAGGTGATGCGTACTTCACCATAAGGTTTATATTAAATGTTACAATTTGTACTCCTGTCCTGATAGCCCCAATATAGGAATCGAAACGCAGTTACGACTTAATATGAACACCCGTGGACGAATTATGAGTCACTAATTCAGCCATAGGCATCTGTCATTTTCATCTAATTTAAGACTCATAGACAGATGCGATTAAATTATAACATTAGCTATGAACTAGGAAGTGACAGCATCTGAGCCGGATTCCTCGTGCTGACTGTTCGTTAAAACCTGCAATATTAGGTTTTAACAACATACGAAGACACGAAATTGTGAGCTACCGGTCGAACTGCCTTACTTCCATAGCCAAAGATATAATTTAATCGTAGAAGTTAGTTTAATGAGTCTTAAATTAATGAAAATGAACACGAATTAATGGCAAGTGACTCAAATTCAGCCACGAGGGCATCCTGTCGACGCGTTTCGCCTAATTGGGCTCATCAGGACAGGAGTAGCAAAGTTGTAACATTTACATATAGACACCTTATGGGAAGTACAGCATCACCTACTCACAATTTGTGATCTTCTCGTTTCACCTAATATCTTGGCATGGTTTTAACAACAGTGCAGTGAGCGAGATCCCGGCTCAACTGCTTTTAAACCATATGCCAAAGATAAATTTAATCGAGAGATTAGTTCCTAATGAGTCTTAAATTAAAAATGAACAGAATTAATGGCAAGTGACTAAATTCAGCACGAGGCATCCTGTCGACGAGTTTCGCCCTAATTGGGGAACTCATCAGGACCTTGCAAGTGAGTCATGCAAAGTTGTAATTTCATTATTAACTCATTAACACCTTATGGAGTACAGCATCACCTAGCTCGAAAGATTGTGCGTCTTCCGTCATGTTTAAACCTAATATTCGCAGGTTTTAACAACAAGCACGGAGGAATCGAGCTCAGACTGCCTTTTCCATAGCCAATATTAAATGTTAATCAATTAGTTTCTGAGTCCTTACCCAATTAATGAAAGATGAACAGGAATGCCTAATGGCAAGTTGACTCAATCCATTACCACGAGGCATCCTGTTCGACGTGTTTCGCCCTAATTTAGGCTCATCAGGACAGGAGTAGCATAAGTTGTAACATTGGCTATGGAAAACGCAGTTGAGCCGAATCTCCTCCGTGCTGACATGTTGTTAAAACCTGCGATATTAGGTGAAACGATACGAAGTTTACACAAATTGTGAGCTAGGTGATCGCTGTACTTCCTTCATAAGGTGTCTATATTAAATGTTACAACTTTGTTACTCCTGTCCTGAGGCCCCAATTAGGGCGAAACCGTCGAACAGGATGCCCTCGTGGCTGAATTTGAGTCACTTGCCATTAATTCTTGTTCATTTTCATTAATTTAAGACTCATTAATAGGGCTAACTTCTGCGGATTAAATTATATCTTTGGCTATGGAAAAAGGCAGTTGAGCCAGATCTCCTCCGTGCTGACTGTTGTTAAAACCTGCGATATTAGGTGAAACGATACGAAGACACAAATTGTGAGCTAGGTGATGCTGTACTTCCCATAAGGTGTCTATATTAAATGTTACAACTTTGCTACTCCTGTCCTGATGAGCCCCAATTAGGGCGAAACGCGTCGACATGATGCCCTCGTGGCTGAATTTGAGTCACTTGCCATTAATTCTTGTTCATTTTTCATTAATTTAAGACTCATTAAACTAACTTCTCGATTAAATTATATCTTTGGCTATGGAAAAAGGCAGTTGAGCCGGATCTCCCCCGTGCCGACTGTTGTTAAAACCTGCAATATTAGGTGAAACGATACGAAGACACAAATTGTGAGCTAGGTGATGCTGTACTTCCCATAAGGTGTCTATATTAAATGTTACAACTTTGTTACTCCTGTCCTGATGAGCCCCAATTAGGGCGAAACGCGTCGACAGGATGCCCTCGTGGCTGAATTTGAGTCACTTGGCATTAATTCTTGTTCATTTTTCATTAATTTAAGACTCATCAAACTAACTTCTCGATTAAATTATATCTTTGGCTATGGAAAAAGGCAGTTGAGCCGGATCTCCTCCGTGCTGACTGTTGTTAAAACCTGCGATATTAGGTGAAACGATACGAAGACACAAATTGTGAGCTAGGTGATGCTGTACTTCCCATAAGGTGTCTATATTAAATGTTACAACTTTGCTACTCCTGTCCTGATGAGCCCCAATTAGGGCGAAACGCGTCGACATGATGCCCTCGTGGCTGAATTTGAGTCACTTGCCATTAATTCTTGTTCATTTTCATTAATTTAAGACTCATTAAACTAACTTCTCGATTAAATTATATCTTTGGCTATGGAAAAAGGCAGTTGAGCCGGATCTCCCCGTGCTGACTGTTGTTAAAACCTGCGATATTAGGTGAAACGATACGAAGACACAAATTGTGAGCTAGGTGATGCTGTACTTCCCATAAGGTGTCTATATTAAATGTTACAACTTTGCTACTCCTGTCCTGATGAGCCCCAATTAGGGCGAAACGCGTCGACATGATGCCCTCGTGGCTGAATTTGAGTCACTTGCCATTAATTCTTGTTCATTTTTCATTAATTTAAGACTCATTAAACTAACTTCTCGATTAAATTATATCTTTGGCTATGGAAAAAGGCAGTTGAGCCGGATCTCCTCCGTGCCGACTGTTGTTAAAACCTGCGATATTAGGTGAAACGATACGAAGACACAAATTGTGAGCTAGGTGATGCTGTACTTCCCATAAGGTGTCTATATTAAATGTTACAACTTTGTTACTCCTGTCCTGATGAGCCCCAATTAGGGCGAAACGCGTCGACAGGATGTCCTCGTGGCTGAATTTGAGTCACTTGCCATTAATTCTTGTTCATTTTTCATTAATTTAAGACTCATTAAACTAACTTCTCGATTAAATTATATCTTTGGCTATGGAAAAAGGCAGTTGAGCCGGATCTCCTCCGTGCCGACTGTTGTTAAAACCTGCGATATTAGGTGAAACAATACGAAGACACAAATTGTGAGCTAGGTGATGCTGTACTTCCCATAAGGTGTCTATATTAAATGTTACAACTTTGCTACTCCTGTCCTGATGAGCCCCAATTAGGGCGAAACGCGTCGACAGGATGCCCTCGTGGCTGAATTTGAGTCACTTGCCATTAATTCTTGTTCATTTTCATTAATTTAAGACTCATTAAACTAACTTCTCGATTAAATTATATCTTTGGCTATGGAAAAAGGCAGTTGAGCCGGATCTCCTCCGTGCCGACTGTTGTTAAAACCTGCGATATTAGGTGAAACGATACGAAGACACAAATTGTGAGCTAGGTGATGCTGTACTTCCCATAAGGTGTCTATATTAAATGTTACAACTTTGTTACTCCTGTCCTGATGAGCCCCAATTAGGGCGAAACGCGTCGACATGATGCCCTCGTGGCTGAATTTGAGTTTTTTTTTTTTTTTTTTTTTTTTTTTTTTTTTTTTTTTTTTTTTTTTTTTTTTTTTTTTTTTTTTTTTTTTTTTTTCCCCCCCCCCCCCCCCCCCCCCCCCCCCCCCCCCCCCCCCCCCCCCCCCCCTGAATTTGAGTCACTTGCCATTAATTCTTGTTCATTTTTCATTAATTTAAGACTCATTAAACTAACTTCTCGATTAAATTATATCTTTGGCTATGGAAAAGGCAGTTGAGCCGGATCTCCTCCGTGCCGACTGTTGTTAAAACCTGCGATATTAGGTGAAACGATACGAAGACACAAATTGTGAGCTAGGTGATGCTGTACTTCCCATAAGGTGTCTATATTAAATGTTACAACTTTGTACTCCTGTCCTGATGAGCCCCAATTAGGGCGAAACGCGTCGACATGATGCCCTCGTGGCTGAATTTGAGTCACTTGCCATTAATTCTTGTTCATTTTTCATTAATTTAAGACTCATTAAACTAACTTCTCGATTAAATTATATCTTTGGCTATGGAAAAAGGCAGTTGAGCCGGATCTCCCCCGTGCCGACTGTTGTTAAAACCTGCGATATTAGGTGAAACGATACGAAGACACAAATTGTGAGCTAGGTGATGCTGTACTTCCCATAAGGTGTCTATATTAAATGTTACAACTTTGTTACTCCTGTCCTGATGAGCCCCAATTAGGGCGAAACGCGTCGACATGATGCCCTCGTGGCTGAATTTGAGTCACTTGCCATTAATTCTTGTTCATTTTTCATTAATTTAAGACTCATTAAACTAACTTCTCGATTAAATTATATCTTTGGCTATGGAAAAAGGCAGTTGAGCCGGATCTCCTCCGTGCTGACTGTTGTTAAAACCTGCGATATTAGGTGAAACGATACGAAGACACAAATTGTGAGCTAGGTGATGCTGTACTTCCCATAAGGTGTCTATATTAAATGTTACAACTTTGCTACTCCTGTCCTGATGAGCCCCAATTAGGGCGAAACGCGTCGACATGATGCCCTCGTGGCTGAATTTGAGTCACTTGCCATTAATTCTTGTTCATTTTTCATTAATTTAAGACTCATTAAACTAACTTCTCGATTAAATTATATCTTTGGCTATGGAAAAAGGCAGTTGAGCCGGATCTCCTCCGTGCCGACTGTTGTTAAAACCTGCGATATTAGGTGAAACGATACGAAGACAAAAATTGTGAGCTAGGTGATGCTGTACTTCCCATAAGGTGTCTATATTAAATGTTACAACTTTGTTACTCCTGTCCTGATGAGCCCCAATTAGGGCGAAACGCGTCGACAGGATGCCCTCGTGGCTGAATTTGAGTCACTTGGCATTAATTCTTGTTCATTTTCATTAATTTAAGACTCAATAAACTAACTTCTCGATTAAATTATATCTTTGGCTATGGAAAAGGCAGTTGAGCCGGATCTCCTCCGTGCCGACTGTTGTTAAAACCTGCGATATTAGGTGAAACGATACGAAGACACAAATTGTGAGCTAGGTGATGCTGTACTTCCCATAAGGTGTCTATATTAAATGTTACAACTTTGCTACTCCTGTCCTGATGAGCCCCAATTAGGGCGAAACGCGTCGACATGATGCCCTCGTGGCTGAATTTGAGTCACTTGCCATTAATTCTTGTTCATTTTCATTAATTTAAGACTCATTAAACTAACTTCTCGATTAAATTATATCTTTGGCTATGGAAAAAGGCAGTTGAGCCGGATCTCCTCCGTGCCGACTGTTGTTAAAACCTGCGATATTAGGTGAAACGATACGAAGACACAAATTGTGAGCTAGGTGATGCTGTACTTCCCATAAGGTGTCTATATTAAATGTTACAACTTTGTTACTCCTGTCCTGATGAGCCCCAATTAGGGCGAAACGCGTCGACAGGATGCCCTCGTGGCTGAATTTGAGTCACTTGCCATTAATTCTTGTTCATTTCATTAATTTAAGACTCATTAAACTAACTTCTCGATTAAATTATATCTTTGGCTATGGAAAGGCAGTTGAGCCGGATCTCCTCCGTGCGACTGTTGTTAAAACCTGCGATATTAGGTGAAACGATACGAAGACACAAATTGTGAGCTAGGTGATGCTGTACTTCCCATAAGGTGTCTATATTAAATGTTACAACTACTCCTGTCCTGATGAGCCCCAATTAGGGCGAAACGCGTCGACAGATGCCCTCGTGGCTGAATTTGAGTCACTTGCCATTAATTCTTGTTCATTTCATTAATTTAAGACTCATTAAACTAACTTCTCGATTAAATTATATCTTTGGCTATGGAAAGGCAGTTGAGCCGGATCTCCTGCCGACTGTTGTTAAAACCTGCGATATTAGGTGAAACGATACGAAGACACAAATTGTGAGCTAGGTGATGCTGTACTTCCCATAAGGTGTCTATATTAAATGTTACAACTTTGTTACTCCTGTCCTGATGAGCCCCAATTAGGGCAAAACGCGTCGACAGGATGCCCTCGTGGCTGAATTTGAGTCACTTGCCATTAATTCTTGTTCATTTTTCATTAATTTAAGACTCAATAAACTAACTTCTCGATTAAATTATATCTTTGGCTATGGAAAAAGGCAGTTGAGCCGGATCTCCTCCGTGCCGACTGTTGTTAAAGCCTGCGATATTAGGTGAAACGATACGAAGACACAAATTGTGAGCTAGGTGATGCTGTACTTCCCATAAGGTGTCTATATTAAATGTTACAACTTTGCTACTCCTGTCCTGATGAGCCCCAATTAGGGCGAAACGCGTCGACATGATGCCCTCGTGGCTGAATTTGAGTCACTTGCCATTAATTCTTGTTCATTTTTCATTAATTTAAGACTCATTAAACTAACTTCTCGATTAAATTATATCTTTGGCTATGGAAAAAGGCAGTTGAGCCGGATCTCCTCCGTGCCGACTGTTGTTAAAACCTGCGATATTAGGTGAAACGATACGAAGACAAAATTGTGAGCTAGGTGATGCTGTACTTCCCATAAGGTGTCTATATTAAATGTTACAACTTTGTTACTCCTGTCCTGATGAGCCCCAATTAGGGTGAAACGCGTCGACAGGATGCCCTCGTGGCTGAATTTGAGTCACTTGCCATTAATTCTTGTTCATTTTTCATTAATTTAAGACTCAATAAACTAACTTCTCGATTAAATTATATCTTTGGCTATGGAAAAAGGCAGTTGAGCCGGATCTCCTCCGTGCCGACTGTTGTTAAAGCCTGCGATATTAGGTGAAACGATACGAAGACACAAATTGTGAGCTAGGTGATGCTGTACTTCCCATAAGGTGTCTATATTAAATGTTACAACTTTGCTACTCCTGTCCTGATGAGCCACAATTAGGGCGAAACGCGTCGACAGGATGCCCTCGTGGCTGAATTTGAGTCACTTGCCATTAATTCTTGTTCATTTTTCATTAATTTAAAACTCATCAAACTAACTTCTCGATTAAATTATATCTTTGGCTATGGAAAAAGGCAGTTGAGCCGGATCTCCTCCGTGCCGACTGTTGTTAAAACCTGCGATATTAGGTGAAACGATACGAAGACACAAATTGTGAGCTAGGTGATGCTGTACTTCCCATAAGGTGTCTATATTAAATGTTACAACTTTGCTACTCCTGTCCTGATGAGCCCCAATTAGGGCGAAACACGTCGACAGGATGCCCTCGTGGCTGAATTTGAGTCACTTGCCAATAATTCTTGTTCATTTTTTATATATATATATATATATATATATATATTGTAAGTAGTGTTTTACACAAGGTAAGTTGATAAATACTAACGTATTGAAATTATATATATATATATATATATATATATATATATATATACACATAGGGGGTTAGTTAAAAGTGTGGAGACGACGATTTATTGTCGTTAATATTCATTTTAGGAAATTACTTTCAATACAAAAGTTTTTATGAAATTTTTATTTACATTTGAGAATACTTGATTTTCTTTTCTTCAATTGTTTTTGAGTTACACCTGCCCGTGTAAATTTTTAAATGGTAACCTGCTAATTTTACTCTACTATTCGATAGAGCATTTTTTTTCTCTTTACAACTGTATTTTTGGTTTTTTATATCTATTTTAATAAGATTTTTACATGGAAAAACCGGTTCACGTATTTACGAATAGTAGGTACATCTAAGATAGACAAAATTATTTACAATAAAGTTATCGGTCACAATTTTATCATTAAAAACAACTTAATAACTAAGTAAATTAAAGTAAGTGTTCAAAATGTCCTCGATTTGTAATTTGACAGTGACCCAATCGATTTACAAAACCCAGAAGAGAATTCTCTAAAAATTCACGGGGAGTTTCGTGTATCGTTCTGGTAATTCGGATTTTTAAATCTTCAATGTCATCAAACCTATCTTTGAAACCTTGTTTTTACGTATCCCCAAAGAAAAAATCTAAAGGACTTACATCAGGTGAACGGGGGCTGACCAGTCAAAGTTCCCTCATCCCAATTCATCTTTTTGGAAAAACGTTATCCAGATATTGATGAACATTCAAGGGGTAATTTAATTGAGTAAGCTCTAAATTACATATTTAATTAATGTGACAAAATATATTTTTCCGACGACCACTTGTGAAAACAACAGATTACACACTACTTATTTATGTAGAAAGTAAAGCATATCACTCTAGAGTGCGAAAGTACATATCACTCTAGTGTTGAAATATTTTTCAACTCTAGAGTGATATGACTGATGTTGGTATGCTAGTTACCTAGGCAACCCAAATGACTACCGGTTTCTATCTTTTTGCATTCATTCGTTTCGTTTTTGCTAATAACAGTTTAAAATACCCATAGTTAAATCGATACTGACAGTTTCCGTTTTACTTAAAGATGTAATTACTCATATTAGTTTGTAATTGAAATGATTTCTTCAATAAAAATTGAGAATGCATACGCTAAAAGCAACAGATTCGCGGATTTTATAAAAACAAAGTAGGTGTTCGAATTTTCAACATCAAAACGTCAAATAAATTTTATAGGTGTCTGTCTGTCTTGCATTATTGCGTACACATTTATTGCAAATAAGCATAAAAATAACTATTTCGTAATTGTTTTCAGTGGTGGTCGTCGGAAAAATAGTGTACAGTACTTGCGTGGAAAGTGACATTTCACACTCGTGGAATAGTCGCACTCGGCTGACGCCTCGTGCGACAATACTCTTCCACTCGTGTGAAATGGGTCACTTTCCACGCTAGTAATGTAATATACTATTCAATAGATTTCTGCTGATATTAAAATTCCAGCTTTGCTATCTTCAAATTTATTTAAAAGAACATTGTCTAGATCTTCTTCACTCGAAAACTGTAGATCTTCTACTAAAGTAGCTGCTGACTTCGACCTAGGTCTACCTCTGCCCCTGTCGCTTTAACAGAGTACAAGCAGTATCTGAAAATTCACAGGTTTTTCAACATCAATATAATTATAATCTTCCATGTGACCCCTAAAATATGGATTATCTGGCGAACTAGCAAGACTCATTTGATCTGGTTCAGCTATAGTATAATTTTCTCCACCGACACCAAGTCGCATGTGGTCCTCATTTTGGTAGACTTGTTCTAAAGCTAAAGCAATTTTTGCTTCTAATTGAGTTAGGTGCTCATCATGTTCAGATAATTTAAACTTACAGATGTTTACGAATGTTTCAGTTTTTTGAGTAAATGGTGAATCTTTACTATTATACGAAATGCAATGTTCTAAAATCTGTTGTACATCATTTAAAAACTCATGCTGGCTATGATATTTATGCATGGATACTTTTTAGATATCATCTGCCAATCCATTGGCCTTCTAACCACTGTATAATAATCTTTCACTAACTTTTCTTTACGGGTTTTAGGAAAAGGCATGACTCCGACATTGCTTTCAATTTATAATTAAGTACATTATCCAAAATATATGTTAAGGCAACTTGATCACTATCTAAAAAAAGATCGATTGCTTTTTCCAATCATATTAATTAGTCTATCCTCTTTTTCTTCTAATCTTTCGATACATTTATTTAACATATGCTGTGTGGCTGCAGTTAGACTACTATTTTCACCCTTATAGCATGCAGAATTTTTAACAATTTGATCTATATCAACCAAAAATTCTTCACAACTATGGTATTTCTTTTGGTGCAAGTTATCTCGAATTGACTGTAAATCCATGAGTGGTTGGATATTGTTTTGATAGTCTACGACTAAATTCGCATTAACAGGAAATAAGAACGGTAGTACATCTGGCGTATCACGAAGTGGGACACTTCAAATTAAATAATCATTAAACATGGTATGTGAATTATGTCCTTCGTTGCTCTCTTATAATAATGTCGATGTTCAAAGAGCAACCGGTACTAAAACACAATCATTGTTCAATCTGCAGATCAGTATTGTGTGCACTTGAATGTGCATCCGCATGCATGGATTCGTATCGGCATTTTGAGCAGGTAAACAGTTAATAGATATACAGCATGTTGGAAAACACGAGTGCAAAATTTACAGAAAAGAATCACTGTAATCTCGGAAATTGTTAATTTGCAAACCCATGTGTATTCCAACTATTTAATTGTTTTCAGCTGCACTACATACTTTGTACATTTTGAGGAGATATTTTGGGACACCTCATATAAATTTTTCCACAAAACTGTACAAAACAATGCATTGAGATAATACTTGTTCCAAACTTCTTTGCAGAAATGATATGTGTCTAACAGATGTTTCCATGGGTTGATAAGGGTCTTTGCTGTAGTTTTGAACTCTAATGGTGGTATTTTACAATTATTAAATAATAAAAAAAGCCCTCAGCATCCTAATAATTTCAAAAATATCATAGAAATTTGAAGAAAATGAACCAATGTTTTCTAATATTAAGTATTCACATTGATAATATGGAACATTTATTCAAAAAAGAAAAGCCGATTCATATTGAATTATTTATTTATTTAGATAATAAACGGAAAACCCCTTTACAAAAATAAAATAATGCAATATAAATATTAATTATTATGCTTCAAACGTAACATGACAAATATCCTATAAATTAATATAATTTAAATAAGAAACGATTGAGTTAATAACCATACATGTGCAAGATGACTACTGGCTATTATCATAAAGTAGCAGTATAATAAAATAAGTCTCAGTAAAGTCTATGTAAATCTACACCAACCAGTTTATTACTAATACAGTATGAATTACCAAGGTGTTGAATTCTAGACATAAGACTGTTGTAGAGCTGTTTTAAAATGTCAGCGACCCTGGGATGCGCAATGGAGGAAGTGAGAAACCTTTAGAAAAGGATATAACATGGTGTTTTCAGTTCAACCTAAAAACATCACGATTCGCTAAAATAACCCTTAATGTAATGCCAAATTATTAATGTGTAAACAAATACCTAACCTTACTACTAATCTATGATAAAATGCAAGGCGTATTCACTTTTGAGTTTTATATTACTTCTTGGGACTAAGTGAATTAAATAAATCATATAAAGAAAGATTATGGGATATTTATTAAGTGTCTATAATATGCAGTATTGGCTCGGGGGTAAGTTAATAACATAGATTAGATAGGATTAATATAGGTAAGCCACTTTCATAATAGAAGCGCGTGACTTTTTGTTACATTAATAAACATAGATTTGATCAAAATAATAAATATGATTTAGAACAAAGTAATCTAATAAATATAAATTTAATCTTATCGTCATATGGTAACATCGATTTTAAAATTATATTGCAGTAACGTCAACGCTGTAGGAGCCATGACTATCATTCCACAATACTATATTTTCATTTTGGTCTTTAGTTTTGTCAGTAATATTTGGGATTTCTGCGCAGGTCGCTGAGATTTTGAAAGACCTATACCCATAAGTTGTTCTATGGAAGTTTACGGTAAATAAAGAATTGTCTGTAGTATGTCTTAGGGATGCACCATTTAATTAAAGACAGCAGCTTGGGGCAATTCATTATACCATGAACAAGTTTATAAAGGAAGATAAGATCACATTTGATTCTATGTGCTTTGAGGGAAGGAAGTTTAAGCTCGCTAAGTAATTGTGAGTAGTCCGTAAATTCAACTCTCACCCTGGATGTACAGATCCACAAGAATTTGTTTTGAATGGCCTCAAGAAAATTAATATGAACATTATAATGTGGGGATCAAACCGCAGAAGCATAAAAAGGAATAATTCGTACCAATGTAAGATATAAAATTCTATAAGAAGTTATGGATAGTTCCTTGGAATTCTGTGTTATGAAACCAAGCTGTTTTAAACTCTGGAATTTAATTTTCTTAATATGTGGTATGAATGACAACGAGCTGTCAAACAACACTCCCAAGTCTTTGATGAGGGACACCCTAGATAGTATATCAGATTGGAATTGATAATTAAAATAATTGTAGTAGACGATCTGGCAAATGTAATAGTGCAACACTTGTTAATATTAAGTGCCATTAAATTGGAAGAGATCCAGGATGAAAGCAAGTTCAAATCCCTTTGTAGTTTAAAACAGTCTGGAACATTAAATTGCATTAGTGATGTTGTTGATAAACAAATCAAATAGTATTTATTGGCTCCAAATGAGAGCCTTGCGGCATGCCTGAGCTAACAAAAATGGGTTCAGAAATATAAGATGTAATCTTCACGTAGTGCTCTATCTGATAAATAACTTTTTAACCAAGACAACAAGTATCTAAGCAAGCCATATTTATATAATTTAAAAGTTAAAAGGTGATGGATTACAGTGTCGAAGGCCTTAGAAAAATTTGTGTATATAGCAACAATTTGATATCCATTCTCAAAAGCAGAGGTAATGAAATGGTATACGAGCAAATTAGTAGATGTGGAACTACCTTTGGTGAATCCATGCTTTTCAGGAATAATAATATTAGAACAGTAACAAGTTACATTTTTGCTCAAGAGGAGGTCAAATAATTTTGGAATCACCAACAACATAACCACTGAGCGATAGTTTTTGACATAAGCTCAACTGCCATTTTTATAAATTGGTGTTACAAAACTTTGTTTCCACTGTAATAGAAATTGTTGTAGCACTATTGATAAATTAAATAATAGTTGAATAAATTTAGACAGAGAAGTAGCACACTTTATAAGGAAGCAACTTGGAATATTATCAGGTCCATGACTCAATTTAGGTTTCAAAGATAAAACAGCATTAAGTACTTCCTCCGTAGAAAACTGTATAAAAGGAATATTAACCAATGTAAAATCAAAGGGAGAATAATTTGAGGGATTATGTGGTTTATTTAGATAAGCAATAGAGAAATGCTCTGCGAACAAATTAACTATATCCTCACCTGTACTGTGGTCTTGCTTCATAGAATTTATGTATCTGCAGAAACATTTGGGATTCAATTTTAGTTGATCGTTAATATTAGATATATACAATGCATAACACTGCTTATTTAGAATTTTGCAACGAGAGCGTACTTTTGCAAAGTTACTATAATCAATAGCTGAACAAGGAGATTTAAATTGTGAATGCAGGGTTTTCTTAGTTATCAATAATTGCGTACGTTCACTGGAAAACCAGTGAGGATACGAGTTGGGCTTATGCATTTTCCTTGGAATATAGAAATGAATAGCCTCGTTCAAGACATAGAAGTTCTATATGCTTACATTCATGTCATAATTACCTAATATTATTGTGTACCAGTTAATGGACGACAAGTACATGTTGATAGCATCGTAATGTGCATTTTCATAGTCATAGTAATAATTAAAGTAATTTAAACTGTTTTACTAACACATTCAATTCACAAACCAAAGTAAGTGACTGCGACTATCCTCAAAAATCGAGTCACTGGCTTTGCTAATACTGAGATAAGTAATCCATAATGTCTTGGTTTACATATATTAAGTCCAAAAAGGCACCTTGGTGATTCGGTATACTATATATTTGTAAGGTAGTTGCAAAAATCACTTAACACCTCTACAGCATGGCTTGATGCTGATGGCAAATTGAAGTCTCCAAAAATATTTAAGGTACTTTAGGATATTTTTCTCTTATTGACTCCACTGCATAACAAAAGTTCAAGTAAGAGTTGACATTAGAAAGAGGTATATATTGCACATAAGATGAAACATAACCCAGTTGCAGTACACATAATTAGCAGATGCTTGACAGCAGAATAAGGGCTGAATAATGTTGTAGTTTTGAATGACTATTAACCAAAACTAATACACCGCCACCTTTAGCTTTAGTACTGGTGTTACTATTGTGGTCAAACCTGTATACAGTGTAATTTGCATCACAAATTACACTATCGCCAAAGTCTTCGGAAAGTCATGTTTCAAGTAAAACCACGGTATCATAGGAACATTGTTGAAGTATTATAAAATATATGTTGATATATTTACAACTACAGATGTACTGATTAGAACGATTTTTATAAGGTACCTTGTCGACCCTCGAGTACAATCGATAAAAGTATTCTAATATTACACTTCGAGAAAAAGTTACACATTATCAACTTCATCTTAATGTAATATCACAATGCCAAATATGTAAAGAAGTCCATAAGTATAAACTTCCTTGGGCCAGTGTTACAACAACCTATAAAGAGCATCGACCCATAAACGTCTTAACATCTATTTGTAAGGTGATCGAGCATTTAATGTATATCCCAATTTTTAAGCATGTCGAAAATAATAAATTACTATCTAAAATATAGTCTGGATATCAAGCAAAGCATAGCGTTATAACCGTTTTATGCAAAAAAATCGCAAATGGCATGGTAAGAAGTATTGATGACTCAAACAACTGTAATTGTATACTTTGAAAACAGCAAGGCATTTGATGTAATAAATCACACATTACTTATTACAAAGGTATCCTACTATGACAAGTTCAACTGTACTTCAACTCATAGTAAATTTTATAACTGGACAAACCCAAAAGGTAAAATTAAATGAGAGTATATTCGGATCATTGATGTTTGCTATCTTCACAGCAGATCTCCCAATTGTAGTAGCCCAAAACTGCGATTTACACATGTATGTCGATAATATACAAATATATATTTCCGGTGACCCTTATGATGCAAGTTTGACTATTATGTGATCAATAAAAATTTTAGTGCAGTGCTCACATATACTAGAAGTGATGGTTTGACGTTAAATCCACAAAAAACAATAAGTCAGTGCATAGGCTCTCCTTACTATTTTACCGGGTTCAAAAAGTTTAAATTTTGAAGCAGTTTTGGACAATGTGTAATAGCTGTTAGCAATAATGTAGAAACTTGTAGATGTTATTTGCGACTGCAATCTAATCTTTAAGAATCATGTAAAGAAGATTTGCAGCAGTATCTATAACAAACTTAAATCTATTTACAGATAAAAAACATTGCTTCCTGCTAAAATTAAGCAGAACTTGTGTCAAACGCTTATTTTAAACCATGTTAACTACTGCAGCACTATTTATTTAACTACCTCTCTGAACATTATAAAAGCAAACTACCAAGAAATTTAGAACTGCTGCTTGAGATATTCTTATAATGTTCTATACAGGGAGCATGTAACTGATCACAACTCCGCGATCTCTAAAAGTAAAATCTCAGTGTGAACATCCAATATATTTATACTGTCTATTAAATGTGAGATCTCCCAAACACAATTGTAATTTACAACAGTACGAATAATTAACCATAGCTTGCCAGAAAACATCCAATAAAAGTTCTTTTGAATATAATAGCAAGCATATTCTTAACAAATGTGTAGATATATTTTTAAGAATAGATTCTGCATGTGTTTTTAAATCAAGGGTATACAACAAATTATTCTGTCGAACATAATTATAATGCAACAAGATAAGGTGAAAACCAGCTTTAATGACAGATTACTAATGAAGTAGTTGTGACTACCTTATGTAATGTAATTTACTACTTAGTAAATGATTTCTATTCTACGCCATTCAACCATGCAATGAAGTAACTCTTAAAACCTGCACTAATAAAACCACCAATTTCTAACTTACGGCAACAAACGATAATTCTGTAAAACAGTTTGATATACAAACCTATTTTAAATTCTAAGTTTTCAAAACTTGCATTTTAAAATCAAAAGTCCATTTTTAAACATTTTGTGGTAAAACTTATTGCAGAATTCATTAACTGTTCTTGATACAATTAATAATACCAACATTATGGAAACAAGAATTACAATTTACAATACAAGACAAGCGTTCGAAGGGTTAAAAATACACATAAAACTTTATTTGTGGAGAGTTTACCGTTGCTTGGAGACTAACATAGAATAACCTATAAATTTAAAGACAATCTGGTTAATAAATTCGTTACTATACGAGCTGTAATGTTTCATCCTTCGAGTGGTTATAGAAAAATTATGTTTGAACTTAACGCAGAACATAAACTGAGCAATAGAATAATAATACCTTTAAGAGATGACACTCATAAATTACATTGCTTTTCATGTACCAAAATTAAATGACCTTCGTCCATTATCATAGATGTGGGTGTTTGTCTATGGTCCATTATTCTGTAGGTACACAGATGCGGCAAGAAATTTAAAAACAGTGGGTTAGAAATTGCTTTCAATATTTAAATTGATTATTTAATGCAAAACTGCATAATTTAGACTCTAACGTAATAAAGAAACTTATTGAAGTGTAATTACAACTTAGAACAAGAACAGTACAATAAATTAAAGGGAGGTTGAAGGATATACCACAGAATAATAATACCCTACGCCAGCGTGAGCATATTATTATTCTATGGATATACCAACAAAATAATGGCGGATTTTAGACATCCGCAAAGAAATTTGGCCTTTCTGAAAACGCCGTGTCATTTCTCGTTATAATTATTCTATGACTGAGCATTTAAATTCTCAGTTAAAATTAGAAATAAAAAAATTCTCTCAGGATGAGTCATAACCGATAAACCAAACTCATTGAGGTAGTATAGTGGGGAAACACTGATGATAAAAGTGGTATCATGTTAGCCATGTTGAGTCGACGTTTCTGCAGTTGTATACATGTTTAAGTTTTTAGTAAATTTCAACAATTTAATGTATGTGAAGATTATATTTGAAGATGCTAATCATAAAATAACTATGATATCGTATGCCGTTCGCGCTTATTACAGAAGAGATGCCTCTGATAAGAAGAAAACTGCTGGAATCACTTTTAATAAGTAAGTAAACAATGATCAAGGACTGATCTTAAGCAATTGTTAGTAAGATAACATAAATTTCGTTTGCTTGAAAATAGAATAATTTATTTGTTGTTTATATTTTTTAGACTTCCGAAAGATTCGCAGCGGCAGAACTTATGCCATCACCATTATCAAAACCACTAGCTAAAGTCAGCCAATACGTAATTACTGAAATTGGGTTCTTCAATAGAATTAATCGAATACAACCATGGCAAATCGCTAGATTTGAATACCCACTTAAGGTACCTTTAGTGCTATAGAGATTTAGCGATTTGGATATTTTAGATATTAGATATTTTCACTTTTAAACATCTAGAGTATTTTCTGCTTCGGGTATTTGGAGAAGTTTGACAGATGACATTTGTTACTGTTTTGGATTGCTGGGTGTTAAGTTTTCAATATTTGTTACTAAGCTATGAGTATCTAAAGAAACAACGGATTTGCTATTCATTTCCAATATGTTTTATAGGCAAAACGCAAAATATATAACGGCGAACTACACAAAAAGGTAAGGTTAAGGTTATAATGAAACAAACAAATCACGTGCTTTTCTGAACAATCACGCATGCTCCGATCTCAAAATAGCTAGAAAAGTTGAACTTGAACCAACTTTTGGGAGATTGGAGATTCGGTGATTTTGACGTTTCTCGGCGGTGTCACCTGATCACTTTAACTAATAGGATTATTCTTCAAATATCCAAATCGCCAAATCTCTGTAGCACTCAAGGACGTTATAAGGATGGACCAAGCCATAATGTAAATATCTGGTATAACGTATGTCGTGCATGCGTGCCAACAACGGATGGTATTTTTGGACACACGCATTTGCGCTATCATCGTTAAACATATTGTGTGTCCGTATATAACCTCGTTTGTCTGGTCCCACAATGGGCGTGTGTGTTTTATTATTAGACACTACTCATTTATTACAAAACAAAGTGAGGTTAGATTGAGTTATCTGCAAAATTCTAAACTATACTCCATTCCAGTTAAGAAGGTAGTAGATGGCGCTTGTGCTTGAGTCAGATTTACACATATCAAAAATTTATTAGTTGCTGTATTTGAAAAGTTGCCGGCGTCGGTTGTATATTTACTATTTTGTGACGATAGTTTTTCAAAAATAACAATGAAAATGGCTGACTGTATTAGTTAATTTTTAAGTATTATTGCATTCAGTAATTGCAATTTGGCGTTCTTCTTAAGGGCGCGATCGGATGTATGGTTGGCTGCCTAAAATCCATCAAAAAACAGGTTATTCTGTTTGGTAAATAACTTTTGTCGGATTGAAAGTATGCAAAATGTAACTTCACCATTAGAATCACAAAACTTTGTACTTTCTAACGAAGGTTTGTTTTTTTCTAAAGTGCAGTAATAAGCAAGAAATAGCTGTTAAAAGTAATGGTAAAAATTCACTTACTTTATTTTAGTTACTACATCTAACATAATCAATTTGTATATAAAAAAAAGCATTCGTTGGATAGCAGAATACATATATAATCGTTCTGTTAAAAAAAATTTCAAAAATATTGATCATGATAGCCGTAGTGTACTGAATGGATTTTATTGAATTATTACATTAATTGTACGCCATTTTAATAGAAATTGTTCACGACTTCCTCCAAAGATGGCCCTGTTAATGATGTGTAGAATAAGGTTTAAAACCAGAATATTTCAAATTGAATTATTGTGGACTTTGTTTTTGTCGCATTGAAATCAAGTAAACTAATAATAGGTATATGGTGAATTACCATTTGATAAGTGTAATATAATAATGATTGGATTAATTGCGAATATTTATGAAACCAAAAATGACGTAACCTCAACATCCATGGTTGTTTGTAAACTTTCATGTTTATGTTTACAAGCGATAAGTAAATTATTACACCAGTGTTACTTTGTGAAGCTTATACTATGTTATAATAGTTTTTAAAAGAAAGGGTAGTGTGCCGTATCCCAAAACGTAACTAGATACTCTACAATATTCAATATAAGCAAAATATTGCATCATGTTAGCAAGAGTAATGTTTATTAAAATATCTTAGTGGAACCATCGCAGGAAAATAGGATACATTTTGTTACAAAATAGGTTGAGAGTTTGGTACTCGGCAAAATGATTTACAAATTTGAACGATCTGGGGGAGGACGTTCTCAAAAAACGATAATTTTTCCTACATCATTTTACACTTCACTTTGGGAACGTTCATTGTCTTGTGTATCTTCACCAGGGGTTTGCAATGGTAATTATATTCTCCATTTGAAAAGTGTCAAAATCAGCTTTAAATATATAGGCAACTTATTAGTGTTCCCATTCTTTATCCCCACGTAGCAGACTTCCGTCATTTTTTGGTCATACAAAGTCCAAATGTAACGTCAAATAGATGTGATAAAGAAATTTTCTCAAATTGTGCTGCCGGCAAAATAGGATTATAATAAACAATAAACTTCAAAACTCCCACTAATTATGAAATATATTTTAGGCTAAATTAAAAATAAAAATGGAAAAGTTTATTTAGGATTAAACAATTTACGAAACTAGACCTAACTTTAGGCATTAGAAATAAACCATAAAATAATTCCTTTTTGGTTTATTCTGTCAAAAAATAGCTACTTTGTTACATTAAATCGACTCTGTCAAAAACGACTAAACGTTTATTTCAATAAATATTCCAAACTAATAGAATATTTGGGGTCTTCGGTTAATATTTTTCATTAAATGCTAATATCGAAAAATATATTTCCAATACAAAAAACTTTGAGTTGTTACCTGTAAAGTGTGCTTTATTAAAACAAAATTATTACAAATGTTTTATTTTTAATGAATAACTAAGAAATTAAAAATAGGTTCAATTGTTGTAATATTTACAATGTGTATATAGGTATTTTTGAACAGTAAGTCATTAGCAACCAAAAACTTAAAAGGAACACTGTTTTACACAATACGTAGCAATGTAAATGATATAAAACTATCCGTAAGAAGAGGGAATAACAGGCATTTCTAAATATTTGTTAAACCCCATATTTTAAGGTCAATACATAAATGTTTAATAATAAATATACTAACAGCTTTCGAATTGAAATTGCTAATATGACCCATCTATTCTTTGCAAAGATTCTTGCTATATCAAGTTGACATTTGTGTCATTATAAAGTTGGTTAAGCCGTCCAACATTTTTATTGTAAGATTTTTTACAGTTCGCCCATACCAACTCTATAGGATTAAACTCGCAGTGATACGGAGGTAGCCGCAAAACTTTGTGTCCGTACATTTCTGCTAGGGTATCTATTTCATAAATTTTTGGTTGTGGATGTTTTTTAATTAATGATAATAGTTCCCTTTTTAAGGTGTGACTGCCGCAACTAACATTGTGTTTAATCAAGTAATCAATGATATTTAGCATTGTCTAGAATAATTACACTGGGTTTGCTTAAATTAGGAATTAAACGTTCTTCAAACCATTTTGTAAATAATGCTGCATTCATGTCTCCATGATAGTCAGCACTTGGAGATTTTGTAGAATGCAAAAGTGCTGCATTGGGGCTGAATCCAGTTTTGTTGCCTGCATGTACGACTATGAACCTGTAATAAAAAATATTTCTATTAAATGTAATTTTAACTTTAAAAAACTAACCGTTTTCCTTCTCCAGGAGGTTTTTTCTTTACACTGAGCTTGGAACCATTATGTCAACTCTTCTTAACAGAACCACGACTAAAAATCCACGTCTCATCCAAGAAAACAGGATCATAAAGTTACAATTGTTTGTACATTTCATATGCTCTTAAAAACTTCACTCGTGCAGCAGCAATATGTTCCTGTTCAAGCACAGCCCTTCTACCATCGTCCAATTTAAAAGAAAAACCAATTGTTGATAGAAGTCTCGTCAGACTAGACTGGCTGAAGTTAAAAATTTGAGCGGTTACAATTTCTTGTCGTAAAGATTTAACAGTTACATGGAGCCCTAAAAGCATAATACTAAAAAACACCAAATAAAATTGTTATGAAAACTATATTACATTTGGAATACATTTCGTAAATTTTCGTTTAACCGCATCTATTACAAAACCATCTACATCAGACGATTTAGACTTGTTGAATTTTCGGTGCTTGCTCGGTGACTCAGGAACTTTATTTTCTTTTCGGGCTTCTAAAACTTTCTTTTTTTAATGGAACGAAGAGAACTCAGTCCTATCCCACAAGCCTCAGATGTTCGCTAACAATAAGCAACAGTTAAAACACAACATATCACTTGAAAATTTGATTATACCTGCAATACTGACTCAAATGGGGCGAAGGTTCCATGATTATCACGTTCTCTTTCAAAAAATGTTAGAACATTCATCACCAACAACTGAGCTTGAAAGTTCAAATGTTTGTTACGAAGCGTGTTCATTTTGATAAGTGTTGACCAAACACTATTCAATGTGCAGAAGGTTCTTAGTTTTAAAAAAAACAGTTTGTTGTATATCAGAATTATCTTTAAAAGAAACGTAGAAAATCGCAAGTGAAATAACAAAGCACAAATTCTAACCTAACCTTAAAAATGTTTGACAATTAATTACAAACGGAAATATTTTATGGACATACGTTCAGAGTGGTTGCATTGAATTATACAACCGTCAAATATTTTTCTAGCTATCCTTTTTAGATGGGGAAGCGCCAGGTAATAGAGTAGCATAACAATATTGTGGCTGTGTTTTATTCATATGCGCAAAGATGAGTCATGCTTGACTTTATTTGATTTCAACTATATCTAACGCTTTGCTTGCTGTTCAACAACTTCGAAATTGCTGAAGGTCATTTACGATGAATAGTTACAGAAATGGAGAAAAACCAGCATCGTACCGTATTCTAGCAACCGTTATTTGCCTAACTTGGAAACGAACCACTAAACTACTAAAGTTAAAACAAAGTAGTTCTCTCTATCGTGAGATAGCTATACCACAAACGCGGCTATTTTAAAATTAGTTCGTGTTATGAAAATAGAGGGATGCGATCGCGCCCTTAAAGAATAAGACCACATTGCTTTTTGAAAATGATTTTATTGACGTTTCGATCCTTCTCCTAGGATAGTTGTGTAAATAATAACAAGGAGTATTTGTAATTTGGTATTAAATTTCAGAAGATAAAATTGGACTTGGAACTACATTAAGTTTAAGGGCGCGATCGCATCCTCTATTTTCATAACACGAACTAATTTTAAAATAGCCGCGTTTGTGGTATAGCTATCGCATGATAGAGGGAACTACTTTATTTTAACTTTAGTAAATACGGCAGGATGTTATTTTCTCAATTCTCATTCCTGTAAGTATTTGTCGTAAATGACCTTCGGCAAACTCGAACGCAAGCAAAGCGTCAGGTAGAATAGTGCATTCTAATAATAGCCAAGGTCGTTTTCCAAAACAAATTTGTATAGTATTTATTGTATTATTTCATTTATGTACATATTGTATTCGCTAATTGTTATGTTTGAATGTGTAGTTTATTGTACTCCCGCATTGTCTTGCACAAGCCTTCCAAATTTCAAATGTTTATCTGAAATACGGAAAAAGTTACAGTATACTTACTTTCTGTTGTCGCCTGGTGTAAAGTTTCTTTTATTTACGTATTTACATTTTACAGATGGGCAAACATAAGCAGGTAAATAGCCAAAATCCCAGTGGTACCAGAAAGCGATCGTTTAAGTCTAAAGCAGCTCGCTTAAGATGGCAGAAAATGCAACAATTACCGCTGTAAGTTATAATACATTCAGTAGTGTAGCTAAGATATCTTTATGAGGCTGTTTGTTTTGGAATATAAAATCCAAAAACAATGAAAATATATCTATTTAAATGTCGCATATCCACCCAAAAAAATTATACATTCTTCAGATGCTGTTACGTTGGCTCGTAGCCGTGCGTAACACAAAGAAAGTCAAGGAATGACCGGGCTCAATCGGAGATTAGGGGGGGTTGTAGAAAGTAGACTAACAAATAATGTATACGGCGGTAAGGAGTTAGTGACAGTACCTGTAAGAAAAATAATTAAGCAAACCTGAAAGAAAAAAAAAATAGTTAAGTAAACCAGAAAAAAAAATGTAAAAGCATGTAAAAGAATGTAAAAGAAGGTAAAACGTTTGAATAATCTATATAATATGACAACGGTAATAGCAGTACAAAAACTTTTAATACAAAGTGAGGTAATATTGGGGAGTAGCAGAAACGTTTCCTCACACCAATTTAACATAAATCAAATAAAATGTTTACAAAAGATAAATAGATAAGACACAATTGGTATGAGTAATTCAGTAATATTGGTTTTCGTTCTCTCTTTTCTTTTATGTTTTAAAATAGCATGCAAGTCTATTGTAAAAGGTATCAGAACAACAAAGATATAGTAAAGCAACGGGTAGATATTTATAGTAATAAGACAAGTAGTAAAGTTCACTTACAGAAAGTCCTGAAGAACGAAGTACTTCACCCTTGATTGTGATGGGGTTGATAGAATTTAGTACACTTTACACTAACGAAGCACTTCACCACACTTCACTGGTGTTAGCCCCAGACATTATCATACTGAATGGAACCATGTGGCATTGATAACTTTCTTGTTAATTCCATTTTCTGAGAAAACAATTTCGAAAATATTTTGCAACACAAATCGCAAAAATTGTAATAAAAATTTAGAATTCAGAGTCACGGACCCTCAAGGCACGCTGCAATGCAGGTTATCTGACAAGTTCTTGCATTAAGCTACTGTTAACACGGGGTGTTTTATCTGCTACAACTGTATCATCATTTTCAGAAACAAGACCCAAGCTTAAAATTGTATTTAAACAATCTAAAGTATGCACCAAAAAAACCCACAATTAAAAAGTACATGTAAACACTCCGTAAGTCCGTCAATTGTTCCGTAAGAACACGTGCCGTCGAGTTTAACAAGTTATACCACTTTATTTCCACAAGAGAACCAACCAAAAAAACATCATCATTAAAACACGCGTATCAATAAAGTCAATGTTCCGTAAAAACAATTCGAAAATTTATACCCACTATTCTCAAACGCAAAAAACGGACAACAGTACTTTCAACGCAATTTATATATAGGAATCAAAAACAAACTGCTTGCTATCATAACCGCTTATCGACGCTTCTGTTTAATAAACTCGTATATCCACATAAGGAACAGCATTTATATGAAAGCAGCACTCATATCTACTCATTAATTACAGCGGTTAGACAAGAACAATCCAATTTACAATTCATTAATTTAAGAAACAACGAACAACTACTAAAACTACGCTAATCTGTTTTATAAACTCGCTCCATTATAACTGCTTATCGTCTATATAAACTCGACTTCATTAACATCACATCTGAGCGCCTCTTATCTCGGATTTGATAAATAACACAAGGAACCAAAATTTATAAGACGTATAATTATTTATTTATTAATGTAAATCAACTTTATGCCACCATCTATACAAAACGATGTGTTTTAAGTACGCTAGCTGACAGTGAGCGTAACAAATTCCCCCCCAGCAAAATAAAGACGTCGGGGTGAAAGAAAAAAAGAAAGAAAAACGACAGACAAGGAACCAAACAAAAAAAAAATTTTTTATCCGGTTCGAAGGTCCAAAATGTCGGGCAAAACGAAGAGTAAAGAAATCCACAGGGAAAGATAGGTAAGTAGTAGCAATCGAAGAGGACTAAGGTGTAAAGGCATAAACGCTGCCAAAGTCGTCAAAGGATGGATGTCTCTTTAGAAAAGAAACAGCACAGTTTCCAACCTCAAGAAAATTGATTTCGCGCGCAGAAACCAAAAGAAAAGAAAAGTAGCGAGGAAGAAAACCAACAGCAATAGCCAACATAAGACACAAGTGTCAAGCCTCCAGTAAGCTAAGGAACGACAAACGGAAAACTGGGAAAAGTAACGAAAAGCTTCAAACTGTGGTACCAAGAAGAAAAAAAGAGTCGTATAATACAACCAAGTAAGGAAAGTAATCTGCTAATAGACCCAAAAGTCGACTAAGTCGTGATTCCTAAAGAACAGAAAGTAGGCCTAAAGAGCAACTACCACAGGAGCAGATATAACGAGTGATCGAAGTCAGTACATCAACTAACCGCAAAGAAAACCAGTCAGAAAAAAAAATGGACAGGAATGTGGAATGAAAGAAAACCCGGAAAGAGTAGAAGAAAACATAAAAATCATCACACAATACTACGAAATATGTAAAATATCACAGATAAAGTTAACGAGAAGAAGGAATCGTATAACGTAGGGAGACGAGTGGGTTACGGACGAAATTTGCGGCGCTTGCGTCGCCAAAAGGACAACAGATCTAGATTGGGGACATTAGGATTATCAGGATGGGCAGGTTTTAGGTCTTTGACATGCCATATGGATTTGTGACCGGAAGGATCGGTAAGCTCATAAGTCCAGGGAGAAACAATTTTAGAGATAGGAAAAGGACCAAGGAACTTAGGAGCAAGTTTGGCGTTAAAATGACGGGAAGCATCGGACAGAACAAAATTACGACGCCAAACGGAATCACCTAGTTGATAGGAGACGGGACGGCGACGGAGATTATAGCGGCTGCGAATTTTTTTATAACCAGCAGAAAGTTTTTTGAGAATGTGGGAACGGATATGTTTAAAGTGTTCAGGATCAGGGGAAGGATGTTCGGGATCAGGAATGTACATGTCATTTATTTCGAACAACTGCCCGAAATAATCGCCGGAAAGGATATGCTCACGACCAAATAAAGCAAAGAACGGAGTACAGCCTATGATCTCATGTTTGGAGGTGCGGATTGCACACGAAATTTTTGGGAGGTTCACGTCCCAATGACGTTGGTCGTCGAGTACATAGGATGCAAGCATGGTTTTAAGGACACGATTAACTCGTTCAGCAGGATTGGCTTGAGGATGGTAGCGAGCGGTGTAAAGGATTTTGGTGTGATAACGGGCACATAAAGAGGTAAGCTGATGGCTGCGGAATTGTAACGGAAACGTAACATAAATTTGGCCCCACGTTGGGCGCCAAATTTATGTTACGTTGGCTCGTAGCCGTGCGTAACACAAAGAAAGTCAAGGAATGACCGAGCTCAATCGGAGATTAGGGGGGGTTGTAGAAAGTAGACTAACATATAATGTATACGGCGGTAAGGAGTTAGTGACAGTACCTGTAAGAAAAATAATTAAGCAAACCTGAAAGAAAGAAAAAATAGTTAAGTAAACCAGAAAAAAAAATGTAAAAGCATGTAAAAGAATGTAAAAGAAGGTAAAACGTTTGAATAATCTATATAATATGACAACGGTAATAGCAGTACAAAAACTTTTAATACAAAGTGAGGTAATATTGGGGAGTAGCAGAAACGTTTCCTCACACACCAATTTAACATAAATCAAATAAAATGTTTACAAAAGATAAATAGATAAGACACAATTGGTATGAGTAATTCAGTAATATTGGTTTTCGTTCTCTCTTTTCTTTTATGTTTTAAAATAGCATGCAAGTCTATTGTAAAAGGTATCAGAACAACAAAGATATAGTAAAGTAACGGGTAGATATTTATAGTAATAAGACAAGTAGTAAAAGTTCACTTACAGAAAGTCCTGCAGAACGAAGTACTTCACCCTTGATTGTGATGGGGTTGATAGAATTTAGTACACTTTACACTAACGAAGCACTTCACCACACTTCACTGGTGTTAGCCCCAGACATTATCATACTGAATGGAACCATGTGGCATTGATAACTTTCTTGTTAATTCCATTTTCTGAGAAAACAATTTCGAAAATATTTTGCAACACAAATCGCAAAATTGTAATAAAATTTAGAATTCAGAGTCACGGACCCTCAAGGCACGCTGCAATGCAGGTTATCTGACAAGTTCTTGCATTAAGCTACTGTTAACACGGGGTGTTTTATCTGCTACAACTGTATCATCATTTTCAGAAACAAGACCCAAGCTTAAAACTGTATTTAAACAATCTAAAGTATGCACCAAAAAAACCCACAATTAAAAAGTACATGTAAACACTCCGTAAGTCCGTCAATTGTTCCGTAAGAACACGTGCCGTCGAGTTTAACAAGTTATACCACTTTATTTCCACAAGAGAACCAACCAAAAAAACATCATCATTAAAACACGCGTATCAATAAAGTCAATGTTCCGTAAAAACAATTCGAAAATTTATACCCACTATTCTCAAACGCAAAAAAACGGACAACAGTACTTTCAACGCAATTTATATATAGGAACCAAAAACAAACTGCTTGCTATCATAACCGCTTATCGACGCTTCTGTTTAATAAACTCGTATATCCACATAAGGAACAGCATTTATATGAAAGCAGCACTCATATCTACTCATTAATTACAGCGGTTAGACAAGAACAATCCAATTTACAATTCATTAATTTAAGAAACAACGAACAACTACTAAAACTACGCTAATCTGTTTTATAAACTCGCTCCATTATAACTGCTTATCGTCTATATAAACTCGACTTCATTAACATCACATCTGAGCGCCTCTTATCTCGGATTCGATAAATAACACAAGGAACCAAAATTTATAAGACGTATAATTATTTATTTATTGATGTAAATCAACTTTATGCCACCAGCTATACAAAACGATGTGTTTTAAGTACGCTAGCTGACAGTGAGCGTAACAATGCCTTGAACATAGAAAACCACAAATTATCTGACTTTCCATATACATATTAATTAGATGTCCTACTAAAATCCAAACTTTTTCAGGTTGAAATCCATATCAGATAATTTTGACAAGCCTGGCCCTTCAGGTTTGCAAAGATTACCCGAGGTAGTTAGTAATCCAACTACTTTATCTGAAGAAACTTCCGACCCAGAAACAATGAATTTGCAGACTGGGACAAAGTAAGCAAATTTGTATAAATAATCCAAATTATTATATCATTGTATTTCATATTCAGAGAACTATGTGAAAAATCAACCGAGGAAAGGTCACATACACCTCCAGATAATTGGTCATTTATACCAGAAGCAGACTATAATAGGTAAGACATTGTTATTTGTATTTCATATCCATGTCGGAAAAATATTGTATTGAGTGGAAATTCATGATGAAGGCGATATATTTACTATCGTTCAAAATACAAATATATTATTAAATTCTGAAACTAATGCCATTTGTGGTTGGAAGATATTAAATGACTCGTTTTGCAATATCGCGAGTATGTCGAAGCAGTAAGACGTGTGAATGTGTTACTCTTGTAAACAAATCATTTGGATAAGCAGGAACACTAATTTTTCTTGTAGAAATATGTAGTGGTGTAAAAGTAGTCTATGACTAAACTTCGCCTGCATGGACCTGCAAATATGTCTTATATACTAATATTGAATGTAATATTAAAAACAATAAAGTCAATTTCAATTCGAAAGCTGTTAGTATATTTATTATTAAACATTTATGCATTGACCTTAAAATATGGGGTTTAACAAATATTTAGAAATGCCTGTTATTTCCTCTTCTTACAGATAGTTTTATATCATTTACATTGCTACGTATGGTGTAAAACAGTGTTCCTTTTAAATTTTTGGTTGGTAATGATTTAACGGTTAAAAATACCTATATACACATTAGTGTAAATATTACAACAATTGAACCTATTTTTATTTTGTTAGTTATTCATTAAAAATAAAACATTTGTAACAACTTTGTTTTAATAAAGCACACTTTACAGGTAACAAGTCAAAGTTTTTTGTATTGGAAATACTTTCTTCGATATTAGCATTTGATGAAAGATATTAAACCGAAGACCCCAAATATTCTATTAGTTATGAAATATTTATTGAAATAAACGTTTACTCGTTTTGACAAAGCAATTTAATGTAACAAAATAGCTATTTTTGACAGAATAAACCAAAAGGAATTCTTTTATGGTTTATTTCTAATCACCTAAAGATAGGTCTAGTTTTGTAATTCATTTAATCCTAAACAAACTTTTACGCTTTTATTTTTAATTTAGCTTAATATATATTTCATGATTAGTGGGAGTTTTGAAGCCTGCTATGTGGGGTAAAGAATGGAAAGACTAATAAGTTGCCTATGTATTTAAAGCTGATTTTGACACTTTTCAAATCGAAAATATAATTTCCATTGCAGACCCCTGGTAAGATACACAAGACAATGAACTTCCCCAAAGTGAAGTGTAAAATGATGTAGGAATAATTATTGTTTTTTGAGAACGTCCTCCCCCCAGATCGTTCAAATTTGTAAATCATTTTGCTGAGTAGCAAAGGTGTAGCCTAATTTGTAACAATATGTATCCTAATTCCGTGTGATGGTTCCACTAAGATATTTTAATATACTTCACTTTTGCTAACTGAAGCAATATTTTGCTTACATTGAATATTGTAGAATTTCTAGTCACGTTTTGGGATACGGCACACTACCCTTTTTTTAAAAACTATTATAACATAGTATAAGTTTCCCAAAGTAACACTGCTGTAACGTTTGTAAACATAAACATGGAAGTTTATAAACTGTTATAAACAACCATGGATGTTGAGGTTATATCATTTTTGGCTTCATAAATATTCGCAATTAATCTAATCATTATTATATTACACTTATCAAATGGTATTTCAATGCGACAAAAACAAAGTCCAAAATAATTTAATTTGAAATATTCTGGTTTTAAACCTTATTCTACACATCATTAACAGTGCCATCTTCGGAAAAAGTCGTGAACAACTTCTATTAAAATGGCGTACAATTAATGTAATAATTCAATAAAATCCATTCAGTACACTACGGCTATCATAATCAATATTTTTGAAATTTTTTTTAACAGAACGATTATGTATGTATTCTGCTATCCAACGAATGCTTTTTTTATATACAAATTGATTCTGTTAGATGTAGTAACTAAAATAAAGTAAGTGAATTTTTACCATTACTTTTAACAGCTATTTCTTGCGTATTACTCCACTTTAGAAAAAAAACAAACTTTCGTTAGAAAGTACAAAGTTTTGTGAGTCTAATGGTGAAGTTACATTTTGCATATTTTCAATCCAACAAAAGTTATTTACCAAACAGAATAACCTGTTTTTTGATGGATTTTAGGCAGCCAACCATACATCCGATCGCGCCCTTAAGTCGGACGAAATTTAGGGGCAAATTCATAAAGCACACTTAAGCTACACTCATACTTAATCAATGTTCCATCTCAACTTTTAGTATTTTTCCGAATACCAAAAATTGAGATAGAGCATTACTTAAGTATGAGTGTGGCTTAAGTGTGCTATGAATTTGCCCTTAGTCTTACTTAACAATTATGGTAGAAACAAACATTCACCTGGAGTTATAGAATGCTTTAATAAAATTCTGTCAGTTTCATTTTTCGAAAGGTTGTAAGTTTGTTAACAATGATTGAAATTAAAGCAATGCATCGATGTTTATACAGATTTTTATTTATATTTTTTGCAAGATTGAGGTTTTTGAATAAATACATCCAAGAAACACGGTTTTAAAACATATCAAGTATTATTGAACTTTATTTTCTACCTGTTTGGTTAAAGTTTAAATAAAATATTAATATAGAACAATATATAAGCTATTTTTAATTAAACACATCACAAAATATCAAAACAATGATATCACAAATTTATATTTATTCTACGTCCATATCATCCCCTTATTTATCGGCAAAAGAAAACACAACTTCACAAAAGCAGAAAGAAAATTGAATTTTATACGTATTTCGGTTACTTTGTGCTGACAAACTCAGAATTATTTAAGACATTAATTACATACTTTTAATTTAGTTTTAATAAACATAACCAGTGTTGTTGAATAACGATGACTAATATTCCGTATCGGGTGTAATGTGTTTATTGCTAAGAAATGAATCACATTAGAAATACTATTTATGTTTAAAATATGTTCAGTAATAAAACTTTTACTTAAATAGCATATATTATTTAGTTAAAGAGCTTGACCTGCAATTATGTCCATATAAAATGATTCTAAAAATTGCATTTTAAAAAGTTACATTCCTTCATCTATTATGAAATATTTGCAACATCAATATTCTACCGATGGCTTTATGGTAGTTACGAAAAATTCGTATTTTGATAGTGGCAACGCGCGAGGTTATGACATAGGAATATTGATATGATTACGTAAATGGGAACTTAAATTATGACTATACCATATCCATCCTGAATCCAAACTACATTGCCGTAAACCGTTGACTGATAAATCTGTTTATTAGTCAACGCTTAAACTTCAATCCAACTTTGTACTGTATTATTAGTTATAAATAACCTGTAACATAATTTTGTAAATAATAATATCTGCTGCCATCTAGCGACTGAAATTTAGTTAAACCATGTCAAACGTCAAGTGCACAAAATGGAAATTGATATGGCTGAAATAGAATAGATTTCGACCTTGATATAAACAAACTATTATATCCAAAACAATATTTAATGGAATTTTTGTTTAGTTCATTTTCTTTTATCATTCATTTGTTAACGGAATAAGTATCTTAACTACAAGCACTTTAGGGTATAACATTTTTGAACTTTAATAAATTTGACAGTTTAGTTTTAGGTTGTGTATTAGAGGATTTTGTTCAGATTATTAATACTCAAACGAAATGGACAGTGCTACTAAAGTTACGCGTGAGAATGAATCCCATCCACCCTTAGTAACTTCTGAAAATTTGAACCACATCTGGTTTAATGGGTCTCAGAACACAACTAACTCAAAGCGTCTGTTTATTTCAGTAAGTAACATTTTAAAAATCATAATGGCAACATTCATTAAGAACTCTCTACCCTACAATGATCATTCACAAATAACAATTAAGGATGACCTGGGGTATAACAATCTGCATTGGTGGAGGGTCTTTAATTCTACTACTGATGAATTTTATTTCCTTAAAAACACTAGATTTGTGTACATTTACAATAATAGCGAGTAGAAGAGTTAATTGTCTTAGATAGTAACCAGACTAAACTATTTTTAAGACCTTCTAAATTTCATGCTTTTACGGCAGGGGCAATCCACATCGTCATCCAGGTCATGACATCCAGCACCTCTGATTTTGATGAAATAAGCATTTTTATTATTTTTGAGACCTTGGATGAACCTATTTTTGTATGGAAAAAAATGTCTATGTCTGCTACATTTAATACAATTCTTATGAAAATTTCCAGTATTATAAAGTAAATTGTGCAGATTCCAAAAAAAAATTTTTTTGTTAATTTTCCAGGGCATTTTTAGTGCAAGAATGGTGTTTTACAAATAAATCAAGGCAAAGCGATAATGAAGACAATTTTTTTATTATTATTTTTAATATTAACTGTTACAAATATTTAACAATAAACCTACCTACAGCGGGTTAAACATAACTAAAAATCATTTGCAGCTGTTAGATAGTTACAAAATTTGTTCATAAAATAATAAATAAGCCCGTACCTCAAGGATCTTTTTTCAGGCGCTTCGGAAATATTATAATTTCACTAACATAATACCACTTCTCCAATGGAATTTCAACGCTAGGTTTGGCATTTTTACCTAAGATAATAACAAATGTTTTTGTTTTAGGTAATAATTGCCACTGGTAAATATCGTTTTTTAACGTAGTTCTTATTTTTACATATGTTACATAATGTCCACGATTGAACAAACCGTTATGTTGTGCAACACCATATAATGTATAAAACATTTTGGTTTTATGAAACTTGAACATTTGAAGGTTTTGGTATAGTTTTGAATAAAATTGTGCAAAAATCTAATAACAAACGAAAGGAAACATAGTTATTCACCTTTGTAGGTTGAAATATTGAGATCTCAAATTTTTTGAAATCTAAAATCAGTACAGCAGGTGGATTACAGACTAGAATTTGCTCAATTGCATTAGTATAAACAACTTTTTTATCAGTCCACCTGTGCACAAATCACAGTAAACAACTTGTATGCTGTGAATTTATTTAAATGAGATTACACAGAACATTTGCTATTTTTTGTACCGATATCTTGATATTATAGTGCTTTCCCATATATCATTTATATTATATTTTTCATCATTTTTTTACCTTAGCATACTTTGAGGTCCTCATAAATGTCATCAGTTTTTTTACCCTGTTATTTAATGAGTAAGATTTATTATCATTTAATAAAGATAATTTTTCTAAATCTTCTTTTTTATCAATGTTATTAACATAAACAAGTCGTGATTCCAGTCGCTTACACTCAATTTCAATGTCTTGAACAGCATCAGTAGTTACAAATTGAATGACCTAAAGCGATAGACGACTCTTAGGATGGGTGCGTGTGCTTGCTTGCTTGAATGCATGTGTGTGTGTGTGTGCATGCGTGCGTGCATGTGTGTGTGCATGTGTGTGTGTGTGTGTGTTTATGTGTGTGCTAGTACGGAATTGTGTGAATGTGTTTGTCTCTATGTAGTGGTGTCATGGGACTGCTTTCTCCAGTTCCCGACCATCGGCAGCTGGAAATAAGAAACTGAGAAGTCTGCATTCCTGCATGTGTCCTGACCATCGGCAGCCGAAAACCAGGGGGGGTCACGTACAGTCCCAGTGTGTTTGCGTGTTAGTGTCTTTGTATTTGTGCTGGTGATGTTTGTGTGCGAATGCAAAAGGGTATGTAGTGGTGTCATAGAATGGATGGGACTTCTTCCCCTTCCAGTTCCTGACCATCGGCAGCCGGAAATCAGAAACCGAGAAGTCTGCATTCCCACATGTGTTCTGACCATCGGCAGCTAGAAACCAGGGAAGCCATGTACAGTCCCTGTTGTGGTGGTGTCATCAGTGATATTGCCAGGGTTTTCCCAAGAGGTTACATTAAGATTAGTTGCAATGTGGGTTATTCAGGTCTCAAGTTATTAGTACATCTGTGTTTGCCCTCTTGTTCTTTAGCTTAGGTACTAAATTTAAGTGTTGGTTTCAAAAAGTCCTAATTTATTAGCGTACAACTAAATTAAATATTCAACTTATTATATTTAGAAGTTCATCAATTCGGGTGAGACTTGTTGTTTATGCACCTGCACGTAGTGTCTCTGCACATATTCACATGAATTAAGTTGAATTGTTTTTTGTTATATGATTTCGCTCCTGGGGCTTCACTAGATTCATCCTGAGATGTCACACACTTGTCCCATGAGTTATTATGAATGCCATCACGCTGTTCATATAGAGTTTGACACAGTTGAGTGGGATTTTGTACTTGCATTGGGCTAGACTGGTGATGCCTTGCATTAAGCTTTTTGCCTTTACGCACGTCTTTTGTAAGTGATCTTCAAAGTTTTGTTTCTCGTCCAAGATAACCCCAGGGTACTTAGTTTGGGGTGATCTTTTAATCTTTTCGTGTCGTAAGATGATTTGGGGGTTCCTCAAGAGATTCCCCTACCGTACCCAGCTGGAATCTTGCGGTTAAATGTTTTAGTAACATTTATTTACCCGGGGTTTTATCGAGATTCTGGTTGTACGTTATAATTTGGCGCCCAACGTGAGGTTGTCTTGTATAGAAAAAAATTAGTTGTAAATATGTAGGTTTGTTGCTTCAGATATAAATATAATTATCTAATGAAGTTTTTGTTTTTTTCTGACTTATTCAAACAAATAAATTTAATCATCGTATAGCTCAAAATTAAAACACATTGTCTGTTCATAGTAAAATACCTTAAATTGGTATAATATTCTTCTTAAAAGTTAAATAAAAAAATGTTAGTGATCCGTATGTTGGGTTGTTAGACATGGCTGTGCATAATCATTAAATAAATGACATTGTTTTCATTTTCTGTTGAATTTAAAATGCCGTGCGCTGTAATGTTTGTAATAATTATTTTTTGCTTTAAAGTTTTGTGTAACTTAATATTTTAACTAATAATCAATTTGCCAAATTAAACAGTTATGCTACTCTAAGTTTTTGTGTGAAATTCCATTTGATTTCATTTCATTTAAATAATTTCACGTTATTTAATTTACACACAAACAATACCAAAATATCTTTAAATTTAGCTTCTATCTATGTAAAGATATGCATTTTAGCATGTAAAAATTCGTTTGGTTGAAAAACGCTTTCGTGCTTAATTGTGAAAACCCCTTAATTTTCGTTATTTATCCATATTGATTATCGTGTGTTTATATTTTCGTTTACATGTTTAACTAATTAGAGTGTCTCAATACTTGATTTAGCGTATCTTTTAAAATATTTTAAATATGAATCATTTTTATTTGAAGTCTCTTACAATTCAAAAGTGCAAATTCTTACACTTAAAAGTTCATAATTCTTACAGTTTAAAAATCGTAAATACATCGCGCAAGCGCGGAATAAGCGACGCCACGGGCGGTTGGTAACGCTAATCTTTGTACATATTTCGGCGCGCCCATCTGTCAATGACGTCACCAATGCACAAATTTAATACGCAATTATCGGAAAATATAAATTTAAGTTTATAACAGCGAAATACTCACATGAATATGTCCCTGGGTTAAAGTTGGCTTCTGTTGAAGTCCATCAGGGCTACTGAGGCCCCCTTCAAGACAATTTAACGGAGGGTACGCCTACGTCCATCCAAATAGCTTCGACGGGATCTCAGGGCTCCACTTCCGGAGTGTTTAAAGATGGTGCTCCGGCGTGGAATGCGGTTCGGCCATCGGCTACAAATTGCCTTCTACCTATGTAGGGAGTAAACAGGGAAAACCAGGTATAAGGGGCGACAAACAGATAAGCAAGGCAGGGAAATCTACATAGATAAAGATAAAGGCACGATACGATACCTGAACAAAACCGCTCTCCACGAAGGTCAGAGGTAAAAATCCCGACACGACCGCCCTTCTCGATGTTCAAAGGCAAACGGCCCGACACGACCGCCCTTCTCGATGTTCAAAGGCAAACGGCCACGTTATAGCGTCTCACGGAAACACTTCTCCCACTTTTTCTCCGCCACTCGCATCGCGCGATCTGGCGCAAACGCACCCTGACGTGACGGAAATATACGCCAAGTCTTTTGAATTTGTGGCGCGAAACTTCCGCACATCAAAATTAAGCTAAGAAAATGTTTAGTGCCACTTTGGCACGTAACAAATCAAGAGAGCTTAGCTGGGAACTTGCAAGGTGTAATATTACTCTCACATCCACAAAAGATTAACGACGACTACAATATCAGGCTGCGATTTTGCATAATTTAGGCACTCCTTTCAATGTTAACATACACAGTGTGGATCCTGAGAAAAATGTTGAAATAAACAACACTATCAACGATGTAATGGTTATTGTTAATTCTATCGATCTAACTTCCACAAAATTGGAATTAATACGTGTTCAATCTAGTTTAATACACGTAAAACAGTGTCTTGACCTATTTGCAGCCTCTAGTCCTGATAAATTTGATAAAATTAGAAATGAGCTCATGTTCCATTATTGCTTATTGGTCTCATTTTGGAAAGATTAGACGTTACTTCAGAACTTCCTGCGATTACCTCTAATTTAAATAACCTATCGTTACCTGTCTAAAAGATGGACGTCTCCAAATTGGCACCGATTCACAAGCGGAACCTTACTTTTTCGGGATATAGCTCAAAAATTTCTTTAACTTCCTTTCTCGAATGAATAGACAATTTAAAAGTTTCCCGAAATTGCACAGATCAACAATTATTCAACAGAGCCTTTGAACTTTTTCCGAAAGTGCTTTAATCCGGTTCCGGAACATTAAACACCAAATTCACTCCTGGCCTGAATTAATTAACCTCTTCAAACAGGAATTTTCTACATTTGACAATGATTACGAATTTTTATCTCAAATTTGTGCTTGTTTCCAGTCTTTCGATGAAAACGTTTTATCGTAAATCATTGATGTGCAAAACGTTATTTAATAGATTAGATTAATAATGCGACGAGCCAGAAGTCTTGTATCAGCTTATTCAAAACCTAAACGCGTATTATTTTGAACATTTCGCTTTACAAAAAATTGAATCAATCACTCAAGTTAAAGTCATTGCTTACAATAAGTGAAAATCCGTTTAGAAAAATACTGCCTCTCAACAAAACCTTCATCAAAATCTTCGCCACAAAATGTATTTAACCGCAATGATTTTTCATAATTTCTCATCATCTATATCGATTATCGAAGAAACTAACCCCCTTCCTTCTGGTATTGTTGGAAAAGTAACCACAATTTTACTAATTGCACAGAGCCTAGGAACTTTTTTTGCTTTGGCTGTGGAACCCTAATGTCTTTGAAACTAATTGTTCACATTGTAATGTCCGAAAAACTATTGAAGGGATGCTTTTGTTCAGGATGTATGTGCCCCTTTGCTTCAAAAACACCCAACACCACTAAGTTACTCTTATCGCCACAATTAAGCTTAAAACCTGCTATACCGCTACCTTTATTACGAAAAAACAATGATTATAGATAGATAGATAGATTTATTGCGGAATAATATATATACAAGATATTTAACCATGTCATACAAAATGCTTTATATTATTATGGTACTCTTTAGATAATCATCAATGCTGTATGGTGCAAGGCCCATAAGGTACACTTTCATTCTGTTGACCAGTTCCCCAGTGGCCTTCTGTTGTAGATATTGATTTGGGATTTTATTGTATATCTTGTAAGTCTAGTAATTTAGTTCCCTTTTACTTTTGTTCATGCGGTACCATGGTACTACTAGTTTAAAGTTGTTTCGCGTGTTGTAGCTATGTATGTCTTGGTGTGTCAATGGATGCTTTTGTAGTGCTACAACATATTTGATGCACTGAAGAACATATATTGCCGGCAATGTTAATATTCCTAGCTCTTGGAACAGTTGTTTACAGTGAGTGGTTATTGGTACATTACTAAGTAATCTGATAGCTCTTTTTTGTACAATGAATGCACGCTTAGCATGTGGTGAGACGCCCCATAATATAGTCCCATAATTCAGGTAGCTGTGTATGAGTGCATAATAAGCGGATTTAGCTGCAGATTGTGTGCTTATGTTCATTAATTTTCTTATTGCATATAGTGATCGGGCTATTGTAACACACATTTTGTGTATGTGCAGTTTCCAGTTCAATTTAGAATCTATTGTGAAGACTAGAAATTTTATACTTTCAGTGTCATTATGATAATTTACGTGATGTGAGAAAATGTGTATGTTGGTTTTTTCTTTATTGACTTTAAGTTTATTTGCATTAAACCAGTCCGTTGCTGATAGAAGTCCGCCGTTTAGATCAGCCATGATTTGTTCGTAGCTTTCACTTGTTGCCAGGATAGTTGTATAATCTGCATATAAGCATGTATGTAAGTCTATGTTCTGAGGTAGGTCATCAATAAATAGGAGGAATAGTAGTGGTCCAAGTATGGATCCTTGAGGGACTCCAGTCTGGACCTTTTCAATTTCTGATTGTTCTTGAGCAGTATCAGTTTTTTGTAGTCGGTTCTCAAGGTAGCTTTTGATTAGTTTGTGTGCAGTTCCACGAATACCTTTTCTTTCTAGTTTATCAAGTAAAATCATATGTTGGACGCAGTCAAAGGCTTTACTGAGATCCAAGCATGCTGCTATGGTGAGCTTTTTCTTTCAAAACCTTCATAGATGTGCTCTAGTGTTTCTACTGCTGCACTAATAGTGGATCTTTTTGATCTGAATCCAAATTGGTTGTCAGATAGTAAGTTGAATTTGTTTAGGAAATTCATCATTCTTATGTATATGATTTTCTCCAATATTTTGGACAGTACAGGGAGAATAGCGATTGGTCGATAGTTTTTTGGGTTACCTTTTTTATAAATAGGTGTGATTGCTGCAATTTTTAGTAAATCAGGAAATATTCCTTCATGGAGACTTTGGTTTGCCGCATAGGCTATTGGTGTGCTGACATATTCGATTATACCTTTTAGTAGGTTAGTGTTTAGGCCATAAACATATTGACTAGTTTTGCATTTGAAGCTTTTTATTATTTGGATCTCGGTAAGTGTTGTCGGATATAAATAAATAGTATTTGTCTGTGTTTTTAATTGATTTAAATAATGTGAATATGGCTTTGACGCTGTTTGTAAATTGGCTGCCATTTCCTTAGCAACGTTGGCAAAGTATGTGTTTAATGTGTTTGCATCTATATCTGCTTTATTTTGTTTATCCACTTTCCCAGTTTCGTAATTTATTATTTGCCAAACTTTTTTTTTAATTTTGACTTAAGAGTTGAGTAGCGTAATACTGTCGTTTTTCATTCAGTAGTGCTGTTCTGTATTGACTTCTGATGTTACTCAGAAGTATTCTAGTATCTGCACTGCTTATTTGTTGATGCACATGATACATTGCCTTAAATTTACTGCGCAATAGTTTTAGTTTTTCACCAAATTTAAATTTTGCTAGTTGGATTGGTCTTTGCTCTATGGGACAGTATTTTTCATGTGCCCTGACAATTAAGTTATTTATTAGTTTCCAACTGTGGGTGCCGTTTGTACTACTATATACTTCGTGCCAATTTAAAGCTTTTATTTCTTGTTTGAAGCTTGTTATATTCTTTGCAGAATAATTTCTTTTTAGTACTGTAGTGGTTTGATTATTATTTTCAGCTGTAAAAGTTAAAAATTGGGTGCAGTGCTCAGACAATGTCGCCTGTATGAGAGATGAAGAATAGTTTAAAGTGGATAGTTTAACGAAGATATTGTCTATACAGTTGTTTTTCCTTGTGCGCTCAAAAATAGTTTGTGTTAGGTTGTGACTTTTCATAACATCATGAACGAGATTTGTATCTTTGTTTTTTGAGAAAAAGTTTACATTAAAATCTCCCACAACGACAATATGCTTGTAACCATCTGTTAGCTTCGCAAGAAGTTGATCTAACTTATTACAGTAGATATTTATATCACTATCGGGGGTTCTGTAGGTACATATGATTATTGTGTGAGTTGCTTTACAGAAGCATAAGCAGAATTCAAAATGTTTATCTGCTGCTGCCAGTATAGTTGTTCATTGGGATTTACTTGTATTGTACTTTTAGCATATATTATTACACCTCCATAGTGATCAGTTGTTCTACAATAATGACTGACTTGTACATAGTTTGGTAAATTATAAGCTTTAATTTGGTCTTCACCTGGCCAATGTTCACTTACACATATGTTGTCAGGATAGTTATTTAGCTGTATGAAATGTTCTAGTTGATGGAGTTTATTCTTCAAGGATTGTATGTTAATATGAAGTATAGTCATTGTAGTTGTTTTGTTGAGGTTTTCTAGTTTTCTGTGGGTTGCTGACCAGTACTCTGTTCTAAAAAATACCTTCCTTTGATGAAATTGAATCGTTTGTATGCAACCCCTTGTGGCCAGAAATTGTCATTGTACACTGTTTCCTTATGCGAGGGCTCAAAACCTATCATAAAGCATTTGTTGTCCTTAGTTGTTCCTTTCGTTGTCAATAATTTTACGATGGGTTCTGCTTCAGTTTGTAGTTTGTTTTTTAAATAATTTTGTATAGTTACTTCTGTAACATGTTCTTTAATGCGTGATACAAATAGCCATATTTTTTTGGGTACATTAATTTTTTTCTCACGACCTGCAAATCCTTCATTTTTGTCAGTATCTTACATTTCAGCCTTTCCAATTGGAATTTTTTTGATGACTGGTTTTCTCCTATGTGTAACAACCTTGTAGTCATTTGTATTGTGATTGGAGATTTCATTGTATATTTTATTATTGTTTATGACCGTACTATCTCTTATGTTGGTTGGATCTGTCTTCATACTTAAGTGTTTCTCAGTTTCACAATTAATCTGGCTGTTAGAAACCATTTGATCTGGTTTGCTGTTTGTGTTGTCTATTGATTTGTTTGTGATATGTAAATTGCAAGGTGAATTTAGCATGTGGGTTTTATTGATATCTAGAATATTGTACTGGTTTTGTTTACCTTTGTTTCTAGGTACTTTATTTTATCAATTAACAGTTTGTTATTTTCTCTTAGGATGTAATTATTTTTTTTTATGATTTCACATTTTTCTTGCATTTCCCTTATTATTATATGAAGATAACTATCTTCACTTACAATTGCTTTAGTTTTGTATGTTGCACCATGTGCCATTTCACTATGTTGATGTTGTTTGTTTATTCCCATACAGTTGATGGAGTGTCTGGTTGCTAAGCATTGTGGATGAAATATTTCTTTACACTTTTCACATAACTGAGCTTTAACTACACTCTTTTTTGCAATACTTACAAATTTTTGGTGAGTTATTTTCTTTGTTTTTTAGTTGTTCATTGTTAAGATCACAGTAAACATCTTTGTTGACTGCCATCTTGACAGAATATTATACTTCTAATAGCACAGCGTACTTCAATTGTAAGTAACTGATGGCATCCTCTGGGTTAAAAGATTCTGGAGTTGAAATAGTCCTTCATTCGGATCTCAGGGAGGTGACTATTTTGGAGGAGGTGATCGTAAAGTTTAAAGGAAGAGCAGTGAACATTTTGTGAGCCGGAGCGTGGAATGTCAGAAGTATGAAGCAAGTAGGCAAGCTAGAGAACTTAAAAATTGAAATGGATAGGTTAGCACTAGACATAATAAGGATTAGCTAAGTTCGCTGGCCAGAGGCGGGTGATTTTTGGAGTGAAGACTTTAGTGTAATTCATACAGGATCTCTTTTTTGCAAGGCTATTGCCATAATTGTTGTATTATTGTCAAAACTACTTTGTTCACAACTTATTTCATAAGGCGAATCATATATTTATCTGAGTTGCTAATGTAAGGGAGTAATAGCGGCAATTCTGCTAGACCACCTCGTGTCTGATAAAGGTTTTAAACTTTAAGTGGGTACATTATTTTTTAAGACCGACCAATGATTGGTGGAAGCAAAAGATTGTAATCAAATTCGCGAGTAAGTGAAAAAAATTGTATTTAAAATATTAGAATTTGCAGCATCGTTCACAATAAGATTTAGGTTGTGGTTAAAACACAAAACAAACAATGCTCTCGGATTTATGTCGAGAATTTCTTTCTGTAAACCACGATGTTTACCTCACATGTTTGCCCTATTATCGTAACTCTGATGACATAAATCATTGACGTTTAACCAACTTTTCTCTAATTTCAATAAAAAATGTGTTAAACCCTCATCAGTTGCATCATTTATTGAATAGAAGGTTAAAAAATGTTTCTTCAATACTAATTTGCTTGTATTTTATTAAATATCACGCAAATTGAAATTTGCTCTCGATCACTGGTGCCTGGCGTACAGAGTAATATAGTAGAAAATATTTGGCTTTTTCTAAGTTATTTGAAATTAACTTTTTAGTGCTCCTACCAAGGTTGTGATTTCGTTTTGAATTAGATTACCAGAAAACTAGTTATTCTTTTTGTGAATTTAATTGAACTCTTTTTATATGTGACTGGATCAAATTTGGCTATCACTTCTGTACATTTTAAAGTAATTCCCACTTTGTCTGCTAAATAGTGTAATATTTTTTCCATGCAATGCTAAAATTTTGTTGAGATAAAAATTGTATTACATAAATTGTGCATTTAATATTTTGTTTCTGCAGTCAACAATTGCGGAGCTACAGTATGTATGCTTTTATTAGATTTTAAACGATCTCCAAGATTCAACCACTTTTTTAAATTTTTGAAATGTAATTTATTCCTTGCATGGGAACTTCGGTGTTTACTCATATGTTGCTCAATCATTAATACCATTCTTTTCAATCAACTTGCTGATTTTTTTTTATTTTTAGGTTTGTAACATAAAATATTTATAACAAAAGTAAAATACGGAATTTTTATGTGGTGTATATACGAGCCAATCATGTTTTATTTTCATTATTTGGTAGAATTTGATTAAAATAAGCATAAATCGGTATCGCGATTTAATATTTGGATATAACTATTTGACAGTATTTGGTCAGAAAACTGGATCTTGAGAAAGTGTTATTTCCAAATCAACGGTGAAAATCCTTAACTTCATCCTTCAGAAATGCCACTTTTTCATTAGACAATAAGGTTAGCACTATATTTTCTGTCATGTTAGAAGCTGTAAGAAATTGAACTTAAATCTAAAATTAAAATAACTTTATGAAAAAACAATAGGGTAAGGTATAAGATTATTAATTTAAGTACCACTCGTAAAAGTTTGTAAGTGTATATATGGCACACATTGTATAATAACCATTTATAATTTACTATTAGGTACTTACCTTATTATTGTGCCCAGTATTAGATTTTTTGTGAATAAGATGCAGACGATAACAGCTCTAGGTTTAGTTCTGGTGTTGACGATGTCAACAGTAAATTGATATTTTGAGAAGTTGATGGCTTTTCAAAGAACTGCGTAATTTGTGGAAAAATTTTATGTATCTCTCCTTTCAGTTTTCGTTTGTTGATCAAGTTTTGGTATCCCGACAAAGATTTCCTGAATTATTCTCTTGACATCTGTTTAAATTGGAGATTGTTTTAATATATTTTAGTAAAATGAATTTTAAAGAAATCAAAAGTGTTGTGGTTTCAAATTTTTATATTGGTATACGTAATATTGAAATAACTTTAATTTCATTTTTAGTTGCTTGTTTTATAATATTTATTTTATTTCACACATTCACCTTCAATAACTCTATGTGACGATCATTCAAGACTGATTCTTCCAATATTCGTGTGGGTAAATTTACATACATTACTGTCATGACCCATGACCTTACATGTGATTTTTCAATTCTCCACCCGAAGGTACTACATTGCATGATCCATGACCACGATGGTGGTCAGCCAGATACCCTATTCAGCGTCACTACTTCAATACTGATAATATGCCAAATAAGGTATTAATAGAAGGATATGTCTGTTAGTACATTTTCAGAATGCAATGAATGAATCAAAGTGCCAAAGTATTATTATTGAATTGAATACATCTTTTTGTTTGTTTATACTCCAACAACTGCATACAAAATTACAGGAAAATATTCTAATAACAGGGTGATTGATATAAGGCAATGCAACTATGTTAATATGTAACACCAACTATATTGGTTCTTTTGAATAATGACCTAGATTACCAATGGTTTTATATCTGGATTTATTGTTGCAGCTCATCTATTCAATTACAAACACTATGCTCATATGTTTCATTAGTGTTTTTGCGAGTTATTATGGATTCGACGAATGTTTCAGCTCTTTACCTTTTTTCCACGAGAATTTGTTACTCTTTTTAAACATTACTTTATATATTTAAATTGTTTTAGAAGAATGGCGCCTTATCTCATAACGTCGTCATGCTTCTCACAATTTGTGCATGTGGATAAAACTTTCCTGAAAACATGGATCATAGATTCGATGGAGACAACATGCCCAGTTAAACCAGATTAGTGTCTATCACTAAGGTTTAGGGATTCAGACCCACTCATTTTATTAAGCTAAATGTGTTTGTTTAGCAAAGTAATGTATTATGTGTGTAATCTTGACGATTCTTTTCTGATAATCTATTCTGTTGAAAACTATATTAAGATATAGCACTTTACGGTCATGCAATTTTTATGAAAAACTACCAATTGTATAAATATGTACTTTTCAAATTCTCTAACTGGAAAGGTCCATTTGGTTAAGAGCGTTAGTTTGAGAGTTAGCTTTATGCTACTCAAACATCCAGGTCAATAGGGCATTTTTCTTACTTTTGCACTAATTTTTACTATTTTCGAGATAGCATTATCATAATTTTGGATCTTATTGCATACAATCAACTTTACGTTTGTTGTTTATTTTTTCGAATTTATAGGTTCCATTCGTAGAAACTAGAAATATTAAGATTTTTATTTTATTAGAAGGTTACACATGTATATTAGATTTCTCTTTGTGTGGACTTTTTAAAAAAAAATGAAACGCATTGATTTTCAGTATGTACTACATGTTACGTTAAAAATTATCGAAAATCACAATTTAGCATATTTGGTATGCTATCATGCTACGAGTTATTTATATAACATCAGCTGTTACAATAAAAATATATCACAAATCAAATATTACACATTTTTAGTATAATATCGTGCCCCAAGTTGTTTATATAACGTAAATTTTCCTTTGCTATCGCATATCCTAACACAGTACCATGCAGTTTCATGTTAGCACTGATCACAAAACAATTTTGCATGTGCAAAGTGATATAGTGTCACTAATATTGGTAGCCATAAGGATTCCACATAACAGTTTGCGCGATGGGGTTGTGCGTTATTTCCTGATGTAAAACACCTCTGCATGCAATGGGTATATTTATTTATTATCAGTATATGCAGGCAACTCCCATTACAGTTACAAAATAGAAAGAATACATTTTTAGATCAACAATAGTGAAATAGAAATACAATTATTATATTCACTCACATAGGAACTGGAATCACTATCAAAAAACATGTAGCTGCAAAGTGGCATCACAAGAGCCGGTTGTGTAATATGGCTTTGCATCTGTACCTTTTTTGAAACAGCACCATAGAGCGATGTGGTGCACGCATTAGAACAGTTTACAAAACGCCACAAGTGAGGGATCCAGTTTTATAGGAACTAGTATCACTTTATGTTAAATTGTACTGTATTAAATATGTCTGCACGGATCTCTTGTGTATTGTAACATTACCTGACTAACTAACTAACTGTCTACCTTCTGTTATTAAGAAATATTTGCACAGCATGCCAAACAGTATGAGCTGCTCTTACAGACAATTAGGTTTACATTTTGTGTGTCCTATAGTACTTTAGCCAAACTAAATGATGCTGTATTGAGGAACTTAAAAGTTAAATTTGTTCCGTTTAAGTAGTGCTAATTAGAAATCTGTCCATAACTAAATATTATTTATGTTATATTTGGTTTTTGTTGTAGGTTGAATACTTAAAAGATTCTAATGAATATAAATTTACTCCAGCTATTAACTATCCTGAGGATAGTTCATGTGCTGATTTTGTACAGCATATCAATCCTTTGGATCCGAATATGAGTTCAACTGCTTGTTACAGTCAACCTTCAAGTCCTCATTGCAGTAATGCAGATATTGCTTTCAATAATGCACTTGTTGTACAGAACTTACTGTCTGCCAGCATGTCTGATGAACATTTGATTACTAGAGATGCAAATACTTATGTTGATCACCTTACAGTTTCTCACGATCCGTCACAAAATATATCACATGCATTACCGAATTGTGACCAAAATTTAATAAAAGAAGTTGCAACTGATAAGTATTTGTTAAACGAGAATGGTTCATCATCAGGAGTATTACAATTAGTATCAGGTTCTGAAACTGAACACGAAGTGGAGTTATTAATCACCGATCAAGTTACAGGTAGATTCATTACAGCAGGTTGTTATTTCATATTTTTTCTTCAGGTATTTCCTATAATATCAGTACACAAGAATATTTAGTCGAACGTTGTTTGGAAGATGAGCAGCATCTTTTAGATGCATTAACTCCAACTCATTTCTTAGATAACGATCTATTGGGCATAGACGATGCCTCATTAAAATCTGAGTTATCAGATACAATAGAGTCTATTCATTCTACAGAACCTTTGCAACAGGATACAACCAATAACAACAATCTTGTTAATTCTGCGCCTTTTGCTTTAGCAGCACATATGTCTATAAAAACTGAAAATTATGAAGACGATTGTGATTATGTTTATAATCAGGAAAACTTAAGACGTTCTCATCGACGACTAGAGCTTCAGAACATTGAAAATGAGGAACAACTGTGTAAGAATTTTAACAAATATTTTAATCAATATTTTAAGTGTGTGCTTTTTATTTTGTAGTGGCAGATGTTCAGGCTATTTCTGATAAACCAATAGAAACACGAGCCAGAGCAACCTTGCCTGCTTCTTATTTAGCCATTGTTAAACAATCTGGCGGTATGTATTCATGTTTTTAAATTTGAGGGTATTTTATTATGTATAATTTAGATCAGTATGGAGTAATTGCTCGCAAACTCATTCCAAGATGCACACAATTTGGACCTGTTGAAGGGTTATTAGTTGTGAATAATCGTGAGGTAAATAATAATGCTCTTCAGTTGTTGGTTGATTGTGGTACTGGTTCTATACATCGTTTGGATGTCTCCGATGAGAGTAAGATTTTAGTTACTAATAAAAATGCTTTACACGTACAAGTTCATTGTAAAAATCTCTTTTGCTAAATATTTGTTTAAATGTCAAAATGGGATATTTATTGCTTAGTGTTATTCATGGATGCATTTGTGTTATCATTCGTAACAAAAGTGTTTAGGCATTATATTAATATACTGTTAATTATTGTGCATTTAGTAATGATAAGCTTACAGGTGGTTAATTTAGAAAAAAAGTAATAGGTTTTTCTTGTGTTTGTAGCAAATGTATTTTTCAAATGTTTAAGTTGGTAAATGTGTTTTTGCTGCAAACAAGTAAATGTATATTCAAGTAGAATATTAATTTGAATATCAGATTTATTCTTGTGGCCTTGAAAGAATCATGTTTTTAATTAACAAACGAAAAGATCACTTGACTTGACATTTAAATACTGCAATAAAATGTTAATGAGCAGTCTTGGAATCAGTAAGTTCAAGCAAATTATTTATTTAATGAATTCTCTCTTGAATTAAAGTGATGAACACTGTAGAAGGTCAAATTGGCACACTTGCCTTAAGTGAGATCTAATTTAACATATAATACATGAATATGCCATGAATTAATATATGATGTAGTCGAATAATGTTTTTTGCATTTAATTTTTTTATAGTGCTTGTGTTATAAAATACACAATCGATATACTATTCATTTCCAAAATTTGCCAAATAAATAAATGCCTAATTTATTTGTTTATTTATACAAAGTGTCCCACAAAAGGATATGCAGTGTTTGAATGTTAATAACGGAGAAAGTGTAATACAATAGTGTTTTATTTATACCATGTTTTACAAAGGTATTTACACTGCTTAAAGGGACTGTGTATGACCTGAAAAAGGGATGCTGTGGCTTAAACAAATAGGCATTGGGTGAAAGAGGAGCGAAAACAGTCCTATAAATGTAATGCTGGCCCTTTACTTAAATAAACAGTAGGTAGTAGAAAGTAATTTAGTAAATTAAGTTAGTTAGATAAGCTTTTAGTAAGAAAACACCCTGAAAAATTGACTATCTTTGGTAGTTTACATTTAATAACATTGCTATTTCAATATAATATTAAATTAGGATCAAGAATTAAATTAGGAAAGCAACATGTACATTAAATACAAATGTTAGCAAATATCAGTGCTTTACATCTCTTCGAATTAAATTCAAAAAATTACAGATAGAAATTGGGAGATAACCATTCATAATAAATATATTTGCACAAGTTCAAGGAACAGGGACTCTAGGATCAACACCCTAAAAACTACGCTACACATAAAAGCAATAATAGAAAATGTGTTGAGAACTAAATGAATGACACAAACTATCGGTATTACATGTAATGTTGCGATGTAATTAACGTTCAGCTTCCTGCTGTCCACCACCGCTCTGTGTCTCTAAATAACCTAAAATTTAAATATGCCTCGGCTAGCTCTGTCTAATCCACACATAGTGTACAACGTTACGATAACAAAGAAATTACCCCCCTTTTTATCTAATACTTTCCTACTTGAATGAGAAAAACGAAATTGACCAAGATTTGTATAATCACAAAAAAAATTATATACACTTTACAGCTTAATATAATTCACTATTTGACAAAATAAACCCCTGAATCAAATAATATCATCTATGTACATTGATCTGCCGACATTTTCGGGGATTGTTCGCAGTATAGCATCAATAGCAACAGCAAATAATGTAACGCTTAATGGGACTGAATGATCTGTTCATCATAAAATTTTGAATAAATTGGGGTAAACGACCTGTAAAGCCCCATTTGTGTAGGGTAAGTATTATGATATATCGCCAAGTACGGTCATAGGCTGTTTCAATGTAAAACGCAATAGCTACAAGATACTGTCATATTGCAAAACTATTTAAAATATTTGCTTCTAGTACAGCTGGTTGATCTGTGGTAGATCGAAGCTTATGAAAGCCTACTTGAGATGGGTACAATAAATTGTTTGTTTCAAGATACCACACTAAACGTGAATTAACGATTTTTTCCATGATCTTGCTTAGGCAACTCGTTAACGAAATTGGCCTATAGCTATTAGGGCTTTTTGGGTCTTTATATGGCTTTAGTAGAGGTATTATAATAGCTTCTCGCCAAGAGTCGGGTAGGATACCGGTTTTCCAAATGTTATTGTATAGCTTTAGTAGTGATGTCTTGTTTGAGATAGGTAGATTTTGTATCATTTGGTATGTGATCATATCAGGTCCTGGAGCGCAGTTTTTAGTTTGTTGTAGGATATATTCAAGTTTGATCATTGTTATATCGTTGTTATATGCTGATGAGTGAAAGTCGTTGAAGTCTAGGAGACCCTCTTGTGCCCACTTTTTGGCCAAAAAGGCTAGATTATAACTGTCGTTACTGCACTCATCCTGAAAGCACGAGGCTAGTAAGCTTGAAATGCTCTCGTTTCCCACAATGGTTTGAGTGTTATATATTAACACTGGGGATACAAGTGGAAATTTTTTACCAAGAATGTTTCTGATATTTTTTCTATACGCCTGATATGGGTGTATTGACGGACAACTTACCGACCTATTCCTCCCAGCTTTTTTCTTAGTTATAATTATTTTTCATTTAGCTATAGCACTTAGGCGTTTAAAGGCGACAAGGTTGCTGTAGGTGGGATTACGTTTTAAGGAATTCAGCGCTGCTTTCTTTTCCTGTATTGCCTTTTTAATTTCATTGTTCCACCAAGGCACTGAGTTTTTAGTATTATTAGAGATAATGGGGATCGTTTACCTAGCAGCGGACAGCATTGCTGCCGTAATATGATTCACAGATTCCTGTATAACGTTAAGCGGTTCAAAAAGTGCTATAAGACTAGAGAACTTACTCCAGCCAGCTTTAGCATTGTACCAGCGTTAGCATTGCACCAGCGTTCAGTGGCGGATTTTTATGAGATGTTGGAAATATCGATACAGATTGGGAGATGGTCTGAAAAGACATATTGTTTTAAGGTTCTCCGCGAAAGGTAATGACCTATTTGAGGTGAACACAAATCTATAGACGTATGATTATATGAATTTGAATTTATATGTGTTCCTTCATCTGAGTTTGGGATAATGAGGCCATTATCTACTATAACCCGCTCAATAGCTCTCCCTGATGCATCGGTCCGTCTAGAGTCCCACAGCGGGTTGTGAGCATTGAAGTCTTCTACGAGAAGGAACGGTTTTGGCAGTTGTGTGAGAAGATTGTTTAAATTATTAACCGACCAGTGCGAGTCAGGAAAATATATATTACAAACTGTGAATTTAAATGGGTGTAGAATTTGAACGGCAACTACTTGTAGTGTTGTGATTAGTGGAATGTGCAAAGCTGCAACATCGTTCTTAATTAAAATAGCTACACCATCTTTAACTCTTCTATGTAGCACCGCATCACAGCGATAGACATTAAATTCCCATAGATTGAAGCAATCTGCAGGTTTGAATGAGTTTCTTGTAAACAAATACATATCGGAGACTCTTTGACCAAAATGAGTTTAAGCTCATTTAAATGTGAAATACATCTGTTCAAATTCCACTGGAGGATAGTGTCCATTGAGAGAGTGTTACTTAGGGATAGACAGTAACTTTATGTATGACCTTTAATAGAACAATTTTAAATCGATGTGCGAGATGAACTTGATAACTGTCTATACTGGTGGCTCGAGGTCGACCTCTACGGACACCTCTTTTGCTCTTTTTATGCTTCACCTCGATAAATTTATCGGAGATAGTATTTTGTCTTGATGAATTACCATGTTCTTCACCAAGACGTAGCTCTTTTGAGGGAGCTACAAATTGTGGAGCAGTTAGCGTGCTTCTTGATCTCCGGAGAAATTTACAGAGTTTGTTTATAAGATGTTTGTCGCCCTAGAGCCAAGTCAGATTCCATTGACGTATTGGAACATTTAGAGGAAGTGCCTGTTTCGGTAGGAGGAACTTTAGAGAAATCTAGTTTACTAAATTTTTTACAACACACAAATACTCGATAATTCTGGGACTAATTCTTTTATTAACTCCTTAACATTAACGCTAGTAGGTTTGGCTACTTGTGCATATGAAACATTGAGAGATGGTATAGCGCCTTTGATGCGGTTCTTAGCATTGAAGTAAGAAATCTTCTCTATTGTTCTTAGTCTCTGTATTGCCATTTCTTTTTTGAACACAGGACAATGCCGAGAACGAGCAGAAAGCATGGGGTTGTGTCCACCCTTTCCGCAATAAGCATAACATTTTTAACTCTCCCACCGGCTCCTTTTTTGGAGGAGTATAATGGTGGTCTTTCATCAGCAGGAGCCAGTCTGGGCACCACCTAGCACTACTAAAGGGAGCAAGATTGTGCACCAGTTGATAGGACAGCCTCCTCTTTGGTTAGAGGGGGTTTGGGTCTCTGTCCTACCTGGCGGCCCGGGTGCTTCACCCTCAGCTTCTAAGCTGTACCCTCTACCGATGCAACCCCCCACCGCTACTCCGAAGAGCAGAGGGTTGAAAAACGGATCACATATAATCTATGTGTATGGAATGCAAGTGTCATGTGGGTGAGGTGTTTGTGTGTGTATGTGTGAACGATGGGATGGTATGGACTGGTTAGGATGTGATACAGGAAGGAGTAGGGTAAAGATAGGGGTTAGGTTTGACTGTACCCTGATACACGTGGTTTGTGTACACCCAATTGGTAGGTGATTGGTCTAGCTGTACCTTGCCCCATGTGGGAAGAATGTGGCAAGGCGAGCAAGGCCTTTAAGGGAGGAAAGGAGTCGTGCTGTACCACCCCTGAGGGGATTTTCACTATTATTTTAGTTTCACGACTTTCACTAAATATAATTATTTAATTTTCAATGTTCACTTTTACATAAATTTTTAATTTAAACTGATGTGGAGCATGCTCAGGTTGCACTGTCTGTTTATCAAATTTGAGTGATATATAAAGCAACGTCTCCATCTGACAGGATTGGTTATTGGCATACTATTGTCAAGGTTTAAGGCATGCTATAGGATATTTTTAACACTCTGGTATGATTTTGATAATAGCCATGCAGATTTTAAAAATCTCCTGAACTTAAACAGTAAAATTAAAGGTGAAGCCTTATTAAGAAAAGGCACAACATGTTTAAGACATCAAAAGAATTTTTCGAAAAAAGATATTGAGAATTATCCTCTTTGTTGCTACTTATGGTGCTATGACAAAGGTGGAATTGCTGTATATTTTTCTGACACACTTAAAACGAACTGTACTAAATGTATTATCTGTATGTAGTGTTATTTATTTAGTCACGAAAAAATTTTGTGAATGGTTATTACATTAGTTCTTGAGAGTAATTAATAGTTAATAAAATCACAATGCATAGAATGACAAATTGTTTCCTGAACTGTAGTTGGAAATTAATAACAATTATATCTACCTATTTCTTCACACATAAGTTTGTTAGTTTTCTAAAAGTGCATATTGGAATTAATTTTATAAGCTTTGGTTCAATGTCAGAATTCCGAGAAAGCTAAGATAATGGTTTATCTCTTATTTATTCAAAAAATAACGTAACTATTTTACTGATGATTAACGACATAACTTTGAAGTTGCAATGTGATCAATTAAATTTAATTAAAACTAAAAACGTAGTATCTGTGTTTGTTTCCAAACATTTCTTATACATGCAAAAATTGAGAAGAAGAATATGCTCTCAATTTCTAAATCTTTCAAAATTTTAAAAATGTGATGAAAATGTGCTTGCTCGTAATGAACAAGTACCTGCCATTTATTCGGAGTAGCAAATGAAGTCTTTGGATTTGTGTTTTAACCTGCACATTATTTACACCATTGACCAAATGTTTGATAAAGATATCACATTATTAAAATATTAAAGGACATAGTTGCCAAAGGTATTGCACCAAAAAGATTTTAATAGCTATCAGCAATAGTTTTTATTGAGTTATTGCAAGTTTCTATTCAGATTAATAGGTTTATTAAATGTGAAAAATGCATTGTATAATAGTGGATTTATTAAACTCCCAAAATATCAACACAGCAATTTTAAAGTAGTAAAAGAAACTACCTTGGTGAAAATAAAATGATAAAATGGCTGAAATACAAACAATTTACGTTACACTAATCGCTTACCCTGAAAATTTTTTTTCTTTGTCATAATTGAGGGGCACCAAACCCTCTGTCATAGCAATCCCTTCGATATAATCCCTACACAGAAGACGGTTATTTCGTATAGATCTTCCTTGCTTCAGGTTGCTAAATATATATGTTTAAAATACCTTAAAACACTTATTAAGTTTAATCTTAATTACATAAAATTTGTAAAATGAAATCTCTTCCAAATACGACTTCATCACACAATATCGTTTCACAATGATCTAATTTTTATCCTAGTTAAAAAATAAATGCAAATAAAACTCAACCTATGCTTAACCCCTATTGACATTAAATAATTTCAATAAAAATACAAACACATTCTCTTAAAAAAGACCTAATTTTTTAACCTAACGCTGACCAGGTATTCTAAAAAAAAGATTATGAAATTAAATCCATCAATAATACTATTACTCTAAATTTTCTCATTTCCCATATTAAATTACACTCCACTCCAAATCCCAATTTCTGGAGATGCTTTTAATAACAAATCTAGAAAACAGTTAAATCCCAACTTTTCTTTTACCATTCCGCTATTCATTAAAAATACTAAATTGTCTCTCTTTTACCAACATTAATTTCACTACTAAAGCTTACTTTAAAAATCAATATACACTAATTTAGTCTAATATAATAATTACTTTCAGTTTTAGTAATTTCCTATTACATAAATACCAATCATTATAACTTGGTTTTAAAATTCACATGTGTACAGTTAAAAAGTATAAACATAAAAGTTTGCACATTACTCACTGTTTTAAATCATCCCCCAAAAAGGTTTAGGATCTCTAGAAGCTATTAGTATTTTCCAGTTTTCGTTACTATCTAACACAGTTCCCTTAACTCTCAACACTACAAAATATTCCAAATTATTGGAGAGGTGAACTCTCTGGGTCCTAATCACTTTCTTTAACTGGTTGTAACGACGTTACTTCCACGGACTGATGAATTAAGATCTGCCCTACGTGTACAAGCACAGTTAACAAATTATGTTGGCAAGACAGTCACATTACATCTTGAACTTGAAGCTGCATTTCTTTTCTGCATCTCCATACTACTTGCTCGTATTACTACATCTTGATATTTTCTAATTATTGCTCGCAAATAATTAATTCATTCTTTTCCACCGGATCAAACTATTCTTATTTTTCCCATCATACAAATCTTCTTAATTGTGTCATCATCCATTAATACAGTGTGGCCATTTTATTTTGTGCTTAATAAAATGTTATTGTCCCATTAATTACAGAACAGTCCCGTACTTTTTCAATTTATTCATGAATGTCTAACCAAGTTTCAGTTGTAATTTTGCATTTCTCACGTATTAATCTCCTTCATTAATATATACTCTGTGGTTTATATTTATTGCATGACGCCTTGCATTCATTACTTATTTCTTACATTGTATGATTTATGAAATCTTTTATTTCAGCGGTTTTTATTGTCTCAAAGTTTATTCTATTTAAAGACAATTGCGTTAACTTAATATTGTATTAAAATGTAGCAATTTATTTTAAGAAGTCATTTTTATTGCTTTAATTATACTAATAGCCCTAATTGAAATTATATTATCTAAAAACAAAAGAGTTAGATTATCATATTTAATTAAAATTAACTATTCATGAAATCTACTATACTGTGTGCGTTCATAACTAGTCTGTCCATTCAAATTTACTAATTTTTTCGTTTCCGTCTGATTTATAGTTAGTAGTATGCAACATGTTACAGTTTGTCTACACATATAGATCAGTTAACTAGGCTACATGTGCTTTTGTGACAGAAGACAGGACATTAAAAACAGTACGGTATATTGAAGTCTTTCCTTACTGTGTAGCATTACCCACTTGGTATAGACTCTGCTTCTTGTTTTTAAATTTTCTGCAGAACATTCTCAGCATATTATTTGTACATAACTGTTTTTTTTAATGAATATAACAATTAATCTCTAAGATGATTTTCATAAAAAATACATTCTTTATCATTTGTGCCAGTATATTATGATGAAAATTCTAAACTTGTGTTCTTGTGTTTGTAGTTAATTATAATGCTACCTTTGAAAATTTGAGACTGAATTACTTTTAAGACTTAATTATAGCTCTGGAAGTTGTTAGTTTGAGTTTAATTTAAATTCTTTCGAATTAGTTATATTAAATTAACCCATATATTTTCCTTTCATTTTAAAAAACATGTAAATCTCATTTTGTTTACATTTAATTATTATTGTACCACTTTTTATAGAGATTAAGTTTATAACACCAATTTTGCTGAATTAATATTTCAATTATTTTCATCTTGGTTATTTGAAGTTTTACATATTTTTGCCGTAATAATATTTAGAATTTTATCATTTAGTTGTTAACCTATAGCGTGTTGTGTTTCTAACTGTAGTATTTTTTCTTTAACAGATTGTTTAATTCTTTCAGTTGATTAATGACATGTATTTCATTTTATATTAATTTTTAATTTTTGGTCAAATTTGGACATTTTTGGGGAATAGTATGGGATATATTACAAGCAGAGATAGGAAAATAGAAGTAGATGTAGACCTAGATCAGATAGTGATAGATGCAGACTGTGCAAATTTCAGGAAATCTGTAGGTTAGTTCAGAATAGGAAACAATGATGGAACGCGTCTAACCAGTTCCAGGACTTAAGACCTAATGATGATGGTCAAATTTGTAATTAAAAGCAGTGACTTCTTTTAGATTAGGTAATGGTAGAAACTTTTAATTAAAATACTTAATTTAGTATGCAAATAATATTAAAATTTACACTTGTAGATACACTCTGTTTTGTTAATCGGGAATGTATTGTAGGTATTATTAAAGCTCCACAATAAATTTTACCACATTGTTAACTGAAAATTTAGTGTGCACCTCATCATTTAACAAAATCTTAATAGTGTATATAAATGTATAATGTTATTGTTTTAAATTTTTAGATGTTTCTAATTGGATGTGTTTTGTGAGAAAAGCAAGTACTTATTCAGAGCAAAACTTGCTCCTAACGCAACTTGGTAACTCTCTATTTTATATAACAACAGTTAATGTTATGCCTAAACAAGAACTTCGGGTAAGTTTATCATAATTTTAATTACAGTCGACACTAATATTTTTTATACAGGTAGGTTATAGTTTAAAATATGCCAAGCAATATAATCTTTCTTTCTTGAAACCTATTCCTGAAAAAAATAAGGTATGGCCATGTTTTGAATGCAACCATTTTTGTCAATCATCAGCCGATTTACAAAATCATTTAAATATTCATGATGGGATAGAAAAAAGCAATTATAGATTAAAAAAGAATTTAAAAAAGAAACGAATTAAAAAAGAATATAAAAAGTATTTAATAGAATGTAAATTTTGCATGGAAACATTTTCATTCTCTTTTAAAGACTATAGTGTCTTAAGTAAGCATTCAATGAAACATTGTAATGCTGATAGTGCTTCTGTAGAAGATAATTTTTCTATTATTTGGTAAGTGTAAATTTTCTTAATATTTTTGCTTATCTGTCTTAATAATTTACTGCTACTCTATTTCTGTTCTGTTAAGTAATTTCAAAATTATTTTACTCCCGCTCTTTTACACATTGTGCTATTTTTTAAATAATAGACATATGTCATCACCTAAATAAGTTATCCTATATTTCTTGTTTTTGTATATGAACATAAAAATACTAAAATTTCCTAAAGTTAGTGTTTGAGTATCTGATAACGTCATATAAATAGCATTGTATACAGCAGGGTGTCAGTAAAAATGGTGCTGTTGTTACAAACATTTGTTTAGGAAAGTACAGGCTGAATTAATTAACAGGTAATGTTTAAATCAATTTGTGACGTTTATGGTTGTATGGGTATTTTTTCCAAATATATAGCATTGGAAAATCGTTTTTGATGGGCAAATGAGAATAGTAGTTAGCTAAAGAACAGCATTTTACCTGAGATTATTTTGGAAGCTTGAACACTGGCTGTAATCTAATGTAAAAACTGTATTTTTCAGTGTTTTGAGATTGTTGTATTTTTTTATCAATGTGGATACGTGTAGATAGGACTAAAGACTTGTGGACTGTCAATTATTTATTGAAAACAGGTAGACATTTTCTAACAAAATGAAAAATGCACTAACTACAGATTTTAAGTTACCAATATTTGCTTAGCCATTATATTTTCAACATTTGATTATTGCAAGAAATAAAGCTATGTTTCTAATTTTTATACTGATGATAAATTTTATACTAATGATGAATGTTTCTGTTTTTATTAATACATATTTTATATTAGAGGCTTTGAAAAGATTATTCGATGTTATAATAAATACTAAATTTTCATAATGAATGCATAGAAAAAAGTCAATAAAACCTGCAATAGAGTGTCCTGAAAATTGTAATCTGTTTTGTAAACAGGCTGCTGAGAAATATAGCTTTAATTAAATAGTATTGTAATGCTATAGGGTTTGTAGATCTGGAAAAAGCATTCGACAATGTAAAATGGAAACAAATGTTTGAAATACTCAAAAAGATTGGAACGAGTTTTAGGAATAGACAGACAGACAGATAGATAGACAGACGTGAGTTTCAGCAAAATCCCATGCACATCCCGGCACCCCTAAGCAGTTGAGCAATTACTTACAAAAAAATTTAGAAAGCCATCAGATGTGAGGGATAAGAAAATGTCAATAAGGAAGACGAGGAAATAAAAAACAGAATATTGAGTGCTACAAATTGGCACTTTCCCATAACTAGCAGGGACATTCCTGAAATTATAAAACTATAATTAGGTAGATCAGGGAACTTTACAATATTTAAAGATAACAGGCACAGATTAAGATGGCTTTATGAGACGAAACCAACTTTTAACAGAATGTCTTACGCAAAATATAAAAACATGTCGGGCAGATATTACTAAGTTACCAGCTGATATAAATTATAACGTTAATCCTGAGCGTAATCTATTATGCTCCAAATGTTGTTGCAAATTCTTGCAATCAAACGGTTATAGATTTACATCCAAGAAAGCAATTAAAAAATATGCAAAAGCTTTCCTGATTAATAACTGTAGCCAATGCATCCAGGCCACTCTGTGGCTTAATTGGTATGCATGTGACTACTAAGCCCAAGCTCTCGGGTTCGATTTCCGACACGGTCTGATTGAAAAATGTTAGGCGAGCATTTTTCACAAAAATACGCCCATGTTCGGATGAGAGTTAAAATGTAGGTCCCTGTGGGGGTGTTGTCACGCACATAAAAGACACCCCCTCCTCCCTTTGCTTGGAACAGCAAGGGATCGGCAAAATTCAAAATTTCTATGTAAAAAAAACTTTACTTCCTGGCCCATATAGTATGTTTGGGTGGAGTATTGGAAATTCAACGCATCGTCCGCTTGTCGCTTTCAGCTGACATTTTGTAACAATTTGTTTTAGTTATATAACAAAATTTCTTTTCCAAACAATATATAGGTATTAAGGCAATATAAAAATTTTTTTAAAAAACACGTGTAGTATATTTATTTGCAAATTTAGATGGATTTTCGAATTCTTAATAAGTCGTTGGTCCCATATGGAAAACAACATGCGATCCATTATTTCCTAGTCTGGTTAAATTGTAAGGCTAGGTTCAATGTTTTGTATGCACAACCATATAGACAGCAATTCAGGTGTTTTGAAATCTGATTTAGAAAGTCATAAATAGCAATATAATTTTTCAGTCTGTGTAAACATTTTCTTGTTCATCATGTACTTCAAGGTTTTCAACTTATTTCATACATACGGCACGTGGGCACCAAGCATTTGTTCTGATAAGATTTCCCTTGGTTGGGTTGTCTTTGTAAGTCGTATTCACAATCCGCTCACTTCCAGATCATCTAGTCAAGCAGCATGAGGAGTCGTTGATGTACAAATTCCTTAGAGTCAACAAAATACCTTCGAGCCAATAAATGCCTTCTAGCCAGCAAACACCTTTTAGCCAAAATGTACTCGAGTCTACTAGCATCGTTGATATCCAAGCATCCTTGAGTCTACAATCATCCTTGAGCTTACACGTCATGCACTTTGAGATCAGCCTTGGCCCATTGCAGTTTTCATCACAAGTAACCAGCTGGAACCTGGGCCCAACCATTCTAAGGGAAGCAGTCAGCGGTCAGTGGTTAAGGGTGAGTTTTTTTGCTGAATCCCGTAACGGATGTTTCACAGCCCCCTTTCGCACAAACGGCTAAGTTTCCACTCACGAAAACCTCTATCGTTCCCATCTGTAAGGCCCTGTACTCAGCAGAATCAACTTTTTGTTGTTTAATTAAGTTTTTGTACTACGAACTTATATTTTCTTGAAAATAATCTTTGTTCAAACTTTGTTATATTTGAAACTCTCACTCATAACTATTTCAAGATTACTTGAATTGCAGTTTTTCATTAATTTTGTATGTGATTATCAGATCTGATGCTCATTTAAATATTAAGTAACGAAATTTTGGTCAACTAATAATTTTTTTTATATAACTAAAAATATATGAAATCATTTATTTCTTTTGTTAAATATTGTTATTGGATATCAATTATTTATTATAGAATAGAAGCATTCTGATTCTAGTTTGGTCAATTTTCCAAAAGGTTAAATCGGAAATTTGAAAATTATCCACTCCAAAAAAGTTTCTGTATAGACTCTAAAATTACAATCTTTTTAATGCTTGATAAATACAGTGACACCCAACTTCACTTTATTTTGTTTTCAGTTTTGCAAAGAACATTTCAATCTAGCTCATTTCAAACTCTTCCTTGGGTTAATGGCAAAATTAATCATTGGCACAGCAGTTTTTATCTTTCCACCTTGTATGCATAAAAGTTTTTGAAGTTCTGAATAATCTCGTCTCATGTGCACTATTATTTTAAATGTGTTTGTTATTATAATTAAAAATTTAGAACCATTTCAATAGCTTCCAGAACATAAGGTCCGAATTGTTGTTTTATTTCCTCTCTTGGGACAAGGTCTCGAAACACGTTTTCTATAAATAATAAATAAGAAAAAACATACAACGTGGGACTGAAATATTCTTCTTAAATTAGCACATTATATTTTGTCAAATAGTTACACGAAAACATTTCCCGTTTACACCCATTTCTTACATTAGAGTCTTGAAATATTTTTCTTAAATTAGCACATTATATTTTATCAAACATATATACAAAAGCATTTCCGTTTATATCCCTTTGTTACATTAGAGTCCACAACATCTCCGAGGCTTCGAAATTTTTCTTAGGTTAGAATCTGTTTAGAGGAAAACTTTTCCATGTCTTTTAAATTAAATCGTTATATGTAATTGTGGGAATTTTCGCTTTTAGTATTATGAATATAACTTTGATTTCCTAATTAATACAATCTCATCTCTTAAGGCAAAATATAGGAACGTGATTTATTACATTTGCATTCAATGCTCGAAACACAAAATTCTACTTTTAAAACTGGTTTTAATAGTTGTAAAGCTATTTCTTGAGTTATTTTAGGAGGCCTGTTTCAGACCGGTTTGATATTTAAAGTAGAGCTGATGTTCAATAAATCGAATATTTGCCAAAGTATTACAGCGGACATATATTTTTAAGAGTTAACTTTCAGGTTATTTTCATTACAATAGAAAGAACAGGCCATTTAGAACCCACATAACTAGTTTGTCCTTAACAAATGGAAGGGAATTATTCTTATTGGAATATTAAGCATTGTCTTGTATCCAAGGCCACATATTTACATTGTGAAGTACATCAATTTTATATTTTATATTGTTTTAATTGAAACTAGTTCGTGCACATTTTGGTTCTAGATAATGTTGTTTTGATTGCTGTATAAAAGTTATTTGTGGCGATATTAACCTTGTAGTGTATAGCAGTTCAAAAGCATATGTTGTATTTAATTATCTTACATCGAATTGTCGTTTAATGTTTGTAGAAGCTTGATTTTGATTTCGTGTTTTCGTTTTGGCAAGTTTGTACATTAAATCGTTAATATTTTAAATGTGTTGCATTGGGAATTTGTTGTATATAATAATAGAGCTGCTTATCTGAAATTGTTAAATATCCATTTGTACAATTGTTTATTTTAATCTAGGCATTACATAGTTTGATTATTTGATATTTAAGAAAGCAAATACTTTCCAGATTGTTTATTTTTGTATAAATATAATTACCATTGCGAATTAAATTTCCAGGGATTGTGAGTAATAACACAGTATAAGAAATAATACATATTAGCTACGTTTTGTTAAACTAGTACTTCGATTTTGTTGTTGTTGAAATGTAGGTAGTTAGATTAAAACATTAAGCGCTCTCATCTTTTGGTAGAAGAGACAGATTATGAGTTAAAAATTTGTGAAGTGTATACGACCAAAAACCAAAATGAAAAAGAAAAATTCTTAGCAAACTTTTGGAACATGAAGAAACGAATTTAGAGAGCTTTATTGGTGTGTCTCCGTTCAAGGATGAAATCATGCTTGAATAAAAAGCCATTAATGCCACGTTGTCTTCTACTTCAATATTATTAGCAGACGTCAATACTGAAACTACAGAAAGATTACTATTTCGATTACAATTTCGAGTAAATTATGTCTCTGTACGTTTAAAACGATTTCCTGAACAACTTCCATGGCGGAATGAAGCTTATGCAACAAGCTTGCAACTTGATATAGAATTAACAAAAAGTTTCGCTTTAAAGCTATATTCTGAACCATCTCCTCCAGAAAAACTTTTGACCGACGAACATTAAACGATGAGACGATCTTCCGTAGTTGCTCAATCCAAGGGCAAAATATTGTTGAGCTGGAATATTAAATTTAACGAAGACCCAAAAACTCTATACTTTCTTAGAATATATTGGCAAAATCTAGACAAGTTTCTGAGGATGAACTTTTAATTCTGCCGATGAACTTTTTTCTGGGACTACTTTTGAATGATTCAGAAGCATCCAAAATTCAATTTGTAGTTGGAATTCTTTAGTGGAATTATTAAAAAAAAGACTTCTTGTCCCCAGATATTGATTGTAAGCAAAGATCTGTTCAGAAAGTCACTATTTTTATTGCTAAAATGGAAAATATTTTTGGTCGTTTAAGTTCACTACCACCAGAAACAGAAAGGTTATAAAAAACATTAGGAAAAATGTATTTATTGAATACCAACAAAGTCTAGTTCTTTGTGAAATCATTGAAATGAACTGAAATAGGAAGTTTCTTTCCTGAAAAACAAAAGTCCATCATCCGAAAATGAAAGATCCTTCAATGTTTCAATGATAATGAACTACACGGGAGGTACTGACAATAAACTAAACAGATATTTAAAGGAGGATACGGAAGGCCAAAGTGAATTTTAACAGGTGAAGGCCCACACATGGTTCTGATGTAACCCCAAGAAAGGAAAATGAAGGCAAAAGCCCATCAGTCAGCAGACCTTCCACTAGTTGCGGCCAACTTAAAGATAATAAAATTATTTCATGTTGGAAGTGCCGGAAACCCAACCATGTTTTCCAAAACTGTTTGTCGAGAAAACTTAAATTTTGTTTTAAGTGTGTGTATCTTAATGTGACCACACCCAACTGCCCTACCTGTTCAAAAAACTTGTAGGTATAGTGTTGTTTTTTGGGTGCTGCACTTTTTATCAAAAGCAAGCCAAAACACTTACTAAGTCAAAGTATGATAGAAAGAATTATTTTTGTAGTGAGGGATGGTTAAAATGATTACAGGTCGTGAAAAATTTTTGTTGTGTCTCAGTCGAACCCGACTGATGCTTTATTTAAGAAGCAACTTGACAACCATTTCAATGTTGACTTCATTGTGTTGCTCGATGCAGGAGCTACCTCTTCTATAGTAGGAAGCGAAGGCGTTTCATTTTTTAATTATTTTGGTTTGGAGACATTATCTATACTCGTAGAAAATGTGGCCATGGCTGATAGAACTAATTGTGTAGTAAACGGTTCGGTTGATCTATCTATTTGTGTCAATGTTGATTGTCAGATTATGTAAGCCTTAGTAGTGCCTTCTTTTCTCAATATTTTTATTTTTGGAAGTGATTTTATCAACCAGTTTCAATTGTTGATAGATTTTCAAAAATCTTGGGTAGTCCAAAATTATAAGGCCCGTATTCTTAGTGACGGTGATGCTCAACTACTGTCATATAAGGAACAAGTAGAACACAATAAATTCTTTACTATTCGATAACTTTGAAACAATTAATAGTGATGTTCGTTTGGGTAGAACTGACAAAATCTGTATGTATCTCAACACTGGGGATTACAAACCCTTTAAGAAAAAGTAATACCGTCTATTCCTTATATGTTGGATATCTTTAATTCTGAACTCTATAAAATGCTGAAGTTATAGGTAGTCTGAGAGTCACAGAGTCCTTGGAATAGCACAGTCCTTCTAGAAAAGGAAAGGATAGGGAGCACACGGATTCTACTTTGATGAGAAAGCGCTCAACGAAATTACTAAACATGATTCTTATCTGTTGCCTCATACTGACAGAATTTTAGATATCTTGAGAGACGTCGAGTATATTATCGATCGATTTAAAAAGTGTATTCTGGCAGACTGAGTTAGACGAATCTTCTCGTGAGAAGACTGCGTTTATTGTTGCCGGTCGTGGGCTATTTGAATTCACGGTTATGCCCTTTGGCTTATGTAACAGCACTCAAACCCAACAACATCTAGTTTGACCCGAAATATGCATTAAAGATCTTTGCCTTGAAAAAGTCAGAGATATTCTGCGTAAGATCAATTTAATGGTGAATTGAATAAATTGTATAAATATTTTGAAAACGGAACAGAAAGTTTTGAAGGCATTCCAGCAGAAAATATAATTAATTATGACGAATTAAATTTGACGAATGATCATGAAAAAATAAAAATAATTTGTAAGAGAAGCTTGAAACATGTTAATATAATTATATTCTTCTAAATGCAGCATCTCTATTATGATGGCTTTTACTGCATAAGGCATTCTTCTCACTGTATACGTTATTTACCATGCTGTGCATATCTACCCAACTTAGATGAAAGGGGCTGCAGAAGGCGTCGTATTTAACAAGACCCAGTGGGTAGTTTGAAGCCCCGATTTTTAAAGACTGGTTTACTCAGGTAATATTGTCTTATTTTCGCCGATTAGAGAGGAAAAATGTATTAATTGGTGACAATTTGTCCAGTCCTTTATCACTCCACATAATTTCTTAATATAAGGATATGCATTTTGTTTTACTGCCACCAACTTCGACACACTTGACGCGACCTCTAGATGTTTCATTTTTTGACCCCGTGAAGAAGCATTGGCGGACATCATTAACAGAATGGAAAAACAAAGGTGTTTTGACAAAATCTGAATTTTCCCGAGTGTTAAAAACCCCTAGACTCTTTGAGCCCAAATTTGGATATAAATTAAAGACGTGTTTTAAAGCTCGTACAATTTGTCCATCGAATGCCACCAACTTCAACACACTTGACGCGACCTCTATATGTTTCATTTTTTGGCCCCGTGAAGAAGCTTTGGCGGACATCATTAACAGAATGGAAAACAAAGGTGTTTTGACAAAATCTGAATTTTCCCGAGTGTTAAAAACCCCTAGACTCTTTGAGCCCAAATTTGGAAATAAATATAAAGACGGGTTTTAAAGCTCGTACAATTTGTCCATTAAATGCAGACTTGGTATTGAATAAACTTCTGATTCAAGACTGTCGAACAAAATTCCAATCAAAGTTGAACACGATGTTTTACAGAGTATTTAAAGCATTGCAGGTAGTCGGGATCTAAAGATAAAGATGAAAATACAGAAAAAAGAAAAATAGGAAAAAGACTGAACATTTTCGTTGAAGATATTTTTCAGGAAGCATAAAAGGATTGTGACCACCCTGAAAGTGACTGCTTTGAAGAAATTGAGAAAGAGAACTGCGACAGCCCATCGGCATCAACTAGCACCTGTGATTATAATAAGGCCGAATGTGATAAAGACGTATGTCATTGATTTTGTTGTAGTGAAAGTGCCATGTCAAAAAAGCGAAAAATATCGATACTTTGTGGGACATATAGTTTAAGTTGTTGATGATAAAGATGATCAACATTTTGCAAAATATTTAAGAATCAAAAACAAAAGACTAAAGTTTATATTTCCCGATGTTTTAAACGAAGGGTTGTTTTTAAAAAATTGTATTTTACAAAAACTAGAATTAAAAGAACTTTGAAGTGGAATGCATGTCTTCAAAAATCTTCTAATTAATATCAATATTGAATAGTTGTTTAATATATTTGATGTTGTTTTAAGAACAAGTTTATGCTTTTGTTTTTATTTGTTTTTCTTACATATCATCTATATGTTAAGAATATTTTTTTCTTGTTTTTATTTTTTAAAATCTCTATTTTTGTTCAAATTTAAAATAATAATAAAGATTTTATTTTAATTTGCCACTTATATTTCATTTTATTGCACTTTCTTATATAGATAATTTTTTTGATAAAATGTAATTTTTTAATTTTTTATAAAAGAAATTGCTGAAAATATTACAAAAAATGAACTATGAGTTTCATAGCAGAAGGTCCGAAGAGTGTATTTTATTTTTTGCTTATTTTTAAAACAATTGGGTAGATGTAATTTGGAAAAAATCAACCAAAATGCGAACTCACTTCAGATGACAGTACCTGAACTTATGATTTGGATGCAGTGTTTGTTAAGAATATGTTTCCTATTGTTTAAGTTGATGTTTTGATTCTATTGTAATGAGCCACTTTCTGTTAACCTTAAGTATAACTTCAGTATATACTCCATTCTAAAACGGCTACTGTCTACAATATCTAAGGATTTACACATAATAAGTTTACACAACATTTTATGATATCAGGTAACTTTTAAAATTTTAATATTTTGTTGTTTAGTTGACAATGTAGTAGAAGAAATTGTGTTAAATTGTGCAAATATGACAAATATCAACTATATCTATAAAAATCAAGCGGTTTCATATAAATTAGAACTTCAATTATTATTATGATTAAATTCCTAATTGAAGTGAATATATTGTGTTATTTGAACTAGAAGTGACTGTTTAAAGTCACAAATGCAAAATATTGCTTACCAAATAAGTGCCACTTTTAATTCTAAAAACACAATTGACTATTCTAGCATTTTACTGTGAACATTTTATTTAATTCAAATTAAAATTTTTTAGTTACAACTGTGAAAAATGTGGATTGTCATTTGAAATTGAGGATCTGCTCGAAATACATAATTTGCAACATAAGGTTAACAATAATACCGTATTAATTAACTTAATTTGTCCAAAATGCCAGAAGACGTTTGACACTCAGGCACAATTAATCGAACATGTTAATTATCATTGCCGTGATAAATATGCACCTATCATATCTTCCAAGGGATTCAAGTGTCCTATTTGTTATAAAATATTTGCTTCAGATGAAAGAATCCAGGTAATAGAAACATATTTCTTGCATGTAAAAATTTATTTATTCCAGCGTCATATGTTTGTTCATGGATCAGAAGATTCTAAACCATTCAAATGTGATATTTGTAGTAAGAGGTTTTTAAATAATTCGGCATTAACTTGCCACTTAAAAATACATAGCGCTGATCACAAACATTTTGAATGCCCTATTTGTAAAGACAGCTTTGATCAGGTGGTACTGTTAAAGGCACATGTTAACAAACATCGTATAGATGGAAAATATACTTGTCCACATTGCAAGAAAGTTTTTAACGAGTACAGCATTATTAGGAAGCATATAAGAGCTTTTCATTGTGATAGAAAACATAACTGTTCCTATTGTACAAAACCGTTTCCAACCTTAGATAAGTTACGAATGCATTTACTTCGACATTCTGATCATAAAGAATTTCTTTGTGCTGATTGTGGAAAGCAGTTTAAACGCAAAGACAAGCTTAAAGAACATACTAAACGTATGCATTCTGAGAAACTTGAAAATATTGATTCAAAATCAAAAGTAAATTCACAAAATAAAAGGTTTACTCCGAAAGTGCTCCCAACAGAATATCATCGATTTATTTATAAGTGTCATACATGTCTTGTTGGTTTTAAAAGAAGAGGCATGTTGGTTAATCATCTAGCCAAACAACATCCTGATATAAGACCAGATTCAGTCCCAGAGCTTAATTTACCAATCCTACGTACAACACGCGATTATTATTGTCAGTATTGTGACAAAATTTATAAAAGTAGTTCTAAAAGAAAAGCTCATATTTTGAAAAATCATCCTGGTCAAGCATTGCCTCTGAGTAACAGACGACACACTACTTATCCTGACGTTTCTGGTTTGCCAAATCCAACTTTCTCAACAACCGTTGGAAGTATTACAACACCCCCTCAGTCATGCCAGTGGTGTCATAAACAATATGCCAGCAAAGCTAAACTTTTGCAGCATCAAAGGAAGAAACATCCAGATCTAGTTCAAATCCAATTAGATACAGTACAAAATTCTAGAGAAGCATCAGTGCCAAATTATAATCAGGATGTTATGAATGTTGATTTAGATGAAGCTTCATTGAAAAAGGAAATTAAGGTATGTTAATTTTTAGGTTTTTATTGTGAATTTTAGTCATATGTCCCAGATTAAGCTTAATGTTATATGCATTTTATAGCAATACAGGTTTATGTCACTTTATCTAAACCAGTTTGCAATTGAACCGGATTTAACATAGACAATACTACTTTGCTACAAGATACTTTTCGACAATTGGGCATGTAAGCCTGCACGTTCAGGTCTAGTTATATTAATTAATAAATTTTCATTGCTTTTCCTCAATTTTTATTTAAACAATGACATATGTTTCATTACCTATACTGATAACATTTTCAAATTATGTATACATATGTTGCATAACTTGAAAATATTACCAGTATAGGTAACGAAACATATGTCGTTGTTTAAATAAAAATTTTGGAGAAGCATTGAAAATTTATTAATTAATATAATTACTTTACTCTACTTTGAGAAAATGACAGAATTCCATGTTCCGAAGCCAAATTGAGTTGGATTGAAAATTGATTGCAAATTTTCTTTCATTTTAGTGCAGGAGAGTTTAAAAGTGTAAAAAATGATGTATCTACTTTGTATAACTACATATCTTAGATGTTGTTATTACTATTGAGTCGTACATTGCATTATTGTAAAGCAAGCTATTGTTCCCAATGTACCTTCGCACTGCAGCATCATGTTAATACATTTTTCGTGCCATGTTTATAGTAGCTAATAAATCTTTGCTTGAGTTTTTATCTTATTCATTTGCAAGTTTACATGACTACAAAATTATTAGTTCCTTGAACTGGATTTGATGACCAATAATTATGCAAAATACATCATCGTAAAGTTAAATTACAATCATCGAGTATAGACACAATGTAAATTTACAATGCAAGGTGACAAAAGCTCCATAAAACAGCTGGGCCACTAGAAAATATCGACCGACATTACAATTTTCCAAGCATATTGGGCGCATCAAAAAATATATATGTAAACTTCATAACAACTCATCTAGAATATTCACAGCTTTCTGCAACAATATTGTCTCTCATACAAAATTATATTAGAACATTAACAGCATAGTTTCTTTCAAACATCAAATTATTTCTAACAAATATCTATTTACTTAATTATCAAAATGTCGATTACTTTATTTAGGTTTAAATTTACAGAACTAAATCTCTTCTCTTATGGATAGTTTACCTATTTTTGATTCCCATGCTTGTAAGGTTTGTTTGACCAAAAAAATCCTTGACAGATGATCTATTAAAAAAATCCGAGTATTTCGAACTCTGACCACTAACTCTGGTAAATATCCTTAAAAAAATAATATATTATATAATTAAGACCTATTCTACCTGCAGTTTAAATGACAAATACTCAAATATCAGTTACAAACAATATTTTAAAAGTAATACTTGCAAAAATCCACAAAGCGTTTTTCCAATTCGTAATTAACAGTATTAAGTATCAACTACTTCTATTTTTAAATTGACGTTCAAAATCAGCTTACAAGATTTGGATATTATTTAAATCTCCATTTAGAAACCAATGTGCATCCTCGGTTTAATTATTCAATAAAATTTTAAAGTAGCTTTGTATCTTGAGGAATTTTCCATCTTCATTGTATATTTCAAGATCAAATAACTGCCTTTAACATCTTTCATATTTATATGCAGGCGACCTTTAAAAATGACTTCTTTATTTACTGTTCCACTTTAATTATTAAGTTATGTTATGGGTACTGCATACTCAAAACAACAACTTTGAAATTGCTTACATATTGCTTGGTCGACGCGAATTTATTAATTGATTTTAGTGTCGATTGCTTCTGTTTATATATAAAAATTATCTCTTTTCTAGATTGCTCCAGCTCCATACGGAATATTTTACACCGTAATGATGCAAATGTTTTGGGAATTTCTCATTAGCGTCAAAATCGCTGCGTTTTATTACCTCGTTAGCATAACTTATATGTGTTGTCCATCTTTCCCTAATACATATAAGGTTACTGATCGTTTCACATCTCTCGTACAGTGATTGCTAAAGCTAATACATAATTTTTATCGATTTTTATGGGGTTTTAATGTTCCGGAGGCCTCGCAGGATAAATTTTTTGTTTATTAACGAGTTTATACCACATTTCTTATTAATTGACGTATTCTTCGGAAAATTCCTTCTTAATCTCGTCTAGTCAAGAGAAATCTTTATTTAAAATGTGTATGTTATACAGAAATCAATTTGGTAATTAGTTTTAAACTTGAATTGCTTTATCAACGGGTTTTGCACATGCAAAAACACTCGCACTTTCATAATTGTAATAAAAGACTGGTTTTCACGGCAAACAAAACGGGTTTTTTAATTTATACTTATTCAGATTGATCGTAGTTTCGTCTTATGTAAATGCGTAATGCTAGCACTATTCTATGCTATTTATAGCAAATAAAGAACATTCTTCTATGCATCAGAAATGTATTGATAAATAATAACTGAAAATAAAATGGCTTTGTATTTATCTTAGAGTGATTATATACAAGCACCGCTTAAAATTGTGTTTTCACTATTGTACATTAATGGCTATTTATTTACAATACGTTTATATTATACAGGGTGATTATATGCATGGACTTGCGTTTTTGCTTGGCAAAAAGTAAGCTTGTATTATACAGGGTGTAACCATGAATTTTCGGAAATTTCTATTTTTTTTGAATTCTTTTATATTTTAGTGGGCTTTATTTTTAGAATTTGGGTTTCAATGACTTCTCGTTAATAAGATGAAATAATGTCTTAGACTGTTATGCAAAGCCCAAATAATCATTTTAAATCGAGCTAGTAATTGAAAGATGGGAAATATAAGGTCCCGGACAGGATTTGAACCTGATTCTTAGGTTTTCGCGACCCATGCATTTTTCAATTATGCCACCGAGACCAATGACAACAATTGGAAAATTTATAAATCTAAATCATGTACACAACCATACATCAACCTAACTTTCAATTACGTTTGGCATTTTTCTCATTCATATCTGACAGTGCCAAGTTTTTACTTATGTCTTATAGACAGGAAGTAACGCTCAAAATTACGGCCATAAAATAATTTCCGGAATGGTAATTTGGTGTGAATATGGGTGTTAGGTTTATTTTCGGCAATAATTGGTTATTTTATTTACAATAATTTTCAACTCGAATCCTTCGCTAATTAATTATCCGTTTATCTAAATTCCAAGTCTACGGTTAAATAAAATTGTCGATTCATAATTAAAAAGAAATACGCTGGCTAATAATTTTCAACTAAATCCACTTTGCTTCTAAAACGAAACTTTATTCGATAAATTAAATATCCTGTATATTTTACTTGGTAAATACTTCCGCTAATCAAGAATAAATTCTACTTCCCAGAATTCCTCAACGTAAAGTTTACGCTATACTCAGATAGTCGATAACGTGTTCCAAGTATCCGATAATTGCTTCTTATGTTTTCCCTTGGAAGAATTCGTCGAATTAAAGCTGCGTATTATCCCAATCTAAACTGTGTTTTTCCAGGTTAATTCTGAATAGAAATATTACTTTGAACTGTGGTCACACGCTGAACGAAATTGATTTTTTTGCTTTCCAATCTACACAACGGAGACACGTGTAGGAATGTTTGGTTGTTTCCGTTTTTCGTTATGAAAATTTTGCGCACGCAATACAGCGGGGTAAGAAAATTGTATTTTTTGTCGAAATTAAATTAATTTTTACTGGTAATTGCTGTAGCTTCTTCCGGTGGCCTTAAAGCCACGATGAATGGTCGTCCCTTGCTGTAATGGGAGGCCAAGTGCATTCTTTCTGGGTGTTGGCTTACCTACTCGTTGTCGTGGACCAGCTAGTGACAACCCCGACGTCAGCAACTTTGAGGGTGAGTGTTTTCTTTCTCCATCATTTACGATTGCGCCCATATCAGTTGGGATTTCCGGTTCAAGCTCATGCATTCATAAATTTAATCCGTTTAGACGACAATTAGTGAATTAGTTTGAGATTTATTGACACTATATGAATGCATTACTAGTTGCTTTAAATAACTAAGAGTGTACAACATGGGTACAGCATGGGGTTAAAATTAATGAATTTATTTATGCCATTTTCAATTTTGTGTGAGTTCCTGTTTAATCAGAAATGCCTATCACTTTTTTTAAATGAGACAATCATTATATTTTTACATTTTCGGATGCAGAATATAAAACTACCTTCAGAAATATTAATATATTTTTTCATTTTTAAGAACACATTACAAAAAATAATATAAACTACCGATAACGGTATGATATGGTATGGTTGGAAACAACATAATAGGGACATTTTCATTAGAGGAAATTTAACTGGTGATGTCTGTTTAAATTTATTGAGGAACGAGATTGTTCTAGCACTTTCAGCTGTCTCAAAGCTATATGATGTATGGTTTCAACAGGATGGATCTCAATCACATTTTGCGCAATGTTCGTGATTATTTCAACAAAATATTACTTGCATGCTGGATTAGACCCAGGACCAATTGAATGGTCAGTCTGTTATCCAGATTTATCTCAACTCGATTTCTGCTTGTGGTGTCACTTGAAATGTCAAGTGTATAAAATCGACCAATTAATACAAGAATTAGAAGAACGATTAGTTGAAGAATTTAATCGTACTACTCCACAAATGATACAGAATTCACTAAGACATTTCATTAATGGATTACATCATTGTCAAATCATAAACGAAGCACAATTTGAACATTTTTTGTGCCATCAATAAAATTTCAAATAGTTTTCAAAGACATCTCGATATTCTTATTTTTTTGTAATACGTTCTTAAGTATGAAAAGTATGTTGATATTTCTGAAGGTAGTTTTTTATTCTGCATCCGAAAATGTAAAATTTAATGAGTGTCTCATTAAAAAAAAAAGTGATAAGCGTTTCCGGTTTAACAGGAACTGACAAAAATTGAAAATGGCATACCAAATTTAAATAAAAAACTCTTCAAATAAAAGAATTATTTGACCGTTCCGGGACTTTATACTAGTCCAGTATACAGAGTGTTTAATTAATAATGGGACAACGGTTAACTGGAGATACTATGCGTCAAATAATGACCATAGTCCAACTTTTATTATTTGAATGTTGAAGGTTTAAGAAGTACAGGGATTTGAAGGTTATAATTTTATTTCAATTTTTTGGCATTATTCTGAAAACTTTTCTTGAAAATTGGTGTATTTATGTTTTTGCATACAGAGAATATAATACTATTTTTGACTTTGGACATAGAGGACACTACTTACAACCTTTTTTATGGTTAATTAGCCATAACTTTTTACCCCCTACATCTAACGTACAACCAACTTCGAAATCTGAAAGAGCAACCCTCTTTACATAAAAAATGTAGGCTTGTCTCTCTTTGATATTTCAAGCTGTTTCATCCGTTTAATTCCAATTATATTTTAATCCTTATTAGTGGGATGTCACGTCAAATTTAATAATAACATTTTGGCAGGCTTATTTTACTATCTGACATTATGATCTGGTGTAGTTTTTATTTAATGAGTCCATAAAACAATTTTTCATGGCCACTTTACTCAATAAATTTTTTTCTGCAAAACTAGGCCTTATACTTTATGATATACGGCCGCCAATACGCTTAGTGTATATATTTAACATGAGATGTATCTAAATCCACAAAGCGAATGTACCTATACAAATCGAACTAATATTTGCATAGCCATTACAAAACGATTACTTGACATTCATAAGAGAAAAAAAATCCATTGACCTGGTTTTGGCCTTTTGGGTCTTGTCAGAAGGGTGTAGTTTTAACCCAAATGAAACATCAAAGCAATCTAATGTATGCTCAAATGAATTTCTGTATACTGGCGAAAGTATAAATAAACCGCTTTCAGGTGGTTAAAACCAGTACTAAGTTTGGAATTGTACAAAAGTTAATTTGAAACTATACCATAAGTTCATAGATGGTCATACATATACGTTCTGCCTTTGGGAATTCGGTAATATTACAAGCATACTTTAATGTATTAAAACAACACATTACATTTAGTGTTTATATTTGTATATTAATATCTCTTTTCTGAAAGCGTGTTATTTTTTATTACAACCATGTTTTTAATATCATTTCCTTGAAATGAAATTTTGAAATTCTTCTTATACCATCCTTTATAAATTTGTATTTAAAGTCTCTGACCTACAATTTGATGTGATGTTTGTTTTCGTTGTTTATTGAAGTAATCAATCCATGCTTTGATGTTATCACCGTCTTTATTTATACTATGGACCCTACTTATTATTAGTGACCATTTAGTGTGGTAGTCTGCTTTGGCAAGGAGTGGAGCAAGATGCTTAAGCAAAATCTATCATTATTAGTGAATTAATTTAATTAAGCAATACTTTCATGGGATTGTCATTATTATGTTTTCACATAATGGCATTTATTCGTATGTATTAATTTGACTTTTATAACTTGCATGAGAATGAACGAGTTGTGGAGTGCTGTTCAGGAAAATTGCAATTTAAATGAAAAGCATCCGGTACTGCTAGAAATAATGTTTTGAATTTCTGTTGAGATTGTTTTGAAAAAGTGTTTACTTATTTTTCTGTAATATTTCACCAAAAATTTACAATTACATTTTTGTTATCACCAGAGAGCTCATGAAGCACACATCTTGCTTATTTTCATACCTTGCTGATTTTCACCAAAATTTGAAATAAGCACTTTTGGAACTACTGCATTAAAAATTGTTCCTTTTACCAAAAAGTTGGTTGAGATTCAAAGGAACGACAGCATAGTGTATTGCAAGTGAGTATGCTTATCAACTCGCAGTTTTAACCTACTAATACTGGAAGCTTAAATCATAAAACAAGATGTGAATAAACTGCTGCTAAAAAAAAGTAGCATAGAAGTGTATAATAATTTTGCATTCATGTAATATCTATAAAATAATCAAACAGAATGTATTGTCCAAATATCAGCATGTCTCTCTTCTAACAACCTTTCTGCAACAGCTTATTACAGGTGTTTGAAGCATTAAGTTTTAAATTTGGAATTTCCTAAAAGGGGCAGGATCTCTTAACAAAATAAAGACGCACCGACCAACTGCAGTGGTGCGGGGGTGGGTTCCTATAGCAATAAATGGCAGAAAATGGAACAAAATTGTGTAATGATCAAAATTTTACCCAGGTGTGATCTTGAGCATTTACTGTTAGGTTTTCAATCCATCAAGTTTAAAGGATGCCCACTACGTTTAGTCTAATAGGATTTCCACTATGTAACCCAAGGGATTGTAATTACTGGGTATTCTTTTGGTGAAATTAATTTCCTTAAAAAGGTCATCTGAATGTTTGAACAAATAAAACAAATCTTAACTCACCTTGCTTAAATCTATTCTGAAATAAATCATTTGAGCATTTCGATGGACAAATAGATATAAAACAATTTTAAATGTACTCACATTAATATTTGGTTAGTAACCTAGAGATATTTCTATAACAAAATACATACAAAACCATGAAAAAATTGCACGATCTGTAATGCCTTATTCTTGGATTCTTAACTAGAATAATAATTTGCAATACGCTTCCACTTTACCATCAACTGGCAATGTTCAGTTTTTTACACCGCTGACGATGTAATACTATACACTTACAATACTGTAAACATTAACCCTCATATAAATACCACCAAAACAGCATCTAATTCTACAAAAAAAATAATTTAGTTTCATCTTCAAATGAAAAAGTCTATTTAAGCCAAGAGTAATTATTTATCATTCGGGGCGGCATTGAATTTCAAACTAATTTGCTAGGAAAACAAGTTGCCCCAATCTACTTCAATGTTTGTAGGATATGTTGAAAATTCGTGATCAGCCGCATGGACCCTCATTTATTATTCCACAATCAACGGTGTATTTACAACATACCAAACTTTTTTTATATTGTTTATCCCCACATCTGTTTGTGTTGATGACTTGTAAGTAATTGAATTATTTAGTTTTGGTAGCTGTCAAGCGATGTCATTATCCACACTTTCTCTGCATCAGGGATCATGCCATTAATATACTTAACACGTGAAAGATGCTTGCATGTCATGTTGTTTTTTTTGTTAACACAAGTGTAATATAAATGAATACAAAATTGTACTGTATAATGATGTCTGGTTGGCAGTTTAATTTCTGTGGGTTTCATTGACTTATCGTTTTTTTTTTGTATTTAGCAACATTGTAAAAACACGATTTTTATTGCGCCTTGCATACATTGATTGTATTATAAAATATCATTAAAGTATTTGTGGTTTCCTTTGTATTCATAACTATATAATATTGAATTAAATTTACTTAATTAAAATTTCTAAAAGATCACATTTAGAATATATATATGTTAACAAATTTATTGTTATTTACTTAATTTTAAAGCTTTCTTAAAAAATGACATGCTTCTACTATGAAAGTTTACAGTTAAAAATGTTTAGTTTACGTTTTTGGTGGTTTAAAATAATTTACGATCCTACGATCCTTCATCATTTGTATTTAACTACATAAAACAATTATATTTAAGTATATGATTTAAATAGAAACATCGATTTTACTGCAATGTCTTGTTTTTGAACACTATTATACATGAAATTAAAATTATACAGTGTACTTCAACATGAATTGTCCGTTTAAGATTAGTTTTTCACTTTTCTCATTTTTTCTTTTTATTTCTGGTAACGCCCAAACGTTACAAGCTGGCATCACATTTGTCACAACAATGTTCCTCTTTCCATTGTTTTTCTTCTTAAAGATCAGTGCTAAATATAATGATTAAAAAATTAATATAATCTGAAATACACACGTGTGAAACCAATACAGTAGTAATCAAAAGTGTTAGGTTTTTTTTTTAATATTACTTTGATGTAAATGTTTAAATTAAATGCATATTTGAATTGGTATTGCTTATTTAGCAAGTAAAACGATTACAAATACTAAAACAGAAAATAGTTAAAACTTATTACAAATTACATTGTTTATTAAATTATATCTAAGCAACAATAAGTTATGCTGTTAATATCCTTTATGTTCTTCATGTTAGTATTTAATTTTTAATGTACTTTTAAACTTGTTATTATTTTCATATAGTTATCATCAAAATTCTGAAGTTACTGTATTAGGTTGCAATTTCTTAGCCCAATTATGTTTATATAATCTATAATTTAGTTAATAATCAATTTTCCGTATTTTAAAATTATATTATAGTAATCATGCTGATAAAGTTAATTTAGTTTTTACAGGTTGCAGCTGAAGAAGTATTATCTAAAACAGAAGTTGTTTTAAATGAGGAAAGAGATGATCAGTACTATCAAATTATATCTGTATCTTCTTCAAATTCTACCACCAATTATACCCATGCTAGTGGTTTAAATAGTGGACGTGGTTCACCAGATTCACGATTGTATTTTCTATTGACTACTGGAAATGGTAAGTTATCAGTGTGGCACGGTTAACATTTGCTTTAAAATTATTGGGCTTTTCATCTTGTTTAAAGTTGTATCGTAATTTAAAAACACTTAAATTACAATAAAATATTGGCAGCTATTTATGCAACAAAATATTAAAACTTACGTAAATGGGGTAGTATATTAAATTTTAACATTTAAAAAGAAGCAAAGGAGTAGTTTTTTATAGTATCATTGTATCTTTAGTTTCTTTTTATCTGTCATTTAGATTTTAAATTAGTTTATATGTATTTGTCATATTTTAAATATCCTTGTAACATTCCTTTGGAAATTATTTCATTGAAAGTTCAATTCAGTTAATAGTTTTTGTATTGGGCGAATTCCAAAACTTAGTTTATTTTTATTTTGGGGGAAACATATTCATTGTTCAAGTCATTATTTAACATAGAAAAACTTCTGTATTATGTGTTAAATGCCATGTGTTGAACCTAATAGTCGTTATATCTAATAGGGATTTAATTTTCTATTGTTAGGACTAATAGTAGTTCCTTGAATAGGTTTGATATTTGATTGAAAGAAAATAGTGTTATTAATGTGCGAACTGTTCTGTATGGAAGCAAAACTTGGGTTTGACAGAAGAAGCATATTAGTCTTATAAATGCTGCAGGAATGAGGTTCATAAAAAGTGTGTGGAAAAACATTGAGAGGTAAAGTGACAAACGAATGGGTTAGAGCAGAGTGTGGAGTGCAAGCGTTCTCTTAGTGAGTTGATTGAGCGAAAAACGTTGAGATGGTTTGGATACGTAGAAAAAGTGAATGAGGATAGACTCACCAAGCGTATATATGCAAGTAAAGTGACTGGTAGAGTTGCAAGGAGCAGACCATGTAAAAGATGGTTGGATGTAGTAGATGAGGTTCTGAAAAACTACAGGTGAGAAGTTTGAGGAATAAAAGAGCATGCCAAAAGCAACGTATGAATGTTGCAGATGCAAAGGAAATGTGTAGAGACCAAGGGATGTGGAGAAAGATGGTGAATAATGCTGAGAGTAGTAGTAGGGTAGTAGTCTAGAGCTATACCCATCCTGCATATTCCCCCAGAAAGAAGTAATAGGTTTGGTTCCCTGGAAAGGGAATACCGTGATTGCTGTGTTGTTGTTATATCAATTAAATAACCTCCCAGGACAGCTGGATATCTTGATGTAGCATAAATTTGGACATAAGGTCGTAAATGTTGGGAGGAAGTAAAATACTTTCTATCGTTCTATGCACAGGATGTACAATATGCATCATAATTACAGTACTGAATTTCACACAGGTGTCATGTGCATATTTGTTTGTGGGCAAGTCGGTGCATTGCCAGCACTTGTTCGTACTATTTTGAAGAATATTACGTTGTGAGGTAGCAGTTGAAAATGAGTCTGATGACGACAGAAAAACTTTTCATTGTTGAGTATTATTTTTGTTCATATGGACATGATTGTGGAGACAGACCGAGTTTGAACTTAGTGACAGAACAATATCGTGAACAATTTATGAAGGCTGCACCAAGCAAGACCGTTACGTTATCTATTGTTAGGAAATTTTGTCATATTGTTAGTGGACTGTGTCAATGGCAAGGAAGTTCTGGTAGGTCAGTAGTTATGTTCACATATGAGAATTGTGGACGTACCTCAAACAGTTGTTGCGAGTTACCAAAATGAAGTCTTTGATGAAGTCCTTGTACGTCGCTTGGGCGATTGTTTAAAGACATTTATGGATATCCTTGCCAAATACAGGTGGAGAAATGATTAACAGGGCACAATAAACAAGCCAAGGTTGCATATCGTGCATGTTTTTTTGGCCATGGTGTACAAGGGTTCAGACTCTCTGGTTAAATGTTTGGTTCTGCAACATAGGTCAGGACAGCCAACTCATTTCCTTGGTTTTGGGAGTCCAGACGTTATTGTGCAGAAGCTGCTACATAGTGAGCATGTGACAACATGGAGCGCAGTGTCACCAAACGGTGTGCTAGGCCCATATTTCATTGTGGATGATGACGTTGTACCTCTTTGTTATTCTGGTTTATGTTACGGATAAAATGCGCGTTAAATGAATTAAATTTTGATTTGCTATGATGGAGCGAGGACCCTGTAACAATATTTCTGGCTCACGTTGGGCGCCAAAAATACTGTTATGGGTTATATGTGCATTAAATGAATTAAATTTTGATTTTTGCTGAATAGGCAGGATCCAGTAACAATATAAGGGCGCGATGGCTAACTGCAGTGGTGCGGGAGTGGGTTCTCATGGATAAATGAAAAAGAAAAATAAAGGAATACAAAATAATAAACAACATGATTAAATACAAAATTTCTACATTACATTGCACTTATCATGAAAGGTTTTTTTTCTTTGTCAAAATCAAGGGACATCAAATCATCTGTTACGGCAATTTCTTATGATGTTATTTGTACATGGAATACGGTATTTCCACATAAAACTCCCTTGCTTTGGTTATAATATAATGGTAAAAAAAATTTTTTTATATATATATATATATATTTATTGCTGTGTTAATTTTCGTCCCACGATTTTGGGCAACAAAATGCTGTGATATTTTCTTATGTTTAGCCACATGGTTGGGCAGACCATAAAATGCTGTGTTATCCCCTTTATATTAATCAAGCACTTGTGAAATGTTAAGTTATAGATTTTCTTTGCCTCAACTAGCTCAATTAAATAAAGCAATTCTGCAATACACAATATAATGATTAAATGTTTACAACCTTTATAAAATCTTCCCTTTTTTCCGAATATTTACATATGCCAGATTTAAGAAATTGAAGCTAGCAAAACGAGCCTATTGTTATATTTAGAGACCTTTTGAAACGTTTCAAGATGCCTATTGCCTTTCATAAATTTATCAAAGAAACCCCGGTTTTGTTGACTCTTACATTTTCGAAAGATTATTGAATTAAACAGTTTACAGAAATAAACTATATCAATATATATCTAACCTGGAGTGGTTCAGTAGTTTCTCTGTCTGCATCCCCAAGAGTTTTCGTGTCCAGTCTGAATGTTTAGAGTCGAATTTGGAAGTCGACATCAAAACTAAAATTCTATCCAAATCGTTATTCAAAATCCCATAAGTTAATCCAATAAAAGGTTTTTCATCTCCGTAATTAACAAAACAGTAATAGAACATTTACCATATCAGTGATTACCAAAATTAATTTAACAGTAGGTAATCTCCAGAATCGTCTCCAGAGCCCTGTTTTATTTATTTTAGAAATTGTATAATTTTACTAAATCTGGTTTACTTACGTCTATAATTGATCGGCTTACTTACACAATTTTTACACTTTTATAACAATGATTTTCATTTTACTTTCGTTTAACTGGTTACGTGAATAATTTAGCACTTTTGAGTATCGTGACAGCCCAGTTTAAAATATATACTAACTCGTTGCTCGATTGTTATCGTATTTATAGGCCTTGCCCCTTTGTTTGCTATTCGTTGTTTCCACATGTTGGGGCAACACCATTTGTCTTATCTCTTGTGTACTCCCGGAAATTTTACTAATTGTATAGTTCAAATACTTGGAAGAACGCTTAAATCATCACGTATTTATTTACATACCGTTACATTTAATTTAGAAATCCCAGGAATTTTCGTTCATTAAATCACGTATTCATTGTTATTTGCTTATTCTTATCTAAACAGAAATAAATTGGGTGTTTGTTTATTTCCTAGTTAAATTGGATTTTTGAACAAATGTAATACTTTATGTCACGTACAATTTATTCAAATAATGCATAATTTTTGCCTGCGTTTATGATGATATATTTAATGAACTTGTTGAATATTTATCTAACCAATTCATATAGGTTTTCCGTTGATTTAATTTTGATGCATTTCGTTACATTTTTAAATCTTATCTTTTCTCGTAACTACTCTTGGATATGCGTTTAATCTCTTGTACTATTATATACAGTGTGCGCTCAACTAACAATATGTATAGTGACCTATTTACTCTTATAATATCTGTAATTATGTGCTTTTGTTAACTGGAAGTTTCTTTTATTTATTCTACGACCCCTGTGACTTAACCTACCCCTAAGCTACCCTATAATTATAGCATTAATCCCTCAAATTAAAATAAATTTTTGGAAAACGTTAATTATTAGCGCCCAACGTGAGACAAAATTCACATTGGTCCAAAATTATTTTATTTTACTATATACACAACTCCTACATTATTTTTACATCCCTATTCCTATTTTGATCTATACTATACCTATACACCTATTCATTCTAAATTTTACTACCTATTATGTTATTATAATCTACTAATATTTCACTCCCTATTTATCCATATTTTCCTATTTACATAAACTTTTTCTATTTACATACTACTTATTATGCTCTACTAATATTTTGCTACCTATTTATCCATACTTGTCTCATTTACATACTTTTCCTATTTGCATATACTTTTCTTATTTTCACATATACTTTTCCTATTTGTTTATAATTCTTTATCATCTCTTCATATTTCTCTTGTCTCTATATCCCTATTCACATACCTTTCTTATTTATCATCAATTTATACAACGTATCTTCATCTCTTCATGTTTCTAATAAACATCATCATCTTTTCCTGTATCCAATGAATCACTCCTATTTACATCAACCTATGCTACTCCTACTTATGCTAAACCTATCCTAATTATTATTAACCTATCCTATGTTTTATTGTGTTCTAATATTCATAATAAGTTTTATTTATTTATAGTTCCACTTTCATTAACCCATTCTATGCCTTTTGTCGTCTAATATTTCCAATATGTACAGTTCCTATTCCTTGTATGGGCACATTAAATTTACATGAAATTTTCCCCTGATCACCTCTGAGTCTACCTCCTTTAGTTCGTACGTGTTTTCCCCTATGACCTTGTTTATCAGAAATGGACCTATGTAGTGTGTCTCTTGTGTTCCAGTTCCTTCTAAAATTATTAGCATTGTAGTTGTTGTAATTGTTTCTATAAAAATTTTCCCTATTATTTGATCTATTATTTTCTGTGTTTCTTTGCATTCTACCTAAATTTTCTCGCTGTTACAATTTTTAATTTTCCTTTTTAATTTTTAATTTTCTTTTAGTGGTGTTCTCGCCCCTACACTTTGGGTCGCCATAAAATGTCGTGTTATCTTTCTGTAGAAAAAAAAACTTTTGTTATTCTCGCCCTACGAATTGGGTGCAATAAAATGCTGTAATACTTCACCAGCCCCTATTTGTTTATTTTTAACCCCACGACTTGGGAGTACATAAAATTGCTGTGTTATTTTATTAACTGATAACCAACAATTTATATTTCCTGATCCTGCATGTCTTCTCTGTAATGCGTACTTCTGTTATTGACACTAAATTATAATTAGTTTTCAAATATCGATGATTGCTATTTCTTATTTACAAAAGTTGAATAATCTGAATTATAATCAGTTTTAGCTCTTAATTGCTCAGCTTTCCTGATTAATACCAGAGATTGTGGATCTCTGACAGAATTGGTATTTAGTGCAATTTATGCACTTCAGAATGTTAGTCACAATTTTTTATTTCATTATTTCCAGAAAAATTTGTATAAATGTTATTCCTTCTTGGCACATAACTGCTTTATGGTTAAATTCATTACATCTAAAGCACCTAAGTATATTAACATCCTTGAATACTTTGAATCTATCCCACCCTATATTTAAATATCCTGCTCGCATCACTTTATAAAAAACTATTCCGTCTACTTCTATTTTTTTTGTTCTGTATGTGGGCAAATTCTAGAGGCGAAGTGAAAGTACCTATACATTAGCAGAACATACAATAGTTTTCGATAATAGAAAAGGGATGGAAGTAGAAAGAAATCACTTCGCCAAAAACTAACATGCAAACATGTCCGACCTTTTCAATCGCCGATAGTAAAAGTCCCTTTAAAATACATCGTACCCACGAGCTGTAGTAACAACTTCATTCATGCTTCTTATGATCAACTGTGCTAACCACAACCACTTTCATTTAGCTTGGACAACGCAAGCATATGCAGTTTACATGCTATAAATTTTGAGGTGATGGTCCTCGGATTCATGGGAAACTATAATCGTGAAGCTTTACACTAGGTGCAACCCTGCTTATATACACTTGTATGAGTTACCCTTAGCTTGCTACGTATTTAGGATATATAGTTCCATCATGTTTACCAAATATTTAAGTAATTGTATTGATTTAAATTTTTGTTTCAGGTCTAGTGCATCAACCTCCACGTTGAAAGAATTTTGGATCTATTTTGGGCTGATTTTAATGCTCATATGAGCTTTGTCACCCTTTATTAGGAGTGATTTTTGCAGAAAGAAGTTGTTTTGTCGCGGGTTGAAATCCGCGTTGTTGGAGAAAATGAAATTTGTAAAGGTTGTTACCAAACACATAAGAAAATATTACTCTTTGTTAATTAGGACTACTATAGATAATTTGAAAGCTAACATTAGATTTACTGCTGCTTGTTAACTATGGAAACGCAAATAACTTTCAGAATTGTTTCACATTTGTTCATAATTTAGTATATAAAAGCACTTTGTTGACATGAACCATTTCATGTATTGTAATTGTTAATTGGTACATCAAGTGAAAGATTTATTCAATTGTTATTTTTGTATGGAAATTTTAGATTGAAATATATTTCATCATATTTTTTAATAGGCCATTTGCTATTTATAATAGCTACATTTAAAAAAATGATGCGATGTTGTTTATTGGCTTCCAAAAAATTGTGTATTAGTAGCTTTTTGAGACGTATTTATTGGCCACATACAATGTCTTTTTGTGCTTTTGGAAGTATCATAAGTAATAAACAAATGAACATTTTTGATTATATTTATTTTTATTAATAGACTTAGCAGCACTGATGTAACCATTGATAAAGACCGGATGGGTAAGGTTGAAACGTCTGGAGAAGGAAAAAATAAATTATATTAATTTGCAAGATATGAAATTGTTTATTGATGTAAAGTGTATTTGTATAGACCTAAATTCCCAAAACAATTGAAAATATTTGATAATTATCAGGAAAGGTCAAGAAAGAATAAACCTATTTGAATATATAAAATGCTGTGTTATTTCCAGCCCCACGTTTGGGCATGTCATAAAATGCTGTGTTCTTTCCTTATTATATTTAGTCCCTACGATGAGCGTCATAAAATGTTGTGTTATCCCCTTTATATTATGCCCCGTGATTTGGGCGTACATAAAATGCTGTGATATTTTTTAATTTGCCCCTTTGATCAATCAAGCACCTATGATGTGAAATGTTAAGTTATGGATTTTCTTTGCCTCAACTAGCTGATTCAATTAAATAAAGCAATTCTACAATACACAATATAATGATTAAATATTTACAACTTTTAAAATCTTCCCCTTTTTAGAATATTTACATATATCAGATTTAAGAAATTGAAGCCAGCAAAACTAGCCTTTTTGATATTTAGAGACCTTTTGAAACGTTTCAAGATGCCTATTACCTTTCATAAATTGATGAATGAAACCACTGTTTTGTTGACTCTTACAATTACGCAAAATATTGAATTAAAACAGTTTTCAGTAATAAATTATATCAATATCGCTAACCTGGAATGGTTCTGTAGTCCCTCTGCATCCTCCAAGAGTTTTCGTGCCCAGTCTGAATATTTAGAGTTGAATTTGGAAGTGACATCAAAACCAAATGCTATCCAAATCGTTATTAAAATCCCTTAAGTTAATCCAATTTAATATTCCATTTGAATATCAGTAAATAAAAGATTTTCCATGTTCGTAATTAACAAGACAGTAATAGAACATTTACCATGTCAGTAATTACCAAAAAGTAATTAACCAGAGTAATAATCAGAATATATACCAGAGCCCTGTGTTATTTATGTTAGAAATTGTATTTTTACTAAGTTGTTGTTTACTTACGTCTATAATAGATCGGCTCACACTTGCACAATTTGTACACTTTTAAAAATGATTTTAATTTACTTTTGTATCACTGGTTACGTAAATAATTTAGCAGTTCAGAGTATCGTCATAGCCCAGTTTAAAATGAATACTAAACTCGTCACTCAATTGTTATCGTATTTAAAGGCCGTACCTCTCTTGTTTTTCATTCGTTTATTCACGTGTTGGGACAACACCTTTTGCTTTTATCTATGTGTACTCCGGGAATTTTACCAATTGTATAGTTCAAATATTCAGATGAATGATTGAGTTGTCACGTATTCATTTACATACCATGATATTTAATTGAGAAATCCCACGAATTTCCGTTTACTAAGTCATGTATTCATTGTTTATTCTAATCTAAACCGAAATAAATTTGGTGTTTGTTTATTTCCTAGTTAATATTGGATTTTTGAATGTAATACTTTATGTCACGTACGATTTTCAATTAATGCATAATTTAGCCTGCATATACGATGATATATTTAACGCACTTGTTAAATATTTATCAAGCCAATTCATATAGGTTTCCCGTTGATTTAATTTTGATGCATTTTGTTATGTTTTCAAATCTTATCTTAACTTGTAACTACTTTTGGATATTTCTATTTTTTATGCGTTTAATCTCATGTATTTTTATATACAGTGTGCTCTCAACTAACTATATGTATAGTGACCTATTTTTTCTTTTAATCTCTGTAATTGTGCTTTTGTTAACTGGAAGTTTCTTTTATTTATTCTATGACCCCTGTGACTTAACCTACCCTATAATTATAGCAATATATATATATATATATATATATATATATTTGTTAGATTAAAATATATATATATATATATATATATATATATATATATATATATATATTCATATTCGAAACGTTGATGTTCAATAAATGATTATTCGATAATGTAGACTCTGACCTTTACTTAACAAATGGATTGTAAATACAGATTAGACATATTCAATCGAAGCCGTATATTACACCAAAGGTTTAACAAGAGAGTAACATAAGAAACTAACGCAATTTTACTCAACGAAAGGGAAAATGCGACCCACCCTCACGTGGCATAACATAACCTAAAAACTTGCAAGTCACAGTTCTTCTGTTGCCAACTAGACAACCGATATACATATACAGGGTAAGTAAATAATAATCGCCTACAGTAATTAATTTTTTTATCAGACGTCTTTATCCCATAATGATTTTCTATCAGCATTATTTCATTAATTACGTCCATTAATTTGATTTTCATATATATATATATATATATATATATATATATATATATATATTGTTGTGTAGCTTCCGTTGGATTTTCTTGAAACTAAAATTAGTTGGAGCCCCACAAATTGAGTGCCATAATGTTGTGAGGTTAGGCTTTAACTACTTGAGCCCCTCCGTTGGGAAGCCATAATAGGCATTTTTGGAAACTTACTCGGATCACTTAAACTAGTAACCCGGGCGTTCGTTAACTAAGAGTTACTAACCTACCCGTGTTCGTTTATGCAAGGTTAGCTACCAAGATCGGTGATTAGTGTTACCCTGCTGTTTAGGCAGAGTCAAAAGTAACCTGATTAGAGGCGCATGCGTTTAACGTAGTTGACATCTTATTTATTCAGTGTTTGGTTGTTGTCGGTTTACTGCACCTGAATTTGTTTTTTTATTCATCTTTTTTTGTTTTGTTTTTGAAATCAACCATCATAAACACATCAATACGTATAGAAACGACAGTGACATATCTGACTAGAAGCTGACCGTGTGCGTTCGTTTACTAACTTACTCGGGATGACTAAACCGCTAACTTGAAATTAAGTTGCAAATAATCCGTTTACTAACCTATGGTAAGTTTCTGAAAACGCCTAATGTCGTGAGGTTTCCGTATTCGAAGCCCCACAGTTGGGTTGACATAATGTCGTGGAGTTTAACTCTGCACCTCGGCTGCTCATTCTCACACCCTTAAAATACTTTTAAGAAACTAACAAATTAAGCTTACCTGAACTGCGCAATAGAATAACTCCCGCTATCTACCTCTAAGTTGTAACCAACAAAGAAACATTCACTCCCATACTCATACTCAAAATAACACTATTCACAAAATACATTACACTCTATTTACATGAAATAAACATTACATTTTCAAAACATGTTTCATGATGTACACTCGTATTATTTGTGACATCAACAATTCCTTTTCAAAATATAATAAGATTCGATAACCTCTTTAAACAAATACTCTATTAAAGTAAGAGGGCTATCCTCATACCTGACGTTAACCCCTTAGTCTTAACGTGAGCTCACAGTAAAACTCTTTAAAAGTTAGTGCAAATTTACAGCAGTGTGAAAAAAATAAGTCTCTGTTGCTTTGTACAACATAACCTGGTTATCGTTAAATTAATTATCCTTTTCTATCTGAATAAATTTCAACAACATCTAATGTCCCATAAAAATTTTCAGATCATTAAATTTATAAAAAAAAAAAACATTCCAAGCACAGAAAGTTAACAGAAACCGTCAATAATCACCAAAAAATGTTATTATAAAAATTGTTACCTGGTAACTATTTTCCAGCAGGTATCCGCAATCAGCCCTTGAAGATGATGCCGTCTAGTACAGCTCTAGTCCATGGAACGGCTCCCCGGTTGAATCACCATCACTCTTTGCATGCTGCTGCCCCAACATCTCTCTTCAATTGCAATAAACCAAAACATTCAACTTCCAACATTTCCATACCATACTCCCATTTATAACAAACTAATCAATAATTGCTCCGTTCGCCATTAAATTCCAAGTTTTAACAACTTTCATATATTCCGAAACCAAAATAGAAGTCGCTTGTGCTTACATACTTCATAAATGCGTTAAGAATCCTCGATTCATTTTTAAATTTTAACTAGGTTGACATCACTTCACACCGACTTGTGTGTAATTACTATTAATTATATACAAATCACTTCATACTTTCACTAAAAGTAACTTTGTAGGCAAGCGAAGAACGTAATAATAAGAGTAAGAGAACTTGAACCCTCCACTGAGCTGGTTATACAGGGTGTCCGGAAAATACGTGTACAACGTAAGAACAGAGATTCTTTGGCTCAAAATAGATCGATTTGAGCCAACTTACCTATTATACAAGTTGTTTCATTTAGTCGCTAGAGGGCTTCAAAAATCGTGAAAAATATTTGATATTTTAAAATAACTCGAGACATTTGAAATTATTTTTTCTTGTCAAACCGCTCGTCTAATCAAAATTTTACAAGAGACAAAAAAGTTGGCTACTCATAAGGTACTCATTGCATAAACAGGAAAAAAGTAATGGTCGTATATTTATACAATACATCATTTTTGGGACACTCGTACGCTTTTAAAATTATTGCGTACACCACCAAAAGATGTCAAATGAAAGTAGAAACTCGCACCCCAAAATGGTCAAAATTTATCGACGCGTTTTTGAGTTATTTTAAACTATCAAATATTTTTCACGATTTTTGAAGCCCTCTAGCGGCTAAATGAAGCAACTTGTATAATAGGTAAGTTGGCTCAAATCGATCTATTTCGAGCCAAAGAATCTCTGTTCTTACGTTGTACACGTATTTTCTGGACACCCTGTATAGGGTCCCTGTACCCCTGTTTTCCAAGTGTTAGCACGTAGAACTACAACGAACAATAATAGTTCTCCATAAATACCAACCGTTCACTCGTTTCCCCCAATAACCGGCCAAACTGTCGTTCATTCCCCAGAAAACTTCCAACGGCTCGGCTCGCAGCTTTCCTTGAAATACACTGTACAAACAGCTAAAATTACTTGGAACACTTACGCAAATAGTCAACCGTAGAAGCTTTTCATCGAAAACTAGTCTTAACGAGCTCCAATTCTAAAAACATTCACGCCCTCAAACTAACAAAACACATTCCATCTTTCTTTCTCACATATATCGCCAGATCTTACTTATGCTCCCTTCTTATAAAATCCCCAGTTGTATATCACCCTACCTAACTTTGAAACTGTTGCGTATATATCTTTAACATCCAATCACAACGCCTCATTTCTCTCCAAGTGTTCCGATCGATACCAACATTGTTCGTATTGTTCTATCTACAGGTTATAGAACTGTCTTTGTTCACGTGTTTATTCTGAAGTCCAACTGATATTTACACTTGCATCTTCGTCTTACATATACTTTATTAACATCCTACTTTGTGTACAATATTGATCCGTGTCTGCTTGTAACGTACGTATACATTCTGAGAAGCTATCGTTTTTTTTACCCCAAACAAACGGCTCTTATTTAACATGCTATATTTAAAACGTTTCAAGTTTACCCTTCAAAATATCGATCCAATGCAAAGCTTTTAATATTTGTTTTACACTATCTGAAATTAAAATAAAAGCGATATTTGCATAGTGTTATTTTAAACCTTAGTTGTCTATCCTATAAATATATCATGCTATCCCTAACTAAATAAAATGCAAAGCTACTTACTAAAATTAAATTAACCAAAACTGAATTAGCCTACATTGTTATCTTAAGTTGAATATCTAAAATACTTAATTAACTTTATCGAAGATTGTGACTATATACCCTAGCTTGACCTATGACCTTCTGTATCTACAATTGATCTACAAATTACACGATAATATATATAGGACACGTTAGGGTAGGCTGCCGTGTGTAAAAATTATTTATTAGAAAGTTAAATAGGGTCTTAAAAATCTAGTGTAACGATTAATTAGTTTAGAGTAGGAACTTACGAGTTATTTTATTTCAATTTCAGCTTCGCCGTTATTTGTGGAGATAGGAAGTGACAATAGTGCACTATTTGAGAAACCAGGACAAGAAATGGAGGATGCCGGTGGTAGTAGGGATCAATCAAGGACAGAATCGGGAGAACAAGGAAATGAGTTGATAATGAGGATGCTGAGAAAATGAATGAGATGTTGAGGGGAGTTAGGGAAATGGGTGAAGAATCAAAGAGAAAAGTTGAGCGAATGAGTGAAGAGTCAAACAGGAAGTTTGAGCAAATAAGCGAAAAAATGGATAAATCGACTAAAGAATTTACGGACTTTAAAAATAGTTTAACGGTAAAGATGGGGGAGGTTGAAACGAGAGTAGATAGGAATGAAAGGAATATAGCAGATATTAGGCAGGAAATAGGGCAATTAAAAACTGAAGTTAGAATTTTCTGTGAAGAAGAAATAAATGGGAGAATGACAGAGGTGAGTGATTCGTGTAGAGATCAGTTAGGAAGGTTTGAAAGAGAAGTCACGGGGATAAAACAAAATATAACTGCTTTAGCGGGGGATAGTCCAAGAATTTTTACAGGTAATATGGCTTTAGAACAACAAATGAAATTTTATGAAGATAATCGGATGCACCCGCATATTTTTATAAACAATATTAGGACTTAGGTTTGCCACTTATATGATGAACGGGCTAAATTAAATGTGGCAAAAGCTTTATTAAAAGATAATGCAGAGACCTGGTACAATTTAGTAGGGCAGGATATAGCATCATATTTAGATTTTGAGGTGAAATTCCTAAAACATTATTGGTGTGATCATAAACAGGGCCAAGTAAGGGACGATTTGATCACAGGGAAATACAAAGGGGAGTTTGCAGGATCCAGGGAACAATATGTTATTTGTAAGTATAGTATAGCGAAGCAATTAAGCCCACCATTAACTGACCGTCAAATAATTAAATATCTATTTAGGCATTTCGAAATGGAGGTTAGGCAACATGTTGCATTTCAAAACATAGTTGAAAGGGAGACATTTTTGGAGTACCTGCAAAGGTATAATGATGTAAGTTCAGGGAGACCTAGGGAAAGTAGAGAGTGAAATGTAAATCTAGTGTGATTTGAAAATAGGAGAGAATATTTTAATCAGAGAGGTACGAATTATAATCGGAATTTTAGGAATCAATGGGGACAAAGAGGTAATTTCTATAGGAGCAGTAGCAGTACGAGGGGCACTACTCTAAGGCCGGGAGTGCAAAGGCAAAATAGCTCGCCCGAAATAACCAAGACAGCTACGAGTGTGAGTGATACAGGAATAGCAGATAGGCAGGAAACGACCAGAAGAACGTATGCACAAGTAGTGGAAGGACACCCAGGACCGAGTACTGAGACCAGAGGTAGGCCGGATTTTTAGATTCAGACAAACCACTAGAAATTGAAGTATGTAAATATGAACATCCGTGAGAATTTATGTATATTGAAGAAGAAATAGAACCAGAAGTAGAGAAAATTTGTTTGCCGGTGGTAGAGATCAAAAGTTTAAATTATTGTGTGGATCGTTGCTCGATTCAGGAGCAGAGGAGAGTTTAGTATTGGAGGAATTCGTTAGAGAGATCCAAGAAGAAATTCAGGATAGGATTATGCCAATCAAGAGGAGTCATTTGATAGCTCCAAATAAAAAAAGGTTTGCTGTGGTAAATAGTGTGGTAGTATTGAAGGTAGAAATAGGCTCGGTAAGCTGTGAGCAGGAATTTATAATTCGTTCCTAGACTTAAATTTAAAAGTATTTTAGGGGTTGATTGCATGATGAAGATAAGTGTATTAATTGATTTAGAGAGGAGATTAGTGAAGGTTAGGGACATGGTATTGCCCTGGAAGGAAAATTATAATGTCACAGAAGATGACACAGGTTTAAACGTAAACGTACTGGAGTTAGATTAAGAAGAGGTTAGTGGAATAAATACTTTTAAATGTCCAGAGGAAAAATTAGAAGAGGTTCAAGCATTAGGTTACGAGCATGTGTTGGAGGTAGATAATTCGAGATCAGTTTATGCAAAAATTTATCCAATATCCGCAGCATACAGAAAACAAGTGAATCAGGAAGTAAGAAAAATGTTAAGTGATGGCATACTTTTAACGAGGTTAAGTGGCAACAGGAATTTTGGTAAGTTAGAATTGAGGAAGTCGTTCTGGTTAAGACAGTTATATGAAAATTCTAGAAGGTACATAGCGTACATGCATAGAGAGAAAATTGGAGAATTGGGAAGTGGTACCGTATGGTTTGTCTGAAACAAATATAAGGATGACTAAAGGCAGGGTGAATTTAGTATTTTGTAAAATGGTTACCTTCCTTAGTATCAGAAATTTTCCCGATATCTTGCAGCAATTCATTTGACTTTTTTTCAAATCTTTCGTGGATATCGTCTTTTAGTTTCTCAAAGTTAAAGTGCCTTTTTCCATTTTTTTCTTCGAATTTTTAAATTTAAGAGCGGGCTTCATAATTACGATGTTGTGGTCTGTGTAATCTATTTGATATTTTCCTATATCTCTTAGCATTTTCCATGTATATCGTCTTCTAGCATGATGTTGAAATAATGTGTTTGTGATGGTTAAATTGTTCTTGTCACAAAATTCTACCAGCCTATTTTCTGTTGTTTCTCTTGCTTAAACCAAATAAACTTACTACCGCTCCTTCCCCGCCCTCACCTACCACTGCATTAAAATTCCCCGTAATTATTAAATTTTCGTGTCGTTTTACGTATCTTAGTATGCCTTTGATATCTTTGTAGATCGCATCTACTTCTTCCTCACTGTAGCTAGAGGTTGGCAGCTATACTTATATTATTACTGTATTTACCGGTTTAGATTCTAATCCAACCATGAGTACTCTTTCGTTTTTTTGTAAGTAGTTGTCTGTCTACACAGTGTCATATCTTTTTTCTCATAACTATCCCTACACCCAAATTTCCTTCCTCTGAACCAGTATGAATTACCCTAGTCTCCACCGCCTCTGGCCAGCGAACTTCGTTGATCCCTACTATGTCTAGTGCTAACCTATCTATTTCAATTTTCAAGTGCTCTAGCTTATCTACTTGCTTCATACTTCTGACATTCCATGCTTTGGCTCGCAAAATGTTCCCTGCTCTTCCTTTAAACTTTCCGATCACATCCTCCGAAGTAGTCCCCTCCTGGAGATCCGAATGGGGGCTATTTTAACTCCGGAATCTTTTACCCCTGAGGATGCCATCATTGTAATTACAATTTAAGTACGCTGTGTATTTGGGGAGTAATGTGGTGGTTTCCCGTTGCCTTCCACATTGCAGTAGTGTTACTTAGAATGCCATACCGATCCCTACGGTTTCTGCCACTCTAAGCACCGAAAAATCTGATGCCCTCTTTCCGGGATCTGTCTTAGTCTGGTTCCTCACTAAAGACCCTACTACTTTGGTTGGACCTGTAGTTTGGCTCTTTAGATCACTGGAACGCAGAAGCCATTCCACCCATTCTAGTAATCTAGAACTTCTTCAAGGTGCAGGTCCATTCGAAACATATGTAAAAATCAATTTTCATCGTTAGATAAAACTATACTTAGTTATACTTTTAGTTGTTCAAGATCATATTGTTAGTTTTCACAATTACCTAGACAAGATGAATTTCGAATCATAATTTATAAGTTGATTAAAATTTAAAGTTGTAGTTAGAGGCAAAACACTTTAAGAAGAATCCAGTTGTAATCTAGTTCTAAAGAGAACTGTTTTATAGCAGAAATTGAGATATTATATAAAGCATAAAAACAGCTAATATAAATTGCAAAATGTCAAACCAACAGAAAACAAAAACCCTTGACACCTGGGCTGAGTTCTACAATGCAAGTATAGGCGGACGCAAGGTAGTTTCTGATTGGTTCATTATATAAAAGCCCACCCCACTGAAACCTGAATATTGCAATCCCTAATTACACATAATGAACTTTCCCAAACCGATGGTTCGTGCGCATTATAACGGTGGGTTCTTCTTAGTGATTTGCCTCTATATACTGTACTATTAGAATTGAATTGGTATACACAAATTAGCAGACCTTAATTTACCACATATCTTGTTTTTATCACCTGCCTGACTCCACTAAGGCGATAAAGAAAAAGCCTTATAATCTACGGTGATGTAACTCGAAATTAATATACAAATGCTGTGTATGTAGACACACTACAAGTATGCAACCAACAGTTCTCCTCAATATATAACCGGAAGAAGATTATTATTGTTATTAAATGCAGTAAATATGAAATAAATGGAGATATGGAGTAGTACAGTTTGAGGTAAAATTTATTGTTTCAGTGTTACAATACTGTTCTGTTTTTTGCAAAGAACAATCCACAGCACAATTTTAAGAAGCCTAACATCTGGTGCTGCCATCTCCAGAAATTTTTGATAAAACATCACAAGTTATTGAAGAATCCTATTGCATTTACCATAAATAACTATCATTTCGAAATAATCTTGGTTTGTAAAGTTTCGATTAGACGTCACAACAAAAGTAAACACAAAGCATTGCAAAACTTATAAAATTATTTACATTTAACATGATAAATAACTCATTTATTGGTCAAGTGAACAAGGCTAGTTGATTATAGCTTTTATTAGCATATTTTTTCTTTTAATCCAAATAACACAATAATAGGTTTATCTTCAACTGATGGCAGTAATTACATTCCTAAGGCACTTTTTCCATAGAATTGATCGATGTAATAAAATATGAAAGAAGCTAAATCTTAGACATTCATTCTATTAGTCAAACTTCAAACAAATTTTGCACATTGTACATTAGAATTAGGTTTTCTTAGCATTATGACAATTTCAAGATTTGTTAATAAGAATGCAAAAAATTCTTTGGCAAACTTGTTCGGTGTATGCAAATCTACAAAATGCATAAAAACCTAAAATTTCTTTCAAGAACGGTATTAGATAGAGATATAGTTACTTTTATAAGTTTCTATGGAATTTGGCAAGTAACCTGGAAATGGTACAAAATACCGTGTTTCAATTAAAATAATGATTGTAATTATGGCTTTCCAATTAACTGGAAGTATTGCCATAGTGAGCATATTTTAGTCTTGAACATGTTTGAGATCCCTGATTGCAATTTTTCAGATTCTTTCTAATGTTGCCGTTTCATATTCAGGTGACCCCTCACTAAAAAAAACACCCTGTATATTATATACATTCAGATGCACTATTAAAATTAATACTGAAATTGAATATTACTTTAGGATCGAACTTAATACTAAATTTGAACCAGACATACTTTCCTCAATTTGTCCTTTAATTGGGTCATTTAGTATTCACCAATACACTATTGTATGCACATATGTACTTGTCCATGCCATGCAACGGTGTATATACACAAAAGAACAATTAATGAGTTCACATATAAAAGTTTGTACTCTTTGAGTGGAATAATTAGTCAGTCACCTAAGAAGAGGAATAGCTGTCAGAATAAAAACAGTTTAAAATAAAGTTTTTTGATAGTATTAACTTTTATTAAAAGCATACACAATTATAATATTTTATTTCATTTCAAAATCTGTTTGAAAATTATAGTTATCATCACTTTTTTCATTATTTGCTAATGCAACATTTTGTAGACCAACAGTAAGTTGTAAAGCAGCTTTTTCTTTACGCCTTGCTAATTTTTTTGCTTTTTTAAATTCCATCTTTTTAATTTGGTTAAGCTTTTTGTTGCCCTCCAATTGCATTTCTAGATCTGGTTTTTTAGTTCTTGGTTCTCCTTTTTTGCCCTTTTTCTTACCTGCCTGTACGTTGATCTTAGAATCCAGCTGAAACAAAAGGTTGGGAAAAATGACTTTGAAGTAAAATAAAACACTTAGAAAATCGATAAATTACAAAAGGCGTGTAAATGTGCAAAAGTTAATTTTATTAAACTTTTTAGTAGTAATACACCTATGTGTCTTTTAGCTGTTGCAGTCATCGTCACTGTTCTAGAATAAAGCGACACTACTATAAGACTTAATAGCTGGCTTTCACTCCGATAAATGAGAAATTCGAGGAGAGGCTAATCGCGGTGGTGCGAGGTTCCACATTTAATGGGGAATTAAGTTTTATGCGGGATAAGCACGGTTTTGTAACAGGAAAAGAGACACTGTCATAGGGTGATTGGTATTTTCGAAGAATTTGGGTTCTGCGGTTATGTCGTGCATTGCATGTAAAAAATGCCATGATTTTTCCTAACGTAGGAGCCAAACGTGCGGTGTGAGAGATCCACTAAAATGTCGACCTGAACGAGAATGAGAGAGATAGAAGACCGAGGTGGTTTCCAAAATAGCGTCAAAGTTTTATAAAATACCTAATATGCACTGTGAGACTCGATAATCGATTTAAATCCTGAATTCGATGCTGTTTCCACGTAGTAGGTCCATTTTTCGAAAAAGCTGTAAATAAAGTTACATTTAAATTATTCGATTTCTGTCAAAATTAGCTCGCGAACGCGAATGGAGAAGTCCCAAATGTTAGTGTCATAATCTAGGAGATCAAAACTTTTTCTAAATTAGAAAATTACCGCGCTGTAAAATGCCTAATATGTATTGTAAATCTTAAAAATCGATTTCGAATATAGAGGGTCTATTTTTAAAGAAAAAAGATTAAATTCTGTCCAAGAACACAATCGAACCTGCCCGAATAATTACATTCGTTCGTGAATATCTCAGTAAATAAAAACATTTTCACAAATACGAGCATACATATTCGACATTTGGACAATAGCTCAGTGCTAATGCTTTTGGATAACATACACATGGTTACGGAAGTCGTTGCGACCGAATTTTCCAGAACTTTTTATATGGAAATTGTGCATACGTCGATTTCGCTTTATTTCACATGTGTTAATTACGTCATTCAAGTTATTAAATCCAAAATTATGGTGCTATTAAATCTTTGATACATGCTGGAGGACTTAAATTGCGATTTATATATGATTTCTGTACTGTTTCATATAAGGTCTCAATTTTTCGAGCCGGATAAAAGTTTTTTCTTATTATTGGTTTCCCATAAGTTTTCTGAAACAATTTTTTTTTGTTTATTCTATTAGTGTATATTGACCTTCGAATCTGATAAAAACTACTTTTTGTTTTTCTTTTCTTTGGAGTTTACTGGAACGAAAATTCTTTTGGTTCATCCTATTAGTATATTGGACCTTCAAGCCGAATAAAATTTCTATTTTTGTTTTCTTTGGGTTTTCTGAAACGAATTTTCTTTTGGTTCATCCTGTGTTGGTGTACTGCTTGGTCAGTTGCTTCTGCTTCCTACCCTTACGTTTTAATTTTGTGGACGTGTGTGTGTGTGTGTGTGTGTTAAGTTGTTTGTTATGTTCCATCACTGAAATTAAATAATTTGGCGCATAGTGTGTGGCTTTGTCGCTACTTATTTGATAGATAGTTGAAGTGACCTATAAATAACTGGTCTAGCGCAAAGCACAAGATTGTGTGGTCAAATCAATACTTGAAGAAGATTGCTTTAGGCGTGAAATGTGATAATGCATGGGCGAACCAATACTTAAAGTAGCCTCAAATATATATCACTATACCAGTAGCCACGAGTGTAAGCAGAAACGATTATGCCAAAAGAAGACTGGGCAAAAGGGGTCCACAGAGAATTGATATCTGAGGCAAAAGGGATTCCAGGACGAAAGAGCTCCCAGGATGAAAAAAATCGGTCCCTTAGGAACTGAAAACCAATTCCACTTTTAATTATAAATTATAAGTAAAAATAATTCTCCATGGATTTTTCATAATATTAAAGCTCAATTATACACTTTTAAAAAACTAAAATCTAACTGTGATTCTTGAAGATAGAATAAAACCCATATCTCACGATTAATTATTTAAAGGTTACTAGACCAGTATTAAGGAATGATAAAATTAGAAAGAAACCGTTGTCACTACTGACTATGTTTATGTAGCCGATAGAACTTTCTTTTTATATTGGATTCTCAAATTTAGAACACAATATGGGTTTTTGCTATTAATTTTTCACATACTCCCATGAAAATCAAGTTTTATTGATTTTTAAAAATTAGTATTATATAGAATTTCGCGGGTTTTTTTGAAGCGCTAAACTGTGGTTATTAAATTGAATTTTATTTCTAAAGAGCCTCATGGGATGTTGGATGATGTGTCTTTAATGGGGACGTGTTCTTCCAATATGTCTCCATGAAATTGCTTTCACATTTTACTTTTGGTTTTGAAAGACTGTTCTGCATTTTGACCATAGGTGATCATAAAATAGGATGGAGATGTATCGATGCATCTTGCAGTCCTTTTACGTTATATTTCTAAATACGTTTATCCATTAAATATAAAAAATAAATAAACAAATGGTCGATTACCTACTTAACATTGGCGGACCTTCTAAGAAGGTACTACGCCGAATGCTAATTGAGGATGTTGGCCTACTGAAACTAATACGTTTCTAGCTAGTTGATAATGAATAATTTTGTCTGGCATTAGGAAAGTAATTCGAGCATAGCGGACAAAAATTAATATAAATTGTTGGTTATTTTGTAAAGAGAAAATTCCAATGACCGGTTTCGCTGTTATTGGGGCTCCTCAGATTGAACCATTTCTCTCTGCAAAAATAACCAACAAAGATCTTGAAATTATACACAAATCTTGGTGTATAATATATGCAAAATGTAACTCAAGTGCCCCTTATACTCGAATGTCAGCAACTATCGGTAAATTTCGCAAGTCCCTGACATGATAGCATAGAAGGAATTGCCAGACAAAATTTTAAAAACTTACTCAAAGACAAGATGAAAAATAAATAAACAAATGGCCGATTACCTACTTAATATTGGCAGATCTTCTAAGAAGATACTACACCCAATACTAATTGAAGATGTTGGCCTACTGAAACTAATATGTTTCTAGATACTTAATAATGAATAATTTTGTCCGGCATGATTTCTGTCAGGAAATAGGACAAACACCTACCCATCGCCAGTTTATCTGGTTTTGATGTATGTTGATGGAAAGAAAGAAATCTTGTCACAAGTGGAATACTAATGATTATAGTGTGATTAATATTGACTAATGAAACGCCAGAGCTTCGAAGAAAGATGATAATCAAAGGTACTGTTTCACTTTTTATACACATCAGCAGTACAAAATTCTAAGAAATCAACAGATGTGTGCAAGCTATATGTGCAATAGTTTTGATTTTTTGAATAAGATCGACACTGTTAATTATTAATTGCTTAGCTCTAAAACTGAATGGTGACAGAATATGTCCATGGAGGAATGAACAAACGAAAGCCATTCGTGTATTAAAGAAAGTAACAACGAGTTTATAGGAGTATTAAAAGTTGTGAATTTTTGGTAATCCCTAGAGTGGCGCCATTAAAAAATTACTTGAAATTAGAGCTTCATTTTCATACAAATAGTTTTTTGTTTCAGAAATTGCAATAATTTTCTGACAAAATTTTGGATTTTTAACATATACAACACATTGATAGTGAGTAGGCCGTTACCTTTGCCCGCTTTGGAAATCACAAGATTATGAATTAAGATTTTTAGTTTTAGTGTAACGTAACTTTTGTTCTGCTCTGATGAAATTTTGTGTTTGTTGTTAAGAGAAAATAATATGCAACCAATTTGGTTTCTGAGTAAGTTTTTTGAATAATAATTTGTCTGAATTTTTTTCTATGGCAACAGCAAATTGTTTTAGATGACTGGACGTACGAAGATTTGAAAGTAAAACCTCAATCCTAAATTTAATATATTTATGAAATAAATATGGGCATACAGGGGATCTTGTGGGGAGTATGATGTCACTTATATTCGAAGCTCAATCCATTAAAGATACATCAGCAAACATTTCAATAAGCATACCTAATCTACTGTTGGAAATAATTTTAATTTTAATAACCACAGGTTTAGAGCTTCAAAGAACTCTGAAATATTTCAAAATATTAATTAAAACACTTAATAAAACTTTATTTGCTAGAGGGTATGAGATTGAAAGGGGAATTAATAACAAATCTAGAAAATTTGAGAATCGATTTAAGAGAAAATTTCTATTTGCTCCATAAATGTTCCACTAGCCAAGACGGGTTTTCTAGTTTTATCATTCCATGATCTCAGCTAAGTGACCTTTAGACAATTAATTGTGAGGTATTGAGTTTTATAGTCTTCAAGAATTATATTTGTTTCATCTTTTTAAATGCCGTTCACTTTAATAAGTTAGCTTTAAGAATAGTATTTTACTTTATTAACCAGCTAAATGGGTTTTTACTGACAATACGAAGAGCTGACTTCGTTGAGCCAGTAAAAACTATTACCTGGCGATAATGTAGAAAACTTTATTTGTTACTCATTTGTAAATTACATTTCTTGCATTATGTAACAAAGAATTTTAATACTAAAAAACTCACAATTTCATAATGAAAATGTCAGAATCAAATGTGTAATGTCAAACTCGTCCTTTCAAAATTATGATTGCTGCTTATTCATATATTGGTTTAAAACTAGCAGTTGCAAAGGAATATGTGGAGGACTCCATCAATCAAAAAATTAAAGTTTGCAAACGTGTTCTTGTCGAAATCTTACACATAATCTTGGAGAACCACCATCGTCTGGAATTATTATTTCTAGAAACCAAAACTGTATTTTCAATTCCAACATAACAAAAATCAACAGTCACCTTCAATTATGCAATTATGTAATTAAGTATAAACTGTTCACAAATCAGTAACAAAAAAATGTTTTATGTTTTATATGTGGGTAACGGTTTTTATACTTATAATTTAATTTATACATTACAGACCACTGATGATAATGCAAAAGTCGAAAGCATTTTGATGTATTACTAGCTAATAAAAAGTTTATTAAAATACAATTATTTGCATGAGCAATACAGCTTTTGTCTTTTATCAATTAAGTTAGGTGCATATGGCAAAACCTCGCAACTTACCAAATTGTCAGTGAAACTTATAACAGTGTCTTGCTCCATCTCTTGTATTGAATTGATGGGGCCTAAACTTTGCACAAGTAAATCTTGTTTAGAACTTTGTGAATTTTGAGTAATTTGATCTAGGGCTGCTATTTCCATACTTTCAAAATTTTCTATATCAAATTCTTTAGCAATTTCCTTAACAATTGCACTGCTGATATGAATCTTTGTTTGATCCTCTTCTGGTGGAACAGTATAATATTTAATTTTACCCCTGAAAACAAAGATCGTTACAAATACATATACTTTATGGGAAACTATATTATTGTATATTTCCAAAATAACTCCAGCTAAAATATTAACTTCAAATTGTTACGTTCACTTCCCAACTTTAGAACTATCCCGCATTTTTCTAATTAAATTTTCCGTTTATTCTAAATTGATATTTGACGTGTTGAAAACCTCTAGGTAGATGCACCATCGTATCAACCGCGCACTTAGAGCCTTGCAATTGAACAAAAACTCTAGGACTCTATGATCCGTTAAAACAAAAATTTTATACCTCAATATGAAAATTCGAAACGTTTTACAACCAAACACTATTCCGAGCAACTCCAGTTCCGTTATCGTATAATGACTTTCAGCATTTAATAGGCCTCGACTAGAAAAGGCTATGCGAGCAACCTCACCTTCTTCGTTTATTTGAAATAAGTGCGCCCCTAGCGCTTTAGTAGACGCATCGGTTTCTAAAAAAAATGGTTTATGAAAGTTCGGGTGTTTTAATTCAACAACCCCAATGAAAGCGTCTTTTATTTTACTAAAAGTTTCCCTCTCTGGTATGCCCCAAGTTCATCTACTATTTTTCTCTAAGTGAGTCAACTTTGATGTTATCTTTGCGTGCTCCTGTATAAATTTCCGGTAGAAATTTCAAAAACCTAAGAATGATTGTAACTCCTTTTTGTTCAGAGGTTCAGGAAAATTCTGAATTGCCTTTATTTTATCAGGATCAGCCCTGATTCCTTCTGCACTGATAATACGCCCCAGAAATTTAATTTCATTTTTGAAAAACTCAGATTTACTTGCTTTAATGGTCATTCCAGCTTCACCTAACTTCGATAAAACTGCATCTAATTGTTGGACATGTTCAGTAATCGTTGATGACATTATTAAAATGTCATCTACATACACTGTAGCAAAGCTAAGAACTTCTGGTCCCAACACCACATATAAACATTTGCTAAAACTGCTACCGATACATTTAGACCGAAAGGCAACACTAAATTGATAGCTGCACGCATTTACCAAAAAAGCTGTTAAAGGACGACTAGCCTTATAATATTTCACTTGCCAGTATCCATTCGTGAGATCGAGGGCAGTTAGATACCTAGTTCCATTAATTTTTTTTAACAAATCCTCCATGGTAGGGGGAGATTCCCTATCCGGTATTAATATTTTATTTAGCTCACGTGCATCTAGACACACATTCTGACCGAACCATCCTTCTTTGTGACAATTACTGCTGGATTTGAATAAGGCGAGTTTGACTTTTCAATGATTCCGAATTCTAGCATGCATTCGATTTCTTTTGTTACCGCCTGTCTCTTTGAAAATGGAATTGGGTACGATAGTTTTACAAATAGTACTTGTTCCAGAGTTGATAACGTACATTCAAACTTTCTGCAGGCCCGGCATGTCTGAAAAAACTAACTTATGCCTGTGTTTAATTTGTTCTATTAATTGATCATCAGATACTGAATTTATATTATAACATTGGGCACCATGGAGTTTACCCATGTGACTTTTAATACAATATTCCCAAGCAGGTAACCTTGCAGGGCATTGTGTACATTGAAATTGCCTTTCACTTTCTTCCGCACAATTATCGTTCACACTTTGCTTTAATTCTAATAAAATGTTTAATAAACTGTCCTCTTCCATTGACTTAACCGGCTCTACTTCATCTTTACTTAAACATAACATTTTTAAAATTCTCTCTAAGGCTTGAAAACTTGTTCACATTTTGTGGACTAACGTCACTATTCCCCTCAACATTAACATGTACAAATTGCAGTGGTTCACATTGATAATCTTCCATAAAATTTTCAAAAAAGCTTTCGTTATCAATCTTAAAGTTAATATATTTTTTTTCAAAATCTAATATTGCATTATATTTAGCAGTCCAATCAGTACCCAAAATCACAGGAATACTTATGCTCTGCACAATTAGAAAAATAATAGGTATTGCTTGGTTAGCAATTTTAACCTCTATTAAGGCTGTCTTTTGACTTTAATACTCTTGCCTGTAATGCCTTGAACTGACATACCTACTATTGGAAAATTAAAATGTCGTTGTTTTTTGACTATAACGAATGTAAAGTATCCTCTGACATTATACTAACGGTGCTCCCCGTATCAACTAAAGTCTCAAAATGATCATTATTAACATAACATTTAATTTTTGGTGTGCAACTAATTTTTCTTATCAACCCGATCGTATCCCACTACTTCTTCAACACGATTATTTCTTTTGATTTCAACATTGTCCAAAAATTAACAAAAAACTTTAGATATTACTGTTGCTCCAAAGACTGTTTGGGTAACTGAACTACTGGAGCTCGTGGCTCAGTTACGACTCGTTTGGGGTTACCTTATTAACTAAAGTTGAAGCTTCCCCACTCAATTCTTCTCGTCCTCTATTCCCTACATTATTGTACCCCAAAATGGCATACGATTACTCCTAAACTCTCTATGCGATACAAAATTTGCTCTCTCTATCCTAGGCCCCTGATTTCCTACTCCCCTATTTGTATTTACTGTCGAATGTATTTCTTCATTTCTATTATTTCTCTTATCATTCCTATTACCTTGCTTATCTAAACTTTCTATTACTCCCAACAATTTATCAACACTATCTATCTGTATCGCTAACAATAATCGTTCCAGTTCAAAATGAAAATGTTTAATAATCGCATCCACAAAAATGCCGTCATCCATACGTGGATAAAGAAATTATATTTTTTCAACCCAACGCCACACATGGTGCTTCATACTCCCTAACTGTGTGTTGAATTGCCTTGGTTTGTGAATCTGATGTCTCACTTCCTCTTGTTTATGCGGAGACCAATACATACTCAAAAAACTCAATTTATAATCTTCAAACGTGACCCAATTAGACTGCAGACGCAAAAACCAAATCAACGTATCTCCTTTTAAACAACTTATAGCTACATTTATTTTCCTCATTTCATAAATTTTTTCAGTTTCGAAATATTCCTCTAAACTCTGAATGAATCTAACTGGATGCATTGACCTATGATTTTCATCAAATCTAATTTTCTCCAAATTATTTGTATTGTGTGTATTTATCTGTGTATTTTGTTTCCTAATAAACTCCCTTCATTATCCTGTATTTTATTATGCAAATTTTTTACTTCTTTATTTAATGTATCAAATGTTACATCTACTTGCTTTTTCACTTTACCTAATCCTGTTTCACAATCTGATATTCTATTTTCCGTACGTTTAATATTATCATCCAGACAACGGATTTCCTTTCCCCATTGAATATTATTCTGAATTACTTTATTTTCTATTTTTAAAAATCTATCCTCTACAGGTTTAATTTTATTATCAATTTCTTGCTATATTTCTTCTTTAAATTGTTCTAACCTAACTTCATTGATTCTTTTTAATTCCTCGATTTGATTTTCTACTGCCCTGCTAATTTTATTTATGTTCATATTTATTTCTTCATTCTATTTTGAATTTTCTACTTTAGCACTCTCGGTGATACTCATTTGCATAACATTTAAAAATTTAAATAAGTTTGCATTGTTAAATTTTTCCCGATCCACGTTTTGCATAACCTGTTCAGCCTTTTCCCATTCCTTCAGTGTAATTGTTTTATTTGTACTCTCTTCCTGATTCATTTTTTGATATTTATTGCTTTCCCGATAAGTAAAAAAATTTAAACAGTATTAACTACCATGGCTTCAGCCTTAAAGTCGTGTATCGGACCTTTCAGTTGGTCGCCAAATTATAACGCTCCATCCGGGTAGGATTTCGCCATCATAATGATAGTAACTTCTCTCCTTTTAAGCAGGAATAGGGTATGTTACTATATAAAATTCACGGGTATACAAATACAAAGAAATAAAGCAGGTAAATATACATGAAACTATATCGTGTATTATTGACTAGGGGTGGGTTTTTTGCGCAATGATAAAAGTGTACACGGCTCATAACTAGTCGTAAAATTTGATTAAATGTTGTTATTGATACAAGTTAATTACTGTTCGCGGCTAGCAATAATTTTAACATGGATATACCTTAGGGGGATAGCATACAACTATGACGCCTTGAATAAGTTTAAATTACTGATTCACAAAAAAGGACATTCGTCCATATTAACAATACCTACTGTTAGCTTCGAGGTAACCTGCACAGCTGACACTTCTGTTCTGCAACAAGCTATCCCAACGTATGCATTAAAGAATTGCAAATCTTACAAAGAAATCTATATTACAATAATTATGAGGCATGATTAACATAACACAAATAATCAAACACAATAATCAATAATGATTATCCCCTAAAACAAGAAACTGTATCAAAACCTAAATGTTATTCTGGCCAAAATTCAACATAATTTACATATCTAAATTATAGTACTCACCATATAAACTATTTACTCTAATCAGGTTGACATGCACATTCATATTGTGATCGGCAAACCCTTTGACATAGTTTTCAAATTCTGGATACATACAGCAATTGTAAAAATGAACAGCTGCTGGAACTTCCTCACAGACGAATTGACAACAACAATTTGGTAACATCAATCTCCAAATCAGGAATCGGAATACAATAAATTCTATTTTATTGTCCAACTATAATTCATTCTAGTCTTTTACTGAAAGGGGTGGATGACCAAGTTAGTCACTAACGGTGAATATACCAAAACTTGTTACACTTATGTTAATCATCTACAAATTAGCAACAACACGTTCAGCGTCCTGCTTAATATCCTGTTTTTCCATCGTATAACTGATTATCTATTTCCCAGGTCAGTTTTAATAATTTTGTTAATATTAGCGCCAAATACATAATATTTCACACTGTATTTATTGTAACATCAATCATTTTTCCACGTCCAAGATGGCGTCCCGTTTTCAGGATTTTACTGGTTTTTCTTGAATATTACAAACAATAAAAATTAATCTTTTATAGCTTAGTTTTAATACTAAACAACTTAGGTACACCAAACAATACTAGTTCAGTGTTGACCCTTAATTTTATTTTTTATTTCAGGTGGTGCATGGACACCTACAATCACAGCATGACCCCTTAACCCAACCAACTGACAACAAGTCCGCAAGTTCTTTGTTAGCGTCTTTTACGGGTATATATAGATTTTCAATTCGGCGCGAAATGACCCGCTTCCAACCAATCACATAACGCGTTATTACGTTCCCTTTGGATGCACATTTAGTGATGGAATTTTCCACTGGCTAAACCATTGAAATCATTTAAATCTATAGGTAACTTCAATACTTAAGAATTTATGTGCAGATCCGTAATCAGGATTACTTTACGCCTGATTTAATGCAAAAATTTAAAAATACAATAAAAATCTATTGATTTAACGGGTTCGTCATTACACTCAGAATCAGTAATATACATGTCATTTATTTCGGATAGCTGTCCGAAATAATCGCCAGAGAGGATATGTTCATCATGACCAAACAATGCAAAGACAGGATTACAGTCAAGGATTTCATGCTTGGATGTTCAGATCGCACAGAATATTTTTTGAAGGTTGACACCCCCCTGACGCTGGTTGTCACGGATATAGAATTAATCTTCTTTCATTAGGTCGTCTATTGCCGAAACAAACCAAGACGTTCTGGACTCTTGACAAAGATCTTTGCTTTACTGCATACTTTGGACACTCACTCATTTAGGGACGCTAAAGATGTTAACCATTCTTTGCGTAAACCACCCAATACCATGCCCCTTTCTATAGTCTCATTTAAAGCTCAGTAGGTGGCATCTGATCCTTTATATTTTGAATTAGTTTTTCTTTTAGTTAGTGAAAATATCAAATTCTGCTTAATGATATATCTATCCATTAAACAATCAACAGTTATTATAGTCCATTTGTTTTAAGTTTAGGTTGACATCACAACTGGATAAAATGCTACATTGCCAATATTAGTTTAAATTCTAATGTATTTAATGAAATGTATATGAATATTCCTATTAGCAAAAGGTGGCATTACACCGTACGAAACTGCCAACCTTTATTGTGTTAAATGACAATATCCTTCAAGCGTAATTCTAGGTATTCATTCAAATACAGTTGCCAACACTTCATCCTAAAGTTAAAGCGAATGGACTACAGTTCATTAGTATATAGCAAAACTATAATTTGTTGTTATAGAACCAAGAGTATTTATATTAATTTCAAACTGTATATACAAGTTATGTTCCCAAAACGGATAAATATGTACGCAAAGCATTACCAAAACACCAATCTTGTTTATGCCCTAGGGTTAAATCGTGACACAATGTGGTGGTTGGAACATGAAGTATACAGGTTAAACGAAATGAATAAATATGGGTACAAAAAGAGCAAATTCACGCAGTAGGAAACAAATATAAATAGAAAAAAAACTACACGTGAATTTGCTCCTTCAGAAATAATAGGAAATTTCCAATTACGTTGCAAAAATGCAAAGAATAAAGCAACAACACGACATTAGCTGGTACAAGTCCTAAAAACTTGCCGAGTTGTTCAAACGAAAGATATGTCAACAACAATAGAAGAATTTAGTGGGTTATAGAGTAGTAACAAGATGAAAGATGAAAATTTAAGAGAAATGGACTTACTAGAGAATAGAGACAAATACAAAAGTTTGTTACTAGGAATGAGGAATCTATGTTTTAAAACTGAAAAAACCATTTATAACATGACAAGGTTTGAAATGCTACAAGTTTCAAGGGTAATATCCATTTAAATGTACAATATTATAAGTCAAAGTTAATAAAATAAATTTACGTAAAACTAAGCGATATGAAAGTTCAATTTTCAGGCAAGGTAATGCCAAAAGAAAAAATTAGATGAAATAAAAATAGAAAAAAGTAAACATATTTAGGTGCAGGTATAAACATAAATGTAAATTAATACTTCTTGTTTGGGGCAGTCAACGTCCTTAGGTTTGCTGCTTAAATCTTGTAATTCCTAAAACTGAGGGGATGGTTATTAAAGAAGTATGCAATTACGTAACCTTAAGGCTTAAGCAGCCGTTTTTTAATATTTATCTTGAGGAGGAACACTACCCTATTTCCACGATATTTAGTGGTATGTGAAGGGGGTTAAGTAGCCTTGCGACTACCAAGATTCCCCCAACACTCGAACATTTGTCGAGCTAATATGCCTATTGTTATGTAATTAGTTATTGTATGTATAAATAGAAATCATGTATGTATGCTGTATTTCATGTTAAGGCGGCTCCGTGGCATGTGTGTGACTACTACGCCCAAGGTCACGGGTTCGAATCCCGACACGGTCCGCTTGAAAAATGTTAGGCGAGCATTTTTCACAAAAATACACCCTCGTTCGGATGAGAGGTAAAATGGAGGTCCCATGTGAGTGTTGTCACGACGTTAAAGATCCCTACCTTGCTTGGAACAGCAAGGGTTCGGCAAAATTCCAAATTTTCCAGGTAAAAAAAACTCGCTTCCTGGCCAATGTAGTACCTTCGGGTGGAGCATTGGAAAATCAAATGTAATGTATTTCATGTTAATATCACAAGGAAAACCCAGGAAAAACTTGCAATGCTACCTAGATATTGGGAATTTGATTTTTATTTGTTATTTCTTTTAGTAATAGAATCCTTTGTTTACTGAAAGTCAGGGATTCGTTTGCTACACAGTCATTTTTATGTAGGGTTATATAAACAGCTTCTTTGATTTTGCGTTTTTGGTGGTTTTCCTCTTTGCCAATAAACTTTGCATCCTCCCATGTATTTTATGATTGAAGTCCCATGCACGTTGGCAAATCATGGATTTTTCAAATTTTCTATTTTTTATATATGATATATGTTCTTTTAATCGAACTTCAAATGGTCTGGAACTTTCCCCTATGTAAAACTTGTTACATTCGCAAGGTATTTTGTAGATGCAGCTTTTGAACTTTGTATTGCGTTTTTGGGTTTTGTTTTTGTTAGTTATGTTCTTAATGTATTGTTGGTTCTACATACTGTTTTGATTTTGAATTTGTTTCCTATTCTTTGGTTTTTTCGGAGAATCCTTTTATGTATGGTATTGAGAACATTTTTTGATGCGTATCATTCTTTCTGTTTTTTCTTTTCTATTTTTTGGGACTTTATTCATTTCTTTTTATATTATTCTTTTAGTATATTTGTTTTTTATTAGTGTACATTTGATTCGGTCTTTCTCTTTCTTTAAAATTTCTGTGTTTGATGATATTAATTTTCTTCTATCATACATGGTTTTGATAATTCCTGATTTGACATAGTGTCGATGGTTTTAATCAAAGTTTAAGTATCTGCTTTAATTTAATTCTCAAAAAAGATTAAGAACAATAGGTATTGGTTATTCTTTTTTACATCGAGGAAGCTGTCTTAATAAATCAAGAGAAATTAATTGAAACGGATAAGATACTTTTTAAACGCATAATATATCGGCAAACAGTCTGTTTTAAATCAGGTCAGTAATAAAAATGAGATATTTTTGCTATAGTTTTTGTAATGTCTAAATGTGCGGAGATAGGAAAATCATGAGACATTTTCAAAACTTCAGAGAAGAGAGAAATGTGAAAGAAAGGAGAGATGGGATATATGAGAGAGTGGAGAGAGGGGGGCGGAGAGGGGGAAGAGGGTAGAGAGGACGGCGACAGGGTAGAGAGAGGGTGGCAAGGGGTAGAGAGGTTAGGGCTAGGGTAGAGAAAGATTGGAGAAAGGGCAGAGGGGAGAGATAACAGGGAGATGGGGAGAGGAAAGGCTAGTGAAAGGTGGCGAAAGGGTAGAGGAGAGATAGCAGCTGGATGGGGAGAGGAGAGGGTAGACAGAGCCGTGAGAAGGTAGAGAAAGGTAAGAGAGGGGAGAGAGGTTAGAATGAAAAGAAAAAAGGATGACACGGTGAGAGAAAGGGGTGAGGGGTAAAAGGGGAGAGAAGACAGAGAGAACGCGCATAAAAACTAGAGGGGGAGATACAGACAGAGAGACATAGACAGACAGAAAAGGGGAAGAAAGAGAGAGGGGAAATGGTGTGGATGAAAGATGCTGGAAGGGATGGTGAGAGGAGCGTGACAGGTGGGAGGTAAAGGGAGGGAGCGAGGAACGGAGGGTGAGGGGAAGTGGGCTTTACGTATCAAAATCTCTAAAAAGAAACAATTTACGAGTTTTTATTTAAGAGGCGACAAAATTACCAAAAGTTAAGTTAATTTATCAATATGGAAGCAGGATATTTGACAGTGAAATATTCAGAAGTTTATTAAGATAAAATGCTTTAAAGAGTATTTGCGAATGCATGTGCTAATTGGGATTTCCCAACCAATTCTCTATAAAAACCTTTTTTCAGTAACGCCAATTAGACGAGTTATTTATATAAAATTGTCCTTCCAAAACAACTACAAGTCTCGAACATTCACAAAACCAATTTTTTAATTAAACTATTGAAATTTAACGAATTAATAATTAATTATAAACCACGTGATCTCAACACAAAGAAATCGTCTACTTATCTATTAAGGTATTATGCAATAGGTTATATAAGGTATACAAATTAGTCAGTAGAAGCATAACAGAATATTCCAAAATGTCAGAAATGTTATGAGTTAGGAATCAAAGTTCAAATTTGAAAGATGTTTTTGCTTTTGACGATAAAATTTTGCTTATAATTTAGGGACTACATATACAACGTAAAAAATATGGATGACATAATCAGTAAAAAGCAAATTAATGTAAGAAAAATCTAACTTTTAAACACACACTTTTTTTAAAACTATCCTTTTGTTAGGCAGCTGTTAAGCTTTTACATTAGAACAATATTATTATAACATTAATATAAATTAAAATGAAGTTACGGTTTACTCGCGGCGCCAATCATGCATCCCCCCCCCTAGATGTAATTTGTACGTCCTCAAATTCGGTTGCATGTATTGCATTAGTGGTAAAATCAACAAAATAACAATAAGCTAGGTGTTTATCTGGTTTTTGCTGAAACCAAAGGTGGCCTCCAATGGTCTTTAGATCTGGGACTCCGCCAGTTAGTTTCTTCTATGTACGGACAAATTCTTAAAGCGAAATGAATGTGCTTACACTATGGTGGTACACAAGATAGCTTTCTTCAGGTAAGAGGAAAGGCACAAAGGTAGGAAGCGATCACTTCATCTGACTAACACATGCACATGTTCGATTTCTTCAATCACCGATAGTAAAGTCCCCCTTTTTAAAATGTGCCGCTTCCACGAGCCTGTGGTATCTCTTTCATTCAACGCTTCTTATGGTTGACCGTTTAACGTTTAACCTGGAAAATACAGGCATATGCAGTTTACATGACATAAGCCATGGGGTTATTGTCCTCGGGTTGGTGAGAAACCACATTTGTAAGATTCGCACGTGATAACTTAATTTAAGAATAGAAAAAAGCTTCCCATGCTGAATTAAGAAATCCCTCAATTCAAATATTAAAATAAAATTTGATGTGGTCAAAAAGCACAACAGAGACAATGACTGCAGTAAGAAACATAGTATTGAAACGAGCGATGGATTTTACACAAACCATACTTTGGTATCGAGATGACAAGAAATTTGTTTGATATATTGCACTAGGAAACTTTCTATTTTGATTTCAACTTCTTTGTTTAATTAATAAAAACTAATCTTTTCACAGCGATATTAAAATTATCCATATAAACTTACTGATTCCAATCGTCCAATAGACTTCTAGCTGCAGCATCTGCATTAGGAATGCCACCTTTTTTAAATCGTCCCATTCTAGCAGCTTTTAAATTGTAAAACTCCTGAAACAAAAATAATACATATAATACAATACAAATAATACATCGGCCACATTCACAAATTCTACAAAAATGCTACCTGAGGCGTTTCGTAGTCTCCAATATCATACATTTCCATCATTTGTTGTTTTGAAACTCTTTGCAAAATAGCATTTGCAGGTGTTATTGGGTCACTTAGTGAAGACACACGAAGTGCATTATGTAAACAAGAACTAGCATCTGAACCCGAGGAGAACACAATTCCAGGCGAGTCTAACAGTTTTATTTTTGAATCCAATTGTACTTCTTGTAGCGTTCTGTTAAAAAAAATTAGTTTAACATGTGATGTTCTGTTTTAGAGTTATTTTATTTCTAAATTAAATTTCCTTCTTGTTACACTACTACCGCCATAGGTAGCAGAAGAGTAGCTTGACCAGCTCTGAACTCTACTTCAGCAGCTCTTTTTTTGGCTTTATAAGCGTCATTTTAATAATTAACCATGGGAAATTTGCAATCCTAAATTGGCAGTATATGTTCCAATGTAATTTAGCTAGTATAAAGAGGGCATGCCGCATAATGTGGTTATGAGGTCCCAACACTGTTAGGGGAATAACTTATAATTTATTATATGTATTTTACCTAAGACGTTTTGTTGCACTTTAAAGTAATATGAGTTATTGCTTCAATTAATGAGAGTGTGCGATACAGACAAGAGGTTTTTACAAGTTGGTCTGAAACTAGCAGCATAATTGGTATATGAATTACCTCACCGAACAGACGAGTGCGTTAAATGCAGTGAATTACATTTGAATTCCTTACCTACCTTACCTTAATATGTTTTTGTTTCATAGTGTTGTAGGTATGAACAATAACTTCGCTGCGAATCTGATGATAAAATGAGCCATCGTTCCAAATAGAACCAAACAAACATATTAGATTACGTGTCAATACAAAGATCTAGTAATTTGGCTCTATCTTAACTAAAGTTCTTAGATTATCAGGTAGGCTATTTCCTAGTATTATTTATAATGAGTTAATATTGAATTCTAAATCTGTGCAATATTACAACCACTGTACAACCACACTGCGAACTGAAGAACGTTTACTTGCAACTGTCATTTACCTATAATAATTTGGCGCCTATAAATGTGGTTTTATTTATAACGCGCTGACTGCTTATCAATAATAATTTTTATCTGAGTTTGCCCTTTTCAAATTTTATATATTAAAAACGATATATTTAAAAAAAGGATTATTTCCTTTTGGTATATCTAACATTATCGACATAACAGTATACTCTACATCAACCTAAAATGGCGGCCTCCGTGTATATTTTAATTATAAATGCATAAAATTACAACCTATATACGTTGTGTATTACATTATCACCTATATTTAAAAAATTACCAGTTTTGCGATTAATTATTCATAGTTTTTGCAGGTTTTGTGAAACCTACGTATTAAAGTGTAAATTTAGTATTTTACAAAACTAAGCTTGGATATTTCCTTATTCACACAAAATAGTGATTTTTTTCTATTTTAAAATAATATTTGCAAGTGCTCTCTAAAAAGAAATAATTAATAACTTAATTCTAAAAACAAGAATTTTATTTAATTAAAAACGTGCAGAAATCACATTCTACCTTATTTTAATATGGATCTTTCTTTTTCATTTAAACAGCTTAATTGCTTTCTCAAATTCCCTTACTCATTTACCTTTAAATAAAGGTATGATAATGTTTATATAACAAAAAAACCCTTAGTCGCCTTCTATTTCTGTAAAAAAACTTAATTTGGTACAAAATAGTAAATAAATACCGTTAAGTGAAGGTACTATGAAGTTAACATGGTGAAAAGATATTGTAGCATAATGGTGAAGTAATCATAATCTGATGCAAGGAACATCACAACCCGGCGGAAGGACCCTACAATACAATTCGAGTGTAAGTGTTAAGGAAACACCACGAGGTACATTGAAATTATAACAGGTTTCATTCTATAGCAATCCTTACCATCATTAAGCCAACTAATGGGTAAACAAACTGAAGAATTAGTAGACGTATCATCAAGTGATTCTAGAAAATTATTTATGTTAAAATATTTCAATATAATGCCGGACGCTAATACATACCATCGGAAGGTCAAGCATCTTGAGGAACAAATGGCGTGACAAGCTCACATCAAAATTTGAAAAAGAATCTGTTATGTACAGATAACCAAAGATGAATCAGCCGGTAATACAGGAATGAAACTAACGTCAAGGTAAATCTTTCACACAGTGTAGATTCGAAACTACAACACGTGTGTTACTGGAAAATAACTATCAATAAAATAGGGGTTACGTTTTATTACATTTCTTTCAAAGTGATAATCCAAATAACTTATTATATTGTAGAAGATATATTTATTTTAAAAGAAAGTAAATTCTTTTATGAATGAAATTGTTAATTTGTATTATAGCACAACACAACCTAAATATGACTCATACTTTAAATTACAAGATACAGTGCATAAACATAAATTAAGGGAATTTTCTTTTGTTTGGTAAAGAAAAAAAAAGGAAAGGCATAAGGAGGCAATTTAAAAGCTAGAACATGACCAGTGGGAGGACTGGTATGTTACACTAGTTTTAAATCATATAAATAATACTGCATACTGCACATTTACAAAATTAGAAAACATTTTTAGGTTAAGTTGATTGGTGCATATAATTTTCATATCATATTTAAACATACCTTGTATAAATATACGAAAAACAGTAGTTTTGAAAAAACTGTTGAATGAAAGTAAATTAACGTAGAAATTATTAAAAATGTATAATAAATACGTACAAAGCTCAAACCACAACAATTAAGAAACAAAACTACAGATTATAGAATTTCAATTCATTGCTCAAGGATGCACTTATAGTGATGGGTGGTGGTTTGAATTTCGATTTAATGAATTAGAATCAACTACATATATTTGGGAATGCAACTTATTATTGATGTAGACAAAGAAATAATGGTGCATATTAGTAATTACGAACAAAGCATCGTAGATATTAACTAATTATGTATTACACGTAGAAAGTACATTACTGCTAATTACAAATCTTTACGTTTTTAACAATCGTTTCGATTATTAATTTACCCATCACTGGATATTGTACATTCAACTTGATCAGTTCTCTGATTTGCTACATATGTTGATGACGCGTTTTAGTTCGCACATTTTCCAGGGCTCATGTTTGCTTCTGGGAGCTCCAACATTTTTTAATAAACTTCCATGTGCCATTAGATCATTAAAACCACTGAAAAAATTTGGGCTGCATTATTTGTCTTGCTCGTCCGACATTGCTATTACACAGTTGATAAATTTTTAGATAATAACCTTTCATCTAAATAATATTAGGTCTAATTAATTAATTATTTATAAATTGCATGTTAATTGTATGTTAATTTTTAATGTGTACTTTTATATGAGTGAACTACCATGTATTCATGGGTACAAATAAATCTATCTATCTTTCATTTTTTGATCTAATTTGTAGGAAAGGAATCTATAAATAAGAATGTTTTTGCTGTAACCCTTTTAATTCGGGAAACTTTCACAGAAACGTTCAAGAAGACGTAAACGCCTCTTTAAACCAAAATCGGTCCAATACCTCCAGACACCATCAAAATTAAATGTGAAATCTATTCCTAATATACTACCTTACGAATAATAAACAAAGAATTCTATTACACTATCCTCCATTCAATGTTCAATTTTTTATCGGAAATTTGTCGTACAACACTAGAAGAATGGTAAAATTGGCTAATAAATGTTTATTATTTTCATCGTCCTACTTCAGTCTCGGCTAAATTAAAAACCAAATATCTCGATAATCATCCTAATTTATGTGTAACAATTGGTTCACTCACAGTAATTGTTCTCTTGAATACTGGATCACCATGCACTATTACAAATAATACTGGTTTGAATCAATTATCTAAACAAACGCTAAACTTTAAAGTCATTCCTCAAGATACCTCAATAGAACTTGCAAATGCAGAACAAGTTAATGTAACTGGAGCTTAATTTAAAAATTACTATTCAATCACTTGAACGTGAAATTAATTTCTTTGTTGTACTTTCACTATCTTATCAATTTTTATTGGGTATTGCTTTTTGTAAACTTTTCAACTTATTTTTATATTTTCACGATTTCTCTTGGCAAGCTTCTATTAATCAAACTACCTGTGCTTCTAAAGGTATATCTGACCAAATTTCTCTTTCAAACAAACAAAATATGTCTTAAAAATACTATCATTTCGCAAATTAAATACCTTTCAGCTTGGTTGCGTTACTAATACCTCTCATGTACTTTCTACTGGTGACACAATTCCTTTTCAACAATGACTATATATATCTTGAATAGACAAAATGATTGTTTTGGGCATAAAATCACCCTCCAATTCTCCTTGGTCAAGTCCAATGCTTCTTGTTTCTATGAAAAATGAAGAATACCAACTTTGTTTTGATGGACATAAACTCAATTCCGTTACCATTCCAGGTGGATTTTCATTACCCCGTACAGATTAAATCCTTAGTCATTTAAAAAATGCAAAATTTATACCTTCTATCGATTAAAGACAAGCTTTTATCAAATCCCGTTTGAATTATCTTCTCGCCCTAAGATTGCTTTTTGTGCCATTGGTAGAGGATTTTTTGAATATATGCCTTTTGGTCTATCAAATGCCCCCAAACTCCTCAAAGAACCATGCATCAAATATTATGACCTATTTTACACCAACAACGTACCTTTGCATACCTTAATGATATTCTTGTTATCTCTAGTGCCACTGGTAAACATATCATCACTTTGAATGAACTTTATGAACGTTTTAATAATGTAAAATTTAAAGTAAATTTCAAAATATGTTCTGTTTGTGTTTCCTCTCTATAATTTCTTGGTTTTATTGTAGATGGAACGAGCCTTCATGTTGACCCATCTAAAGTTGATGCTATTACTAAATTAAAAACATCAAAAAATGTAATAGAAATGAAAGGTTTAATTGGTATGATCAATTGTTAATGCATTTTTCACTTAATCTTTCTACTATCTGTACTCCCATTATTGCCTTAATAAAGAATAAAAAAGAAAAAGTAAATCTGTTGAATGGAATTTAAAGGCACCATCAATCTTTGAAGAAATCAAACATTAGCTCTCAAATTTACCTTTTGTGAACTATCTTTGTATTTCTCCATTTATTTATGAATTTCAAGATTCTAACGGTAAACCTCAAACATGCTTGCATATTACGAATTTAAAACCATTTTCAGCTACTCCTAACAAGTAGTACTTACTCATACTTATGTTTATACCTTTATCCAAATATATTTTCGCTTTTCTACCATTAGTTGAACTGCATTTGTCTCTTGATGTCATGTTGTCGCGTATAAATGCACCTTACTCTTGAACCTTGAATCATTTGAAACCTTTTCGTTTCGAAAATACTGCATTCATTTCAAAATGACATAGTTCTCTTGTTCCTAGTTTTAAAAAAAATTTGTTTGTCACTACACTTAAATAATCCTGTTTCTCTTAAACTTCATCTTTTATTTTGCTATTATTTGTATTCTTTTATTGCTGTTGACATCTTTCATTTGAACAACTCAGTGAATCTTTAGAACTTGTACTGGCTGATGTCATGTTGATGCTGGTTTACTCTTTGGACACACATAGTACTCGAGAACTATGCCTCTGTAGTAAAAACTCTATTTCAACAGTTGCGATTACAAAGAATTTTTATTCGATGTATATTCTTTCGCAAATATTTCAATCATTTTTTACAAATGTTGTTATCAATTGTTTTTATATCATAGAGACGTTTGAAGACTTTTTTGTTTTTCCTGATCGTGTTGGTGAAGGGCTGTGGCCTTTGTCGCTTTCAGTGTTAATTCCTTATTATTTGGAGTGTTGAAAAATTGGTCTACTCTACTACTATTTTTGATGTAGTTTTCTCCTACGATTGTATTAAGTTTTTAAATCTTGTGAAGAGGTTTGCAGTAACATGTACATGTGTAGTTTATTTTTACATCACAATTATATTTATTAAATTTCCAAGAAAATGCATTTATAGTATTAATTTATTTTGATCTTTAGAACATGTACTGGCTGATGTCATGTTGATGCTGGATTACTCTTTGGACACACATAGTACTCGAGAACTATGCCTCTGTAGTAAAAACTCTATTTCAACATTTGCGATTACAAAGAATTTTTATTCGATGTATATTCTTTCGCAAATATTTCAATCATTTTTTACAAATGTTGTTATCAATTGTTTTTATATCATAGAGACGTTTGAAGACTTTTTTGTTTTTCCTGATCGTGTTGGTGAAGGGCTGTGGCCTTTGTCGCTTTCAGTGTTAATTCCTTATTATTTGGAGTGTTGAAAAATTTGTCTACTCTACTACTATTTTTGATGTAGTTTTCTCATACGATTGTATTAAGTTTTTAAATCTTGTGAAGAGGTTTGCAGTAACATGTACATGTGTAGTTTATTTTTACATCACAATTATATTTTTTAAATTTCCAAGAAAATGCATTTATAGTATTAATTTATTTTGATCTCAGAATTATTTTTATAATAAAATCTCAGTATTTTATGGCAATTAAAATATATATATGCCTTCATAAAGGTAATATAATAATAACAGAAATATTAAAATGGTAATAATACAAATTCATATATTATAATTACTCATAAAACAAAAACAATAATGCTTTAATCTTCGTTTGACATAAAATAATGTAAAAAAAGTAATCAACCTTATTGTAAATGTTGTATAATAATTCACGCTTTAAAATTTCGACATTAAAAATATGCAATTTTTGTATCAGATATTTTTCTCTTTATAACGAAACAATTTTGGGTTAAAAAGAAATATATCCATAAAAAAAGACTCTGATGTTTTATATTAGATAAATTAACGACATAACGAACAATTATTAAAATCTAGCATTAACTACAGGTTCGTTCATACCCGCTTTGTCATGAGTCAAACTAAAATTGTCATTACTTAAATCCTATAAAAGTTCCGTTGCGCTTTAACAATTATGAAATATATTTATGAAAGCTTTCCTATTACAAATAGGTAACAGTAAACTAATTTTTGAGATTCATCAATACACCAACTATAAAACTGAAAGCTCATTATAACATTTTGAAAGTAATGTTATAAACTTACTCCTGTACTTAATTAAATAACTTGTATTGACCACATGCTCTTGATGTTGTTTAAAGCAAGCAAAAATATTTGTTACGTTCAAAACCTGCAAATAATTTTTTCTGCATTCATATTTAAAACACCCTAAAATTTCTCAACAAGCTCGATTTCCTACCATTTCAAATTAGTGTTATTTAATAAAATTTCTCAAGTAATTATTCTGTAAAATTTTGCCTTATAATATCAAACAGCTGCTTAGAAAACATTACGTTACAAAGTAGTTGCAATATTTCTTACCACCTGCGGTGACTACATTTTAATTAAAAGCTGCACGTAAATGCAAAGCTTTCTTCTAAAAGATAAGACCACTTACCACCTGCCTACATCTGCTTACAATGGGTTTGTTATCTATAAGTATATTGTTATTCTGCAGCTGTTAAGATGCTTCAAAATAATAAGATTATTTTCCTTTGTCTAAAAATTCTTTGTTATAGCTGTTACAGTTTGTATTTCGGCAGCTATTGTCTGGAATTTTGCACACTTGATTCTTCGGCGATATCTTTGAAAGCCAAATACCTACCCCCATAGATGATTCTGTCCTTATAAAATAGAGACCGTGCTTTGAAAGATAGATTGAATACAACATCTTCTTACTGAAAAGACATGTTGTAAAGTCCCACTTTTACAATGCTTTCGGTGCTAGTATGAGTTAAGTTGGTGGTTTCAGCATCAAGCCAATGGAGAAATGCAGCCACATTTTCCCAGTTCTAAGATGATACCAACACGAAGCTGCTAGCTCAAGGTACAGTTATGTTTTCATAATTTTTTCATGCTGCTATGAAGAATAGATTTTTCATTTGCTGTCATTACTTATGATTATCCAGTAAATTATCAATACCACATTACAGAACTCACATTCACAATGCACGAGCGACTATGTAATCATTCTATAAATTAAAAATTAGTTAATCAAAGTTTATGTTAGAGTCCGTTTTTAACTGTTTCTTTTGCCTTTTTAACATAAACAACTTACTTATATAGTTGACATTTGATTAATTTAAGTTAGGGTGTATAAGTTTAATGTTACACTACTTCTTGAAGAGGCGCACTTCACAAACGCAGAATGTATAAATTATGTATATTTTTTTTTAGAATTATTGTAAAGTTTATGTTTAATTTTCTTTTGTATATATTTAAGATGAACCATTAAGTAAGTACCTAGCTTCTAAGATGTTATATTATTTGCTTACCAATTTTATATTTTTATGTTATGACGCTTTGTTTACCATCATGCTGTAACAGACGATTTCGCAAATTATTGAATTCTTTGTTTCTGTAAATAGCCTTTCGAGATTGTATATTGACAATATAGTTTTACTAAGGTTTCCAATGTTCCCTTTCTATTTTACTCACGCCACTGTACGACGATTTTGAGCTAGCCCAAGTTCTACCATTCTGTCCCCGTTTTGTTGCGGTATTCGGCGTAAACGATTTCTTTACTTACTCTTACGGTTTTCTTTCGTGTTTGCGCGGAACACCGTAACATAATTTTTGGAGCCAACATGGTTACGCACAATCACGAAAGAAAACAGTAAGAGTAAGTAAAGAAATCGTTTACACCGAATACCGCAACAAAATGGGGACAGAATGGTAGAATTCGAGCTAGCTCTCGTAGAGTGGCGTGAGTAAAATAAAAAGGACACAATGGAAACCTCAGTAAAACTAGATTGTCAACATACAATCTCGAAAGGCTACTTACAAAAACAAAGAATCGAATAATTCACAAAATTGTTTGTTACAGAGTGATGGTAAACAAAGCATCATACCATAAAAATATAAAATTGGTAAGCAAATATAACATCTTAGAAGCTAGATACTTACTTAATGGTTCACCTTAAATATATACAAAGGAAACTTTAAACATAAACTTTACAAGAATTCTAGGAAAAGAAATATACATAATTTATACATTCTGTGTGTGTGGTGTACCTCCTCAAGAAGTAGTGTAACATTAAACTTATACACCCTAATTTAAATTAATCAAGTGTCAACTACTTTTAAATTTATAAGTAACTTGTTTACGTTAAACAGACAAAAGAAACGGTTAAAAACGGACTCTAACATAAACTTTGATTAACTAATTTTTAATTTATAGAATGATTACATAGTCGCTCGTGCCTTGTGAATGTGAGTTCTGTAACGTGGTATTGATAATTTACTGGATAATCATAAGTAATAATAGCAAATGAAAAGTCTATTCTTCACAGCAGCATCAAAAAATTACGAAAACAGATAACTGTACTTTGAGCTTCCAGCTTCGTGTTGGTACCATCTTAGGACTGGGAAAATGTGGCCGCATTTCTCCATTCGCTGCATGCTGGAACCACCAACTTAACTCATACTAGCACAGAAAGCATTGTAAAAACGCGACTTTACAAATTGTCTCTTTGGTAAGAAGATGTTGTATTCAATCTATCTTTCAAAGCACGGTCTCTATTTTATAAGGTCAAAATCATGTATGGGGTAGGTATTTGGCTTTCAAAGATATCGCCGAAGAATCAAGTGTGCAAAATTCCAGACAACAGCTACCGAAATACAAACTGTCACAGCTTGCCAACAAGTAGATAACGCAATTATCAAAGGATTTTTAGACAAAGGAAAATAATCTTGTTACTTTGAAACATCTTAACAGTGCAGAATACAGTATACTTATAGATAACAAACCCATTGTAAGCGGATGTAGGCAGGTGGTAAGTGGCTTTATCTTTCAGAAGAAAGCTGTGCATTAACGTGCAGCTTTTGATTAAAATGCAGTCACCGTAGGTGGTAGGAAATATTACAACTACTCTGTAAGTAACATTACCTAAGCAGCTGTTTGATTTTATAATGCAAAATTTTATAGAATAATTACTTGAGAAAATTTATTAAATAACACTAATTTGAAATGGTAGGAAATCGAGCATGTTGAGAAATTTTAAGGCGTCTTAAATATGAATGCAGAAAAAATTATTTGCAGGGTTTTGAATGTAACAAATTCAACTCAAACCTCAAGATTTTACCTATAGACAGTATGATAAAAGTTTCTTCTCATAAGAATCTTTTCAAAATAAATAGACGTTAAGAAAAAGAAATAAATTTAACTAAAAGAAGAATACAGCATAAAAACATGCAGGTAAAGTTATCTAAAAATTAAATCACAAGTGACGAACGAAATAAGCCAAATTACATCATTGTTCGCAAATGCTAGATTTGTTCTTGTTTAGTACATTTGCTAAAACTTTTAAACACATGAAAACTGTGTAATATGCAGTTGATTTACCTTCTTTATTTTATGCCTTTTGTCAGAGTTTAACCACATTTATTTCCAAATAAATAAATAAATATACTAAAAGCACTTACTTGGTAACACCTGGCGTAGCACCAACATTACATGCTTTAGAACGCTTCAAACTGTTTATTAATGAGCTTTTACCAACATTTGGCAAGCCAACAACTCCTACTCTAATAGAAGTTTTGACTCCTTTATTTCGACAATAATTTGCAAGTAATGACATAACTAATTCAGATCCGACACTTGCCGATCCTTGAATTAGTTTTCCATGTTTCAAGTTTGCTTTATCAAGTTTACGTTGGCCTAATTTATGTGACTGCATTTGAGTAGAAGCTTTAAACGGCAGTGCTGGTACAGTATTACGTAAATATTTCAGCCATTTATCCAATACATCTCTAGGAATAAGATCTAAAAGCAGAAAATATTAAAATAGCTTTTAAATAATAAAATTTAGAAATATGTTTTATTCTTAAAGTTAGTTATTATATGGGAATATTTGCATTACTTACAGCTCTGTAGATTTGAAATAGCAAAATTACGAATGATATATTAAACAAACAAACCAGAATAATGTTCCAATTTACACAATTAACAATAAGCTGGAAAAGCAAATGAATGTATCTTTAAAAGTTTTTACAGGTTATGGAAAACAATTTTGAATTTTATTACTTTACTTCAAAATGCAAACTAATCGATTCTAAAAATTACATAACTAAATCTTCATGATTTCAAAACGTGACATTCTAATTTTTAATATATACATGAATTCATATTAAGTTAAACCAAGGATATATAATTAGCTGACAAAACAAGTTTACCAAATTAAAAATAATTTAAAAAAAATCAGAAATATATCGATAATATCTATACATCATACAATTTTTTTAAGAAGGAGATAATATCTCAATTTTACGACTATTTTTGTTTGAAACTTGGATGAAAGTGTTTTTCTAATTTGTATATATAATCAACAAAACTTTCAGCTAGTATTCGTAGACCACCATACATATTTCTATCGTGATAAAATGCTTTGAAATGTGTCAATAATTTGTCCATTTCTACTGTTTGTTTTTTCAGTCCATATTCATTGTTAAACGCTAAAAAAACAATATTTACAACAATACGAATCCAACTAAAAAGTTAAGCTAACCAAGAGAAAATTTTAGGTTGATTAGAAAACAAACCAGGTATTTGGAGCATGCACAAAGAAAAACAATTAAGCAGAAAACGCTAGCTATCCCATCTGTAAGAGGTGGATAATCTGTGTTTTTATCTTAGACAGTGACATGCAATACCATACTATAAAGATTATAATATTCCAGGTGCAATTTGTTTGTGCCTATTCATACTTATTATGACCTTGGAACAGTTTTGTCAGGCCATCTGTTCCCAAGTTTATCCACAAGGGTTCAAAGTTGTTGATTCAACAAGTTACATTATTTTTCTTAATAATCAACTAATTCCGTTTGAAATAAGAAAATTATTAAACTACCAAAAAGTATTATAGACTACCAAGTTAGAAGCATTAATAACAGATTTTATTTATATTCAGATGTAACAATGGCATTATGAATACTTAAACATTTTTTTTGGTATAAACATAAACGAGGGAAAATTAATTTTTTAATTTATCTATCAATATTGATCAAGTGTACGATGTTTACATTAACATTTGTGGTTGCTTTTTCTTGGCTTGATTAGTCATCTGAACTTGTTTTATCACCTTTAAATGATATTTGCATTTCTTTAAAATAGTACTTAATTTGATGGAAAGGTACAATTAAATTTTGTAATTATAGTTGTAAGTTGTTTCAAATATTTGTCACAACTGTCAACTGGTAAACCTCTAGAAAGTCTAGAATAAATATGTTATTTTTGTTTCTATTTTAATTTATTACCGCCACCATTTAACTCATTTAAAACAGAAATGAATTTATTTAAAAATTTAGCTGAAATGAATCTATTTTGTTTAAACATTAACAAACTTTGAAAATAATCAAGTTTTCACAAGTTAAGGGCATTATAAATTCAATGTTAAGGGCAAAATTAAATACAAGTTTCAAATAAAACGAAGGCGGGAGAGTTTGTGAATAAAAAATTAAGGGATTACTCTCTTAATTAACTAACAGAGAGTGTAAGCATTTTATTCATTGAAATATAACATTTAAATTAATAAAAAACTGTATTTAAAAATTATATGAAATATGTATACTAGCCTGCTAAACATATTGTAGTCTAATTTGGAATTTATCGCTCGCTATACCTAAACAGACCTGCCTGTTAATGTTACAGCATTGTCTAGACTATTTGACTAGAGCAGAAATACTAGTTGATGACGAGAAACCAGAATGTTCTAAGTGTAAAGAAAAGAGACAATGCATCAAATCACTGTCGATACAGAAATTCCCTAAAATACTAGTGATACACTTAAAACGTTTTTCCCAATATCAGAAAAATGTCAAACAAAACTATCTACACCCATAGATTATCCATGACAAATCTAGATATGCGACAACATGTTGCAGAAGTTCACTTTAAAGATTGTTATTATAACTATGCAATATCGAAACAGCAGGACTACATTGAGACGCCATTATATCGCCTTCTGTCGACACCTGTGCTCATTTGCATGGCACGAGTATAACGATTCCAAGGTACACAGTATTTCCCCTAAAACATTCATAAGTGCAGAAGCATACATCCTATTTTATGAAATTGAGTGTCAAAATATGTTTAAATATTATGTAAATTGTGATTCTCGATTGGTATTGTTCGAAGTCAAAACAATATGCACAGAATAGTTAAAAGTTCATATTTGCAGTCATTTTATAAAACCATCACTCCAAATGAGACAATATGTAACTCAACACTGACAAAAATTGTATCATTTGATTTTTTTAACCTGAAACTTTCAAATATCTCGAATAATAAGCATTCTACAACAAAATTACACCCTCTTCTCCTGTCCTTGTTGGGAGAGCAAGGAGTAAGTTTGAAATATTAATTAGGGATCCCTATTTCTTATTGCAGATTTGGATTGCGTGGCTAAAAATATGTAGGATTTGTCAGAAACATTCGTTTTTCGAGTCATTATAGATGGTGGTGTAATGGATGAAATGCTTCTCCAAATTAGTCTTAAAACAAATTTTATTCATCATATTTTCAATAACAGTAAATGCTCAAAATGGTGGCCTTTGACTTCAATGAACTTATTAATTCACATATCAAATGACTGTACACAAATGAGAAGTGTGTCTGCTTGAATTTCCACACAAACATTTCGGATTCGCTCAATCATATTCTCACGTGTTGTTGGTACTTGTTTGTAAACTTTGTCTCTGAGATGGCCCCAGAAAAAAAGTAAGTCAGACGAAGTAAGATCTGATAATGTAGTTGCCCAATTTAACTAACCAGCTCTATCGATCCAACAATCTTTGTAATCACAATTAGATACTTCACTTGCTACTACCGAATAGTGTACTGGACAACTATTTGAAAGCAGATTAAATCAAGTACTCTAATAAGTCATAAGTTGACCAAGTATCCCAAAAAAGTCACATGGTTTCTGGGATACGATAATAGTAGTTTCTGGACTAGTCATTTTCCAGTAATTGAAAGTGTGACAAATAAAGTTTGTTTTAAGACCGATTTGGAGTATTTATAATGAAAAGGTGGTATTTTTTATTGTAGAATCGTGTGCATAGGTTCTTAATAGGATAAATAAAAAAATTGAATTTCATTCACTAAAGTCCATCTATCATAAATCGAAAAATGTTTCAGACAAATCCTTCATTTGTAGTCATAGAATCCAAATCTGCAATAAAAACCAGGGTTCCTATTAAACATTTCAAAGTTACTCCCGCTCACCCGCAAAGGGATAGTAATTTTAGCACTATTGTATTTCCTCAACAGATTGATTAAATTTTTATTATTGACAATTTCTCCATAAAATGCTTATATTCAAGATATTTGGAAGTCCCAGGTTAAAAACTCACCCAGTATATAAATATACGTACAAGAATGTCACTTGTGATATTGTCGGAGGCTTTCACGGCGAGGGAAAATTATAAATATTTATGGTACTGGATTGGGACTAAGGTCGACGTTTTGCCCACTTGTGTAAGGGGCTTCATCAGGACAAGAAAAGAAAATGAAAAATAAAAAAATATATAAAGACAAGAACGATAAAATATTAAGTAGACAAGTTAAAGTGTAATGAGTATGGAAAGTTACTTCTGAACTAGCAGACTCACCAGCCCATTTAAGCCAAGAAGGTGTCTTGTAGCAAAGTAACAGGTGAAAGTAGCGAAAGTGGTAGTTTCTATAAGGCGAGAACTTGTTGCATGAGTGATCATGAATAGAGAAAAGTGTGTAGCGAATCAGTGAACGTTACGGTTCTGATTTTGGGAACATAGGCTCGTTTTCCAAATGGGAGAAAGGTAGTACCCATCGTCCTTGTTTAGATTGTTAGCATTTTTAGTAATTTCTACGGATTCTGTGATTTTTCTATTGTAGAAAAATGGAATTCTGGCAATTAGTTTCGTCTTGTCAAAGTTAATGGTGTGGCCTGTTTGATGTTGGTGTTCAGACACTGCTGAGCAATTGTACAGGCATATTCTTAGGCATCACTTATGCTCGTTTAGTCTAGTCAGTACTAACCGTCCTGTTTCTCTTATGTATACTAAACCGCATCTGCAAGGTATACTATGTACACGTGGGTTTTAAGACTGTTTTCGGGATATTTTGGGGTGGTAATATTTGTGAAATTCTATTAGCGGGCTTTTAGATTGTTTTGATGTTGTGTTTATATAAAATTTTGCCAATTCGGTCTGTTACTCTGTGTATATATGGAAGAATTGCTAAAGATCGTGTGTCGGAATTATAGCGTTGCTTGGGGGTTCGTGTTGGATGCAGATGCAAGCTTATTACTCTGCCGAACTCTGCGTTGTGATAGCCGTTTTTTATAAAACTAATTTTCAGATGGATCAGTTCATTACATAAATGTTCTGGTTTTCATCCCAACAGAGTTGCTCTTTATACCACATGCAAACATTTAATCTTCGGACAGTATCACCAGGGTGCACCATTTGAACTGGTCTAAATTTGTAATCGTGGAAGTTATTCTTTTTTAAAATTTTTCACACAAAAGAATCATGAATACCACACTGTTCGACAAGTCTATAACTAGAATTTTCGGAATTATTTGTTATTTGAGCTGATATATTTATATCATTATTATGAAGTCCTCTTTTGTATGACCTTCTTGGTCTTTCGAAACTGCCATAATCTATTAAGCTCCTTGAATTTGAGTAAAAATTGTGCAATAAGGTTGCCATCTGTCCAGAAACAGTGTAGCATAATTTTCAGCTACCAAAATAGAGTTTCTGATACTTCGAATATAAACATCGTACATGTATTGCTTTTCTTCATTGACATACATTTTTCTAAATTTATTAATAAACATTCAACAAACACCAAAATTCCTCTGATAATAAACTACATCTGTTAGATAAACTCCATCATTTCTTAATTTCGATTGTTTTTCAAAAAATACTAGATTTTACACCTTGCAATAGAGGACTTCATAATAATAAAATAAAGGTATTGCCTAATATGTACAACCATTGATTTTGAAAATTCAAATTGTAAAATTGTAAAAAAGTACTCTTCACGATTAGTAAGAGTAAAATATTTTTAAAAATAAAACTTTGTCAATTACAGATTTAAATCTGTAGAATATGGGACTCTGAATTAATGTCATAAGATTGATACGTTCAATTACATCACGCCAAATGGTTTTTGTTTATTTTAAGGTTCCTTATAAATACTCCCGCGCTTTCGTTTCCATATTCCGTAATTACCTGTCATAAGAAACGCCCCTAACTGTACCTGCTAATTAAACCTATCAATCTATTCCTTTAAAACGCATTCTAAAATGCTGGAAATAAATGCTTACTCAACATTCTGTATATTCTAATTTGAACAACTATTATCCTGTGAATATAACCATTGCTCTTGTAATAGAACAATAGTTCATTTATCAAAAACGTGTCACTCAGAAATATTATTCTAGCAAATATATTGAATTATCTACAATTGGTGATTTCTAAAGAATGCATTCGTTCTATTTTTAAACAGGTATACGAGTTTGAATAACATAAGATTCCTTCAAAAGTACTTAATAAGCGTAATTGTAGTCAAATTTGCCAGTTTGGTTATCTAATAAGGTCAGAATTTCATTCATTTTCAATCCTGTTCTCGGCAGTGAAATACACACCCTATACTGGGTGAACACCATTCTAGTCACCAAGAGCAATGCACCCATTTTGCAGTTTCACAAACAAGGAGATCTTGCTGGATGCTTTGCTCTTCGACATAGTCTGATCTGTCCTTAGTCACAGGGTCATTTGAATCTTCACCGTAACCAATAAAAAGTTTGTTACTGCTGACCGAAATGATTCTGCCAAAAGAATTTTCGTAGTGTCTGACACGATAGATGTAGCTAAAATGATGGCAACGTGTAATGCTGAAAAAAAGTTCCGGTTTGCAGTAAGTGAACCTAGAACAATGGTGCTTGTTGCAGTTGCTCTGAAGATTTTGCCTGCTCCTGTTTGTGTATCTGCTGTAGGCAAGGAAGCAAATCCGAAGGCAGCTGATGTTCTATCCGTTTCTATGTCTTAGTCTACTGCTGTCGGAAAAGAAGCAAGTCCTAACACGGCTGAAAGTCTCCTACTTTGGCTTGGGGTTTAGTAATTGATCAAATTTTGTCTAGCACTTGTGAAACATTGATTAATGTATACAGGATGTACAAAAATCATCAGTAAATATTGGCAAGCTTTGAACGCTAACAACTTGTTTAATTTAAATAGAACACCCTGTATTTTATGTCATTGGCAGATACAAAACTTAATTCTCTATCGAATACTATTATACTTTCCTATAGCAAACTGTTCAAGTTTCCATTTAAAATGCATATTTTCGGAATGCAAACTGATTTTAACAAATTTATTTATCAAAAATGTCACCTATGGAATTTTTTTATTTTGACAAATCAGAATAATTATAATAGTTGCCAGTTATTTATTTACAAGCGATTTTTTTTGTGTAAATCGTCCTATAGTGATAGTTTATGGTATTTATTCTTTTTATCATTCAAAATGAAGGTTTTTCGTAAAGAAGAATGGATCGACATTGTTTTTATTCTTGGAGAATGTCAGCAAAACTGTTCACTGGCATCACGAGTTTATTCTGAAAGATTCCTTAACAGAAATCATCTAGATAAGCGTGTTTTTATAAGACTGTTGGCCCAATTTAAACAAACAGGGAGTGTTCAGTATGAAAAACTCAACAACATAAAACGTGTGACAGAAAACAAAGGTACCGAATTCGTGGTTATTGCCTCTATGATAGAAAATTCTCATATATGTCAAAACCAAATATCAAAAACCACAACATTAGCCAAATAAGCGTCTCAAAAATTTTTAATAAACATTTTTTCCATGATTATAAAATCCAACCTCACCAAGAACTTTCTAAAAACGATTTTGAGAAACGGGTTGAGTTTTGCATGTGGGCATTAGACAAAGTGGCAGAATATGAAAATTTTTTAATTTTGTTTTATTTAGTGACGAATGTATGATTCACAGCAATGGATCGGTTAATAGGCGGAATTTTCATTATTATTCTGATTCCAACCCGCCTCAATTTAGAATAATCAACAATCAGCATAGATGGTCAGTGAACATATATGGGGCGGAATAATGGGCCCATATGTTATTGGTCCTTATTTTTTGAAGAACACTTAAATGGAGCATTGTTATTGGATTCTTTGATAAATTAGCTTTCAATCTTATTAGAAGACATTCGGTTAAACATAACAGCAAGGATTTGGTTTCAAATGGATGGAGCTCTCGCACATTTCCATCGTGAGGCCCGAGAATATGTAAATGTTCAGTTGCAAAATAGATGGAATGGAAGAAATGGTTTTCAGAATTGACCTCCAAGATCACCCAAATTAACTTCACCGGATAACTTTTTATGGGGATATGTAAAAGGAATCATTTATAATACACCTGTAACAGCACCAGAAATACGAAAGAGCGCATCAGCAAAGCTTTTGGAAACACAAGTTCAAAAATGTTGGAAAATGTTGCTGAAGGTTTTAAAAAGAGATACATTTGTGTTTAGAGTTAGAATTTTGAATACTTATTATAAACCATTATTGTTTGTTGTACCTCTTTTCACGATTCGTTATTATTTGTTTGTTGTACATCTTTTCGCTATTCTTTTATATTCATTCTTATCTGTTACTAATTGTTTAAAAAATTGTCAATCTTATCTTTTTGCTGTCAATATTCCATAGGTGACCAAACTATGGAATTTTTAATATCTAATAAATTTGTAAAAGTCAATTTGCATTCCAAAAATGTGCATTTTCAATGGAATTGTGAACAGTCAGCTATAAGAATGTATAATAGTATTCCATTTAGAATTAAATTTTACATCACCGGTTGGCATAAAATATAGGGTGCTCTATTTAAACTAAACAAGTTGTTACCGTTCAAAGCTTGCGATTATTTACTAATGGTTTTAGTACATCCTGCATACATTAGTCAATGTTTCACACGTGTTAGACAAAACTTCATCAATTACTAAACCCCTAGTCAAATCTGGTTTAAACAACCAAAAGTGGTGTTGAAAATTTAATTGTTAAAATTGTTGTTTTTCACAAAATACAAAATATTTCAAAAATCGTAAGGTTTAGGCTTTGGAAACCTAACAAAACACGCTTTTATTTTGATAGTTGAAACTGAAAATAAAATAATATACAGGATGTTTCATTTAAAAAAAACTTTAATACGTTTTGTGTTTCTTGGACATTCTGTATATAACGAAAATAATTTTAAAATGTAGCTCTACGAAGCCCCTATCCATCTTAAAATGCAAACTTCTTTCAAATCAAGCAATTTAACCATAATGCTTCGTGGCATATACCATGAATAACCCTGTATATATGACCACAAATACAATTTAATCATTTTTGTTAAGAACATTTGTATGGAGTGTTAACATTGTATAGGAGAAACACAGAGAGGATAAAGATTGATTGGTAACTAAGTGTTTTTCTAGTATGCAACTTATAGACAAACATGGCCTTATTTACTGATGATACTAGGATGTTTGAAAAAGTCAGTGAAATCACACATACAAAATATTTAAATATTAAATGTATTATTAAGAAAAAAATTGCAGTTTAAAATAAATTTTTAAGGTCAATTTACTACAGAAAAGAAATTCTACTAGATATAACAATAAAAATTGAAATCAAAAATGGAATTTGTAGAATTAAAAAATATGACAAAAATGTTTAAATCAAAGTCGGTTTATTGATAATTATTATTTGCAAAAATTTCATAAACATCACTGTTTAGAAAAGGAGTTTCTATTGACGAAAACTTTGCAGTGTCAATGATTAAGCAGTATCAATCTATTGAACTTTATATATCACGATTCATACTTTTGATACATATATATATATATATATATATATATATATATATATATATATATAAGATTATATTGTATTTATTGTAAGGTGTACCTGATAGCATTTGTGGCTGTATAAAAATTATAATCCATATTTTATTGAAGTCGATATTTTGACATACACAATTTTAGGAAATTTCTTATACTCTTAGTTTACAAGTTGACATTTAGTTTAGTTTCGAATTAATTACTTTATTACATTGCATGTATCATCTGGATTGTTCATGGTTACCAAATATGTAAATAAAGAAAAACTAAATATATATATATATATATATATATATATATATATATTGTTGTGGATTCAAAAGGGTAAATAGGTATATACAATAAAAATTCATCAACCATGTATGTTTCGTATTAGTTAAAACAAACTATAGTGGATTTGAATTGTGCAGTGCGCTTGCGCCTCTTAAATAAAACGCGTGCGAAAGTGGTTTTGTGACGAACAGCGACGACTCTTCTTTCGACCTAGTAACGGGAAGGTTGTGCGTGACAAACTATATCCAATAAGTATAGTGCTTGCAACAGTGCATTCAACCAACTCCCCCGGGGGCATTCCAGCAACATCGAAGAGGACCGCACACCAAGGACAATTTGGTGAGTGAATTTATGCCTTTTGTTTGTTAATATTTTACATGCATACAGTTTTCGTATTTAAAGCTCGCGTTTTGTTCTATTTTCGAATTACAGTCCACGATTAAATAAGACGCGCCAGCACCTTTATCTAAGTTTAATTAATTGACAATGTATATAGAAAAGAGCAAATTATTTACGCGCCAAATTAATTTAATTCATTTAGTGAAAACGGACGAGTATTAAGGTATCTTTATATTTAATAATTGGAATGTTAGAGTTACATGAAGGAAGAAAGCTTCAAAGCATATAGAAGTTCAAGGATACGCGTAATCAAAGGCACGAAAGCAAAAGCGAGCGCGCTTGCATAAGAAAATCAATAATTTCTAACACAAATATATTCGTTTTAAAAGCCAACGCTCAGTTTTATCTGATACGGAGAAGCAGAAAATCGAGGAATTGTTATGTTCAAATGGTCAATAATTAACAGAAACACCTGCTTGTTAAGTGTTACGTTCAAAGAATTTGAACGTACGTTAATATAAGATTTCATAGAAATTGTTTGCAACCGTCAATTTGTGTAAACAGCTAGGGCAACAAACATCTTAAGCAGCGAGTGAAATGAACGATTGGCAATATACAACAGATAGAGACAAATATAGAGCAGCGTTGGATTGGAAGTCACGTAAGACATACACGTGGAGTTGATGTAAGACGTCAACAATATCAATTTTCTGTAACTCAAGTGGGGTTTGGAAGGAGACAACGAACATGCATAGAATAAAGATGAATAGCGCTTAGGAGGAGTTTGGTGACAACAGAAAACTTTGTCATTGGTTGAAAGCCAACAGTTTTCGGGACGTATGCACACGCGAAGGTGGAAAACGAATTCGATATAAGCAAGCACGTAGGACGGGAGAAATTTTCCAAATTTAGCGACAGTTATGCTCAAAATTTTTAGAAACTGCTTTAGAAAATAAGCTTTTCAAAGGAAACGGGTCCAGTAGGGCGTTGGAATAAGGATATAAATATCCAAGCGAAGTTATTCAAACTCTCTTCTCTTTTACTACGATCAAGTGCTGAATACTGATTCAGACCACCATAATAATAAAGCTTTTGATAGTAGTTTGTGTGTGTAGTAAAGTTACCTTTAATATCGTAGTTGAAAGTATAAAACTGTAGTAGCGGACCTCGTGTTATTAACGTGATGTACGAGTTAGTGCGTATTTAATAAAAAAGGTCTGGCTACTACAACAAAAAATTATTAAATGGATGCATGATATATGGGGGTAAGCAGAACTGGTAATCAAGTTTGTATGCATGATATATGGGTATGGAATGGTACTGTGAGACGAAGTGAATAGCTTGCAGAGATATCAGATGGTAGAAACCTGTGGATCCGCAAGCAGCATAGTAAATGGAAACAACGCCGAGGGGTTTCTGGTAATCATCTCCGACGTGAATGCAGAATGAAGAATTCTCCAGATAATTACTTTGAAATTTCTGTTGTTATATAAACATTTGTGCAAATTTTGTGTTGTGTGGTTGACTTTTTGGTGGCATATTTATTGTTGTAGAAATTTGATTTAAAAGATACATGTACTGGACAATTTACTAATTTTGAGTATTGAGAAAGGGTGTATATGGAATATATTAAAAATTTATTCAGGATATAAATTGTGTTGTAAAGGGTAAACGGGTCTGTAAATTTGTTTTAATTAATGCAAGGTTTAAAAGGCATATACAAACAAAACTGGGTTATAATGAGCTCACAATACTCCAGTGTGAAGTCAATTTAGGGTTACATGTGGAGCCCATCTACTCATATCTAATCGAATTTGTTTAAAATCATTTTAAAAATCAAGGACTTTAAAACATACGATATATCGAGCTGATAATTATTGCATCAAACTGTTTGGAAACATGTGTAAATATATTTTATCTGTTAATAGGTATAAATAAAAGGTTGTATGGTTGTCGTATTATTTTGGTAATTTTATTTGATGGTGTGTGAGTGTGAAAGAGGTATGAATGTAAAATTAGGTAGTCAAGAAGAGGCTGATTGCTGAGCTATCCAGGGATGCAGAGGAGTTTGAAGGCTTAATAAAAGGGTGAGAAATTTTTAAATTTTTGAATTTTTTTGAAATTTTCATATGTTGGTCCAGGTGGGGCACGAATTTTACTGAGGTTCCACGGCACTTTTATGACGCCCAATTCGTGGGGCTCAAATGATTTTAGGAGCTGAAGCGAGTAATCCAGAGGTTATCCCAGCTTCCACGGCAATATATATAAAATCGTATTATTTAAATAGACTCAAGAATTTTTTTCTAGTTTATGCAGAAAATAAAAAACTATTTCAACATAACTGAGGTATACATTGTGTCTAAGTTTTAAACCATCTGATTAATCAGAAAAACACATTTTGTACATTACAATAATTTTATACTTCAATTTGCAAACTATGGAATATATGCAGTGTTCAAACCTTTCATGAATTACTGTAATATTCTTCAAACCAGTTAAAAAATAAATATAAGAAAACATTTTTATAATTTCAACTAGAGATGAGAAAAACAATTCTTTAAAAAGAACGTTACCATCACAATTGCGATTTAAAAATAATATGATTGAATCGTGCTATTGAAGAACGTTCAAGCAATTGTCTTATGTCGATTTGCGATTCGTAAGCAGTGAACTCAATACAAACTAAATTTCACTGTTCCCGAGTTCCCACCAAATTCCGTTCGCACTTAACTGGTGATGGGCTGTAACAGCAAAATACGGCCGCGATCGTGATCAGTTCTCGTTCTCATTAAATTACTTTGAGAGAAACCTGCGACTCAGTCCTGCCAGTGATTTTATTTATAACACCTCGTTCCTAAAAGAACGACAAGGATTAGGCACTTGTTAAAGCAATAAATATATTCTTTTATTATTTGACCCTAATAATGTTATCATTGTATGATTAATGAGATATTTGTAACCGCAACCATGTATCTGAAACACAGTTTGATGTATGATAAATTCTTGCCAGCAGCAAGAACATATTTATTTGTTCCAGAAGCTTTTATTGTTATTTGGTATTTACTGAACGGGTAACAATGTTACTGCAAATCGTTATCGGTATTATTTCAGTCACATGAAATTAAAAACAGCAGGTACCAATCGTGATTAAAGAACACGTTCTTTCGTTTTTACAAATGCGTTATAAGGCGATCGATTGATACCACGAATGAATAACGTTATTGAAAGAACAACTAATATCCAAGTTCAACAAACCTGCTTTATTAAGTATAAGCACTAATCGTTTATTCCCTGGTGCATTTGTTACAGCTTCTTCCACTTGAGTACAGCGAGTGCCCAGTGGGTCCCGGGCATCAATTACTTCTAATACCACATCAGCCGCTTCAACTACTTTTTTAAATTCTTTATAATATGTCTTTAAAGAGTTTTCTGTTTTGGCTTCTGCAACATTCGTCTCTGCAGGGGTTAATGTTTCATGGATTGTCCTACGTAATTCAGCATTGTTTACCTAATAACGAAGACATTAAGATATATAAGAAATAATTCCATTAGTTACCAAGGTCTCTAGACTTTGAATTGATTTTTCCTCTTTCTGCTTCTTACGTTCCAATTTTGCAGCATCGCGAAGTTTTTGTTTTTCTTCTTCTTTTTGCTTTTTTAAAGCTTCAACTTCTTTTAAAATATCCTCTTTAAACGGACATATAGCAGGACACCTAATCAATTTCTGTTTTTTGTTTTTAGGATTCTTCTTGGAATTTTTTCTTAACTGTCTGTTGTGCTCCTTAACCTTTTTTTCTATTTTATACCTTAATTTAGCAGGTTGACGTTTTGATTTCTTTTCTACAAAAATACATAATAAATAAGGGAGCGTTATTACACATAATATGTACTTAGACAAAATTTTGCCATTGTGTATAGTTGTATGGTTGTTCAAGTGTTAAAGAAATACAAATTTCGAGGTTAGAAAAGCATGGTTTGCAAATTAAGAACTGTCAACACCATTGACTTAACATGCAGTAGATATCCAATCTAACCAGGGTTGGGTAAACGTCCTAAAAATTTATTTTAGTACATAAGCTACATTTGCGACGTAGTAAATTTAATATGATGTAAAATAGGGTGTAGTAGATGTAGCAGTGGCGTAACTACACCCCTGCCAGCCCCCGCTATGCGGGGGGGCCCCAAGTGCAAGAAGGCCCAAACGATAATAAACTCAACTTATTCATCTTCAACGTATTTGGCAGGTAAGAAACGGTCAAGAAAATATTGCAGATAATTCAGAAACCGCAGGTTAACGAACGTTTTCTTGATGTTACTACTAGGAACTGCTGAAATACAAGAAATAATAATTAAGATAAATACTGAACACCACCTGCAGCCTGCATCCTTTCTTCTTTCTATCCGTTCTGTCCTATTTTGTAAGGGTTAATAAACAGATGAAAGAGACTGTAAACTTTAATAACAAAGATGTCTATATTATTCTTAAGTGATAAGTTGTATAAAGTGGTAAAGCATTATTAAACGACGTATAGTAGGGTTAGTTTGGTTTGTGGGATTTTAAATAGGAATAAAAGGGCTATTGTCTGTACAGTACAGATTCACAGGATGGCAGGTAGCTTAGTAACCTTCGCTTTCTAGAAATATAATACTAGAAAGAAATTCATTTTGTGGTTTCTAGTCAGCTGGTTGCAACGTATTTGCATTAGCTGCATTATATATAACGGAAAGGAAGTAAAAAGCATTCCAGTACGTTTTACTCAATAGTGTTGTGTTCGTATTACAGGAGGTCTTTCATATTTAAACGTAAGTATTTATATCTATTTTTATTAAACTACTATTGATTTGATCATAGTTGAAGTCGCGCTGAGAAATACATATAAATAAATCTTTAAGCATTCAATAAAAATCATTTATATTTTGTTAATTAAAGCATTTAAAGCAAAGTATGTATGTGTTATTTGTAATTTCAAAAGGCTTTTAAATAATTATTACTTATCTAATTACATTATAATTAATTTCATTCAAAATTGCAGGAAATAATATACAATGAGCACTACAAGCGGCGCTGCAAAAAACGAAAAAGGAAACTATTGGAAGAATCAAAGAGCAAGATTCCAAAATAAGTTCCTTTTTACTTCTAAAGAGTCCGAAAACAAGAACAATCTATGAAAGAAATTGGGCTTTCGACAGTAGCATCTACTAGTTCCGCTACAGACGAACAGCAGTCGTCAACAATTTTAAAACTCTCACCCAGGGCGCAAGTACATCACATAATGACGGCCGCGATAGAAATTTGGAACTAGATACCACTACAATTACAGAGGTAAATGTGAGTAGTACTTTTCACTTAATGAACTATCTATGGATCTGACGAAAGAATATCCAACCGATTTTGCACATTTTTAAAAATCAATGTTTTACAACATGACAATTTAAGAAAAGAAATAATTAATTACGGATTGTGTAGACCAGATGGTGAGTTTCCTAAAGATAATAAAAATAGAAGTTTTTCAGTTCACTATTATTACTTAATAACTGCAAGCGAAAATAAAAGCAATACGTTAAACTTACCACACAATTCAAATGGGTGGTTGTGTTATTCTAAATTAAAAAATTGTGTTTATTGTCAACCATGTTGGCTGTTTGCTTCAGTAAGGTCAAGTTGGACGACCGGAATTAATGATTGGCAGGGTTTATCAAAAAAAATTAAAGAGCATTTGCTTGCTCAATCTCATTTAACTTGTTGTTTTATTTACGATATGTGGAAAAAAAATTATACCATAGATAAGAAAGATACTCTACTATTAAAACAAGAAACTGAATTTTGGAAAAATGTTTTACACAGACTTTTCAATGTTACTTTAACACTATCCCAGCGCATGCTGTCATTTCGAGGACATAGTTACAACGGTAATTTCTTAAGTTTAGTTCATTTAATTAGTAACTATGATCCTATATTACAAAAAGTGCTTGAACGACCCAAAGGTTCAATTAAATATCTTTCCCCAAAAATTCAAAACGATATTATTAATACTTTAAGCGCACACTTAAAAAATATTTTATTAAATAAAATTAGATCCGCTCCTTTTTTCTCAATCATAATAGACACTACACAGGATATAACTAAGATTGATCAATTAAGTAAAATTGTAAGATATATTGATTTTAAAAAAGACAGCTTGGGAGAGGTAACCAAAATAGATATTTGTGAAACTTTTCTGGGTTTTACAAAAGTAGAGTCCCAATCTGCTGAAGGACTATGTAATACTATATTAAGCAATTTAACCAACATGCAATTAGATATAAATAAATGTAGAGGGCAGGGCTACAATGGAGCTAACGTTATGAGCGGTACGTATTCTGGCGTGCAAAAGAGAATTTTAAACATAGAGCCTGCAGCCTTATATATGCACTGTAGTGCCCATAACTTAAATCTAGTCATAAATGATGCCGTTAAAGGTATAAAAGAAATAGAATCGTTTTTCTACTTTTAGAAAACATATATACATTTTTGCTAATAGTATAGTAAGATGGAATTGGCTTTCTGTTTTAAAGAAAATTTCACACAATTGAAACGCTTAAATCCGACACGTTGGGCGGATCGAGTAAAATCTTTAGCTGCCATAAGAATTCGGTATAAAGATATAGTAATGTCTCTTAATAAAATTATTATGATATCAAAAAACAGATGAACGAAATGACGCAAAGCAAATATTAACTAGCATGGATAATTTTAATTTTATTTTTTTAAGTGTTTTTTTAAGTCAAATTCTAGAGCTCTCACAAACTGCTCAGAGTGAAAAGGCGAACATTAATCAGATAACTCTCTTATTACAAAAAACTTTAAAATTTTTCAAGGAAACAAGAAATAACTATTCCAACATCAAGGAGGAAGCAGCGAAAGTTGCAGGGCAATGGAATATTAAACCGGAATTTATAAAAAAGGCAACCAAAATAAAAAGCATTACGATGAATTATCCAATGATTATCGATTTAATGATGAAGAATTTAAATTTAAAATAAATGTATTTTATCGCGTAATGGATATTATAATTTCACAGCTGTCGAATCGTTTTAAATCGCTTTTTCATGTAAACGAAAAGTTTAATTTCTTAGAACCTAATGTATTTTTGAATTTAACTGCAGACGATATTTTATCTAAGGCAAAACAATTGCAAAAATTTTACTACAAAGATTTAAATGATGCTATAGGTATAGAACTTACTACACTCAAAAATAATAGACTTATTTGTGATGAATTAAAAATGTTAACGGTATCTTACAATTTTAGAATATCTAGTACTTTCCAAATCTACAGGTTCTAGCAGTTTTCCAAACACCATAACAGCCTTAATGTTATACCTAACTTTACCCGTTAGCGTTGCAAGTGCGGAGAGATCTTTCTCAAAATTAAAAATTATTAAAATTATCTTAGGAACCGCACTTCACAAGATAGATTAGACGATTTATCCCTCTTAGCAGTAGAACATGACACTGCCAAAAATATGAATATAGAGGATACAATAAACGCGTTTGCAGCAAAACATGCAAGAAAAACAAAATTTTGAATTTGATTTGGAATGTCTGCTAGCTCATAGGTTTTTTACTGTATCAAATTTTTAGGTGTAAATAATTTTGTGCGGCGTATAAATATGTAGATTTAATATTAATTAACTTATAAGTTTGAATTTATGTAATTTGGTTTTATAATTAATAAAGCACTTGATTAATATAGTATATGTATTTAATTCTATACTGCTTCCTTCTCTACATGTACTATAATTTAAAAATATGGCTAAATATAAGCCAGTAAAAGTAATACATTTTAAAGAGAGCCCACTTTAAAATTTTTGCGGGGGGGCCCAAAAATCGTAGTTACGCCACTGAGATGTAGCTAATTTGTTGTATTCGTTTAGAAGAATTAATACCATCATCTTTCGTTTTTTACCCTATGGCACTGCACATGAGATACTGAAATAAAATCCTGCTATCGATTTCTCCTATCAGAACTGAAAACGAAAGTTAACATTTCCCAATGAGGTAGTATAGTCACAAAGTCTCGCCACAGTGTGGCTCTTTGGCTGCGATGACGTAAATTACGTTTTTACATTATTTGTCCTTGAAATATAAGCGGCTCACTGCAGTTTGCTCGTTAGCTGTTGAGACGTGTTTGTAAATTGTCCTTGAAAATAATCCTATCCTCAAATATCTTGAAACGGCGGGGATTAAAATTACAGTAAAATGGAAAATTCTAGTATTATTTGTTTTGAATGTCTTTTCATGGCCATTGGTTATACCCCAAAACCCTGAATATTAATGTTATACAATCTCTTTTAGTATCTACATAATGGGATGTACAATTTTTAAACACATTTATCTAATATACATTCTTCACTATCCAAAACTGTCATTAGATGGTCGTAGCACGTGATAGAAAGGTAATGTCTTCTTACATTCTGTACAAAAAATTCCAGTAAGACGTTATAGTGGTACAGCGCTTGAATGTCTATTTTCAAGTACCTGATCAAATTTGATGCTTTTGTAAAGCTTTCTTCGCAAATATCCCTAAATTTATTTGGTTTCCTCTTAGCTGTAATAATGGAATCATTATTACCCCAACACAATCATGAATTTTCCTTAAGTTTAACGTCCTAAGTCTTGCGTTCTAAACAAAAAACGCCATAATTTTCCATTTTATGAGAACGCAATAATTTGTTTCTTTTCTAGGACAACATTCACATATTTGTCAGTAGCCAAAGAGCCACACTGCGGCGAGACGCTTGTGGAAAGTCGGGGGACGCTGATAAGTGATAAAGGTGGTATCATATTAGTCATATTAAGTCGACGTTTCTGTCACATATATACGTTTAAGTTTTTAGTACATTTCAACAATTTTGTGTGTGTGCGTGTGGGTGTGCGCGCAGCACGTGTGTGAGTGCGTACGTGCGCATATGAATATGTGTGTGTATGTAGATTATACTTGAAGTTGCTAATCGTGAAATAACTATTGTCGTGTGCCGTTCGCGCTTGTAACAGTAGAGATGCTGTTGAAAAGAATAATACTACTGAAATAACTTTTCATAATTAAGTAAATTTGAACCTAAGCTTTATATATATATATATATATATATATATATATATATAACTTGAAATTGTGTTTCTTGGGAAAAAGGTCTAAATAAATAAAAAAATATTTTTTTCACATTATATGCGTGTTAAACAGACGTTTCGACCGTCGCAAGATGGTCTTTATCAATGATGGTTTTTTACCCATAAACGAGTCTCCAATCAAACTCTGTACTAAACATTTTAATATACATGTTTACTAAGAAATTAAGAATTTTAAATTTTGACTAAGAGTTTAGCAACTCGTATCAAGGTTGTACATAATTTATATATATCAACAATATTTTAATTTGTGACGTAAATGTTTAGTACAATTGTATATTAAATAAATTAAAGTGTAGTAACCGTACCATACCATTCAATGAATGACTCAATTTATACTACGTTATAATATATAAACCTCCGTTTATGGGTAAAAAACCATCATTGATAAAGACCATCTTGCGACGGTCGAAACGTCTGTTTAACACGCATATAATGTGAAAAAAATATTTTTTTATTTATTTAGACCTTATTCGCAAGAAACACAATTTCAAGTAATATTATATAAAAGAAGGTCTAGAAATACCAATCGAATATATATATATATATATATATATATATATATATATATATATATATATATATATATATATATATATTCTTATATATTCTTATTGCGGACTGCAAATAACCTGTCTTTTATTATATATATATATATATATATATATATATATATATATATATTGCTGTGATAAGGGGTTGTTTAGGGCATTTAACACTCTGTATATAGACCGTAATTAGCTTTAAACGATGCAAGTAAGCATATCTTACAACAATAGAACGCGTATTTAGCAGAAAAAAAGGGAATTCATACATTATGTAAATAGCAAGTATTTAACACTGTGTATATAGACCGTTATTAATTTTAAGTAAGGCCAGTAAGAATATCTTGTAACAATAGAACGCGCATTCAAGAGAAATGATAGTACATGTAATTAAACACGCATTGAGAAGTGTTCTAATTAGTTATAAAACAGATACGAAGATACGAGATAAAATCTAACAAAGCTTTATGTAATTACGGTAAAATAATAAACATTTTTGATAAGAGAACGCAGTTGAAAACACGCATAAAAATAGATAAACGAAAATAGCATTGAAGTTACATCATTTATTTTGTTCAATTATTGAAAAGACGATATCTACACAAAACAACGTATGGTCAAGATAGCGAATAATAAGATATCAAATAAACACCATTACATAGAAAATCGAAGAAATTACATCGGAAACAACTTCGAAATGCAGGGAATATTAAAGACCTTTGGTTGAGATATCTGCAAAACTGTTGAAAACCCAGACCACATGTGAGTGAAAACAGCCTATATAATACAGAGCATGATAAAACAAGTCAGTTCACAACTCATGCAGGGGGAAAGCTGCGTCACTGCTAACCAGAAAGTCACGCGTAATTTAATATTATTGAAACATCAAGTGTATGTTACAGTGATAAAGTGCAACGATTATGAATACTTCTTTTGCCGTTTAACGTGAGTAGAATTTGGGGTAATTAATTTAAACTAAATATTAATAATAATAGGGCTTTAAATCTGGGGAACATTTCTGAACACTTCAAATTAGTGGTACATTTCTGAATATTTCAAATTTGTGGTGTAATTCAAGTCTGCGTTGACAATAATTCGAATCTATGATATAACATTTCGAATCTGGGGAACATTTCTGAACATTTCGAATTGGTGGTACATTTCTGAATATTTCAAATTTGTGGTGTAATTCAAGTCTGCGTTGGCAATAATTCGAATCTTGATGAAAATAATTCGAATTGGTGGTACATTTCTGAATATTTCAAATTGGTGGTGCATTTCTGAATAATTCAAGTATGCGTCAACAAGAATAAGTCAAATCTGGGTCAATATAATATTACAATTCAAATCAGCGTCGACAATTATATTTTGGTACAATTCTGGTACAATTTAGAGTTGCGAGATTCAAGGCATATGAAATAAAGAAGCACGAAGTAATTTTTGGAAAACGAGGGGTGACTGTACTCAAACACTGGTTCAATGAAGGAGGACAACAAAGGGGTGTTGATCCACAACCCGAACAAGCTGTAGCAGGTCAGATCTATTTAATTTTAAGATATTTTTCTATTTAAATTTCAATACTGAATTTATTCAATTTATATAGAAATTGTAATGAAGTCAACAACAAACATTGCATACGTTAAACTTACGTAATATATTATAAAGAAGTCTAGAACGTTCCAGGTTTCTTTGGTAAAAAGGGGTAGTTTTTGGCGACTTTAGAATTCAAAGTATATAAATTTTATGATAAATGACACATATGATATTGATTGATTGAAGGGTGTATTTAAATATTTATCAATTCAGAACTTGTAAATAATATTTCTTTTCATTATATAAAATTAATCGACTTCGTTTTATAAATTCAAACAAATAGGTAATCATAAAGGGGTGGAGAAGAGAAAAATTCATCATCGTAACGTTGTGCACTCTGTGTAGATTAAAGAGGGCTAGCCGTGGCATAATAGTAAAATTATAAGATTAAATTTGGTTTGAGAGCACAGAGCGGTGGGGTTAAGTAAAAACGACATTACACCGAGTACGGCGTTATCATATCAATATATATATATATATATATATATATATTGATATGTTATGTATTTTTAGAAACAATTGAGCCCCGACGTTGGGCCGTCCAATATAAAATTGATATTTTAACGCTGTACTTGGTGTCAATGGCGTTTTCTACTTAACTCCACCTCTCTGTGTTTTAAAATCAAATTCTAAATCTCACTAATTTTATTAATATTCTGCCACGGCTAGCTTTTATTATTCTACACAGAGTGCACAACGTTACGATGATCAATTTTTTTCTTTTTCTCCACACCTTTCCGATTACCTATCCGTTTGAATTATTAAACGAAGTCAATTAATTCCATATAATGAAAAGAAATATTATGTACAGGTTTTGAAAATTATTAAAATACACTCCTCGATCAATCAATATTATAAGTCTTATTTATCCCAAAATTCATATGCTTTGCAATCAATCTAAAGTCACCAAAAACCACTCTTTTTATCAAAGAAGCCTGGAACGTTCTAAACCCCTTTATAATATTACGTACTTTCAACGTATACAAAGTTTGTTGTTGATTCTGTTACACAAGTTTATGTAATTGAATGAATTCAGTAATGAAATAGAAAAAAATATCTTAAAACTAATAAGATCTGACCTGCTCTATTCGTTGAACCCCTTGTTTTCCCATAAATTATTTCTTGCTTCTTTATTTTCTCGCAACTCAAAATTATATCAAAATCGTCGACGCTGATTTGAAGTATTACATTAATCCATCATCAATTAGAATTTTTCATGCATTTAAATTATTATACCATCCATTATCAACCAACATCAATTCAGAATTATTATCATCCAATTAGGATTAGAATTATACACACATTTGAATCATTAACATCGTATACTCATTTGGAATTATTATATCTATCCACTCGGATCTGGATTATACCCACATTTGGAATATTATCAACGTATACTCATTTGGAGCCCTATTATTATCTTATTAGTTTAAATAAATTACCCCCAAATTCTACTCACATTAATCGGCAAAATAAACTTCCATATTTGTAGCACTTACTTGTCACTATCTAATTTCACTATTAAAATATTATTACGCGTAACTTTTAGGTTCAGAGTACCGCAGCTTGGCCTTCTTGAGCTAAAACTTGGATGTGGGTTGGGTTTACACCACGTCCGTCGGTATCTTAACCAATGAGGTATTTGTATTTCCTGCATTTGAAGTGGCTTTCTGATGTAATATACTTGGCTTTCCAGGTAATGGTTGTTTGCTTATAGATACCTCGTTATCAGACCATACGTTGTTTTGAGTAAATAATCGCTTTTCCATATTATACAAAAATACATGATGTAATTTGAATTTTACTTTCGTCTATTTTTATTTATTTACGCATCTTTGAACTGCATTTTTTTATCAAAAATGTTGATTGTTTCTACGCACTTACACAAAGCTTTGTTAAGTTTTATCTCTTATCTCCGTATTATATTATAACTAATTAGAACTCTTTTCAATGCGTGTTTAATTACATTTATTATCATTCCTCTAAATACGCGTGCTTCTACTGAAAAATATCGTTATTTGCATTACTTAAAATTAATGAAGCTCTATATACCGGGTGTTAAATCCTTGTCATTTACCTAATGTATGAATTACCTATTTCTATGCTAAATATGCGTCCTACTATTGTAAGATGTGTTTACTTGCGTCCCTTAAAACTAATTATGCTCTATATACAGGGTGTTAAATGCTTACTATTTACAAACTATAAGAATTATTAAATTTTCTACTAAATAAATGCAGTTTTCTGCTTCCTATTGCAACTTATGGTTACTGCATGACCCTTGCTATATAATGCACCCTTAAACAACCCCTTATCACAGCAATATATCGATCTTAAATTGTATTCTTAAACTAATTGGGCAAAAATTAAGATTCCGACTAGCTCAAAATTCCAATAACAAATACAAATTTTATTCCAAAACGCCTAAATGTAGGTAACCCAACCCTCTTTCAAACACTTCCTTCCAGAGATCTCACAAAGATGGCGGTAATATTGTGACTTCAATAAGGTTTTTCAAAACTAGTATGAAAAGATTGGATGTAAATTTTGACTAAATACGAAAAAATCGAAATTTAAAAAAACACAAAAGCTTTATCTCAGGAAAATATTAAATTTTGAGTAAATTTTACATTCAGTTCTAACCAAGGTGCAACTTAGACCTGGATGTAAATAAATAGAATTAGGTGCGCCCTCTCTTAAAAACATCACGAAGAAAATAGCTAGGTAACAGAAAATTACAGATTTCTACTTTACCCTTAACTGCTTCTTAATCTACCTTTTTGTAAAATGTGCGCGCTCACGCGCGTAAAACTACAGTATTTACATAGCTTTACGTTTATTCAAAACAATAACCTTACATGTGATTTTCCAATGCTCCACCCGAAGGTACTACATTGGCCAGGAAGCGAGTTTTTTTTTACCTGAAAAATTTGAAATTTTGCCGAACCCTTGCTGTTCCAAGCAAGGTAGGAATCTTTAACGTGCGTAACAACACTCACACACGGGACCTCCATTTTACCTCTCATCAGAACGAGGGTGTATTTTTGTGAAAAATGCTCGCCTAACATTTTTCAAGCGCACCGTGTCGGGGTTTGAACTCGGGACCTTGGGCGTAGTAGTCGCACACATACCACTACTCCACGGAGCTGCCTTTAAAACATTAACCACTAAATAGGTAATTCGCAGATGAGCATAGAAAATAACATTCAAAGCAAACAATGCAATACTCAACCTGAGCGATTGGGGAACCTGCACGGCAGAGAACATCCCAAACTGCCCTCACGCTTCTAACTCTATTTGGCACATCTCGGCCAGGACAGGTGACGTACAAGTACCTAGATCACCATCACTGAACTTGACGGAATGTCAACTGTTATCCAGGCATACCACACATAGCGACTGAAGAAACGTTACTGTAGTACAGCTAGTCTTTTCTGAAAGGTTAACCAATACTACTCAGCTAAAGTTGAAGGGGGCAGGGCACCTGGAAGATAAACTCTGCTTTGACTACCAATATTCCTCCCCGCACGGACATAAAATGTTAGTAATATTCAACAAGGCACAATTACACGCGCCCACATACAGCTTCTAGCCCGTGTTACAAAATATTTCACAAAGACTAGCTGACTTCCTATTATTTGTAAAAGAGTATCACTACAAGTACATTGACAAGACAACATGAATCGCTGAAATAAACTTATGGTATGATTGCGCATAGTTAAAAAGGCGCTTATTATTGAATATACTCTTCAAAATAGTCATAAATGCAAACGCGAAGGCACGAGATGGTCGGTCATAACAGAGGTTCAATTTAATTGCCTCACGACCATTATCACAAACGTTAAATACTAGTTGGTTATATAGAAACATCAATTAAATAATAGGATAAACACAAACATAATTAAGTTTAACCAAGATGTGAGCGATGCAGTTGTAAATGTGGTTAATATGCTGAAATAAAACAATTACACATAATAAAAATGCCAAAGTGGGTCACAAATATTAAACAAATATAACATAGAAATATAATACTGTTCATATTCGAATTTGACTAATAATTTAGTTTACTATCTAACAAATAATGTCGGTACTCTTCATTAATTGTCGTAAAATCACAGTAATGGTACATTTACTATTGATTCTGCAACAAGTGCGATACAATTGCAGTCCCAACTTTGTATTAGATACTAAATAAACATTAATTCAAATAAATAAATGTTAGTTGTCAGGTGTTAAACCAAACAACACTCCTTTACACATAAAATATGTGCAATAAAATTGTAAATCCACATGAAATTACATATTAAACATCATGAGTGAAACAACCGGCAAGGTGGCATTGTATACAATTCAAAGACAAAAGCAACAGGTAATCACAAAATCTTCCCTTTAATGTTTACATAAATAACGGTTTTACAATAAGTGTAATAGAATTTACTTAAGAAGAGCCTGTACATGATTTGGCATATGCGCAAACCTTGAAAGTTAGTGGCGAAGCGGATTTAATATTAAGAATTCCCATATACTAAATATTCTAAAATCAAGTTTTATTTTGTTGGTGGTTTAAATTTACATGGCAAATACGCGAATAAACAAAGCATAAAACACAAAGAAACAGAAAGACAACTATGAAAGCGTAAGAAATAAATATAGAATGTCAAAGTCACAAATGTTAATCGACATTTAACAGCAAATTATCTATACCACTGAAATGTTGAATGAACACGCCTATTTATAAACAATGGACTAATCTGACACCGTTTTAGCCGTGTGCGCATGATGACGTACAGACTCTTCTTAAATAAATTCTGCTATTCAAAACAAGGGTGGAATTACAAGATATAATCAGACTACTCTAAATAGCAACTACTTTATAAACTTATAAAACATCACCTTTAATAAAACCGCCAAGTAAAGCTTTTCGACCTTCCATTTTGAAATGCTGAAGTCAAGTCCTTTAGTCGTGTCGACCAGATCGATCGCCCCTACATTTCATGCACCTCTTATAACGTAATCGCTGATGTCACGGAATGCGTTCAGAAACCCGCAAGTGGTTAGTGAGCTATTCAAACAAATACCTTCGAATATCGAAATGTACACCATAATATTTGCAATAATTATCAATCAATGAGAGTCGACTTAAAACATACTACGGATCAATACACTTCCAATCACCAATAACTTCACCTAATATTCTCCTTCGGCGAACAGGTGCCTTTTAATTATTACGCAATACTGGATACGCTTCAATACTATCATCTTTTGATTACTTTATGCTCAATTTTACACCTTCAACTCTCCTTTAAAATAAAATAAAATTTCGAGCAACATAAAAATACAACTGCTTTATTTCAAAACCAAAATCAACAACAATTTTCACTACTTTAGTTACTTAACAAAAACTCTCCTTTCAGTGCACTATTGCTTTTTTAAAATTTTCACATACCAATTAATCAATTAAAATACATTCTTATACTGACTTAAAATCACAGTGGTTAGTATTATATAATCCTTGACATTCATAAATAACAATAATAATAATAAATTTAATTGGCGAACACAAATCCAATTATACATAGAATTCTCTATACAAATGTTAAAATATAAAATTGATTGAAATAAATGCCTTCTTCATTAATTTATTTACAAAGTAGGTACAAATAAGTAGAAGCATCTACCAAAAGAAGGTTACATTAATTCTTACATCAACTAGGCCTCCATAAGATCGATTTTTGGTATTAAAAAGATGTTTTTGTGTAGTGATGTTGTTTATAATAGTAAATTGATTATTTTATATATATATATATATATATATATATATATATATATTGATGTGATAAGGGCTGGCTTTAGGCGTCTCTAAAAGAGTGCTGTGACACAGATACAGCAATTTGTAAAATTTGAAATTACTGACTTACCTTCTTTTCAAGCTTTTCTTTGCCTGGCTATCTCAACGGAAGTGATGGAATATACAAAAGGAAATCAAACACAGCAATATCAAAAACATCCATACAGGCATAATATTTTCTTTCATACAAAAGAATATAGAACATTTACAGCATGGCTTCTTTTAAACATAAAATTATTCCTAACAAGCACCTATTTACTTAATTATCAATATGTTCCTCACCCTATCTAGGTTAAAATTTACAGAACTCAGGTCTTTTCCCTTGTGAATAGTTTACCTGCCTTTTATTCCCACGCTTGTAAGGTTTGTTTGGCCAAAAAAATCCTTAACAGATAGTCTATTTAAAAAGTCAGAATGTTTTGAACACTGACTAAAAACTTTTTGGTAAATATCCTTACAAAAAATATTATACGATTAAGAGTTATTCTACGTTAAACTAAATTGACCAATACTCAAATGTCAGTTACAAACAAAACATTCTAAAAGTAGAACTTGCAATATTTGCGTAACGCTTATCCAATTTGTAATTAACAGCATTAAATGCCTCTTGCTTCTATTTTTAAATTGACGTGAAAATCAGCTTGCAAGATTTTCTGTATTTAAAATAACTATTTATAACACAAGTTGCCAAAAGTGCATCTTCCTTCTAATTATTAAATTAAATTTCAACGTAGCTTTTTGTAACGATGAAATTTCCATTTTCATTGTGTTACAAAATCAAATAACTGCATTTAACAACCTCAATATTTCAAACTATTTCATAATGCAACTCTGAATGTTATTTTAACGTCTTATTCAACGTTACTTTAACTTGGTTGACGCGAAATTAACAATTATTACATTGTCGATCGGGTAAATCGACATGAATCGAATTAATCAAATCAAATGACAAATCGAATGAATCCTCTCTAATAAAGTTCCTGTTTATATATCTTTATTTACTTACGTCATGGTTATACCGAGTCTTTCTAGATATTACGGGATTCCATTCCAAAGATTACAAACCTAACAGACGCAAGATTTCTGAAAATTCCCCAGTTTATTATCTCATTAACGTGATTTATTTTATAGTGACGCGTGCTGTCCGTCCTTCTCTAACACACAAGACTATTGTAGCGTCGCATGTTATCCAGAAGTAATTGCCAAAGCTATCAATAATTCTTATCGATTTTATTGTATTTTGTTACATTCTTAATGTTCCTGCAGCTTCTTAAAATAAATATTTATTTATTAATTGGGTATTTAAGTAGTTCTATGTACAGATGACGCATCCTTCCTTAATCTCAAACATTCGAGAAAACTGTTTATTTAAAATTGAATTTATGTTATACAGAAGTCAAGTTGGCTAATTAATCTAAACTTTAATTGCATAACCAACGAGTTTTGCACATGCAAAAACCCCGCATTTTCATTATTGTAGTAAAAGACTGGTTATCACGGCAAACAAAAGTGTTTTTAATGCATATTTTTATAACAAAGGAATGGCTTTATACTTATATTGCTTGAAAATGATCGAATTGCCTAAGGTATAAAGTTTATATCTTTTAAAGATTAAAATTCGCTTTACAGTATTTCTTAACGATTAATTATTTTGACACGTACGGCTTACATTTGTACACATGGCTGTATTATATATTCAAAATTGGGGATTTTAAATATACGAGAAGTGTGTTTTGCTTTTACGGTAACTAAAACATGTTTTTTATACACGAAATTATTTATTTTTATGCACGGAAAGTGCATTTTTATAACAAACGAATGACTTGTATTTATCTTAGAGTGATTATTTACAAGCACGGAATTGTGTTTTCACTTTTTACATTAATGCCAATGTATTTGCAATACGCTTATATTATACAGGGTGGAACAATGTATTTTAGGAAAATTTAATTTTTTCCCGGTTTCTTTTATTTCTGGTGGGTTTTATTTGTAGGTTTTAGTCTTCAAGGACCTCTCATGACCTCCCTTATCAGGTCAATATATATATATATATATATATATATATATATATTATGTAATTTGATATTATAAAATGGTTTAAAAAAAATAGTTGTTAGTACTGAGGGTAAACACATTAATTTACCACTCCTATCAAGGTATTCTAAATTTAAAACACTACGATAAAACAAAGATTGATAAATAATTACTTGTTAAACGCAGATAAAATGTTATGTACTAGTGATGCAGCGTTTGAGGTTTGGAAAAAGCATTTTTTCACTGTTCTTCAATACAACGTGTATCTAATGTAATTCCAACTGAATGTGTATAGGTTTTGTTAAAAATGTTGTTTGTAATTGTTCAAGGATACTCTATTCCATTAATTAATTTATGTACCTGTAAATGAAAGTAGTTTAGCATTTTTAATTATCATAGTGTTGAAAATTTATGGAATGTCAACCAATGACAAGTTATACAAATGATTCCAGTATCTGTTCCAAAATAGTAATTAAGTACAGATAATGCTGAAGCAATGAATGTATCTCTTAAATTATTATAGATAGTAGGCAAGATGTAAATTTTTTAGAGACTATTTCCTAGATGATAAGTGTTTATAATGAGTTAGTTGATTTTAAAAGTGTATACTATATAGATGTTTTTGGCTTTGAGAGCTTGTAATTGAATTTTGAAAATTAATATATGTGTTTAAAATTTATTCATTTCATTTGAGCGTGTAACAGAAGTAATACTACACAGAGTTTCATGTTTGTGGAGAAAAAGTGTATCATGGCATAATTAATAAGGTTTACACAACCAAGCAAGTTACAAAAGAGTAATCCCAAGTAAAGCGAACAACGGGTCATCTCTAGTGTTGGTGAAGAGTAGCACCAGTGGGTTTCCAGTCGTATAGAATCACGGTTCATTTTATGGGGTGAAGTATTGAAAGAGTTCCTATTAATAGAGCCTTATCTAAGTATACAGTTGATGAATTAGTAGTTTATTATTTGTAGAATCTAAAAACAAAAGTGAATTTTATTAGAACATAAAACTAAAACGTACTTTCAACAGGTATTAACTGCAAGCATTCGCTAAACGATTTTGTTGTATCCTGTATCAAGGTCCATGTACAACCCAAGCACATTCAGAGGAGTTGCAGGTATTTGAAGTTATCCTTATATATACTTCATTTAAAGTTATTTGTTAGTAATTTGAATCTCAAACGCTTATCTAAATTATACATTGCTGAGTCTATTTATCAATCTTTGAATATAACCACGAGATACAAGTACTAAGAGAAGTTAAGTGGTTTTAACTAGACGACGCTTTATGCGCATGTGTTAAATATACCTGTAAGAGGACGAAAAACCCACGTTTTCTTACAGAGTAAAATTGCTAGATTCAATTATCCCTGAACGAGTCTTAAAAGCCGTGGCATAAATAAAACAAAATTTTTCCTTTATTAAATCGTACAAAATTACAAACGTTAGCATAGTATTTTTCAGCGTGCTTAAATATATGCAAGCACTTCAGGTTGCGGTACTATCAGGAAAGATTTGCCGCAGTTTCTAAACATTTAAAAGGCCGACACCACATTTAGGTGTGCAACTATTAATTCTTTAACTCATATTCTGAATATAATTTTATCGGATATCTTCCCATACATAATAATATATATATATATATATATATATATATATATATATATATATATACAGGGTGCCCACAATCTATCTCCGTATATGGGTAACTTTTTTATTATAGAAGATACAATGTTGGTTAAATTAGCAAAGTTGAAGAGAAATTTACGAGTAGTATGATGCTTTTTTGAAAACTCACCTAGATGCTCAACTTTTTAGATATTTGAAAAAACTGAAATTTGCCATTTTCTTCAAACGCTAATAACTTTTAACGGTTTAACCTATAGAGAAAATAAAATTGCTTGTAAGGTAACTTTTACGTAGAATTCAATAGCGTATATGACAATTTTAATTGGAAATGGGTTTTCAAGCTACAAACATAACCTCACTTTTTTAAATGGAAACCATAGTTCAATATGACCCAAATGGAAAGGTTTTTCTTTTCTGATTACCCTGATGTAAGGGTTGATGTACTTATTTTCAGTAGTTTCTTCATAATAAAGAAAAACGATTTATTTATTTGTGGGCATCAAGGAGTCCATGGATACATATTTTAAATAAACAAAAACAACTGGCATTTGTCAGATATTATTAGTTAAAGTGTTTATTTGCTCTGGGTTGCAAATTTTGTGTAGAAGACTTTTAAATTTATTTGATTATAATAGAGAATGTATACAAACGACGAAAAAATGACATGCTCTTTTGTTACTATGCCTGTAACAGAAATTGTGATGCTGCTGGTGATATGTATTATGAAAGATATTTGGAAAGAAGGCAGCCAGATAAACGATTGTTTTCTAAATTAGAAAACAATTTAAAAGGTTTGGTGCCTTTACAAAACCCAGTACTGATAAAAGAAAATTCAAAACTGATGATGAAGAACGTGTGTTAGCCTACATAAATCTTAAGCCAACAGCGTCCACCCGAGAAACTGCAATTGAGTGCGCTACTTCTACAGAAAAAGCTCGCCTAATTTTAAAACAAAACCGCTACAAACCATACAAAACCCATGTTAGCAATACACTGTATCATGGGGATTGTGAGAGAAGACAACAGTTTTGTAGGTGGTTTCTTAATGAAACAAATAATAATCCTGGTTTTAGTCACACTATTATATTTACCGACGAAGCAAAATTTACTAACAAAGGCATGTTTAACAAAAAAAAATACAGTCTACTGGAGTCAGGAAAATCCCCATTTAACAGAAGAAAGGCGGGATCAACATCAATTTTCGATAAATGTGGTGTGCCATTTTTGGCAATAAAATACTTGGGCCTTTCTTCTATAATTATAATTTAAATGGTGTACACTATTTGAATTTTCTACAAAACGAATTGCAAGAAATGCTAGATAATTTGCCACTTCATTTACTGCAAAACTTAAAATATTTTCAGCATGACGGTGCACCTGCTCACAATGCTCAAGCCGTTTCTGAATATCTTGATAATAGTTTTCCAAATTGGATTGGCAATGTAGGTCCTGTTCCATGGCCGGCAAGGTCACCAGAACTATCGCCACTGGATTTTTTTCTTTGGGGTACTGTAAAGGATGTAGTGTATGCTAAAAAATCCAATAACATTGAGCAACTCAAAGATAGTATTATAGCAGCTATTACAAGTATAAAACCACAAACGTTAAATAAGGTGCACCAAAACCTAATTAAAAGGTGCGAAATGTGTTTGCAAGCTAATGGAGGTCATTTTGAGCATATGTTAATGTAGGAGTGGGCATATTCGCATTAATTAATTTTGTTTCCTTTGATTAAGTTATTTGTATTGTATGGATAGTTTATTTTTTAAGTATTTTATTTTTCTTAGTTTATAATAAATTTAGTTACAATAAACTTGTGTTTCCATTATTGATTTTTACACATTTTGTTTGTTTGTAATATGTATCCATGGACTCCTTGATGTCCGCAAATAAATAAATCGTTTTTCTTTATTATGAAGAAACTACCGAAAATAAGTACATCAACCCTTACATCAGGGTAATCAGAAAAGAAAAACCTTTCAATTTGGGTTATATTGAACTATGGTTTCCATTTAAAAAAAGTGAGGTTATGTTTGTAGCTTGAAAACCCATTTCCAATTAAAATTGTCGTATACGCTATTGAATTCTACGTAAAAGTTACCTTACAAGCAGTTTTATTTTCTCTATAGGTTAAACCGTTAAAAAGTTAATAGCGTTTGAAGAAAATGGCAAATTTCAGTTTTTTTCAAATATCTAAAAAAGTTGAGCATCTAGGTGAGTTTTCAAAAAAGCATCATACTACTCGTAAATTTCTCTTCAACTTTGCTAATTTAACCAATATTGTATCTTCTATAATAAAAAAGTTACCCATATACGGAGATAGATTGTGGGCACCCTGTATATATATATATATATATATATATATATATATATATCAATAGCATTTGCACTCATGGCGTCTAAATAATTATTAACTTCTCGCATGTTGGGAGAATCAGTTTGAATTCTTATGTCACTCGTTCTTGTATCCTAGTATCCATCCTGGAACATATCGATTGCCTTCCAATACATTTAAAATTGAATATACGCTTCTATTTAGAAATTAAAACTTTTTAATAATTATAAAATCTCAAAATTAATTAAATTTAACACGAATGCGTAGAAATACGACCTTTTTTATTAAACATAAATGAAAACCCTTTTAAAATTTTGCTTTATGCATCAAACGCAATTATATTTAAAATATCCTACAATTATTAAATATGAATGAAACTTTTAGAACCAAGTTTTATGCATTAAACGTAACTAATATTCATTTACACAGTGCATTTCAAAAATATGTTTCCAATGTTCTATATGCAAATAAATGGCTAAATAAATTGTTTCATTTTTGCCATTTTTCGATTTATAAAAATGAAACTTGCGTTATACGCTATAATATGACTGTTACGGCTCCACGTTGGGCGCCACTAAATTTCCCGTGTTAAGGCCTCGTGTTGGAACGCCGCTAAATTTGTTGTTACCCTCTTCCTTTGGAGTAGGCGCTAAAAGAGTGCTGTGCCCCCGTACAGCAAATCGTAAATTTGAAATTACTAACTTACCTTTCTTTCTAACTTATCTTTGGCTGGCTAGCTCAACAAAAATTTTTACTATGGAATTTACAAAATGAAATAAAACAGCAATCTCTAGAAAACATCTATACATCCAAGAACATTTTTCTTTCCAGTTTAAAAAACAATTCACAGTTCCAGTTTATACATAAAATAATCATAATTCTTACCTAATATTTACTCACAGATATACAAGTAAGCGAATAATGTACCGATTTCTTATTCTCACACTTGTAAGGGTATTTGGCCAAAAACCCTTGACAGATAGTCTATTTAGTAAAGATCAAAATTCCTCGATCTTTGACCTCAAAATTTGCAGTAAATTATTCTTGCACAAATAATAAAATGAGAATTTATGCTAAATTTAAATTACAAAGTGTACAATTATTTTGATCAACTAACAAACAAAAAACCAAAGTTTTATATTTGCGATGGTAAAATAGCGCTTATCCAACTCGTAATTAACGATTAAATACCTCCTGATTCCATTTTATATTGATGTTAAATCCTGGTTTACCAGTTTGTCTATATTCTTTTAAATCTCCATTTAGAACATTAAATTTTCAAAGTGCATCCTCTTTTATTTTTAATTAATTAACTTCAGAGTGAGTGGCTTTTGTATGAAAGAACGTTCAATTCCCGTAGTGTTTTAAAAAATTTGATTATGTTCCATATCTATGCAGAGCTACGTTTAAGGATTAATCCTTTACTGATAGTTACATTTTAAATGTCAAATATTGTAGGCATGCCGCATACATTACTCAAAGTAACATCTTCGACGTCTTAAAATGAATAGGAATTTAAGAATGGAACTTAAATCTTGAATCAATCATTCTAATTAAGTTTCTGCTTTTAAATTATCTAACTACGTTATAATTTCCATACTATTCCAGATTTTTTTTCCAGAATTATTTATTCACAGTTGATGTAAGAATTTACAAGAATGTCGACATTTAATGATCAATTAGTGTCTAGCTGCGTGATTTACGAAAATCATAAAAGCGTCGTCTGTCTTTGTCTAATTCACGGAATTAATTTGTTGTTTCCTTCTTCATTATAGTGACACGTAGAGATAGTAAATAATTCATATCGATTTTACGAGATTTTTAATAGCCTAGCGAGTTATTTGAATAAACGTTAATTTATTAATTAAATATTTAAGTAGTTCCTAGTACAGATGACGCATCTTTCTCTATTTTCCCAAAGCTTCTAGAATATGTTTTATTTAAAATTCCCACAATGAATTTGAATATTACATCTACACACATATGTAATAAAGATTTGTTTGTCAAAATACAATAAGATTTGCATTGTTTTTATGCGGATATTTTACACACGGGATAATTACATAAATAACTAAAGCTTTAATTGCTTTATTTGTCAAGATTGATTTGTAAACTAATAAAGTTAGTATTCTAATTAATGAGGAGCAATAAATTGATAATTTTTTTACACGGATTAAATGGCTTTTGTATTCGTATCTTAATGATTATTTGTAAAAGCAGTTGTATTACTGATTTAAAATTGGGGCTTTTAAATATACGGGAACTGTGTTTTGCTTTGCATTTCAATGACTTTGTTTTTATCTCTTAAAATGATTATTTACATACACCAGAGTATGTTTTGTAATAACGCGGATGATTTTAATGGCATTGTACATGCAATGCGCTTATTTTATATAGAGTGGAGTAATTAAATGTTTGCAAATTTTTATTTTTCCCGTTTTCTTCTATTTGGTTTGTCTTTATCACTTGTTTAATTATTTTTAACTAGCTCACTTTAAAATATAATCACTAGAATTAGAAATCAAGTTTATAATGTCACGATATATTCTTTAACAAACAATCTTTCAAATACTAATTGCTACATCCACAACACCTTCTTTTACAAACAATATCTTACATCTAACATTTAGGATAAATAACTTTCTCTCAACACAAACTTTAGAAATAAAAAATAGAGTCCAAATTGCCACAACGGTTTTACATAACAAACAATATTCTAAATCTAACAATATATATATATATATATATATATATCTATATATCTTATATAGATATATCGCCTCTTATTCACTTAAACTAAAAATAAAGTCCAAAATCTCTTTTATAGTTAGGATGAACACACTCTAATCTTAATTTCATTCACCAATAACTCCTTATCTTATTATGTACAAAATTTGCCAGTATGTCAGATAACTCGATATCGACCCATTTATAGTAGAATTTAAACGTATCTGATCAGTTAGGTTTAATAATTTTTTCATATACTGGCAAAACCTCACCGAAGGCTGTTACCCTTCAAATCAAATTATCGATCTGTACACTCACTCTAATCTAAATTCAAATACTAAAATACTCATATCTTATAACTTACCTAATCAGTAGATATCTCCTTTTTTAAATTTTAAATATAATGTTAGTTTACCATAAAAAAATTTGCTGGTCGTTTACAGTTTAAGTTCATACAGAAAATCTAACCTAAAGTTACTTATCTTTGTAAACAATTGCAAAGCTCAAACCTCTTCGCTATGATTTACAAAAATTCACTTTAATTTGGTTGTGGATAATTTGCCTATCTTTTATTACCCCGTTTGAGAGTGTAATTGGCCCATAACGCTGCACTGATAATTTTGTAAAGTAATAATAATAAATAGGGAGACTGTGGCAGGATACAAATTAAAATAATTAATACCGTTTACCATAAAAATATTTTTTTAAAAAACTAAATACGTATTTCGACCACTATGTGGTCATCGTCAGTAGGAGACTTAAAAAATAAATAAGCATTAAAAAATTAAAAGTTGTTCGGGAAACTCTTTTGAGGATATTCTCCTCACCATGTAGGCTGAAGCGATCCTTCTCAACAAACAATTTACTAAATTTGTTTTGAACACCTAAGGAAATTCTCCTCACCAAGTAGGCTGGTGATTCTACAAAACAAAATGAATTGTTGCCTAAATAAACAAAGCCACTTAGTTTATACTACAATTAAAACTGCTTGAGCGGAACAAGGTAAATCATGCACTCCCATTGGTTGTTAAACCAGTAGCGAAAGTAATCCAGGTGACGCTATTGGACCCTTGTCATTATTTAGGAGTGGTCCTTTGTGTTTACCTATTTTAATTAATTTATATGCATTTATGGAGAAATATGTTAGCATAGCTTTTAACAGTTTTACATTTTCTAGTTTAATCGGGTGGTTGGTTTCAAAAATATGTCTGGCGATTTGAGATTTTTTATATTTACTGTATTTGAAATAAGCAATGTGTTCTTTAAATCCACTCGTAACATTTCTCTTAGTTTGACCAATATATTTTTGAGAACATCCTGGTCCCGAACAGCTAATCTCATAAATCCCCGACTTTTGTAGAGGCCACCAGCTACTTGGCGAGGAGAATTTTCTAAGGTGTTCAAAACAAATTTAGTAACTAGTTTGTTGGGAATGATCACTTCAGCCTACGTGGTGAGGAAAATATCCTCAGAAGGGTTTCTTGAACAACTTTTAATTTTTTTATGGTTTTTATTTATAAATCGACTGCTGATGATGACCACATATTGATCGAAATACGTATTTAGTCTTTAAAAATATATTTTGTGTAAAGGGTAGTAATTATTCTAATCTAGTAAAGATCAAAATGCTTTGAACTCGGACTTCAAAATTTGCAGGAAATTATCCCCTTCACAGGTAATATAATATGAAAACTTATTCTAATTTAAGCTATTAATATTTAAACGTCCTTATAAATTACTAACAAAAAATCCAAAATTTGTACCGGCTTTAGTTATTGTCCAATAGCGTTTATTCAAATTTTCTTTCTATGGTAATTAACAGCATTAAATACCTGGTTCCATCTCAAATTGACGTTAAAATACCACTTTACAAAAGTGCATTTATTGTTAATTGATTAAAATCATCAGTTGTGATCTTCTACCAAGAATATTCATATTATTGTCATAAATCTTCCTTATACTTCATCAAATAATTACGCATGAAAATTTCTATGTTACTAGTGGAACGCCAATGAAATAGATTTCAAACTATTCGAAAGGTATAAGTTTCATGTCGTATAATAATTTAAATTATGCAATTCTGCTTGAATCTTACATGCTTGATGTAGTAAAAAGAATTCAGTTAGAATGTAGGATATTCAACTATCCGTTCTAATTCAATTCCGTTTTACATACTAAATAATTTCTAGATGTTATGTTCCAGATTCTTTCGGTTCTATTTCGAAGCATGACACACTCGGGTGATGTAATATTTACCAGAATTTTGCATTTTAACGGGTTAATTAAGTGCGTTCAATATGATTTATGATTCTCCGGAAGCGTCGTCTATTTTTTTTCTGGTGCACGAAGTTAATGTGTATGATCTCCTTTTCTCTGTAATACGTAACGCTATTAAACCGCGTTATCTTATTTATTTTATGAGTTTTTGATCGTCGCGCGTTTTATTGAATAAGAGCGTTTGCTCATTGATTGAAAATAATTGGTTTTTAATAGCTTCTAATGTTTTTCCGTGTAAAGTGACGTATTTATTAATAACAAAAACTCTGAAATTTAGAATAAAAGTTAAAATTCATAAAGAGGTATTTTTTGCCAAGAACGAATATTTTATTTTTGATACATCCACACTCGGAAGTCAATTACATAATTAATTAAAGCTTGCAATTGCATTTTTAATAATTGTAAATGAATTTTACCTTTCAGTAATTCAGGGTATTACGTTTTCAATAAATAACGCGCATATCTTAAGAAGGATAGCTTACTATCTAAGTTATTTTTAGTATTTACAAAATAATTATTTACAAATGAATGGCTTTAAGGTATCTCTCAAGCACAACCATTTGTATACATGGCTGAAATGAATTAATTTAAAAATTGAACTTTTAAGTTTATATTGGTTTCACCAACTTTTCACACTTTATAATAAATGCAATACACGGGATTTAATTACATAATTAATAAGGGCTTCTTTTCATGTGCTAATGAAATACGATTGTATTTATACAGGGTAGAGAAATTAAATATCGAGAAATTTTAATGTTTCTCGTTTTCTTTTCTTTGGGTGGTAATATTTCTTAGAATTTGGGGGTTCAATGACTTCTCGTGACCTCATTATGATGACAATATATATATATATATATATATATATATATATATATATATATATATATTACGGAGGTCATAAAAGGGCATTAGCAAGCTCAAATTTGTATTTATGTCAAAGTGTATAAATTTGTCACGCGAAGTTTGAGCCGGTTCGTATTTGACAAAGTACCAGTAAATATTAGGGTTAGTTGAATTTAGCATAAAATTTTATTGTAAATATTAATTATTAATAAGTTAGGGAACATAATTTGTGGGGCATAAGTGCGTAAATGCATATAAAACGTAAACTACGGCAAGCATAATTAAGATTTATTTTAAATATTCTAAAGAATAAAAGCTTTCAGGTCGACAGCATATGTAAAGCGGCAGTCGTTAGTCAAGTTGCACGTGTTATAGATTCTAAGAACTTTATAGTTGTAAAAAGATAACGAACGTAAAATCTTGTCAACAAATAATAGCGAGAATAATTTAATGAGGAAGAGACACAGGTGCAGACAGCACGTACGAAAACAATATCGATATATAGAGAGAAAAGACTATAGTTGCCGGCTTGATATTGGAGTGCGACGAAGACACGCTATGTTTTGGAATAAATCGAGCAGAAAGAATATAGAAATCTGGGGATATGTTACTAACAGAGCAGGACGGTTACAAAAATAAACAAGAGTAAGATAAAGGATAACGATAAGGATAAAGGCTAGAACTTAAAACGACAGTTGCTAGGATTTTGTGGTATCGAGCTTGTTTGGAGAGAAAATTTCTTAGATTTGAAAGATGGTTGAGCGCGGTAGGCAGAAAATACGTAGAATTTGTCAAGGATAATTGGTTAGTTTGTGTAAGAGTTCAACCGTTGGTGTGTTTGAGCGGTGGTATCAAGAAAAGTGAGACAGGAGTGTTGGAAATTGATGTAGGTAGGGGGGGGGGGTGGCTTTTGAAGGTGATATAAACCCGTAGAAGGTGGTAAATCTTTCTCTTCTCTTTTTGTCTTTACTTACGAACGCCTACCTAACTACATAGCAAAGTGATTGAGTAAAATTACAGTTAAGTTAGCACAAGTGGGTGCTTTTATATCTTTGGCTATAAATAATCGAAATTATAACGCAAGTAAGTACAATTTTAGTACTGGGTGTTTGAAGGCGGCGTATGCACTTTGAGTACAGAGTAAATGTATGGATGGACCAGCAAGTGCACGAAAGCATGGTAGTACCGTGCACTTGTGGGAAAGAATCTAATGAGAAACGGTGTGTTCCTGATGGTGATAGGCCACCTGGAGACAGTATCTGAACGTGCAGTCGAGAAAGAGGATCACGTTGGAGATGGTGTCCATATAAAGAACCTGGAGACGGTATTTGAACGTGCAGTCGAGAAGGAGGATCACGTTGGAGATGGTGTCCATGTGGAGAGCACTTGAAACAAAATCCAGGTAACTCTACTTATAACACTTTTGTTTGTTTTCGTTGGTGATTTTCTTGGTGACTATTTTTGTGATTTTTTGTATTTATTATGGTACTAAGACATTTTAATTGACGAGTCAATTTAATAAGGACTTAATAAACATTTTTATGTAATAATTTGATGATATCACTTGAAGGTGAAAACTATAATTTTTGTAAAAGAAAAAGTGTTTTAGGAAATTACAGTGCCGTTGTTAGCACGTAGATAAAAGGAGGTTTACTATGAGCTCGTATTTGACCTGGGGTATAAAGTAAAGGTTAGAAATAAGTCCAATTACTTTGTTTCAGGATTGATGTAGGATGACTTTAAATTTATTTTCTTTAAACTGAGCTATTATTTACCACAATTAATAAAATGTTTTTGAGCTTGAAATACACGAGGTATGTAAAGTAAAGTGATACGCAACTGATTGGATATGTTAATACATATTTATGTACTTTTGGCAGTCAGTGTTATTTTTGGTGGGTTAGGATTTTCAGGGAACGAGTGGGCAGCCGTGGCGGATATGTCTGAGGAAGCTGGAGGTTTTGGCGTCTGAGTGAAGAGCATTTTCAGAGGATATTGGTGTTAAATGGTATAAATTGTAAGTCTAGGTGGTAGGGCTTCAATTTTAGGTAGGTAGAAAATTTTGTAATTACATTTAAAAATGTTTGGGGAGTTTCCAAAGGTAAGCATCATAAAATTTTTTATGACAGCCTGTTTCGTGGAAGTACAACCAGCCGATACTGATAAAACAGCATAATTTATGGAGCCCAAGCGTGGGGCCCGAGAAAAAAGCACAGCATAATTATGGCGACCCGAACGAGAGGGGTTCGAATTCAAATAGATTTTCTTTGTATTATTTATTTCAGGAGACTGACGATCTTGAGGTAAAGAGTTTAGTGTTGTAAATATTTTTTGTAAATTAATTTTAATGAATGTATGAGAATTATTTAGTGTGAACGACGATTTTAGGTAGGTAGAAAATTTTGTAATTACATTTAAAAACTCTTGGGGAGTTTCCGAAGGTAAGCATCATAAAATTTTTTATGGCACAACCAGCAGATATTGACGAAACACAACATAATTTATGGAGCCCAAGCGTGGGGTCCGAGAAAAAAGCACAGCAATATATATATATATATATATATATATACATATATATATATATATATATATATATATATATATTTGACGGACTAATCTGTAACGTGCATTTTTATAGCTCTTCTGACAATTCAGTTTGTTGACTGTAAACTGTACACATATAAAGATCACTCTGTAGATTTTACATTATTTTATTAATCAACATATTACAAAAGCTTACTAAATGTGTTTGAAGTAATTCCCGCCAACATTAATTCACGTTTTGGATGTTCCTTATGTTATTAGCGAAGGAGATAATGGTCGACAAGAGTTTATGGTAACAACTAGTTGATATAAACAGATTAGAGTGTAGTTTTGATTACATTTGAAGGAAGTATGCTTTATATGTAACGTGTTTGATTGACCTCAAGTGCGGTTATTTACGTATAATATGCATAAAAGCGTGTAAAAATCAATAATACCAAGGTGAAACGCGTTGCTAACAAACAAATATATTGGTGGGGTTAAAATACGCTGAAATCCAACTCGTAGAGAGGTTATTTAAAACGTTCGTTAAAAATTGAACACCTGCAGGTTTTGTAAATGTCAGCTTCCACTTATTTTGGGTAGATAAAGCTGCAAGTTTCAAAGAATATCGGGTAAACGGTTGATTGTGTTTGCAACAAACACTAATTGGAGGGTTATTTAAAGCACGTAAGTAGTCCACATGGAGTTGTAGAACGCAAACAGGAATATCGATTTTCTACCACTAAAACAAGGTTAGAAAGAGACGTAAAATATGCATAAGCAAGGGACAACGGTAGTATAGGCGGGATTTGAGAAACGTCAGGGGATATACGATTGGTCGATATGGTTAGTTGGACATGAGACAAACACGAGGATAGTGTAGAGTAATTTTTAGAAAATATCGTAACAACGCGCTGAAATTCGCGGACTTAGAAATCAGTTGAGCTCGAAATTTTAAGAACGTGTTGTTGTAGATGACGGATTTCGGGTGAATGCGGCCAGGAGGTGACATCATAAACTGTATAAATACTTTTAGAAAATATAATAAAAACCCTTAATATTTTGATCGCTTCAGACGACGTATGAAAGTTATCACGAGTGTGCAAGTATAATAAAATTATGTCAAATTATATTGCACGGTGTTAGCCTCATAATTTGTACGCGGTTTGTGTGCCCAGTTTACATTTTTTAATTGAGATATCACCTATATTTTTTTAACAAGCTCGTGTAGTGACGTTATGTCAAGTGGATTAAATTAAATAATTGTGAAAGACGTATAATTAATTTGGATTTGGAAATTGTATACACCGTGAAGGCAGCGCTAGCAGCTCAACTTACATGGGGTCTTCTACTAATAGCTAGAAGCGGCCTGCAGACCAGAAAGAAGCAAATACATGGCATCGTCCACGGAGCAGAGATCTTCTAGAAATTCCAGGTAACGCTTTGAAATTGTGTTGTTATAAACTATGAATATTGGGTAACGTATGAGAGTGATTTTCAAGGTATTGTGCATTATTTGGCGTATTGAACATAATGCGTATAACTAACTTTATTATGGTATTTAAATAGAAATCTGAAGGTGTATATAAAGCTAATTAACGTTCCATCAGGAATTTAAATTTTGTAAAGAGCACATGGGTTGTTTTTTTTAGTTTGTTGTAAGAGTATGCAAAGTATAAGGGCATACATTATTCATAATTAACTGGGTTATTATGAGCTCACCATACTCCAGAGTTTACATAAATTTAAAATAAATTATAAAAAAGGAATGACAAATAAGGTATTATTCAGGGCCCATTTACTCCGGGTAAATTCTGTGTTTGATAATTTATATTAAAATACAGGAAATTACAAAATAGGATTTATTGAGGTGTAACTTGATCACTGAAATGTGGATAATATTGAATTTTATTTGTAAATGGTGAAAATTATAAGATTGTATGTTTGTTGTATTTTGTGGTTTTATTGGGAGTGTGCGTGAACGATAGAATATGAGAGTGAATCTAGATATCCAAAAGGAGGTCCAACTGAGCCAGCCGGAAACAGTTGAAGAAGGCAATTCAACCGAGGAAGAGAGGAAAACGGGTAAGATATTTTTTTGAATTATTTAATATTTGAAAAATTTTCTATTATGTGAAATTTTCGAGTTTTGAAAATTTAAAAAAAATAATTTTCGAATATATTTTTGTTGGTGAGGCTTTTACACAAGTACCGCGGCAATATATATATTGTTGTGAATATTCGGGTGCTGCCGCCCTGTATTATAAAACTCAACGACTATTAATTGAAAAGATAAAATGATATAATGTGAATTCTTACTCTGTGCCCTTTTTCTCTTGCTAGCGCAATGGCATATATGCTGTGGACTTTACGAAAATGAAATGAATCAAAGAAATCTCAAAAAGCATTTGTGAATAATCCTGAATACATCCAAACATATTTTTATTTTACACACATTATCTATGAAATCTACTTACACATACAGATATAAAGAAAGCTTTCACATGCAATTTACAGCTTAAGTTTAAAGAAACGACATTTTTATCACTACTTACATATTAATACAATCTTCACCTATTCCTTGTTGATACTTAGAAAACCCCAAAACATGTAATTCACAAAATTTTCTTTAAAATTTTTATGGAAAATTTAGATATTCTGCTATTGCACCGTCTAAGTGTAGTTGATCAGCGACGTTAAATAGAAATTTTTGTAAGGCCCAAAATACCTCGAGATATGGCCTCAAAATTGCTAAAATAACAATTTTCCATTCGCAAATAATTTTCTATACGCAAAATAAAAACTTATACTAGCTTAATCTACTTAATAATACGCAAATCGTCTCTATAGGTTTAAAACAAAGTTGTACGTGCGCTTTGGATCGTCAAATTCTTGCTGGTATTCTTATCTCTATCGCTATCTAAAAATCTTTTCCATTAGGAATTGCCAGCATCGATAAATTCCTAGTTCTATTTTAAAACTTCATATTTTGAAATATAAGTTTTTAAAAGTGCTTTTATTTTTAATAGTTTAATATTAGCCGATGACCTTGCACCAAAACTTATTATTTATATTGGAGCAATTAATCTTTGTTGTCCTACATAAAATAACTATCTATTAATGATCGAATGTCTAATAACTAATATTCAAACCTTAAATGAAATCGCTCTCATTAATTTCCGTCTTTTATATAAACGTATTCTTAATACGTCATATTTTCTTGAATTTCGATTACATTCTCGGCGGTGAGTCATCCTTATGATATAACAATTAACCACAATTTTGCGTGTTTTTATCTCTTTAATGGCCCGTCAGTTTAAATTTATGGCGCTTTATAAAAGTTTCCTATCATTGAATGAAGTCAATCGTTTGCTTCTCTCTCTCGCTTTACGAGCTTCTGTAATTTATAGCCATTAAAATTTGTCATATTATCTGTTTTATAGTTTGTCGGTGTTATTACGTTTCCCAAATTTAAAATGTCCAAGTTATTATTTCATCTTATTAACTATATATAAAGTAACTTGAACTTTCGTGCAAAGCCCAAATGATCATTTCAAATCGAGCCAGTAATTAAAGAAACAAAATATACGGTCCGGACAGAATTCGAACCTGTATCTTAGGTTTTCGCGGCCCATGCGTTTTCCAATTACGGCACCGAGACGGGTGACCATAATTGGAAAATTACACAAATCTAAATCATCTATACACCCATATATCAACCTAACTTTCAATTACGTTTGGCATTTATGTCAATCATATCTGACAGTATCAAGTTTTTGACTTAAGTTTATTAACTATAATACGTTAGTATTTATCAACTTACCTTAAATTACCAAATATGTGTGTGTGTGTGTGTGTGTGTGTATAAATATAAATATATATATATATATATATATATATATATATATATATATATATATAGATATAAATAAATTATTGGTTGTGGGTTTCAGGTCAGCTGGCAAGTTCAGTAATACTCTTTTTATTGCCTAAATTTTCGAATTATTTTAATTCTTGATCACAGGCACTACAAATGATAAATTTTAAAAACTGGTACAATTTGGTGTTAAAGTTACATACTAAATCGAGGTTTGTATAAATAATTAGCAACAATGTAAAAATAACAGGAACTATAACGTAACATAACTAAAAATAATACAAAATGTATAATTTAATAAAATGACACCATTTCAAATAAATTTGTCACATTGTTCTTTTATTTTTGTGTGACGGTATAACAAAATTGAATGCATGCATGTATGTATGCATGTAACGCTTTAATGAATTAAGTGGGTGTTAATCTGAGTATGTGTGTGTGTTAATTTTTATTTTTGTATGTTTGGTTGTGTTGTGTGTTTCTGTGTGTATATATATATTTTATATTATATAAATATTTTTATGGTGTATGTTTATAACATCTCACTGTAATAACTGTAAAAATTACTTTGATCCAATACGTAGTATCTTGTTTAAAGTATCTAATTTTTAAAATTTAATAAATAGGTATATATAGAGCTCAAGTTGTTTATGTCCGTCTTTTGTTCATTGTACAAGAATTTTGATAAATATAACACATTTCTAAAAATAGTCTTTTGAATTCTGATTTTTGAATTTGAATAATTTATGGGTTTTGAAAGTCCATTATGTGATTATTTTCTAAAATATGTTTAGTTAAAGCGCATGCATTAGGTTTATGTTTAACATCACTTTTATGTTGAATTATCCTTTGTTTTAAGTTTTGTGAAGTTTGACCAATATAGATTTGCTTACAATTAGTACAGTTAATTTGGTAAATTAAGTTTCTTTGTTGTAGTTTAGGTGTTTGGTCTTTTAATTTGGAATGTAATTTATTTAAGGTAAATATATTTCGTTTGGCAATTTTGAATTTTACATTTTAAATATTTTGGTTAGTTTTGTTGTTAAATTTTTAATGAAAGGAAGTGATCTGTAAATTATTTGGTTTTGTAAATTTATGTTTTCATCATTGGTGGTATTATTGATTTGATTGTTGTTTGTTTTATATTATATAGTTTATGGTTGGTATTAATGTTGTCGCTATTATATAAAAGTTGTTGAATAAGATTTAATGGATAATTATTTTCTTTTAAAATTTTGAAAGTTTGTTTATGTTTTTATTGTATAATGATGTATGTGAAATTCTTTTAATTCGGTGTTTTAATTCCAAAATAAAGTTTATTTTAATTTTGTATGAGTGGTATGAATGATAGTTTATATATCTATTCGAATTTATAGGTTTTTGATACCAGTCCAAGATTATTTTATTCCTATCATTTCTAATTAGTAGGGTATCTAAAATGGAACTGATCTATTTTGTTCAGTTTCTACAGTAAATTGTATTTTGCATTATAACTGTTAAATTTAATAAGAGTTTCGTTAATTTTGTCATAAGGAACACAGGTGATGATGTCATCAACAAACTTTTTAATAAAAGGTACATTGAAAGAAAGTAAAGGTAAAACATTATTTAATAAAGAATTCATTATTATTTCTGCCATAATAGACTTAGATTCGAACCCATTGGGCAGCCTGAGATTTGTAAAAAGAAATTTTCATTGAAAGAAAAATAGCTGCTGTCAAAAATGAATGATATAATATCCAAAAATAACTTTTGTGGTATTATACAATTTTCTTCTATTTTATTCCAAATTAATTTAATATCAGTGAGTACTAATTCCTTTGGAATATTTGTGAAAAAAGACACGACATCTAAACTTATAAGTACATAACCTTCTGGAATTTGGAAGTCATTAATGAATTCAGAAAATTGAAACATGAGGTTAAATAATATGAAACATCAGTTTGCGTCTCTTTACAGAAATATACCAAAAAATATTAAAATATAAAAATTATATTTCACTCAATTTGTAGCATGAATATGTTATAAACATTAATCACTGAGTAAGAACGAATTCTTACTTTTATTAGAAGGTTCTAAAAAGTTACCAGAAAGAAAAAGGCATGATATAACCAATTTTATACATGTATTAAAATCAATTATATGCTCACATATGGATAATAAATATTTACACAAGCATTCAATTATTTTGTTCAGCAGATTATCTGAATAACTTTTGTAGGCTTAGTAAAGAACAAACAGATAAATTTTATGCCTTTATCAAATAGATATTTCATTAACAAATAGTATTATTTTATTTAGGTTAACACCGATACCAGATCTGATATTGATTTACAAATTTTTTTATTCAATATTCAACAAGTAAAATAAATAAGAAGGTTAAGTTCACATTCAAAACTTGATATTAAGATTTCATAATCTAACAACTGGAAAAGTTTAATTCACTTTATAATTCTTTTCCAAAACAATTAGTTGTCTTTTGGACAATAAACGCATGCATAACAAATTTGCATTAAATTTCAATTTCAAAAAAATATTGACATTTAAATTTTTAACAAAAGTAATGTAACAACACTGTTATTTTTGACAATTTACGTTTCCACAGGAGGTGGGTAATTTAAATTCTATCAATCGCAACGAAATAATCAACAGCTTGTCAAATAATAAAAAGTTGACTTACCGACTGATAACTAAAGTCACTTTTATAATTACCAACAACATCCAAAAGCGGACGACGTTGGAACACAAACACCAAAATGGCTGGTAAATTACTTCTTGATAAGCTGGTTTATTCTAGATAATACACGACCAAACAGTAGGAGATCTTTGACGATATCAGAGATGATTTCTAGCCAATTTTCCAATAACAGAATAACCTAGCATTTTAGATTTTGTATCTTCAAATTAATGTCAAAACGCCCAAACTCGTTTCGTTCACATAATTATTTAAAGTTTATATAAAGTAACACTAGATCTTGATTTGTTTTCATAGTTTTAGCTTTGTTTCCATATAAACTCTAATTAGTTTTATATAATCTTAAATTTGTTTCCTAATTAGTTGCGCATTGTCGAATCAACCAGATAGGGGCACATGTTGGAAATTAATGCGAATTAAATGCAATGCGAAGATCGCCGATATTCAAAGCTTTCCACATCGTAATTCCACGAAATTCTATTAGCGACTGCCCAAGAGGGACCTAAATAATCTGTTGTAGAAATCGTAAAGTTTGCGCGCAACCAAAGGAACGTGGCTTGCTGGGCGCAAATAAAAGACACAATCGACATATATTCGACCTTCAGCAAACCTAAACCCATTTATTTGAGTTTTTGCTAGAATAAATTGCATAATATGTTAACGAGAAATAAAATACAAACTGAATGTGTTCGACTTTATCTATTTCCCTTACATAAACTTTAAACAAATAGAATAATACAATTATACAAGATGGATACTAAAAATATAACATCTTATTAGTAATTTTTATGAAAATTTAGGGTTCGCAAAATTAAAAGCTTTATTAAAGTGTCTTGCACTTAGGTCCATTTGCTAACTGACATTATTTTTAATGTTTTCTTTTCAACTGGAGTCCTAACTTTGACAAAATATCCTTGTTTCAAAACTGCAGCGGTTGCTGCCTAGTCTAAAGGTGCTAAAAATGCAAATCCTAATATACTCACTTTAAAATGCGGGCGTTCATCTTCTTTCGATTATTCCAATACGTAGTTAAGCACAATTTTATTTTTTTAAAAGTTTACTTTTAATCATAGATTAAATTTTACGTTTTGATAGTCCAATTATGAAAAGTACAAAATCTTATACGACCAAGTAAAGTCTCTCTTTTAATTTAAACGATTTCTGTTTGGTTTGCAACGTGGACGTAGATTAAATGTCATGCTTTCTAATCACATTTCTTACAATAGAATTTTGTTTAAGAATTTTTACATTCAGCTCGATAATGGCCAAATTAATCATATTGATAATAAGTATGTCGGTTCTGGTCTATGTTTTGACTTCGGGTTTCATTTCGGTTTGTTGGGTTTGAGGTATTCGAATTTCTAGTGACATTTTGAATTCTAGATATTTGAAGTCTATTAGAACTTCTAATTTGTGAAGTCTGGTGTTGCTTATAAGCTAAATTTGTCTAAAGTGTATGCTTTTCTTGTCGGAGGGGCAACTTTTTTTTTGGATAACTTATGTTGCTCTAATATTTTATCAAATTTAATTAACTCTTGAATTGAATTGATTTCCACTAACCTTAGGAATGTTTGATAAAAAGGGCAACATGTTTTTTTCATAAAATTTTGAGCTGATTATTGACGCTTAACGGTTCTGTCAAACGAGAATCGTCATTATTATGGTTGGATTGTCCTCGCTGATAGGCAACCCAAGTTACTTAAAAGTTTAACAGACGTATTATTTGTGTGCGCCTCGGTAAAAGAATTGAACCGAACATCAGAGATTGCGAACGCGCGGGCAGTAAGACTACAACCAACCGCCGAAGAGTTGTGACGTTTTGAAAAAGTGTTTCACGGCGAGATCTTCAAAAAGGCGTCTTCAAATAACCCTGTTGTGAATTCCTCACGCGTGGCCACGCATCTACAAGGGAATCGCCGCTGGACCCGGATAACGTGGTCTACTTACAGCCCTGGATAAGTTAGTTAGAAGTTGGTTGGTTACATACTCCTACAAAACTTACTCATTTAATTATTATTTTATAATTTCAAATACAAACAATACTCTCTCAGTGCTCGTGAGAAGTATCGATGGAACTAAATTAATATTATATCTAAAACAGTTCGAATATGAAGTCACGGTGTTGCCCCTTATACCTGGGATGTCTTTCCGATTAAAACCTTTTCCGTTCCGCGCACATCCCACTTAAATCATGGTTGGGCTGTTAGAAAAAGCACTATACATGGTAGTAAATTATAAAATCAGTTCACTCTTTGGAACGGATATGAAGCTCATGCTTTACTTAATTACTTGAACGGATGGCTACGGTCACCGTATGATGATGATTAGTAGATCGGTCGATGGGTGGACACGCGACATATAGAAAATAGTTATTGAACTTGCATAGTGGATAATGAAAAAATGCATTAACGGCGTTAGAGAAAACGACTTGAGCAACGTGAAATTTTAAATACCCGAACCGATTTTAAAAATCAAGCTGAACTTCTCCGGGTACTATAACAACTAGAATATGTACGGGAAAATCCTGAAGACTTGATAAGTTTACAAATGGGCTTTTATTAAGTATACAATTTAAGATAGTGAATTATTAGTGTTGAAAAACTGTATTTTGGCGATAGAAGGAATACGAAAATATACAAATAAAAAAATTCAAGTATCCAGTTGATCAGTTTGAAACGAATTCCTTAAAAATTGGAGGTCTATATAATAATAGATAACAGGTGTTACGGGTGTATGAGGCGTTAAATTATTAAATTTGGAATTGCCTAGAAGGGATGAGAATTCCGTAACAAATTAAGGGCGCAACAACTAACTAAAAATGTTGCTGTGGGAATGGGTTCCTATAGAAACAACGAAAGAAATGAAACAAAAATTGAAAAATATAATAATCAACTAGATGCAATTTAAAGCCTCTTTACCAATAACACTTACAACGACTTTCAACCTGTCTTAAATTACGCGCGTCAATTCGTCTAGTGTAGTGAGAATTCTTTGGTTAACGAGTATTCCTGGGGATTTTAATTACGTTGACCTCTTGATCGAATGGAGTTTTTTTTACAAAATGCTACACTATATGTTTAAACAAAGAAAACAAACAAACTTCATCTCACTGCGTCATTTAAATCTATTTTAATACAGCATCATATCAATTCTTTTGTAAACAGGTATACATACAAAAATTTTAAATTTATCTATATTAATTTAAACATCAGCCTGAAAACAAATACACACACAGAATTAGGGAATTCGTATAATTTAGTTGGTATTCAATTAGCCACAAACTTGATGATTCAACTATAATAATTTACAACACGTCTCAAATTTTTAATTAAACTTTCCACGCTTTGTTTTATATCTTTAATAGGATTAACATTCTACATTACTGGTGGACGTATAATTTCATCAAAATTTATTCCAACAAAGTCAATAATAAATGCCACCAATAAAACAATAGAAGAAATTTTTACTTAACTACTAACTTACAATTGCGTCTTAATGTGAATATAAAAAATTCCATAAGCTACAATTGATTTAATGTGCCATCCTGTTTTCTATCTTCAATTTTTACTGCTTTGAAACTAATCCGTTCCAATTCTGTTGTTGGTTTCTGTCGAAAATCCGCGGATCTCGCCACGTTCACTCACGTTTGCTAATTCATAGCCAAAAGGGTGTGTACTAAACTAACTTCTCGATGGTCATTCTCACATGTATTCCCGTTTTTGGTTCGCAAATAATTAATTAATTATTTTCCGTCCACAGTCTAGCGTTCGTTATTTTTCACCACCCTTCATAAAATCGGTGGAGGTTAAGTCATTATACAACATTCCTATTACTTGTGTAAAATCATGCAAATCAGGCGTGGACCCATATGGTTTCATCGTGTAAAGGTCACGTGTTACCGGCTACCCATTTTCTCAGTCTGAATAAACATATTGACAAACATTTTACATTGTATAGAATGATATGATTAAACTATCTGTAACCTGGTAATTGTGAGTTTTATTAAATAAGCGTTGTATTTTTACGTAATGAATTACATTGTACAAATATGCCTATGATTGTCTGGGGTTTACTGTGTATCATAGACACGTGTGTTCCTGTAACATTAATTTCACTTTATTTTGCTAAAATTTATAAAAGGTTATCCTATATTTGGTATGGAACATGCATATTAATAATTTTACTTACTTGGTAATTGTTCTAAAAGCTTTATTAAAATGACATAATATAAACATTTTTCTTCTATAATTGTCTGTTTATACAACTAGTCGGGTAACTATTAATGCTTCCATCTTTATGTTCGACTTCTAATACGTAATATTAAAATTTGCTTCCCTCTTTGCGGTTTTTGGAGTAATTTATGGATCTGAATTACGTTCAAATATGTATTACACAGAAATTAAACTATGCTTTTGTGGTTTTAAGTTTATGGACTGAATTTCTTTTTAGATCTACAAGTTTATTAAATGTCATGCTTAATGAACACTACTATTCATGAAATCAGAATATTCAAAGTACATCAATATTAATTTTGTCCATTATGATTAATTTTCTCCTTTTCCATCCGGTTTCTATTTAACGTAACGTCAACACGTTACATGAGATTGTAATATTTTTCCAAGTTTTACCATACAGAATTTCCTCGAAGATTCACGTGCAGTATGAGCTTATATCCTAAAATATGTATCCGTCCAATGTGTGAAATCCTATAGTTTTTATTGGTAAGATTTTTTTTGACGTTCATGTATTAACAATCAAGCATTTATAAGTTATAATACAATACACAAAAACGTTTTATTTTTTTTTCATTTCTTAAATAATCACCCTCTCCATTAGCGTTTTATAAAAATAGCTACTTATAATATAAACTCATAACTCACAGAGTCAAAACTACATTATTATTCTTGAGGAGCAGCATCCACCAAAGAGATATTATATTTTTTTATGGGATCCATTGCAACAATCCTATAGTGTAGTTTTTTGCTTCGAAAGACGCTGTAACTGTTGTCGAAAATTACAGTATCTGCATAGAATACAAAACAAAGCTTTTAGTTAGTTAGAAAATATTGATTACTTACAAGTAGCCGGAGCTTGGCACGTAATAACACCAGATTCATTGAGTTGATGAGAAGCTACTCTATGAGAACGAACAGCTACCTTAGTTTCACCGTTAGAGTCGCAGCAAGTTATTCCGAATCTAATGTCGTGTGCTTCTGTGCGAAAATCCCATCTAATTCAATAGTAAGTATACCCTTAAAATTAGTGATCTATACTTACCTTAAGACATAACCTTCATCAGCTACAATATAGTCAAGAGTTAATTTTCCGCCCTTTCTGATAGTTGTAGAAATGAATTCGGAGTTGGTGTCAGCGGAATCGTTATAAGAGTTTTTGTAATACGATTTTGGTATTTTCCCGCCTTGCCTTATCTGTAATTTAACATTAAGTTGAAATTTCTTATAACTATGAATCATACTTTAGACGGACATCTGGGATTGCCATCGGAATCAACAAGATCTCCTCCATAATACTGAGGTAGTATTTGAGTAGGAATATTTTCTCTAAGAATTTTTTTCCATTTTTTAGGATCAGCTTTATGTATGCTAATTTTATCAATAGTATTTTCGTTTAAAAATCGTTTAACTACCGCAAACGCCACGGAGAACACTCTCGGTGCTAAAAGAGAGTATTTTCAAGAACTGAAAAAACTGTAAAAGTTTTTGTTACCGTTAATTATGTAACATGCTTTCAAAATTTCGGGATAATTTGCTTCATACATTTTGATCAAGGAAATTACGACTTCAGCAGCTGTAAATTTGGGTAAGTTAAAGTAATAACGTTAACCAATTACTTACCTGGCCTCCAAGCATAGTCTCTAAGAATAAATCCATCCAAATCAAATACAGCTACTAACTTGTTTCCGCCAGTTTTAAAAGCTTCATTTAGGTATTCTTCCAAGATTTTGATAGTCAGTCTTACCATATCCTGCCGACTTGCTGAATGTAAAACTCCAATAATATCCAAACCACAGAATGGTACATAAACCACTGGAATATTGGATATATTTATTAGTAAAAAAAGTTCATTTCTTTATCATACTACTCAGATTCTAATTATCTTTAATAATTCTTAAACTATTGTGTTATAAGTCGAATGGAGCAACTTAATTTCTGATAAAAGTCGAAATTATAATTTCATTTTATCAGTATAGTCTTTTTACAGAATCAATACTATGACCTCATGAACAGCAGATTAGTGCAGCTAATTATGGTTGCAAAAATAACTAACAAAAATGTAATTAAATAGACGAGATTTAGTTTTCTGGGTTTGGCAAAATTTGACGGCGGCTTTGTTTTGTTGTCAGATTTCAGATTTGTTAGGCCCTTCTATTATATATTTCGAATTATTTCACAAATTGATATTATAAAAACTGTTATTTTAAGAACAAATTTCTCTCGCAATATCGTTAACCATCATAACTATCGTTTATTCAATATAGAAATTAGCTCTACCCCTTAGTTGCAAACAAATAAAATTTATATGAAGCCTATACTTTTATATAATAAACTTAACTGCTTACCTAGTAATTAGGACACCTTAATTCTATGAAAAGCTGTAGCTCTTTCTTACGCCAAATAACAAAACAATACAAAAAACATAGCTTTAAAATTTCTTTTTACGTGCTTTAATAGCAGCAAACTCGTCAATTACTTTACTTAAGTCTAAATTACAAGCTCCTTAAGCTTCTATGTTAAGTACAGCTAACATACTTAAATGATCTTGGCTCATTTTGTTTCGCAATTAGTTCTTAATTAGTTTATGTTTGGAAAAAGATCGTTCTGAAGTGGCTACGGTGACTGATACGTTAAAAATAATATAACGAAAGATATCAAATCATCAAGGGAAGAACTGATGTCGTAACATTGAGTTATCAATAGATTTGCCAACTCCATAATTGTATTAATTTTTTTCACCTCGTTTTTAAAAGTTTTCGAAAAATTAATAATTATAAACCAAACTGTTCAGATAAACTGGAACTGAAAACGTTCTGAATTGCATTTGCTTTTTTAAATATTTCATCATCCTGTATCTCAATCAAACTTTAGGGTTTAATAATTAAAAACAAGTCGGCTATAGCATGTAATCCATCAACTATATGCTTATTTAGCCAATTAAGATACCTATCATTTGAAGAACAATATTTATTTTGTAATAATTTCCTATGTCCAAAAATCTACAATTTTCAACTAGTTCAACAAAGTATTTTTTAGTATTTTTTAGTAATTTTTATTCTTTTTTTTTTTAAGGTTCTGAGATACACTTCAGTTTTGCGGAACAGTTATCGATTCCATTTTAACCGTTTTAAAATCATTTCTCATCATTTTTTATATTTAGTAGTTCTTGTTTTAGCATTCCTGACGCTTTTTTGGAGTGTAATCGAGCTTAAATTAATGATTTCAAATAATTTTGAGAGTACAACTGTATTTACAACAAATTCAAATTTTTCCACGTTCAATTTTATTTTTTTTTGTTTCCTGTGCTTCTTCGAGTATACTACTTTCAAGTATAATTTTACACAAAGCTTTCAGAATATTCTTGTATTTTGTTCTAATTGATATTAGTCTTCCGGCCAAAGGAGTACGATTCATACGCTTAAGATCAATGATTGATTGATACGTAATGAAATTTAATAAATCCCATCTATTTAAGCTATTGCCGAAAAAGATATAAATATCTTGCAAATGCATAAATGCAGATACACCTTTAACAGTATCGTTTACCATTATATTTAAATTGTGAGCAGCACAATGTACAACTGGTTTAGACTTTATCATCTTTATACGCGTTTGAACTCTTGTATACGCGCTACTCATGTTACTGGAACCACCATACTCTTGGCCTATGCAATTATTATTATTGAGCCCATCTTTCTATAGGATATTTATAATCTAATTACTTACACTTTCAGCAGTTAGCAATATTAACTGGTAAAATTCTAAAAAGGTTTCCTTAATACTGATATTAGTAGAGATGTCTAAGTTGCTCTTTTAAATTTTTACGCATTGGTAAGTAATACTTAGTCGACCTATTTTAGAAATATCTTACTTCGTATCTGCTATAATTGAAATATATGGTACTTTTAAGATGTGTGACAATAATTTTAATTTTACATTTCTTCCTATACATACAATTAATTCATTTAGCATTTTTGGTGATAAATATTTAGCAGCTTTTTAGGTTTGTTGGCAAGTTCTCCCATAACATATTCCGCAAGAAGTTGTACATCAGACAAAAAATTGCCGTTGTCGATATCATCAATAGTTTCATTACTCTTATTTACCCTATAGGAATATATATTTTTTATTGCTTTAAAGTAATTTTATACTGGCTTTCCGAAACTTTCCGCCAAAAGCTTTTCTCTTATATAATGTGTTCCTAATTTTTTCGATCTACACACTAAAGTTTTTCCAGGCACATTTGACGTAACACGATTTATATGATTAGCACTTCTTCGATGAGTTTTAACTTTTTTTGATAAACCTTGCCAATCGTTTATGTCAACATGCCATCTTGATTTGGTACTTATTTAGGAAAACAACCAGCAAGGCTCACGATAGGTCATGTTGCTTTTGGGCGAATAACATAATCAGGTCATGTCAATTTTCAAATCCGATGCTGACTTCACTGAATAATTATTTATAGAAAAGTGTGCAACGCGTTGCGTTATGCTGACCATAAATTAGATAGGAAAGAAAAAATTTAACAAATTTGAAGGAATAAACTAAAATATGAACGAACCTTGTATGATGGATTTCTCGAATATTTAATCTTAATTAATAATGATATTTTAAAGTTTATTTTTATAAAAATAATTCAGATAATAAGTTATAACGTTATTTTCTTTAAATACATTGTATCGTAGTATAATCCAGCACGATGACTTATTATAAAACCGCAAAGCAGATATCGGAATGTTACCAGACATTGCGTATATAGTTTCCATGGATAATTACATAGCAATAAACGGCTGCGTGACAACTACTTGTGTATTAAGCGTAAATTAAAGTTATACATTGTAATAACCGAATGCTGACCGTATAATAAAAATAATAGTAAGAGACAATAACCATAGTTTTACTAAACGGGAAAAACTGAATTAATTAATTGTGAGTCGGGAATTTGAAAACCTCAAAATGTAGTAAAACGAGCATGTCAAGGTAGCTGTGTAACTATAAGGACGAGAAATAGTAATGATGGTGGTCTCTGAAAAATCTGAAAGTTTTAAGATTGCAATGTAAACAGTCAGTAATATTATAAACTCTTATCTTTCTACTTCTTTAAAATGTACATTTGGATTGAAAATATAAAATGGTTGGTATTTATATAATGAAAAATTTTCAAAAGTGAAAGTAATTATTTAATTCAACAATGATTTAGTGACGGAACGAGTGTTGGTTAAATTCAAGCATGATATTATCATGCAAGGAAATTGGAATAGTTGGAACGTTTTAAAAATACTAAAAAATAAGTAGGCATTAACTTTAAATCATTTTTAATAGACATTAGAATGATGAATAAACAATTGGTATTGTGTTATATTTTTCAAGCTCTGGGTATAACAAGCATTTCCATAAATTTGAATTAAAATGCCGATAGATTATCCATCTTGAAAACTAAGAACAATGGCATGATAGGATTGGTTATAGATTTAATTTAATCTTTTCGGTATTCTGTTTATAATACCTGGCCAGAGTGATGTTAAGAAATGTAGGTTTTTCTTTTAAGAAAAGTATATTTGTATTTTTTTCTAATTAAAATGTTAATAGAGCTTAAGTTTAGGTTAAATTGAATTTGAGTTTATTAAAAATTGGACGTAATTGGACGAAGCATTTTATTCTTCAAATTTATTTAATTTGATAGAAATGTAATAAGTATTTGAATGAAAGCCAACGCGGAATAACCGTCTTCCGTGTAGGAATAATATCAAAGGGTTTGCGTGACAGACGGTTTGGCGGCCCTTAGTTATAACAAGACAAAAACCTTTCAAGGTACATGATTAATGTAACCTAGTTTTTGCATTTCAGCCAATTTTTTAAATTTTTATTCTTTTATTTCTTTTTTTCGAATTTTTCTTTTTCATTTTATAATTCCTTTCTTAGAAACCAATTTCAGCACCACTGTAGTTAGCCGACACACCCTAATATTTTTACAGAGCTCTTGCCCCTTCAGGGCAAATCAAAGTTCACTAAACGATACATCGCTAAAATTTAACGACGTTAGAAACTCTCCTGATCTGTTTGTTAGTTATGTAAATAATAAATGAGATGAAATGCAATGTTATATCAAAGCTGATTATTCATTGTCGGATATCTGAATACAAAAAAGAAAGCAAATCGACTGTGAAAAAATATTTACAATTATATACTAAATACTGCTGCAATTCAAAGCATAAGTAATCGTATTTCAAAAACAAATGACTTTATTATGACTACGCATTTTCCGGAATACACTTCTGAAAACAAATTTCGAAAATTAGGAATACTATTTTAATACAGTTTATTCCTGAGGCAAACCTGAACAATATTATTTCAGAGTTACAACATTTTAAATTTTATACGAAATTTTAAAGGAAAATATTAGTGAAGCTTACAAAAATAAACATTCTACTGATGATTAATTAGAAACTAACAAGGATACGATTTCATCCTCCTGCAAAACTTGCCAAAATTGTCCTACTACAGAAAAGTAAACAATATTTAAAATAATACTTCTCAACCATACATTGCCTTGTGCAACTATTGTACATTCACTTCGACTACTGTATAATCAGGCGATGAATGAACCTGTTAGAACACTGTCATGAAAAGGTTGGTTAATTTATCTGTTAGTTGTATATTTTGAAAAACAGAAAAGCTGCGTTACCGTGTTACAATGGATTTTTTCAACTATCCTCAATATTCAATGTTATACAGAGATTAATTATATTGTTATACAATTATATCTTTGGCGTATCTCCTAACAAAAGCCTTCGCGTCGCAGAACATTGCCTTGTATCAACTAGTCTTCAAACGGCGAGATACATATTTCTATTGACGGTAATTAAAACTAATTCGTAGATGAATATCTATTTTCTTTTATATTTGAGCTCAGAGATTTTATTATGCGTCAGTAATTTATTGCTGATTAAGTGCCCGAAACTTATTGATAGGAAACATGTTGAAGTCTTAAACCGTATAACGCAAAATGCACTAAAAAGGTTGTAGTTGTTTCTTTATTTAAAGTGTTATAGCGATTAAAATTGTACCAGTTTATATTAAAGTTTGAAACACAGAGAACTTACCAGGACAACCTTCATTATCACAACCTGTGCTGCCACTGGGGTAGTACTTGTTGAGTACTTCAGGTGGTTCCCAATTCTTTAAATCATCTACTCCCCAAAATATTCTCCACTGCATGGACTACAAATTCAAGTAATTAAAACTATGTAGAGTATGTATAACATACCTCTCGTAACATTTTTTCTGCAGCTTCAATATTCCAACTGCGTGCTGAAACAAATATAATATTGTAAAAAGTCGTTAAATAGTTTGCATTTTAATAAGGCGACAGCCAAAAAGTTTACCTTTCGGAGCAATATATTTGGCAATACACAAAGATGATTGACATTTACAAGAGGGTACACTTAAGTAATTATAAGCTGGCTAACGAAATGTTCTATAAGTTAATTTGAATAATTCCAGAGGTTTCTGATTTGTATTCAGAATTTTGTAGAGTATTGAATTAAATTTATTAAATTTATAAAAGTCGCGTTTTGTAAGGATTATTCTCTTTCATTCAGTCTTGATCTATGAAATCGTGATATTAAATGAATTAGTGTTAACAATGTGAAAACAAATACAATAATAATAATAAATTGTCTTTATTGCATGAAAATAACAAGAAAGTTTCTAATGTGGAGAAAGAAATGGAAGAAAAGAAATGAAACGTGCTATTTAGTGTCCCAGAAAGAGGCGAAGTTTAGCTATTAGCTACTCTTACATTTAACCTCTTTCAAGGTTAAACGTCTATGTAAGCTACGTGTTTTTATTCACTCAATAATAATAAATAATAAATGTTAGAGGTAGAACAAATAAAGTGATAAGTGATACAATAACATAGATTTAAGTTGTAGAAAACTAGTAAAGCGAGATCAAAAGGCATGCCGTTAAGTAATTTTACAGCGTTGTAGGTGAAGCATTTCCGAAATAACGCAGTATTATGTTGAGGTACCGTGAACAAACATTTGCACCTCACATTCACTGAATGCACCAATGACCTAGGAACCAGTTTACTTTTTAGTATGTTTGACGATGGTTCTGAGAACAGCTTAAAAACGAAACAGTCGAGATGTAACGTTCTACGACCCTCCATTTTTAGCCACTGAAGTATTTGAATTCTATACATGAAATATAGTCAAACTTTCTTAGACCAAACACAGAACGGCAGTACGCATTTTGTAATATTTGAATCCATCTAATAGCACCCTTGTCAAGACACGGTCCGTAAACCGAGTCACAGTAAGTGACCCGCAATAATTAAGGATTCAACTACAATTTTTTTTTAGGTTAAATGTCAAATACTGACGGGAGCCATATAGTATTCTGAGAGAAGAGTAAACTTTCTGCAAAATATATCCTACATGAGAATTGAACTTAAGATCATTGTCAAGAACAACACCAAGAACTCTAGCTGTCTTTACAACTGGCAAAGGTACATCATTTATACGTATATCCATATTTAAAGTGACTACCTCATATTTTTCTTGATTACAAAGTATAATTAAGTTGGATTTGGCTGAATTTAATATTAAGTTATGCGCAATTGAAGTTTTGCAAATATGATTTAGGTCTTCATTTATAAGACCTTGTGCATTATTCAACTCAGAAATCGGAAAACTAAAGTAAAGGCGGGTGTCGTCAGCATGAACTTGGATTTTACAATGAGTAACAGATTTTAGAACGTCCGAGGTGTATAGAATAAAAAGAATAGGCCCTAGGAGAAACACCTGTGGCACTCCTGATGAAATTGATAATGATAATGATTATTGATGGTTGATACAAATTTTCTGGGATCTGTTTGTTAAATATGACTCAATAAGAGATGACAAATGAAAGCCATAGTATTTTAGGTTAGTACACAAAGCTTATGGTTCACATTATCAAAAGCCTTTGAAAAGTCCAGAAGAATTAAGACAGTAATTAGTTTTATGTCGTAAGATCTTATAATATCATCTGTTCAGAGGCTAAGGAGGTGGTTGTACTATAATGTTTACGAAAATCTGATTACACACCTGAAATGAAGTTATAGTTTTTAATATAATCATATATTTGATTATATAAGACTTTTTCTAAAATCTTAGAGATAGCAGGTAAAATTCTTATAATGCGAGTTACGCTTCGGGCCTTGGAAGCAGTCTTTTTAAAAAAGGTTTCTTCCAAAACCTCGTAACAATTTTTATTTCTTAAACAGATATTAATATGGAATTTTTACAAACTTGATTAATTAAACTAAGTCGAAATAAAATAATAATTGAATTAATATTAGAGCGAGTTCTCCTGAGCAAACAACAATGTTAAAGCTGAAATACATGAGACTGACTGCCTGATCTGGGGCTCCCGGGCTATTTATGTTGTCCCTGCCCCTCACATGTTTGTGGGAACTTGCAGAGCTCATGTCTGCTTATTTCCTTATTCTATTCATTACACAAGATAACAATCTTAATTTCTAAGTAATCGCAGTTTCTTAACCGTCTGACTTGCACCTGCAGTATCACTTACGTCTGGAATACAATGTATTACATCCGTTCTCACAACTTGCTTGTGACTTTTAATAACCTTTCTGATTTATTCTTGAATTTACAATCTTGCATCTAACTTAATAATTTCTTAATAATTTCTAATAATTTCCATTTATTTGTACATATATAGATTGGGGGAACTGTAACTTGCGTAGATCCGAAAAATATTTACAGTTGACTGTTTTAGCCTCTTTCCACACATCAGGAAAGATTTTAAACTCAATGCAACTATTAACAATGTGGGCTATAATATGATCAATATGTGGATTACAATATTTAAGCATAACTAGGGAGATATTATTTGATACATACGCGTTAGATTTCCCGCTATGCAGAATGTGGTGGATGTCTTCAACAGATACCAACTTAACTCAAAATTCTGGCATCTGATTGAGTTATTAGTGCCCTTACTATAAAAATCGATCTCATCTCAGCAAAAACCGTCATTATCTTTATAATACGAAGAGAAAAAGTTATTCATATTATTGGGGTTCGATAATTCCGACGGTATTAATGCAGGGTGACGGAATTTTCCAACACCGAGAGTGTTTAACGCTACTGATGTTTTATTAGGATTATTAATCAAGGATCATGAATATAAGTTTTTTAGCGTACTTGATTGTGGATATAGAGTGTGGTTGCGCAATTGTTTATATTCATATCAGGCACCCTGCAATTTTGATAATTTAAAACTGGCTTGCGCTTTATCTCGCAATTTCATTTAGTAAAGAATATCTATAGTAAGTCAAGGCGTTTTTGGTTTTGATATGGGTACAGTTTTTGATGGAGCGTGCTTATTGAAATGGTTGAGTATAATGTTATTGACAAATTCACATTGCGATTAATATTACAAACTTGAAATACTGCATGCCAGGAAGTCAATTGAAGGTCCGCAGTTGCATTCTCATAATTAAAATGCGTAAAATCACGAAATGTAATAGCTTTTTGTTTGCAAAGTTTAATTTCAAAATTAATATGTCAAAATTTTAGTCGATGTTCACTAGCGGTATCCGGATTAATGATTCAGAAATTTAAGACTAAATCTTTTGAACAATTAATAAATATTTGATCATGTAAGGAACTGGAATTATAAGTTATAAGGGTAAGTTGTTTGATGACATGAGTAAAATCATAAGAATTAAAACACGAAGATAGGAGATTCGATCTATTTAAAACTTGACAAGATGGCGGAGAAAGACTATGCGTGTTGACGATGCTCATAAATTTTTGTGTAAAGTCTGTGAAAGAGGTGCCTCAGAAGGCCCAAGTGTGTTAATTGTAAAATGTGCAAGGCCGTTATTCATCGTAGTTGTGCAGAATAGAAGAAATTACATGTAGTTGATGCAGTGGCGTAACTACGATTTTTGGGCCCCCCCGCAAAAATTTTAAAGTGGGCTCTCTTTAAAATGTATTACTTTTACTAGCTTATATTTAGCCATATTTTTAAATTATAGTACATGTAGAGAAGGAAGCAGTATAGAATTAAATACATATACTATATTAATCAAGTGCTTTATTAATTATAAAACCAAATTACATAAATTCAAACTTATAAGTTAATTAATATTAAATCTACATATTTATACGCCGCACAAAATTATTTACACCTAAAATTTGATACAGTAAAAACCTATGAGCTAGCAGACATTCCAAATCAAATTCAAAATTTTGTTTTTCTTGCATGTTTTGCTGCAAACGCGTTTATTGTATCCTCTATATTCATATTTTTGGCAGTGTCATGTTCTACTGCTAAGAGGGATAAATCGTCTAATCTATCTTGTGAAGTGCGGTTCCTAAGATAATTTTTAATAATTTTTAATTTTGAGAAAGATCTCTCCGCACTTGCAACGCTAACGGGTAAAGTTAGGTATAACATTAAGGCTGTTATGGTGTTTGGAAAACTGCTAGAACCTGTAGATTTGGAAAGTACTAGATATTCTAAAATTGTAAGATACCGTTAACATTTTTAATTCATCACAAATAAGTCTATTATTTTGAGTGTAGTAAGTTCTATACCTATAGCATCATTTAAATCTTTGTAGTAAAATTTTTGCAATTGTTTTGCCTTAGATAAAATATCGTCTGCAGTTAAATTCAAAAATACATTAGGTTCTAAGAAATTAAACTTTTCGTTTACATGAAAAAGCGATTTAAAACGATTCGACAGCTGTGAAATTATAATATCCATTACGCGATAAAATACATTTATTTTAAATTTAAATTCTTCATCATTAAATCGATAATCATTGGATAATTCATCGTAATGCTTTTTATTTTTGGTTGCCTTTTTTATAAATTCCGGTTTAATATTCCATTGCCCTGCAACTTTCGCTGCTTCCTCCTTGATGTTGAAATAGTTATTTCTTGTTTCCTTGAAAAATTTTAAAGTTTTTGAAATAAGAGAGTTATCTGATTAATATTCGCCTTTTCACTCTGAGCAGTTTGTGAGAGCTTGTTAAGCTCTTCTAGAATTTGACTTAAAAACACTTAAAAAATAAAATTAAAATTATCCATGCTAGTTAATATTTGCTTTGCGTCATTTCGTTCATCTGTTTTTTTGATATCATAATAATTTTATTAAGAGACATTACTATATCTTTATACCGAATTCTTATGGCAGCTAAAGATTTTACTCGATCCGCCCAACGTGTCGGATTTAAGCGTTTCAATTGTGTGAAATTTTCTTTAAAAACAGAAAGCCAATTCCATCTTACTATACTATTAGCAAAAATGTATATATGTTTTCTAAAAGTAGAAAAACGATTCTATTTCTTTTATACCTTTAACGGCATCATTTATGACTAGATTTAAGTTATGGGCACTACAGTGCATATATAAGGCTGCAGGCTCTATGTTTAAAATTCTCTTTGCACGCCAGAATACGTACCGCTCATAACGTTAGCTCCATCGTAGCCCTGCCCTCTACATTTATTTATATCTAATTGCATGTTGGTTAAATTGCTTAATATAGTATTACATAGTCCTTCAGCAGATTGGGACTCTACTTTTGTAAAACCCACAAAAGTTTCACAAATATCTATTTTGGTTACCTCTCCCAAGCTGTCTTTTTAAAATCAATATATCTTACAATTTTACTTAATTGATCAATCTTAGTTATATCCTGTGTAGTGTCTATTATGATTGAGAAAAAGGAGCGGATCTAATTTTATTTAATAAAATATTTTTAAGTGTGCGCTTAAAGTATTAATAATATCGTTTTGAATTTTTGGGAAAGATATTTAATTGAACCTTTGGGTCGTTCAAGCACTTTTTGTAATATAGGATCATAGTTACTAATTAAATGAACTAAACTTAAGAAATTACCGTTGTAACTGTCTTTTGAATCAGAAAACTTTCTCTATGTCCTCGAAATGACAGCATGCGCTGGGATAGTGTTAAAGTAACATTGAAAAGTCTGTGTAAAACATTTTTCCAAAATTCAGTTTCTTGTTTTAATAGTAGAGTATCTTTCTTATCTATGGTATAATTTTTTTCCACATATCGTAAATAAAACAACAAGTTAAATGAGATTGAGCAAGCAAATGCTCTTTAATTTTTTTGATAAACCCTGCCAATCATTAATTCCGGTCGTCCAACTTGACCTTACTGAAGCAAACAGCCAACATGGTTGACAATAAACACAATTTTTAATTTAGAATAACACAACCACCCATTTGAATTGTGTGGTAAGTTTAACGTATTGCTTTTATTTTCGCTTGCAGTTATTAAGTAATAATAGTGAACTGAAAACTTCTATTTTATTATCTTTAGGAAACGCACCATCTGGTCTACACAATCCGTAATTAATTATTTCTTTTCTTAAATTGTCATGTTGTAAAACATTGATTTTTAAAAATGTGCAAAATCGGTTGGATATTCTTTCGTCAGATCCATAGATAGTTCATTAAGTGAAAAGTACTACTCACATTTACCTCTGTAATTGTAGTGGTATCTAGTTCCAAATTTCTATCGCGGCCGTCATTATGTGATGTACTTGCGCCCTGGGTGAGAGTTTTAAAATTGTTGACGACTGCTGTTCGTCTGTAGCGGAACTAGTAGATGCTACTGTCGAAAGCCCAATTTCTTTCATAGATTGTTCTTGTTTTTCGGACTCTTTAGAAGTAAAAAGGAACTTATTTTTGGAATCTTGCTCTTTGATTCTTCCAATAGTTTCCTTTTCGTTTTTGCAGCGCCGCTTGTAGTGCTCATTGTATATTATTTCCTGCAATTTTGAATGAAATTAATTATAATGTAATTAGATAAGTAATAATTATTTAAAAGCCTTTTGAAATTACAAATAACACATACATACTTTGCTTTAAATGCTTTAATTAACAAAATATAAATGATTTTTATTGAATGCTTAAAGATTTATTTATATGTATTTCTCAGCGCGACTTCAACGATGATCAAATCAATAGTAGTTTAATAAAAATAGATATAAATACTTACGTTTAAATATGAAAGACCTCCTCTAATACGAACACAACACTATTGAGTAAAACGTACTGGAATGCTTTTTACTTCCTTTCCGTTATATATAATGCAGCTAATGCAAATACGTTGCAACCAGCTGACTAGAAACCACAAAATGAATTTCTTTCTAGTATTATATTTCTAGAAAGCGAAGGTTACTAAGCTACCTGCCATCCTGTGAATCTGTACTGTACAGACAATAGCCCTTTTATTCCTATTTAAAATCCCACAAACCAAACTAACCCTACTATACGTCGTTTAATAATGCTTTACCACTTTATACAACTTATCACTTAAGAATAATATAGACATCTTTGTTATTAAAGTTTACAGTCTCTTTCATCTGTTTATTAACCCTTACAAAATAGGACAGAACGGATAGAAAGAAGAAAGGATGCAGGCTGCAGGTGGTGTTCAGTATTTATCTTAATTATTATTTCTTGTATTTCAGCAGTTCCTAGTAGTAACATCAAGAAAACGTTCGTTAACCTGCGGTTTCTGAATTATCTGCAATATTTTCTTGACCGTTTCTTACCTGCCAAATACGTTGAAGATGAATAAGTTGAGTTTATTATCGTTTGGGCCTTCTTGCACTTGGGGCCCCCCCGCATAGCGGGGGCTGGCAGGGGTGTAGTTACGCCACTGAGTTGATGCTTTAAACGTAATTTGCAGTTGCTCTAATATTGATGTAACATCGGTTGTTTCCGCCGCTGCGGCAGTAAACGAAGTGAATTTGGTTGACATTTTAGATATTCATAAACAACTTGTTACGTTCTTAAGGAATGAAATTAGTTTGATGCACGAAAATAATAGTTTACTCAAGGATAAAATAACCAGCCTACAGCACGAAAATGCAATTTTAAAATCTACACATAACTCTACTGGTGCAAAACCTGTTGTGACAACTAATACAATTTCAACATGTGACTGCTGATAAAAAAGCAACCTTCATCTTTTAATAAAAATCTTGCTGTCAAGGATCCATATATTGATACCCTTAAGTTTAGAAAATGTAAAGGAGAGTCGTTGACCCCGGTTGATTCACTTGAAATAAAACAAAAGAGTAAAATGGAAAAGATTATACATTTAGATAAGCAAGATCCTGAGACTAATAAATACAAGGATAAAGTTTCACATAATACAGCTGTTAAGATGAACACAACATCAAAGCAGTCACAAATACGATCAGTGATTTACGGTAATAATGGAAAATCTATTATCCAGGGCGTAGAAAAAGCCATGTATAGGTCTTTCAAAATCTCAGCGACCTGCGCAGAAATCCCAAATATTACTGACAAAACTAAAGACCAAAATGAAAATATAGTATTGTGGAATGATACTCATGGCTCCAACAGCGTTAACGTTACTGCAATATAATCTTAAAATCGATGTTACCATATGAATATTTTTTATACATTTTTCATAATAAAAAATATTTGTTCTGTACTACACCACGTTACGGGTTATATTAATATTTATTAGATTACTCTGTTCTAAATCATATTTATTATTTTGATTAAATCTATGTTTATTAATGCAACAAAAAGTCACGTGCTTCTATTATGAAAGTGGCTTATCTATATTAACCTTATCTAGTCTATGTTCTTAACTTACCGCCAAGTCGATACTGCATATTCTAGACACGTAATTTTGACATTTGCGATTTCTGTCTATTTCTGTTTTCTGTATTTTGTTTAATTTACTTTTGTTAATAATATTTATAAAACAGTCTTTTTCAAGACTACACTTCGTTGTGTATTTTGAAGTTGTAAGTAAACGTTTTTAAATTTAATATTTCTTGAGTACATATTTTTTTATTTTAGGTAAGATTCGTCTTCATTATGAGCAATTCTAAAAAAATTATTCATAGCCAAGGCCGTGAGATTATATATAATCTTTACAATTATATGAAAGAGCAGAAGGATGCTGGTCAAGATATGATTTTGCTGAACAATTTGAGCAAAATAGTGTCTGAAGCAACTGGTGTTGGGTTAACAACTGTTAAGAAAATTATTAAAGAAGGCAAAATGCAGCCAGTTGGTGCTAAGTTACAATTTACCTCACCAAGGAAAACCATCAAGAGAGGTGACTACCTCTCTTGATGGTTTTCCATCTACGCTAGATGAATTTGAAGAAGAAATTGTGCGCACAATTATTTATCGATTTCCGAATACACACCATAAACAACCTACAATACAGGCTGTATTTGAAGCTTTCAAATCTGAAGCAATTAATTTCTGTGGAAAAATCACTTCGTTTAGACGATTGGTGCATAAAATGGGGTTTTGTTGGAAGAAGTGCCAAGACAATCGCGAAGTCTTAATTGAAAAACCAGAAATTCGAGCAAAACGAGTCTATTTTTTTACGAAAAGTACAACAATATCGATCAGAAAGAAGAAATATTATATATTGTGATGAAACCTACCTGCACAGTTCACATACTGTATCGAAGTCTTAAGACGATGGTTCAAATCAATGTTCAAAAGCACCATTGGTTAAAGGGAAACGTTTAATTATTATACATGCTGGTGGCAGAAAAGGTTTTGTTCCGAATAAAGTGCTAATTTTTAAGTCTGGACTTAAAACTGGCGATTATTACGATGAAATGAATCATAGAAATTTCTGTAAATGGTTACAAGATAAATTATTGCAAAATCTTGAACCAAACTCTGTGTTAGTGGTGGATAATGCATCATATCATAATGCGACCGAGGAACCGAATCCAACTACGGCTTGGAAAAAAAAAGACATGAGGTGTTAGCTACTGAAAAGAAACATACCTTTTCAACTTAAGGATACAAAATCAGAACTATATGCAAATATTAACCAACACAAGCCTCCGTGCAAGCAATACGTTGTTGATAAAATTTTAGCTGAACATGGTCATACAGTGTTGCGATTGCCCCCATATCATCAGGAATCCAACCCTATTGAAAAAATAAGGGCAATGGTAAAAAATCATGTTACTGCAAATAACACAACTTTTAAATTAGAGGATGTATGGAAGTTGGCTGAAAATAAGTTCAATACCGTTGGTCATCAAAAATGGGTAAATGTTTGTTCTCGTGTAGAGAAAACAGAAAAAGAATACCTTAGTAGGGAATATATAATAGACGACATAGAAGAACTAATAATAAATGTTAACTACGATTGTGATTCTTCAGACTTGAGTTTGCCTGATGATGATAGTGATGATGATTTTGGTTGCAAACCATTACAGTAACGTGCAATATGATTGTGTATGCTATAAGGCATTTTCAATTTGTTTGTAGTGCATATTGTTATTCATTTAAGTAAGCAACATTATTGTATTACTTATTAATATTAATAACTAATATTTTACTTGGGTGTCTGATCTAAATAATATATTTAAGGTTTTATTAAATTTATTTGAAATCATTGGACGAGTTGTATGAAAATTTCAATCATGCTGTCTAAAGTAATTATTATGACTATATAATGTAGATAGCTCAGGATGAAGTTCAAGCAGTGTATACAATTACTATTTCGCCGAAACTGTTTTGAGTGTTTATTTAACTGAAATATTTTGTATAAAAATAACTTTGTACTACCGTTACTTTTGCTAGCCAAGCCTACAATCTACAATGTCTCCATAATTATGAATTTCTGTTAAAACCGTGCTTGATGTTACCAATAGTTTTTCAAGATTCAAACAATAAACTTATTACAATCCCTCCGCGCCGGTACGCGAGCCACTACAATCAGTTGGTAGCGATGTTAAGTAATTTGAAAATGACACGCAAATAATAGATGACGTCACACAATTATATAAAATTATTTCATCACATAAAAAAGAAACGGAAATGCTACTCACATAAATTGCAGGGCTTCTTGCATAATTACTCCATGATGTCGGCGGCGGCTTCGCTAGTCTTTCGGGCGTCGACTGCTTCGCTGATCTTTCGGGCGTGGGAATTCTTGAGCCCGGTTGAATGCAAATACAATTTGTCTTCTTCCTATATGTAGACAAAAATAAGGTAAGGGAGACAGGTAAAGGTACGATAAGTTTGGAATCACAGGAAATTCTACATATCAGAAAAAGACACGATACAATACCAGCAAGCTACACTTGTTCACGTCTCGGAGGCTAGTCCGTCACGTATGCCGGAAATCACCCTCTTCCTTCTCGGCACACCGCGTCGGCACAATCTCGCGCGACGCACTATCTTATGTGACGGAAATACGCACACGTCCTTTTAAATTTATAGCGCGTAATTCTTACAAATTAAAACTTAATTGGAATGTTAAGTGCCGAATTTTCGGCACGTAACAAACTACCTATATTCCAAGTTTTATTTTTAATTAATTGTTCTAATTAAAATCTTTGAAGTTCCGTAGAAATTTACTTTTTGTTAAGGTTTATTGCGCTCATACTGTACAAGTTGTACATCAAGCCATGTCATAATATACATTACATTTTAAACATTTATAATACTTAAGGTAAGAGAATAATACAAACACTCCTTTTTATTCTTTTCTATATATATAATACAATTAGAGGCACTACAAAACCCAGTCGGCAGTATTTATAGCGAAAAATTCATCCAGTGAGTACAAGCAGAAGAATAGCAAGTTTTTCTTTCAAATTTTTTTAAATTGATGTACATTTTTTATATTTTTTATCGCAGATGGTATGTGATTATAAAGTTTTATTGGAAATATAAGACTACTTTTATAAATCATTTCAAGATGATGCTGCTTAAATCTTAGTGTATTTGCCACCCTAAGTCTGTAGGATGATATCTCATTTGAAGTTATACAGTGAGTAGGGCACTTCTTTATGTACATTACTGCTTTTAAGATATAAATTGAGAACACTGTAAGTATTTTGAGTTGTCTGAATAAGTCCCTCCAGGAATGGTTATATTTCTTGAATAACATTTTTCTAACTATTCTCTTTTGAAGTATAAATATCTCCCTAGCCTATCGTGAGTTTCCCCATGCAACTATGCTATAACTAACTATATGGAGCTATAACTAAATGGATAGTAATAAGCAACCAGAATATTTAAGCTAACATCCTCCCGTAATCTCCATATAATAAGGCATTTGCCCTTTATTTTTCACCAATGCTACCTAATGATTATACCAGTTACGACACGAATCAACTTCAATTCCTAAGAAACGAATGCAGGACTCCTGGCTCAGAAGTTTATTAGCTGAGCTTTTTATAAACAAACTATGATCAGGTAACATAGTTGAAAATAATACAGCTGTTGTTTTACAAAGATTTAAGGTTAGCCCATTTCTAGAACAGTAAGCCTGCATGTTATGCTCATGCTGAATCCTTTGATGCAGATTCCACAATGGATTTTATCCACACATACACTCTGTACGTATTTAAAAAATTCATACTTCAAACGTGATTCTTAATGATATTTGAAGAATTTTAAGTTCATTTTCCAGTTTTTTTTTCTTGACATTTTATTTCTCCTGTTAGATAGGAATAGTAACTTTGATCTTATAGCGAATATCCCATAATTTTTCTTTATATGATTTATTTAATTCACTTAGTCCCAAGAAGTAATATAAAACTCAAAAGTGAATTGCCTTTTATCATAAATTAGTTTTTAAGGTTCGGTATTTGTTTACACATTAATAATTTGACATTACATTAAGGGTTATTTTAGCGAATCGTGATGTTTTTAGGTTGAACTGAAAACACCGTGTTATATCCTTTTCTAAAGGTTTCTCACTTCCCCCATTGCGCATCCCAGGGTCGCTGAGATTTTGAAACAGCTCTACATCTTATCTCAAGGGTTGATCCTAAATATTCTATATCAGATATAAATATTCATCTTAAGAACCAGTCTATTGAAGTAGCATCTTGTGATGAACTTCAAACTAAATTCAACACTTACAAATCTTTTAAAGTAGGGGTATTGAAAGCAGATGTTAACAGGGTATTAAATCCAGGTACCTGGAGTCACCATATAATAATAGCTAAACCTTTTAGAAACAGGAATTTTAACAATAGGGGTTTTCAATAGATCATGACAAAACAGTTATTAATAATTCTGTAGATTATAGTATGATAAATCATTTAAGAATATTACATGTAGTAACAGGGATTGTTAAAAGTCAATGACCATGCAGTTGAAAATAATACTGTAGATTTTGTTACCGGAGTGAAGTTAGCTGCCAAGAGTCAGCTGCCAATCTTACGGAAACGCCCGAATGTACAGTGGCGTACCCACTTGCTACATAATGTTGTAGTAAATTTACACATCGACTTATTTTCGAAATCAGCTCGTAATATAGATATTTAAAATGCGTTTTGGGCGACGCAAACGAATTTTCATTAGCGGCCGTCCGCGAAGGCGGTAATTGCATTTTTAGAACAAAAAACGTTTTCCTGGTTTTATGCAACGAGATGTTATTTTCAAAACTAATACAAACTATAGTTATTAAAAATGGGCTTTTGGCAGCGCAATCGAATTTTCCTTAGCGGCCGTCCCCGGGGGCGGTAATTGAATTTCTAGCACATAAAACGTTCTCCTGGTTTTATGCAACGAAATGTTATTTTCAAAACTAATACAAACTATAGTTATTAAAATTAGGCTTTTGGTAGCGCAAACGAATTTTCCTTAGCGGCCGTCCGCGGGGGCGGTAATTGCATTTTTAGCACATAAAACGTTTTCCTGGTTTTATGCAACGAGATGTTATTTTCAAAACTAATACAAACTATAGTTATTAAAAATGAGCTTTTGGCAGCGCAATCGAATTTTACTTAGCGGCCGTCCGCAGGGGCGGTAATTGAATTTCTAGCACATAAAACGTTTTCCTGGTTTTATGCAACGAGATGTTATTTTCAAAACTAATACAAACTATAGTTATTAAAATTAGGCTTTTGGCAGCGCAAACGAATTTTCCTTAGCGGCCGTCCGCGGGGGCGGTAATTGCATTTTTAGCACATAAAACGTTTTCCTGGTTTTATGCAACGAGATGTTATTTTCAAAACTAATACAAACTATAGTTATTAAAATAGGCTTTTGGCAGCGCAATACGAATTTTCCTTAGCGGCCGTCCGCGGGGCGGTAATTGAATTTCTAGCACATAAAACGTTCTCCTGGTTTTATGCAACGAGATGTTATTTTCAAAACTAATACAAACTATAGCTATTAAAAATAGGCTTTTGGCAGCGAAAACGAATTTTCCTTAGCGGCCGTCCGCGGGGGCGGTAATTGCATTTTTAGCACATAAAACGTTTTCCTGGTTTTATGCAACGAGATGTTATTTTCAAAACTAATACAAACTATAGTTATTAAAATTAGGCTTTTGGCAGCGCAATCGAATTTTCCTTAGCGGCCGTCCGCGGGGGCGGTAATTGCATTTTTAGCACATAAAACGTTTTCATGGTTTTATGCAACGAGATGTTATTTTCAAAACTAATACAAACTATTACATCATAGCAAGCACCTTTTTCTGGAAATTCAATTTCACCTGCATGAGATGTACCATCCTTTGCGAAAATCATACGCAGCACCGAAGCTTGTATCAAACTCGTGTACGGGATTGTTAAAAAATTATATACCTCCATGTCGAGATGTGCTACACGGCCCTGCAACTGCTATATGTATAGGTACGTTGCTAAAAAAAAACAGGGTTAACCCACCCAAGTACTGACCAGAGCGAGAGTGTGCTTAACTCTGGAAACGTACAATCTCCAATAGACATAAATATATGCAAAATACGTGTATTAAACAAATTGGAAATTTGTAAATACAGTAATGTAAGACAGTTTATAAACAAAATATCGATACAATACAAAACTCCTCTTATATGAAAATACAATTTGTATTTAATGACAGTATTCTATATACATAGGATAGTACAAATACGATCAGTGCTTCGCCTAAGCTAATCTAACTAAAAGGACTTTCCTAAATTAACAATAATGAATTAAAAACCTATTTACCTTAAGTGTTAATTATTTGAATTGCTATTGAAAATTCAGGGTTCATGAACATCCGTAAAATAGGTTTTGTGGAATGTTATGTTTAATTACTGTTTCAGTAGCTTCCAATTTTTATTGCCGACTTCTTTGTGCGTGCTGCCATGTTACAGGCGAGGAAAGAAAGCATTATTTGAACCAAATATGGGTTATTCAGTTTCCGCCCCTAACGAATGTGGCAATTTCGCTAGTCTGATATAGGAAAATAACCAAGGTCGTCTGTCAGGTGTTATGGTAGAATCTTGAAATACAGATTCGCTACTTTAAAGTTGTCAGAAATTTTAAAAGAGTGAACTTATGTGAGTTTACAATATCAAATATTGTGCTTGGGGTAGCCGAACAAATACGTGACTTTGCCAGAGGCTAGATCTTGTCTTTATATTTCTAGATAAGCAACAGGTGCAAATACGTTATTTTGTTAGATACGTTAGTTTGCCAGAGTGGGAACGAGTTGTTAACTTCTTCGATATTGTGGATGATTGGTCTGTTATTTGAAAATCAGTTACTTCGATTTTGCGGGTCATTATTTGTTGTTATTTACCATATTAAAACTTTGTAAAGCTATACGGAAATTTTATCAATGTATTTATTGTAAGTTTATGTTTATGCAAGCAGTTTTGTTGTACATGTTATTTCTCAACCTCTGCATCTTTGGCCAGAGTTTCGCTGTAGAGAAATTTTCCGTTTTCGCAGAAAAGCCCGACAGCTTATGAAGTGGAAATTTTCAAAATATTCAACACTAAAGTAGCAGAGTCCTGGTACCGTTGGGTAAGTTTTTTATATTGTTGGAACCCTATAGTTTTCATCGTTTTGAATTCAACAATGGTAAAATCTAAATTATTATACATACGCACGTCTTTTCCTAGTATATAAAGGGCAAGCAATAATAAATTGTTTAACAACGCTTGTATCATTTATATCAATTTCAGGATCTCCTAACGGTAGTATTGCAGTGTACTTTCAATACTACTTTAAAATCTACGTTAGTTTAAGTTGGTTTCATTTTCGTATTTTGCTAGAGCATCGAGATACCTTTTTACTTCTGTCGTATTAAGCTCCTTATTGATTGCAATATTCCAATTAAGGCTTGGCTGAACAATTTAAGGTATTTGCTTCATATTGTTTTAAATTTGTTGGCGTGTTTTGATAAAAGTTGTATTTTTGGTTTTGGTTAATCTGTAGTCTTTATTGTTTAGGTTTCTAGTACGCAATAATTTTAGTTTAGCTGCAGTCTAGTTATTGGAGTATTGTTTTGTACTTTCCTATATCGTGAGATTTCACTTACCGGTTTATTTACTCCCAAAGAAATAAACAAAATTAAAAGGTTCGTAGCACCCATTGAATAATTTTGTGTTTTCTTAGCTTATTGTTCTTCAGGCCGCAGTGTTCGTTAAGACGTTGACTAATTTTAAATTCAATTCTGCATATTGTATATATAATTAAGGAATTTTAGTAATATGTTTGTATAGTTTTAATCAGTTGAATTTTTTAGTTTTAGAATTGATATTATTATTCGGATAAGAAAGAAAGTGCAATTTTCTTTTGCATATAATTTTAGTTTTCTTTGTTTGTGTTTTGTAAAGTATTTGTAAATTAGTAAGGTATTTGAAATAACTTGGTTTAAGATAAAAATTTCCTCAACTATTTTATCGAGTATCGCTATAAAGTATACACATGGCTAAAACAAGAATTTCAAAGAAACTAGTATTTGATACAATAGTTCAAGAACTTATAGAATCCAAATTACAGCTCAACGACAATATTCGTGATAATAAAGAAATAAGCAAAAGGATTGCTAGTAAATTGTGTGGTACTAAGTATGGATATGCAAGTGTTATTAATGATATTATTCATAAAAATAAATCCTTTAAAATGCATTATTATCAACAAATTACTCAACAAGCAAATTCTGGCAACGTAAAAAACCTAAATACTGACACTTTGAAAATAGCATTAGATAAATTAAAAGTTAAAATTTACCCCATGTGTGTTACCTACAACACAAACAAACACTATATTTATAGATCGCTTTGCAAAGAATTTCGTTTAAAATGTTCATTAAAAAATCGTAAAAGGATATATAGCTTGTGGAAAATTATTAAAATTTCCGACGAACTACGAACAAAAGAATCACTAACACCCTTCGGTAAATTAAATCCTGGTACTATAAAGGGTGATGAGGATGCCAGTTGCCTCCATCCAGAAACAACAAAAATGTCTGATAGTAAAGACGAACCCATTGCGGTTGACGTCTCCAATAATATTGAGCAGGGATCTTTCAATGTGCGTTGTACTACTACACCAATAGCTCATGGAGAACCCATGGACTGCTCATTTTTACAGAATATTGAAATTGTTCAATCAGACAACAATAGTAAAATGGACAATTTGGAACTCAACGTTGTCTTTGATGAACAAGGAGATAAACACGATAAATTCGAAATCACTCCGACAGATTTTGAAATACCACTTGGTTCTCAAAATAAAACTTTCGAACAAAAGGCGGAATATAAGAATTGTACTGTTTTAGAAGGTTCTTTCAAAATACCCAAAAATACCTGGAACATAATAATCCAAAATGGTAAATTAAATTCAAAGTATTATCCTTTCTATTTGCGCAACAGAATTACCAAATATGTAAATAATGTTTGTCTGATTGTTTTCAAATACCCCAAGTATTTAAAGAGCGGAGATATAAATATTAACGGACTTTGCAAACATAACAACTATAATTGTAAAAAGTTCAAGATACATATTTTCAATAACGCAGCTTATGTGTACAGTTCCTCTATAGATTATAATCATGGTAGCTACTTGACAAGCCATGTGCGGGGAGTGGAAAGGTCAATCTTTAAAAAAAATATGTTTAAAACAACGCCCTTCAATTTTAAGAAGAAAACATTATTAGAATCATGCCAAAAAATTATTGAAAAAGGAAAGACACTTCAAAACATAAAATCTGATTGTACCCTCAGAAAAATCAGATCTGAAGGATGTAATGCTTTGAGCAGAAGCAAAATGACATAGACGACATGACTCGAATGTGTGAGAATCACCCAAAATACATTAAAGAAGTGTGCGTTCCATTCAATGTAAAACTGTATAGTATTGAACAGTTTCAAGTGTTAGAAAGAAGCCAATAGAGATGAGCTTCCTTTATACATTTTGATGCCACTGGTAGTTTAGTCAGACGTCCAAATCGAGGCAAACATAACAAAATATATTTTTATACAGCGGTGGTAAGCGTTAAAGAAACAGAAGGATTTATCCGTGTTTTCTGCCGTGCACGACCCAAACTCCATTTTAAACTTATTAATGATTTCCGTTATTTTACGAAGCCAATAGACATTGGCCAGCGTTTTCAGGTATAGTAACCGATTTTCATTTGCGAATATACATGCATCTTGCAAAGCACTTAATCGTTGCACATTATTAACTTATATTAAGAAAACGTATAATATGATTGAAAGCACTAATAAACCAGTAAAACGTAGCATAATTACTATTCACTCTGCTGTGCACATTTCTTGAAAGCAGTTTGCAAGGATGTTGAGTTATTTAACATAACCAAGGAGCAAAAGCGTTTGTATAAAGAGTTAATAGCATCTGCAATTTTGTTAACAGATATGAGTAGTTTCGACAAATTTGTAATGAACATATATGTCCTTCTGAAAAGTAAATACTCCACCGTAGAGACAGAAGTTGCATTACATAACTTACAAAAACTTGTTCTTAAAATTATTCAGAAATGTTTAACGCTGTATATCAAGGTACCGAAATTGCTACAGTTGATAACAATTGGACAAAAGCAGACCGCACTTTGTATTAAAACAGCCCTTTTTACAAGCGTTTTTATACAGTCATTAGAAAAATACCCATTTTTTCAAAAGGTACAAGTATAAACAAATTTTATAATAAGGAGTTTCTTACGCTAGTTTTAAATAAATATTTGCCATATTGTTCTCTATGGAGTTGTTTGTTATTAACGGATGGTCCAAAGAGTAACGCCATCGTTGAAAATTATTTCGGACAATTAAAAAAACAAACAACTGAAGGCAAAACAAATCTTAGATGTTCGGATTTTGTAAGAATATTGAGACAAGATGTTTTGTCTTTGACAATTGAAAGCAAACTGAAGATAAAAAAAAATGTCTAACGAGAACCGATCCTGTTGAAGACGAACACCTCTCTCAAGAAACTTGGGCACGAAAATCAAACAGAAACGGCAAAACCTATTTTGCTGCAAATTATCTTAAACAGATTTCTGTGCCGCTTAGTGCAGCTACCGTTATATTGGCAGAGGACGATAAAGATCTAGTCCAATGTTCTTACTGTGGACATGGAACGTTACATGATGGTCGCACAATGTGGGTGCAGTGTGATGATTGTTTGCGGTGGATACACCAAAAATGCGAGAACTCGGAAAATAAGGATAGCACCTACAGTGGAAGATTCGTATGCAAACTGTGTACTTTGAGCATAGAGAACAAAAACATCATTAAAAGTATTTCAAAAAAATGCGAAAATTATCTAAACAACATGAAATTATCGGACGAAGAAGCTTTACAACTTACAGAAAATACTATGGGTCAAAGAACAAACGCCCTTTGGCGACAAGAAAGGAGGTTTAGGTTGACTTCTTTTTTATTTGGCAAAGTTTGTAAAGTAAAAGTAGAATCCTCTTACAACAACATTTTTAATAACTATAGTTTGTATTAGTTTTGAAAATAACATCTCGTTGCATAAAACCAGGAGAACGTTTTATGTGCTAAAAATGCAATTACCGCCACCGCGGACGGCCGCTAAGGAAAATTCGATTACGCTGCCAAAAGCCCATTGTTAATAACTATAGTTTGTATTAGTTTTGAAAATAACATCTCGTTGCATAAAACTAGGAAAACGTTTTATGTGCTAAAAATGCAATTACCGCCCCCGCGGACGGCCGCTAAGGATAATTCGATTGCGCTGCCAAAAGCCCATTGTTAATAAACTATAGTTTGTATTAGTTTTGAAAATAACATCTCGTTGCATAAAACCAGGAGAACGTTTTATGTGCTAAAAATGCAATTACCGCCACCGCGGACGGCCGCTAAGGAAAATTCGATTACGCTGCCAAAAGCCTATTTTTAATAACTATAGTTTGTATTAGTTTTGAAAATAACATCTCGTTGCATAAAACCAGGAAAACGTTTTATGTGCCAAAAATGCAATTACCGCCCCCGCGGACGGCCGCTAAGGAAAATTCGATTACGCTGCCAAAAGCCCATTGTTAATAACTATAGTTTGTATTAGTTTTGAAAATAACATCTCGTTGCATAAAACCAGGAGAACGTTTTATGTGCCAATAATGCAATTACCGCCCCCGCGGACGGCCGCTAAGGAAAATTCGATTACGCTGCCAAAAGCCCATTGTTAATAACTATAGTTTGTATTAGTTTTGAAAATAACATCTCGTTGCATAAAACCAGGAGAACGTTTTATGTGCTAAAATGCAATTACCGCCCCGCGGACGGCCGCTAAGGAAAATTCGATTACGCTGCCAAAAGCCCATTGTTAATAACTATAGTTTGTATTAGTTTTGAAAATAACATCTCGTTGCATAAAACCAGGAGAACGTTTTATGTGCTAAAATGCAATTACCCCCCGCCGACGGCCGCTAAGGATAATTCGATTACGCTGCCAAAAGTCCATTGTTAATAACTATAGTTTGTATTAGTTTTGAAAATAACATCTCGTTGCATAAAACCAGGAGAACGTTTTATGTGCTAAAATGCAATTACCGCCCCGCCGGACGGCCGCTAAGGAAAATTCGATTACGCTGCCAAAAGTCCATTGTTAATAACTATAGTTTGTATTAGTTTTGAAAATAACATCTCGTTGCATAAAACCAGGAAAACGTTTTATGTGCTAAAATGTAATTACCCCCCGCCGACGGCCGCTAAGGAAAATTCGATTACGCTGCCAAAAGTCCATTGTTAATAACTATAGTTTGTATTAGTTTTGAAAATAACATCTCGTTGCATAAAACCAGGAGAACGTTTTATGTGCTAAAATGCAATTACCACCCCGCGGACGGCCGCTCAGGAATAATTCGATTACGCTGCCAAAAGTCCATTGTTAATAACTATAGTTTGTATTAGTTTTGAAAATAACATCTCGTTGCATAAAACTAGGAAAACGTTTTATGTGCTAAAAATGCAATTACCGCCCCCGCGGACGGCCGCTCAGGATAATTCGATTGCGCTGCCAAAAGCCCATTGTTAATAACTATAGTTTGTATTAGTTTTGAAAATAACATCTCGTTGCATAAAACTAGGAAAACGTTTTATGTGCTAAAAATGCAATTACCGCTCCCGCGGACGGCCGCTAAGGTTAATTCGATTGCGCTGCCAAAAGCCCATTGTTAATAACTATAGTTTGTATTAGTTTTGAAAATAACATCTTGTTGCATAAAACCAGGAGAACGTTTTATGTGATAAAAATGCAATTACCACCCCCGCGGACGGCCGCTAAGGAAAATTCGATTACGTTGCCAAAAGTCCATTGTTAATAACTATAGTTTGTATTAGTTTTGAAAATAACATCTCGTTGCATAAAACCAGGAAAACGTTTTATGTGCTAAAATGCAATTACCGCCCCGCGGACGGCCGCTAAGGATAATTCGATTGCGCCGCCAAAAGTCCATTGTTAATAACTATAGTTTGTATTAGTTTTGAAAATAACATCTCGTTGCATAAAACTAGGAAAACGTTTTATGTGCTAAAAATGCAATTACCGCCCCCGCGGACGGCCGCTAAAGATAATTCGATTGCGCCGCCAAAAGCCCATTGTTAATAACTATAGTTTGTATTAGTTTTGAAAATAACATCTCGTTGCATAAAACCAGGAAGAACGTTTTATGTGCCAAAATGCAATTACCGCCCCGCGGACGGCCGCTAAGGAAAATTCGATTACGCTGCCAAAAGCCCATTGTTAATAACTATAGTTTGTATTAGTTTTGAAAATAACATCTCGTTGCATAAAACCAGGAAAACGTTTTATGTGCTAAAATGCAATTACCGCCCCGCGGACGGCCGCTAAGGAAAATTCGATTACGCTGCCAAAAGCCCATTGTTAATAACTATAGTTTGTATTAGTTTTGAAAATAACATCTCGTTGCATAAAACTAGGAAAACGTTTTATGTGCTAAAATGCAATTACCGCCCCGCGGACGGCCGCTAAGGAAAATTCGATTACGCTGCCAAAAGCCTATTGTTAATAACTATAGTTTGTATTAGTTTTGAAAATAACATCTCGTTGCATAAAACCAGGAAAACGTTTTATGTGCTAAAAATGCAATTACCGCCCCCGCGGACGGCCGCTAAGGATAAATTCGATTACGCTGCCAAAAGTCCATTGTTAATAACTATAGTTTGTATTAGTTTTGAAAATAACATCTCGTTGCATAAAACCAGGAAAACGTTTTATGTGCTAAAAATGCAATTACCACCCCCGCCGACGGCCGCTAAGGAAAATTCGATTACGCTGCCAAAAGTCCATTGTTAATAACTATAGTTTGTATTAGTTTTGAAAATAACATCTCGTTGCATAAAACCAGGAAAACGTTTTATGTGCTAAAATGCAATTACCGCTCCCGCGGACGGCCGCTAAGGAAAATTCGATTACGCTGCCAAAAGCCATTGTTAATAACTATAGTTTGTATTAGTTTTGAAAATAACATCTCGTTGCATAAAACCAGGAGAACGTTTTATGTGCTAAAAATGCAATTACCGCCCCCGCGGACGGCCGCTAAGGATAATTCGATTGCGCTGCCAAAAGCCCATTGTTAATAACTATAGTTTGTATTAGTTTTGAAAATAACATCTCGTTGCATAAAACTAGGAAAACGTTTTATGTGCTAAAAATGCAATTACCGCTCCCGCGGACGGCCGCTAAGGATAATTCGATTGCGCTGCCAAAAGCCCATTGTTAATAACTATAGTTTGTATTAGTTTTGAAAATAACATCTCGTTGCATAAAACCAGGAAAACGTTTTATGTGCTAAAATGCAATTACCACCCCGCCGACGGCCGCTAAGGAAAATTCGATTGCGCTGCCAAAAGTCCCATTGTTAATAACTATAGTTTGTATTAGTTTTGAAAATAACATCTCGTTGCATAAAACCAGGAGAACGTTTTATGTGCCAAAATGCAATTACCGCCCCGCGGACGGCCGCTAAGGATAATTCGATTACGCTGCCAAAAGCCCATTGTTAATAACTATAGTTTGTATTAGTTTTGAAAATAACATCTCGTTGCATAAAACTAGGAAAACGTTTTATGTGCTAAAATGCAATTACCGCTCCCGCGGACGGCCGCTATGGAATAATTCGATTACGCTGCCAAAAGCCCATTGTTAATAACTATAGTTTGTATTAGTTTTGAAAATAACATCTCGTTGCATAAAACCAGGAGAACGTTTTATGTGCTAAAATGCAATTACCGCCCCGCGGACGGCCGCTAAGGAAAATTCGATTGCGCTGCCAAAAGCCCATTGTTAATAACTATAGTTTGTATTAGTTTTGAAAATAACATCTCGTTGCATAAAACTAGGAAAACGTTTTATGTGCTAAAATGCAATTACCGCCCCGCGGACGGCCGCTAAGGAAAATTCGATTACGCTGCCAAAAGCCCATTGTTTAATAACTATAGTTTGTATTAGTTTTGAAAATAACATCTCGTTGCATAAAACCAGGAAAACGTTTTATGTGCTAAAATGCAATTACCGCCCCGCGGACGGCCGCTAAGGATAATTCGATTACGCTGCCAAAAGCCCATTGTTAATAACTATAGTTTGTATTAGTTTTGAAAATAACATCTCGTTGCATAAAACTAGGAAAACGTTTTATGTGCTAAATGCAATTACCGCCCGCGGACGGCCGCTAAGGATAATTCGATTGCGCTGCCAAAAGCCATTGTTAATAACTATAGTTTGTATTAGTTTTGAAAATAACATCTCGTTGCATAAAACCAGGAGAACGTTTTATGTGCTAAAAATGCAATTACCACCCCCGCCGACGGCCGCTAAGGAAAATTCGATTGCGCTGCCAAAAGTCCATTGTTAATAACTATAGTTTGTATTAGTTTTGAAAATAACATCTCGTTGCATAAAACTAGGAAAACGTTTTATGTGCTAAAAATGCAATTACCGTCCCCGCGAACGGCCGCTAATGATAATTCGATTGCGCTGCCAAAAGCCCATTGTTAATAACTATAGTTTGTATTAGTTTTGAAAATAACATCTCGTTGCATAAAACTAGGAAAACGTTTTATGTGCTAAAAATGCAATTACCGCTCCCGCGGACGGCCGCTAAGGATAATTCGATTGCGCTGCCAAAAGCCCATTGTTAATAACTCTAGTTTGTATTAGTTTTGAAAATAACATCTCGTTGCATAAAACCAGGAGAACGTTTTATGTGCTAAAAATGCAATTACCGCCCCCGCGGACGGCCGCTAAGGAAAATTCGATTACGCTGCCAAAAGCCCATTGTTAATAACTATAGTTTGTATTAGTTTTGAAAATAACATCTCGTTGCATAAAACTAGGAAAACGTTTTATGTGCTAAAAATGCAATTACCGCCCCCGCGGACGGCCGCTATGGAAAATTCGTTTGCGCTGCCAAAAGCCTATTTTTAATAACTATAGTTTGTATTAGTTTTGAAAATAACATCTCGTTGCATAAAACCAGGAAAACGTTTTTTGTTCTAAAAATGCAATTACCGCCTTCGCGGACGGCCGCTAATGAAAATTCGTTTGCGCCGCCTAAAACGCATTTTAAATATCTATATTACGAGCTGATTTCGAAAATAAGTCGATGTGTAAATTTACTACAACATTATGTAGCAAGTGGGTACGCCACTGTACATTCGGGCGTTTCCGTAAGATTGGCAGCTGACTGCTGGCAGCTAACTTCACTCCGGTGATTTTGTTAAGGAATCCAAAGGAGGCACTATTGTGAACTTGAACTTGTTTTGTCTAAATATTCAATTTATTTCCAATAAGATTAATGATTTTGAGGCTTTGTTAGAGCAAAGAAATTTAGATTGTGACCTTTGTGTCTTACTGAAATCAATTTAAATGAGAATGAATTGAAATTCTTACAAATTAATAATCTTACATCAGTTTCTAGCTTTTTCAAGACAACACTTATTTGGGGTGGTGTTGCAATTCTGGTTAGATCTGATTGCAAGTATGAAGTGATAAAAGCTGATATCATTAATAAATTTTCAGTGAAACTTCATGCTGAACTTGCTGCTATATATGTTAAACATTTGAATCTCGTTATAATTACGGTTTATAGATCTCCTAATAAGGGAAGTCTGGAGATTTTCTGTCAAACAGTCGCTACAATATTTAATGCTAAATGCTATGAATAATTTAATTCATAAGAATTTGTTTGTATGTGGTGATTTCAATGTGCATTTCGGAACTGATCATAAAGATGCTAAATTATTGATAAATCTTTGTGCAGGTTATGGTTTGTACTGCACTAATTTTAATACGACTCGTCGTAATAATTGTCTTGATAATATTTTTACTAATTTTCCAAATCAAGCAGGCCATGTTGTTAATACTGGATTATCTATGGACTTTTTTACAATGTCGACTTAATTATAAACCAAATTTTAAACATGAATGAAAAATTTATCAACCCATCACTACCCTGGGTAAATTTAATCTTTATACCTATGTAGAAAAAGTTAAATTGGAATTTTGTGGATGATACAAATTTAAGTATTGAAGATAGGTTCCGTAAGTTTACAGACAAAATGGTAGATGCTGCAGCACTAAGTTTTCCATTTATATTGTGTAAACCTTCAACAAAAAACAGTCAAATGGTTCAATCAAAATCTAAGATTTTTACGGAATAATTATTTACTCTCATGTGATATGTACAAATCTAAACCCAGCGAAGTACTTAAATCCTATATAAAAAAACTAAAATATTAATACAGATCTGCCACTGCCATAAAAGATGCAAAAATTAAAGCCTACGATAACTATATTCGTATAGTAGGTAATAATAATAGAGCTAAATGGAAAATTGGTAATCAAAAATGAGGAATTAATAGAAATGATTGTCACTCAATTGATCTCACTGCAAATGAAATTAATAACTTTTTTATTAATTCAGTTCAAAGCATTATAGATAAAATAGACACTGCTGATAAAGATATATTGGTTGCTTCTATGTTAAATTTTTCAGGCACTAATGATTACAAGAATGATTTGTTTATTTTTCAGGAAATTTTTTATATTTATTTACGTAAATTTTAACATCAATGAAATCAAAACATTCCAAGGATATTTATAATTTGAACATTTCTTTGACTAAAATAATGGCCAATATAATACTCCCTCCATTAAAGAAATTAATAAATTATTGTATTAAAACTGCTATTTTGCATGTCAAACCAGCAGAAAACAAAACACCTTTGACACTTCGGCTGTGTTTTACAACGCAAGTCTAAGCAGACACAAAGTAATTTCTTATTAGTTGATTATACAAAATTCCACGGTACTGAAACCTGAATATCGCAATCTCTAATTACATATAATAAACTTTCCCAAACCGATCTTTGTTTTGTGCACAATTTGACGGCAGGTTCTTCTTAAAGTGATTTGCTTCTATTCCGGACTCTCGTTATTAACAAGTGAACTAAACTTGCAGCACTTAAATTTTCTGTAGGTAAATGCGTAATAACTGTAGCGAGCTACAATTAACGCGTTTTACTAATCTAGAACAAGTAATAACAAAAGTCTTTATTACTCACTATTCACAAGTCTAATTAACAGTATTTGCCTTATTTATAGACGTTTCCAGTCCAATTAACAATGAAGTACTATCACACTAATGTTATTTACAAGCACTAATCTTCTTAACTAAATCCTTAACCATAAGTCTCCTTAACAACACTAACACTACTATTACTTATTTATTACACTTTTGTCTATTTATGTAAAAGCTGGCTGTACAATATACACGTTCATATAACACAAATTTATATTTACTATAGGACTTTCAAAAGCGTAACTAACTAATTTTACACGATATGATTTATATTCGACATTTGGATATAGAATAACTCTGTACTTCATCAGCGGTCTTATATATACCCTGAATTAAATAGATGATTCATACTGCGGTATACGCTGGAAAGTTCGAGACTTCTGTAGTATATACTTCGGTTACACAGCTTGTGTGTTTGACGGGTTGCCTAATAGTGGTTCGTAACATAACTATTACTTTTCTCTTTTTATATGTAGCATAGGTCTATAGTCGTATGTAGGTTTGATTCATTTGGGAAGGAAAATATTTTTTTAATCTCTGAATTTATAGCACTTAAAAATTAACGCAATTGTCTTGTGATACAAGTTAAATCAAAAGCTTGAAGCGTTAGATTTGAAGAACTGAAGAAAACCTTGTTCACTTCTCCGATATATGGAAATATGCGTACTCCTCTGTAATAGATTCCAACTTTGTAATCTGCATCCCAACAGTTCTGTTCGTGCTTTTGACAAATATAAATCTCGTTCCATGTCGATAAGCCTATCTTGTGAAAGTAAATGCGGAGAACCTATATTAAATGTTTGTAAACAGTATCCGTGTATTCTTCCATAAGTTCAACAATATTATCTGGCAACTTTGGCTGTGGAGAACTGGTCTGAGAACTGATTGCAGATTTGGTTACTGTACAGCATGCTTCGACCTCAGTGAAATTTCATATAGATTCCGCAAACAAAAATAGCAGTTTTTAAATTGATGGTTCTCTCCACACCATAGGCACTGCAAAATGCATTGACTTACAGGTACCGTTGAGCGAGCCTCTTAAATTTACAGTACACGTTGTGCAAATTCCATGCGGCGCCTAATGTTCTTCCTGATCTTCTATTTGCATCCAAAATAAACTCAAACTTTTTTGATTACCGCAGTTATTGCCCTTTTGTGAGATTTAATCGTAAACTCGTCACATGCGTAACAAAACATTCCTTTGATTTACATACTTTTGCGACATTCTATAAAGTCTATTGACAACATATAATGTACAGTAAAATATTATTTCTTTATTTCAATTTCATATCTATTTATAGCTGCGTTTAAGATATCAACTACTGCTCATCTTGCCGCGGCACTTGTATATCTTAAGCCGATTTCTCCAGTAATTTCTAAAACTTTCACTAGGCATTATTATGATGTTTACATTTCAACAATGATTCACCCGTCGGATTACGTTCGTTACAATGTAAACCGTCTCTAACGAATATCCTAATACTTAATGGCGATATGAAAAATTCGAGCGCATATTCGATTTCAGTGACCAAAACTACACAGAAAACACCCATCAGATATCAGGAGACAAAGATCGTGTTGGTCTGTGATTATTAACCCAGTAAGACAACTATTTAATTTTAATTATTCCTACAAATTCTATATAGGAGTATAGGTAACCGAAAATTGATTAATGCAAAACATACAACATATTTTTATACAATAATTATTGAGATTACATAAGTTTATAAAATCATTAGTTCTTGGTACTGACATTAAAGGTACAGTGTGTACGAGTTTCAAAAAAATTAAACAGTCCTGTTTTGCCACCAGTATTGAAAATTTTACTGAAAGTCTTAAAATTGGTAAATTTTGCAACAGTACTCGGATTTTGAACACCATTGCAAAAAGCGATTGTACGTGCACTCGTAAACTTCACGTGACTTTGACGGCAATAGCTTAGTACAACTTCTTTTGCAGCTTCTTCTATATCCGGTAGTATACTCGATAAATCTTCTAATTTAAGAATGTTTGTTCGCATTTAAGAATAAGTTTTTGCTTGCACTTTGTAACGATAGTTTAAAGTAATTAAGTAAACAAAATCATAAGTCAAGGCAACCACTGACGGATTTAAGCCTGGCGAGGTCATAGACGCAACAGAAATTTGGGGACCCCGGGCTGTTTTTAACCAGTTAGTTAAAATATTTTTATTTTCGTTTTCATATTTGGAAATGTATATTTTAGTTCATTAATTAATAAAATTTATATACGACAACTGAATCATTTACATTTTCTACTTCAACATACGTTAAGATGTACAATTTTCTTTTTAAAACTAAAATTAATGTGGTGTGTGCAGATTTGGTAGGTAGTAGGTACATAAATTATTGACACATTTTGATAATTTAGTGTCGAATATTTCAAATTTATACTACATATAAAATCTTCAACAACTTCTTTGTAAATATTGCATCTTCTAGAAATGTCAGCATATAGAACATCGCAAATTACTTGGTAGATATTTATAACAAAATTCTGTTTATCATCAAAAGTTGTGTAATTAACTGTTGCTTCTTCACATGGCATTGTTCGTTAATGTGCCCAATTTTATAAAAACTAACGATTGTCGGTCAGTTATTAGACGTTTACTTTAATCTCCTCCACGTCAATTTCAACAAATTAATAAAGTCTGCTAGTTTTATCCCGTACATTAGATTACATTGTACCTACACCTTGTTCAGATTTGCTACAACTATTAATCTATTGTAGTAATTTATTCCATAAAAAAGTTAGAAGCGCGGTTTCATAATCACCCAACTTCTACGTTTCTAATTTGGTAATTCACTATTCTTAATTTTAACTGCTTATTTAATTCTCAGAGCATCCTTAACATGACTAAAATTCAATTGTAATATTAATACGACATCTGCTCTTACAGACCATCCCATGTCAGACGTTCTTTTGATACTGATTGCCATATTCTGGGAAAGAATATACTACCTGCGGGAGCTATGTATCCTCCAATTTATATATATATATATATATATATATATATAATACTGTGATAAGGGGTTGTTTAGGGGTGTATTGAGTAGTAAGGGTCGTGTTGTAACTATAAATAGCAATAGGAATCAGAAAACTGCATTTATTTAGTAGAAAAATAGGTAATCATACATAATGTAAATAGCAAGCATTTAACACTCTGTATATAAACCGTTATTAATTTTAAGTAATGCCAGTGAGCATATCTTTCAACAATAGAACGCGTATTCAGAAGAAATGATCGTACATGTAATTGAGAGGTGTTCTACAATTTATAAAACAAATACGCAGTAGAAAACATAAAACCTAACAAAGCTTCAGCAAATACGCTGAAAAGATTAGCATTTTGATAAAAAAACGCATTTTCAAAGATGCATAAAATACATGAACGAAAACAGCATTAAAGTTACATCATTTATTTTGTAAAATTATCGAAAAGGCGATATCTACACTAAACAACAGACTTAAAGTTGAACGTCTGGCAAAGATAACGAACAATAATGTATCAATAGCAAATAAACATTACACGGAAATCCAAATTAATTACATCAGAAACCACTTCAAAATGCAGGGAATGTTGAAGACAGGGCCTGGTTGGATGAGATAATCTGCAGAACTGCTTGAAAACCCAGCTCACATGTAGTGGGAAAATGCTATTTAACACCCATTCTGTGATAAGACGGGTTAGTTCATAACTAATGCACGTCGAAGCTGCGTCACTGTTAACCAGAAAGCCACGCGTAAATTAAATAAATTATAATATAATATCAAGTGTATGTTACAGTGATAATAGTGCAACGATTACGAAGACTTTTTGCCGTTTTCTTTTTTTTATAGAAAACGGCTTCAAGTATGTGTCGACAATAATACTTCTGGTACATTTCTGAATATTTCAAAGCTGTGGTGTATTTCTGGACAATTCAAATATGTGTCGACAATAATAATTCAAGCCTGTGAACAATTCAAATGAGCGTCGACAATTATATTTGTGGTATATTTCTGGACAATTCAAGTCTGCGTCGACAATAATACTTATGGTATATAGAAGTTCCAATTTTAAGTAGATTCCAAGGAGACACTTCTAATCGAATTTTGGTACAATTCTGGTACAATTTTGATTTGCGTCGAAAGCATTTAAGGGAAGAGATTCAAGGCATACAAAATAAAGAAGGAGTAACAAGGGGCAACTGTACTCAAATATTAGTTCAACTAAGCAGAGCATTGGTAGATGAATGAGGACAACAAAGGGGTGTTGATCCACAACACGAGCAACATATTGCAGGTCAGATCTATTTAATTTTAAGATATTTTTATATTTAAATTTTAATACTGAATTTATTCAATTTATATAAAACTTGTAATGAAGTCAACAACAAACATTGCATACGTTAAACTTACGTAATATATCATAAAGAGGTCTAGAACGTTCCAGGTTTCTTTGGTAAAGATGTAGTTTTTAGTGACTCTATGTTGAATTAAAAGTATATAAATTTTGGGATAAATGATACATATGATATTGATTAATTGAGGAGTGTATTTAAAGAATTTCAAAAATTGTAAATAATATTTATTTTCATTATATGAAAATAATTGACTTCGTTTTTTTAATTCAAACAAATAATCACAAAGGGGTAAAAAAGAAAAAATTGATCATCGTAACGTTGTGCGCGCTGTGTAGATTAAAAAGAGCTAGCCGTGGCATAATAATAAAATTAGTAAGAACACAGAGCGGTGGCATTAAGTAAAAACGTTATTACACCGAGTACGGCATTATCATATAAATGTCCATGGCGACCCGAACGTAGGGACGAGAATATTTTACCACGATAAAATACAGCGACCTGAACAAAGAGACTCGAATTAAATCAAAATAAATTTGAAAATACGACCGTGGGATTTAAAATAAAATTATTAAATAAAACGGGGCTTTAAAGAGTTTTAATTTGAGAAAAATTACGGAAACCGAAAATTTAGAGAAGTTTTTGCATTAATTAAATTTGGATAGATTTATTTAGTATTTAAGAGTTTAGTGTAAATAATAATTTCAAAAATGGATAGAGCATCCCAAGAAAGTATAACGTTTGAAAGGAGTTCTAGCGAGGAACAACGGACTTTTCAGGAAACAAAAATGAGGGAATTTTTTTATGGCACTAAATAGTAAAATGAACAAAAATGAGGAGGCCATGAAAAACATGACCACAAAAATGGACGAGAACAGCAAAAAATTGGGTAAAGAAATTAAAATTCTAAGTGATGGATTAAGGGAAACCAACCAAACCATTGCGGAAATGAGGGCGCAAATGCAAGAGAAAATTGTGAGGGTCACGGAGGAAATCGACTGTGTATGGGATCATATTGGAATAGTGAAATCAAAGCAGGTAAAATATGAAAGTGAGACGAACGATAAAATCACGAACATAAATATGAAATTACGGAACGTTGAAGAAAACTGTGAAACCGAGTTTAGGACAATATATAGGGAAATAAGTAATTTAAAAACTAATTCAGGAAATTTCAATAGTAAGAAACCAATTAGGCTAATTCTAACAAATTTCTTTTAATTGAACAATATACTAAATTTTACGGGAACGGAAAATTAAATCCAAAAATATTTTTGAAAAATATTAAAATTATTAAACAGGGCTCAACAGACGAGCTATATAAATTAAACTTAATAAAATGGATGCTGAAAGGGAGAGCTGAAATGTGGTATTACTTAGTTGAAAGCGAAATAGAAACATTTCAACAGTTCGAACAGAAATTTCTACGACACTTTTGGGGGGATAATCAACAAGACAAAATTAAGAATGACCTGAGCATGGGAAAATATAATTCAAACACTGGAATGACGCGGGAATTATATGCTATTGACAAGTTTACCGTAGCGAAACAATTAGATCCTCCGTTACACGATAAACAAATTATAAAATATTTGGCAGGGCACTTTAACGCTAAAGTAAAAAGATATATCACAACACAGAATATAGTGGACCGAGACACATTTATAGAATATTTACAAAAGTATGATGAGTTGGAAACAAATTATAAAACGGAAAATAATGCTAGGGATCGACGCACGGATTTTAGAAGGACGCAAAGAAATACTGAGACTCGGAGTACTAATTATCAAAGGAACAATTATGATCATGGAAGAAATTTTAATAGGAGGAATTATAACAATTTTAATAAGGATTTCAGGCGAAGTAGAAATACGGGTCAGATACCAAGGCAACAGATAGAACGGACTAATCATGAGGGAAACAATAACAGAGAAATAAATAGGCAAGAAAATGAGGATCGACGGCCTCAAGCGAGGAATATTGAACGCACGCAAACAAGGAATATTAATTGCACACAAACAGAAATAACGAGTCCGGCAGGACCTTCCACGCGAAACCAAAATTTTTAGGTACGGACGAACCAAGTAAATTTCTACAGATAAAAGGATACGAACATCAGCGCGAATTTATTAAACATGAGACGAAAAATGAATTAGGATGATTTGAAAGGAACTTATTACCGATAGTTAATTTAAGGGTGGAGAATAAAATAGTGAGAGTATTGATTGATACTGGGGCAGAAGCATCACTTGTTGCGGAAGAATTTGTTAAACGAGAGAAATTGAGGGATAAAGCGATACCTATTACGAGGTGTAATTTGGTGGCACCAAATGATAAGAAATTTTCTATAATAAATGAAATGGTAATTGTGAGATGTGAAATGGGAGATGTGAAATGGGAAAATGATTTTATGGTTGTACCTGGACTAAAGATAGATATTATATTTGAAATGAATATTATAGATAAGTTGGGGTTGAAGATAAATGCAAAATGCAAGAAAATATAACTGTAGAAACTGATGGTTCACTAGAAGCAGGTATACGAATAGGAGAAACATCTGATGCAGATGCGAAATCATCTATTATAGAGATAAGTATATTAACTTAAAATTATATTCATTTATTGAACATGCACCCTGCAACAAATTACTTATCTGCAGAAATATAAGTTTAATAGAAGATCTTGTTTCTACCGTTGGAACAGCTGTTCTTCATTTACGGAAGTGGAAGTGGTTAAATCGGCATCAGATCTTTTAAAAATTTTGCCATTGCATGTGCTTGTTTTAGGACATACTTCTGTCTTGACCTTTTCTCTTTTCCGCTTTTGGAAACCGCTTTCAAACCTTCTTTTCATAATTATAAGATCCAAAAATATAGCTTTCGCAATTGTAGTAGCACAAGTGTATTTTCTTTTCTGATAATTAAAACACGCAGGTATCTATAAATGCATTAAACATCAAATAATAATCACTAACTTAGTTAGTAATTATTATTATATATTATATATATATATATATATATATATATATATATATATATATAATATATATATATATATATATATATATATATACATTCATTTGTAATAGTTGTATATTAAGTTTTCTGTTTGTTATCCATCACCTGGCGAATTTATCAACTCTGCTGTAAAACAAACCTACTTTGCTGTTGGAGTATCTTTAATTGTTAGACGTTAGAACTTAGTCTGTGTTTGTCCGTATTGTATGCTGTTTGTAGTCTTAATTTTATCCTTACATTTTATTTTTACATTAAATGTTATTACTATTTATTTGGAATCCTCCTTCATGTTAAAGCGGTACATGTATTAAAATCAAATTGTGTGTAAGTTTCTTAATATTAATTAGGTTAATGACTGTGTTTTCACTCTTAATTTTTTAATTTTAGATCTTGATAAAGACTTTATATAAGTCGAAACGTAGATTTCACAATAAATGATTATTTCATGATATATATATATATATATATATATATTATTGTGTGTGTGTGTGTGTGTGTGTGTGTGTGTGTGTGTGTGTGTGTGTGTGTGTGTGTGACGATGAGGTCATGTGAGGTCATTGAGTACCAAATTCTGTCAGAAAACCAAGCAAAACGGAGACAAGTAAAATTTCCCAATATTTAAATTTTACTTTGTATAAACGTACACGCATATTTTCTCAGCAAGACAAATGTTTTCCCGAGTAAAATAAAACACCTTCAGTAATACCATTTAACAACAAAGCGCAACTTTAATCCGTGTCGTTTTGCATATATAAAGCATAAGAATGAAGCTCAATCAAGCATTAATTGATCAATCCGTGTGTAAATATATTAATTCCTCAAAATACAAGTTCTGAGGCATTTACAAATCAAAAGAACAAGGTCACATAATGCATTCATTTATTGTGTTAATATGAAAATCCGTGTAAAGGCATTTATTACAGACTCAAAAATGGGTCGCATCTACTTTCAAAGTACTAAAAAATAACTTTATGGAAAGTTATCTTCTTCAAGATATGCGAAGCTAAAATCCGTAGTGTGCTAGAATGGAAATCAATTTTTTGCCACAATAAGCGTTATTTATTTAACAAACCTAATACGCTTATTTACATTTTTGTAGTTTAAAATACTAAATAAATTTTAGTGTCAAGATATATCATTAAAACAAGTTCCATAATGTATTCATTCTCGTTAAAAATACCAATTTTACGAGTTCTTAATAAAGCGTAGCTTTATTTCAAAGAAGTTAATTTTAGAATTTTTAAATATCTATCTATCTATTGACGTAATAAAGAGGCCACGAGAGGTCATTGAAACCCAAAGCCACCAAAAACAAAAAAAACCGAAAAAAATAGAAATTTCCTAAGATTCATTGTTCCACCTTGTATAATATAAGCGATTGTAAATACATAGCCATTAATGTGCAAAGCAAAACACAGTTCCCGTATATTTAAAAGTCCCGCTTTCAAATCGATAATACAGCCGTGTGTACAAATCTTTAAGAGATATAAACTTTACACTTTATGCAAATCGATCATTTTCAATGCGATTCAAATACAAAACCATTTATTTTCATTTCTTAATTATCATAAAAATATATTTCCGGTACTTAAAATCATTTGCTGTAAATAGCATACAATAGTCTCAGCATTACGCATTTCACTTAAAATTACATTGAATCTTGATAATGTTCTAATCTTTATAAAATATGCATTAAAAACACGTTTTGTTTGCAAAGCAATTAAAGCTTTAATTAATCATATAATTGACTTACGTGCATGTAAAACATAAATTCAATTTTAAAAAAGAGTTCTCTCAAATGTACTGGATTAAGAAAGAATTTGCGAGAGAATACGTCAATTAATAAGAAATGTGGTATAAACTAGTTAAATAAATAAACGTTTATTCTAAGAAGCAGCGCGAATAATAAAAAATGTCGTAAAAACTATCCACAAGAAAAGAGATTCGACTTCTATAAATTTTAACCTAAATAAGGCGAGAACATTTTGATAATTAAGTAAATAAGTTCTTGTTAGGAATAATTTTGTTTCAAAGAAACTTGCTGCAAATGTTCTATATTCTTTTGTATGCGAGAAAATTGTTTTAGAATGTATAGATGTTTTATGATATTGCTGTGTTTGATTTCATTTTGTATATTCCATTATTTCAGTTGAGCTAGCCAGACAAAGAAAAGTTAGAAAGGAAGATAAATCAGAAATTTCAAATTTTACAATTTGCAGTACTTGTATCACAGCACTTTTTTAGCTACGCTCAACGCCAAGCGTTATCACAGTCTACTCATTTAGCGTTAAACTTCAATTTCCAGAAAAACATTAACATTTAAATTTTTATCAAGATCAACGTTAACAACTTGACATCCTCGACAATTCACGATTTCAGAGAAGATGAGTAATTTAAATTTTTCCAATCGCAGGAAAACAAACAAACAGCTTGTCACTCAATAAAAAGTTGACCTACCGACTAATAGCAAAAGTCATCTTCAAAATTACCAATAACATCCAACAGCAAACAAGTTTGTAACACAAACAGCAAGATGGTCGGTAAATTTTTTTTTGAAAAACTGGTTTACCCCAGATGGTAATTGACCAAACAGCAGGAGGTCTTCGAGAGTAACAGGGATTATTTCTAGTCCATTTTCTAATAATAGCATAACACGACGGTTTAGATGTATGTTCAATTTAATACTAAAACGAACGAAATCAGTTTCATGCACGTAGTTATCGCAATTTCACATAAAGCAAAAGCAGATCCTGATTTGTTTTTATATTTATTTCTAAATTAGTCGTTAAATCATTTTATAAATTTGTTGCTAGATTTTTGTTTTTCTCTGTTTTTCTTGGTTCTTTTTTTGTTGCGCTAGAATAGTAAAAAAGAATAAATTTTTAGAACTCTAAATTTAACAATTCGAATTGTTGTTGAATCGACCAGATAGGGGCACGTGTTGGAAGGCTAATGTGGCTAAGTGCGACGCAAAGATCGCCGACATTCAAAACTTTTTACATCTTAACTGCACGAAGTTCTATCAGCGAGTGCCCAGAAGGAACATGAGTAACCTTTGCAGAACTCGCAGCTTTGCGCATGATTTAGACGTAAACAAAAGACACGATAGAATAATATTCGACCTGTAACAAACGTAAACCAATTTATTTGGATTTTGTTAGATGTGTTTCTTTTATATGTTAACGAAAATTAAAATACAAACTTACTCTGTTTGGGTTTATTTATTTCACTTGAAAATTTTTTAAATAAATAGAATAATACCACTATACAAGGTGGATACATATTGCACCTTATTTGTAATTTTATAAAATTTCTGAGATTTGGAAAAATAGAACGCTTCACTGGGACCATCTCGAAAGTGGCTTCTTTGAAAGCAAACTACTGCGCTTTAGAAACTCGTATATTAAATGGTTTTTTTTAGAAAAGTACGGATTTTTATATTTTTGCTGGTTGGAACATGTTTTAATTGATATACCTTAAAGAAGATAGTTAGACATTGAAGTTATTTATTATTCTTAAAGTGTATGCATCTTTACACATTAGACTTGTTTTCAGTCTGCATAAATGCAATAAAACTGATATTTTTCAGGAAAATAAATATTTACACACAGATTTTTGAATCAATTAATGCTTTATATTTTGACGGATTATACTTGTTTTAAAATTGGACTTCGTTTTTAACACGTTCGCTGCTCATGGCGCTGTTGACCAAGTTACCATAGGATGAAAGTGTGAATATTGCTTACTTTCTTTTTTTTTGAAAGTTTGATGATGACGTAATATTTTGCAATAACAAAATTTTAAATAGACAATGACGTGTGACGCACACGTGTCGTCGCCAGCACTGCACACATGTTTTTAATATGAAGTGTTCAGCGACGCATATGTGTTGTCAATAATATATTGTCATGAAATTTATGTTTAGGGGTTTATTATCTATAAAGTGTAAAATAAACATAATATACTAAAAAATACATGCAAAAAAAGAAAGTTCAGATTAGAAGTGGAAGTAACTAGAACTGAACACAATAGTAAATGTGAAAGAGATAGAGCAAAAAAATAGTCTATAAAAATACAACCGTCCATAAACAGAAAAAAAACTAAATCTACAAATCAATTATATTTGCTTTACTTCAAATTGTCGTGAAAGTCTTTGGAGCATGGATCTAAACATAGTCCTGGCAAATCTGTACATGTTTTACAATAATACATTGCGTCTTTGCGAATACCACGTTTTGAACACCAACGGCACCTTTTTCGAAGTTTCCTACCACCTGCGCCTGTTGCACATTTTGATGGAAGATGCAAGGCTGAAGGATTCTCCTTCGGTTGGTCTCTATTTTCTTTTGTAATATTCTCTACCAGCAAAGTTTCAACAAGTGAATGACGAAAATCTAAGAATGACATTTTGGGTCTAGAGAATTTATTATACAGCATGAATGAATTGTATATCATTACGTCAAAAATATGCATACCAACTTTCTTGTACCATCGAATTGTTTTCCTGTGTACTGGATAATAAGACAACATTTGATCTTGTAGATCTATACCAGACATGTATTTGTTATGCTGTGCTATCGGTGCAGGTTTCATCTTGCTCTTACCGGACCTAGATGTTACTTCTGTGAAGTTATTTTCGTGTTCGGTTGTAAGATAGAGTACCTCGCGTTTGTCTTTCCATTTGCCAACACACACATTACCTCCATAACGATGGATAGATTCGCCAGTCTTCAATTTTGCTTTACTAACTACCTTAGGTGTTTTCTTTCTTTCAATACGCAGAGTTCCTGTGCAATAGGTGCTTCTCTCCAATAATTGCCTTGCAAGTGTTACTGAGTTGTAGTAGTTATCCATAAATAGACTATGACCTTTATTACAATAATTTCGAAGAAGATGGAGAACAACATTTGCAGCATGCCCTTTACCACCTAAGTCATCACAAGCTCCAGTATAAATTTGCATATTCAAAACTGTTCCGTTACTTTCCGTTATAATATAAAATTTTATTCCGTATTTGTGCTTTTTGTTCTTTATATATTGACGGAACAACAACCGACCTCGCCACAAAAGCATTGATTCGTCAATACACAAGTTCTTTCCTGGAGAATAAATCGTGAACATTTTGTTGTTGAAAATTCCACCAAAGGCCGAACTTTGTATAACCTGTCATCGGGCCTGTCTTCGCCATCTTGAGGATTTGGTGCAAAATGCAAACACCTCAATATAATTAAATATCTATCTCGGCTCATGTAGTTTCTTACTGGTAAATTATACAAACGATCTGTACGCCAGTAATCTCGCAATCTAGGTAACTGTAGTATGCCCATAAAAAACGAAATACCCAAGAATATTAACATTTCTTCTCTATCAACTGGTTTCCAACGGCTAATTCTAGAATGCGGTCCCTGAACTTCGTGTAACAATATATACTCTGCATATAGATTTGTTTCTCTAACCAATAAATCAAAAAAATGGTTATCTGCCAGAAGATAAAAGAAGTCAATGGGTTTTCCATCACCAGGTAAGGGCACATTTAGTTTCTGTTGCCCAACAAACAGAATATCTTTTAGTAGTGGTGGATTCTCCACCCACTATAACTTACCACATTGCTCGACAGTGGGTTCAACAATTGGTTCGACAACAGAATTTCCATCGTTACTTTGATAATTGTAATTATCATTAGCGTCTTCAGCAAATTCTGCTGCGACCTCTTGAGCACCACTCCATTCACTTTCAGAGTTATGGAAAGGTTCTTCGTACGAAACAGAATACAAAGCTAATGCCTCCAGTTCATTCTCAGTTAATTTATTTGGATTACGAATTCTTAGTCTTTTTGATCTTGACGGACCAGCAACCGAATCCTCTGCCATTTTGAGATTAATAAATTTAACAGTTGTGAACTAAGGTAGCGAGAACAATACACCGTAATATTATGAACCACTCTCGCTTTTGTATAAATGCAACCTTTAACAACGTGCTCCTTCCACGGCAAAAGCTCAACTGCAGTGCACATATTGCTAGACAGCTTATAGAATTCACGGTCTTAAGCCGACACATCTGCGGCGTGCGCACTCCTATAGCAATGCTCGCGTCGACACCCTGTCGGCATGAGCATTGAACGTGTTAAGTGGTATATCACAACCTTTAGAGCGCGTTATTTTCCATGGGATTTCACTTACGTGTTAAAGAATTAATAAGCTTGGCTTACTAGACATAAATAGTGATGTAAGGCCGGTCTGAATTCAAAACGCTGTACGCGTATGTTTTTTCCATGTAACATACACGTGCACCGCTTTGAATCCAGACCGGCCTTATATACTTTCAATGTAAAATACGTGTGGGCACGTTTTGAAGTCAGACCGGCTTTATAGTACTTTCAATGGAACATACGTGTGTGAATTTAAAACACACGTATGCTACTTTGAAAAATGTAAGTGCAGAAAAAATGTGGATCTGTTTTAAATTCGGTTTCCTAGCGAGAAGTTATAAAGTAGGTCAGATGCAAAATATCGCATTCAAGTCAATTGTGTTTAATTAAAGTAGATTCTGATTTATGTTTTTTACTTATGTTTAGAGGCTGCAAATACACATGGGCCGGTTTCAATTCAAAATGTGTGTTAACTCTTGTGATAGGTTGACAAGTAGGTTGGCAAAGTACGCAGATGGTGGTAATCTGCTATATAAGGAGATTACTCCTAATATTAATTTAATTAGTCGAAGTTTACTACATATATTTACATACCTACATATACAAACATGTACATAATTGATATTCAGGGATTTAAATACAAGAAAAACGAGTTTGTGTGCAAAGAAATTGCGGTTTTGGACTTGTTGTTAGGTGATGTTTTGCATCAAATTTTTAAACTGTCAATGCAGTCTAGTTGTTTGAGCCAAGATCATATAAAACATAACGACTGGGTGACAAGGAATATTCATGGGCTTTCTTGGGATGCATCTTCAACGGCTGGAATGGTGTCATCATATATAGCGCTTTATTTGAAGCAAATTATCCGACCCGGTGAAGAAGTATTTGAGAAGGGTCTAGAAAAGAAGAAATTGATTGAAACCTATCTAATGCAAAACGTTGTAACTGATATGCTTGCACTAGGTTGTCCTAAGTTATCGGAGTTAAAAATCAACAATCGTTTAATATATAACATCCATTGTTGTAGACACAGCAATAATAATCTGCAATGTGCAAAACAAAATACCTTGTTATTAAAAGAATGGTTTGATAATAATAAAAAACAATAGAAATATTGTGTCTGTATTATTTATTTTAATATAATTTTACAATGTTAGCCTTATTAACTATTATTATTATAACAACTTCTAGCAAACATTATTTTTAAGGATCCAGCTATTGTGTACATTAGAGAAGCCTAACCATTTTACTAAGACTTTATTTCCACTCTTTCTTAGGACTTTTTCTACCAGGTATATTCCTGGATGTTTAACCTTTTGCAACTCCATTTCATAAAATGCACCTTTGATTTCTTTCTCGTCTTGATCTTCTAATATATATGTTGTCGGATTGGTTACGTTTAACTTTTTAATCTTAAAAATTTCATTTGACCAGTTTGGCGTGTAACCTTTCGTAAATGCTTCCCTGTGTTTACTAATCCTCACCCTGTCTTTAATTGAATATTTTGGTATTTTGGTTGCAAGTTTGATGTGGGTAAATGATGATTTAAGAATAGTTTTTTCATTTAATTTATCAACTTTTACAGGTTTGACTCCGATAGTACTGTGAACTGTATTGTTGTATTGTTTCACAATATTTCTTAAATTTTTTATCCAATTGTAAGAACCGTTCAAATTAAACAAGCGCCACATTTTTCCCTTTATAGTTCTAATTACACGTTCCACAATGCATGCTTTCTTTGTAGAAAAAACACTATAATGGTTTATGCCATATGTCTGCATTATGGATTAAAAGTGTTTGTTATAATATTCTTTACCAAAATCAGACTGCAAATTTCTTGGTGGATTTTTAAATTTATTTAAAATTGTTTTCATTGCAGCAGTAACATCAATACCCGTTTTAATTTCAAGTGGTACAGCCCATACGTATTTGGAGAAACAATCAATAACTACTAAAATGTATTTAAATTCTTTGTTTTTATGCGAATATGGTAGCATTTCAATCAAATCGGTCTGAAGAAGGGCATTTAAACCTTTTACTATCACTTTGCGTCTCTTGAAATTTATTCTTGCTGGTTTATAAAGTTCATTTACTATATCCTCTTTCACTTTTGATTGAGCAACTATCATAATACTTATTTTTTTCTATTCAAGATTTATTAAATACAATTAATAAATACTTCTATGTTTGAATGTCGAGGGCTCCACTTGCCTTGAAAGGAACTTTTAATATAAAATCAAGAAACATTGTGGTATTGTTTATGATAGCACCGCTGGCACGAAAGCTGATTACATCCATACGTTTAAGCAAAAATCCTTGTAACTGTGCAATTATATAACTTTTTTCGTTTATAAGAATTTCAATGTCTTGCGGGTATCCTTTAATATTCTCAGTGACTGCTTCCTCATAAGGAAATTCATAATTATGTTTAATGTTGAAAATAAGGAATGTCTTGCAACTGTCGAGGAATGTACTAGAGTAAAACGTTGCTACTACCGTGTAATGTAGCATATGTAACTTGTACTCAATCAAGGTTTCAAAACCTTCATTTTTGTTTTCATATTCCTGTTCACTTATATCTATTTTACGGTTATTTAAGTGCCTTCCTAATTTGTCAATTGTCATATCATCTAATCACTTTCGCCTCGCGCAATTCTTCAATGATCGAATTTATTTCGTTGCCGTGACCTGTGTGTCCAGCAGTCTGAGATGAAACTAAAAGCCGTAATCTATCAACAAGTTCATTGGGATCATTCCAATATAAATAATCTATGGCGTTATTTGATACTTCCATTGTCATACCGTCTCCAAGACGCTTTCTATAGGGTAATGTTTTAGGTCTACGGGGTGTTTGGGGAAGTATGTTTAATGTAGATATTATATTTTTGTATTTATATGAATTATTACCCTGAATTTGTTCTGTTTCAGAATAACATCTTCTATTAGCATTTGTTCTTTTCACAATATCAAGTTATGACTTTAGATCTTGCGATCTGTACCCGACAGGATATTTTTTAAACAGTAGTTCGTATAATCCAGGAGTACCTTTATATTTCAAATCATTTATTAGAACATTTTCATCATCCAACGCGAAATTCGAATTGCCTATCATAAGACCATTTGGATCAGGGTTAAACCTAATACCATATTTATGATCAAATTCGTTCTTAACATCTTTAAACATATTGTAAATATATTCTTGAGGTAGCGGATGTAGCTGTTCGAGATAATGTGTCATACCAGGTGAATCGGCAAAGCTTTGTATATATTCCTGGGCTTCTTGAGCATTTCGATTAACTTCTGCTTCGTATTCATTATCAACATCATCATTATCATCATCTTCCTCTATGGCATCATTTTCTATATTCGGTATATGCTGAGCAATAACCGGCGAATCAATATAGTCAACGTTCCTTTCTAGCAATTTAGGTTTAATTTTTTTTACACTGCTATGAGGCAGTTCTTCTTCTTTAAATTTTTCTTTCTTTACCACACTTTCCCCATCCAGTTTATTAGCAATAGTTTCTAATCGCGATGTTATGGGTAAGATTGATTCCACTTGGACGCAATTTGTTTTTTACAATGTTTCTTTTCTTAATTAAAATTCTTTTAAGTTTTATCGCCTCCTTGTTCATTGCGTAAAAAGTTTATTGTAATAAAATAATTCTTGAATACTAACGATACTTGCGTCTCTCAAGGTTTAAATATGTATGAAGTGATCAAAACCTATTCGGTACCTTCCGTGACCTGGATCACTATCTTTGTATACAACTAAGAAACCGTATTTGTCTTGCCAACAAGCAGCACATATTTCACGGAATTTATCATACTTCATGTCAGTATTGACGTGATCGTCATATATGTGTTTTAAGTTTAAATTATCTTGTTTAAATAAAACTAAAAGGTTAGCATTATCACGTAGTAAGTGCTTAGGTATACGAGTATAACTTTGACAAAGGTAAAAACTGTGTACTTGCTTATGACGCCCCATACTAAAGTATTCCCTAATGATACCTTGTTTATCGCAAGCTACATCATCAAAAACAAATATAGAATTATTTCGAGCATCAGATAGTGATATAATATTATCAGAACTGGAAAATGTATAATATTTGATCCCTTTTATTGGTCGCAGTAGACTTTCAAGGTATTGATACTTTGGTTGATAAAGTGATTTAGAATAAACATATACGTTTTCAAACTTTAAACCATTAGGATGTTCTATCAACCCAATCATAACGTTGGTTTTACCGCAATTTGATGGACCAACAACTAGACATCGAATAGATGAAGGCAGAAGAACGCTATGTTTTTTTTTAGCTAAGAATTGCACGTCAATGTCATTATTGTTTATGGTTGTAAAAAAGTGGAATTATATATAAGAAACGGCGAGTATATAACGAATCATTAATTCACAGCTTGAGAGGACAGTTGTCCGCTAATGATTACCTATAATAATTCTAAAACTACTGGGAACTGACTGTTAAATGCTGTTATTAACAATTTACCATTTGAAGCGCATATTCCGGGTTACAAATTTTGCGGTCCGGGTACAAAACTAATCAAACGGTTAGCTCGGGGAGACAAGGGAATAAACAAGTTAGACGAGGCTTGTAAGGAGCACGATATTGCATACTCCAAAGAAAAGGATCTATCTAAACGCCATCAAGCAGATTCGTAGTTAGCTCGGTTAGCTACAGAAAGACTAAATTCTGGTGATTCGTCTTTAAATGAAAAAGCAGTAGCATTTGGAGTAGCGACCGCAATGAAAGCTAAAGAAAAACTTGGTATGGGTGCCTGTGCATCACTGAGAACAAAAGATATCAATAAAATAAGAAATCTGATAAAGAAATTTAAAATAAGAAGTACGCTAGGTATTAAAAGTATTATCAAACAAGCACGTACAGCATTAAAAAAGGCTAAAAGATCTAATATGGATGCAATCAACATAGCAATTAAGGCCGCCAATACAGCAAAACAAAAGAAGCATATTAAATCAGCTCGTATTATATCAATTCCTAAAACAGGAGGTTTTCTACCACTAATACCAATTTTTGCAGGCCTAAGCGCCCTTGGTACTCTGACTGGAGGTGCAGCTGCTGTTGCAAAAGCAGTTTCAGATACTAAAATAGCTAAGGAACAACTAGCGGAAAAACAACGTCATAACAAGGCAATGGAGGACATTGCAGTCGGAAACGGCATGTACATCAAACTTGATAAAAAAGGTTTTGGTCTTTTTTTAGCCCCTGCAAAACCTCAAAGGAACGCAACTTGATTTTATCTAATCGAGCACTAAGCAATGTAGAATTAATAGAGTTTTTTAAACAATTAGAAGTACCATATTTCCAGGAGTGTTCATGAGAAACATTCTTCCCAAGAAAGTTAATTAAAAAGAATGTGGTATAATTAATTTAGATGGAATAGAAGGTTTAGGCACGCATTGGACCTCTTATAAAAAGTACGGTAGTAGCGCTATTTACTATGACAGCTACGGAAACCTGCGACCGCCAACAGAGTTGATAAGTTATTTGAATAGCGGGGGTAAATGTAAAATTCTTTATAACTTTAACCAAGAACAATCGTACGGTACTGTGTTTTGCGGACATTTATGCTTACAATTTCTAAGCAGTACATAAAACTGCGTATGAAGTTGTCATGTCGTACACTTTTACTCTAACGAGAAACACTTCAGTTTTAACAAGCAACTTTAATCAGCTTATAAACTAGGATAACGATTCGGAGTACGTATTAGGATTAACAAATGTTGAGTTTTATAACACAATTCCAAACATAGAAAAAGGAATAAATAATAAATTTTATTATGGATCTAACGGAGAATTCATAGAAATACCTGAAGGTGCTTATGAGATTAGAAAAATTAATAAATATCTTCAAAAAGCTGTAGGTGATAAAAGATGGCGTGGTCGTATGGAACAATCACGAAGCGCTAGAAAGACGCCAGTGTATATAGAAATTACAGCTGACAATAATACACTTAAATGTAGTATTAAATGTAGTGAAGATGTGGATTTTACCAAAAAGGATTCAATTGGTTCTCTACTCGGTTTCAATCCACGAAAATTGATAGCATATGCCACGCATCAAGCAGACTACGCGATCAACATTTGTAAAGTGAATGCAGTTTTAATCCATTGTAATATTGCAAGTGGATCCTATTTAAATAGTAAACCAGCCCATGTAATACATGAATTTTTTCCTCAAGTACCTGCAGGTTTTAAAATTGTCAAGTGCCCACCAACGATTATATATCTACCAATAAGGTCACATATAATAAATGAAATAATAGTTAAAGTGTTAGATCAAGATGGAAATTTAGTTAACTTCAGAGGAGAACTGCTAACTGTAAGGTTACATTTAAAAAAATCTGCAATAGCCATGGGTATTAAGTATAATGCACGCAACATGTCAAGAATTGCTATAAATGCTGTAAGTTTCAAAGCAATTGACACTCGATTGATTGTTTCAAGACCGCTAACAACACAAAACCGTCAGTTTCTACAATCGTTAGGACTGCATTTATTTAATTAAAAAGTAGAATGAATAGTGAAATACTGAACGTGCGTGAAAAAGTTTACTTCGACAATGCAATTGTTAATATTGAAAAACATCCTCATCAGCCTTATGCTAACACATCTTTAAACAATAATGATGAAATTCGAATCCCTATACAACGACAAGATGCATACACCTTACCATCGAAGAGTATGCTGTACATAAAAGGCAAATTAATTAAAACAGATGGAACGCCGTCTCAGACAGCAAAGTTTGTAAATAATGGGGTTTTGCTGCTTTTTGATAAAATTAGATATGAGATTGGTGGTGTCATTGTAGATCGTGTTCGGAATCCTGGATTAATGTCTATAATGAAGGGATGTGTTTCATATAATAGCAATCAAAGTAAACATTTACAAAAGCTGGGTGGTTTCCTATGGATGATTCGCAAGTAGTTGATGCCAATGGGAATTTTAATGTTGCAATAAACTTTTCAATGGTTCTCGGATTATGCGAACATTTTAAAAAAATTATTTTAAACCTCCGCCATGAGTTAGTTTTATTACGTTCTAGTTTTGATACTAATGCTATAATTAATCCTACACCCGATGAAGAAATAAAAGTTATTTTAAACAAAGTTTTATGGAAAATGCCGCATGTAGCCGTTCATGATACTCAACGAATTAATTTAATAGAATGCGTTGCACAATATCAGGATTTGCATATTCCGCTTAGAGGATGGGAGTTGCATGATTATCAACTTCTACAAGAAACGCAACGTCATACATGGAACATTAAAACAACAACACAATTAGAAAAACCAAGATTTGTGATTGTTGGTTTCCAAACCAACCGAAAAAATAGATACATGAGCAACTACAGTCGTTTTGATCATTGCTATTTAACCAACATGAAACTCTATTTAAATTCAGAAATTTTCCCGTACGATAACTTAAATTTGAAGTTCGAGAATAAACAGACTGCGTTGTTATATAAGATGTATGCCCAGTTTCAGCAATCATACTACGAAAAGGAAAATGAGCCACTTTTTAATCCTGAAGATTTACGAAGTATTGCACCATTAGTAGTCATAGATTGTTCTAGACAAAACGACGCGTTAAAATATGGTACTATCTATATTAGATTAAAATTTGAAACTAGCAGAAACGTTTTGCCAAATACATCTTGTCATTGCCTTATACTTCATGATAAAATAGTCAAATACAATTCACTCTCAAACAGCATAAGAATATTATAATTACTTAATTATTATTATTACTGTACCTTTACAAATTATGAAAAAAAGAAAAAACAATAAATTATTTAGCAATCACAGTCTATTTATTATTATTTTACATGTTTTTTTTACAATATCAAATGTTTGATTGTTAATGGGTTATAATAATAATTTTTGCTTAAATATTTTTTACATGTTGGAATTATTAAGTGATTTAGTAAACAGTCATAAACATTGTCAAATTTAAATAAAAGTTTTGTTATACATTTCTCAAATAAACTAACTGGTATGTTATTAACAAACTGAATTTTTTTTAACAGAACTGTTACTACTACTATTTTTTCTCTTCAATACATTTATACTAATATAGTTCAACTCGGACAGATTGAAAGGTATCCTATTTTTAGACACATCCAAAAAGAAAAACGGTGTACTTGTGCAGGTATAAACATAACACTGAAGTTTTATAAGTAAAAAATATTATATGTTAATCGGGATAAAATAAATTGCATTCTTTATTTGAGCCAGTGGTTGAAGCTTTACAAGTCATTTCTGAGTGTATAGTTATACCCCCAAGGTTTAGTATCAGTAGTTGAGGTACTAAGAATTCTTTTATCATCACTTGGATTAAGAACAATTTTGTTTTGTTTAATAGTAAAGACATCATATTTTACTGATCTAATTAAACATTGCTGTTTCTGTACAGTCTGTTTATAAAACAAAGCATTCTTATAATCATCAAAAGAAATTTGCTTAATACTTGCTAAGGAAGATCCTTTTGACTTTTTTATTGAACTGAACTCTGTAAGTGTACATTTTAGATCTAAGCCCTACAAACTGTAGCATGATATCACCATTGTTTTCATCTTTCATAATACCAGGAACCTTTTTATTTGATAATGGGATAAGATATTTGTTATGGGGGTCGTAATCGGAAGTATCAAATCTATGAATATCTTGTTTGATATAAGAGTAAATATCTTCAACGCTAAACTTGTATATCGAACTATCCGTATCTGTGTACAGCAGCTTTGCTTACTTAGCAAATTGCGATTTTATATAACTATAGTGAAATTCATATAAATAGGTTTTTGAAATATCTAGAATAGAGAAACCTACATAAATGGGTTTGTTTAAATAAACCTCTAATTTATTCATTTCTATTAAGACCAGATCTTTGTCTAACACAGTGCAACTGTGAAAATTAGGTTACGCTATGTAACTACGAGCTCCAAACCGTCCTTCCCATTCGGTCACTAATTTCACATCTTTGCATTTCCGTACGTTTTCTATAAACCGAATTTATCATATTTTTATAAAAGCATATACCGAAACTGTTTTTTGACTGTTGTCTTAATTTCGTATTCAAATCAATGTATTCTTTTAACCAAGGAGCTTGTTTAAACCGATGAACCTTATGAATCTTTTTCAGTTCTAAACCGTAGCTTAAAAACATTTTTAAATTCTTGTAGTGAATAATATAGTTGAGTTTTGGATATAAAGTTGTAAGTAATTTCTTTAGGTTTGATTTATTAGAAGGTACTGGTGGTATCATATGTTCAGGCGCCAACGGTAAGTCACTGTGAATTTCATGTAAAGATACTAGGTAGTGTAAATTGCATTCAAAAATATATCCTACATCAGAATCATCGGGAATATTAAGTATGTCTAAACGTACTATATCTGGATTGGTGCCATCTAAAAATTCAAATTCTCCATATGGAAGATATTCAGACATTGCAGCCCCATATAAATTATTAACATCAAAATACATTAAATATTTAGAATCGAAATTCGGATCATAATCTGCATTCATATATTTGTTATTTGCTTTGGCATATCTATTCGAACATTGAGAAACGCCACCACGAATTCCCCGTTCTAAAAACATTATTTTTTCAATATCAGTAAGCAACTCGAGTTGAACGTTCGTCGTTTTTAACATTGCGTCTAGAGCTAAACCAGGAGCCGTAAAATAGTGAAGTGGACCTAACTTATACGTGAACATGCAAGTTTTTCTAAAGTTTTCAAATATGTCAGTCAAGAGCAGTACATCTGTTTTTAAATATAGATCTGAATAGTCCCCTAGTGTTTTTATATTAAATGTTGCCAAACGTGTTTAGCATGATTGTAGTCTTCATCTGAGACTTCTTCATTGCGCAAACGATTAAAGAATGCTGTTTTACAGGGTAAATTGGTTTCATTGAGCCTATCCCAAGAGTTAATATAATCATATGGAAATATGCCTTTACGCGTAAGTAACCGAAACTCATTATCAGTGTTACAATTTTCCCTGGTGATGGATTTTTTATTATCATCTAAGTAGGAAGCTAATTTTTCGATGCTAGATGCCATAAACCTGAATGAATCGATAAATCTAAAACTAACTTTCGTACCTTTTACATATTTTGTAAAAGATATGTATTTTTCCTTATTTATTGGTAGAATTCTTAACGAACCTGAAAACCCTAACGCGATTTTTTTAATAATGAAATGCGAATCGTAGCCTGATAAGTTATGAAAAACTACTGGTATCATATAAGAATTATGATAATTGATGTTGCAATCTTGATGAGCCGCTCCTCGAAATTCACCTGTAAAGTGACAGTGATCGCAAACTCTAATATCATCTATACTAAAAGGTTTATTGCAAATGTGACTGTGAAGGGCAAATTTAAATGCTGACTTTTGTTCTTCTGTTAAATGATTCATAGGTTTTGGGTTACAGAAAATTTTATTAGTCGTTTCTGAAATCAGTTTCAATTGAGCAACAAACCATTCTATACAATCCTTTCCGCGATACAATTGAAATTTTAAATATTTATTATCATACGAGCATTTCAAATAGTACGCTACACTAAAGGGTATATGCCTTTGGTAACGGACTGTGTTTAATATTACCTCCGGCTCATTGCATGGTTCTAATATACTTTCGAGATCTGCATAAACTACAAATGACACTTTTTCTTGGTAGTGGAAATGTTTAAATGTTAGATACTTTTCGGATTCTTTGGGTAATCTTATTGAGCAAGTATTCTGTTTTTCACAATGATTCGAATGATGGTTAAGTAATGCTGCTGTACTAAAATTATTTAAACATCTATAACAAAAAAATTTTCTATGGTGATGTGAAGACAACTGTTTTGCAAATAATTTTGGCATATCCTTAATCCAAGTAAAATGAAGGTGATTCTCATTAGCATTTGTCGAACGAGAATATTGTAAGGAATCATTATTTAAAACTAACAGATTAATAAGTTCTATTTTTCCTAAATTTTCACTTAAACAAAAGACAGTATTTTAGTATTTTCTATACAATATAGGTTAATTGCGATATTGTTGAGCTTCTCAATTTTTTTTATGTTTTTTAATGCGATTGGCAACTGAATTGAATTGTAGCGTAATACTGTATCAAAATGTGGATTGCTAGATATTCTCTGACTATTTTGTTTAGCAGGATATAAAGCGGAAACCAAGGCCCAAAGAATGCAATGTTGGTCGTTATTTATTACATTTACCACAGCTTGTTTTTTTGCTATAAAGTCCGGAACTGGAACAATCGTTGAACACCCTCCTTTAAGCGGATCATGATTGTTTATATTTACCTTCAAGTGTAAAACTTCTTGGATTGCCCAACCTGAATCCTTTTCACTAAATTTCTCCAATCGCTTCGAAATCTTGTCCAATACGTTCTCCTTATACCACCACTTGAGATTGGTGTTTATATCGATGTGACGATTTGCAGTAGGAAACATCTTCAAATCTATTTCACCAGTTGTTTGGCTTAACAAAGTTAGCGGACAATATTACATTAACTTTCAACATTGACTTTTTTAAGCAAGCAACAATCTTACGCTTAAAACTAGCAAACGCCTTGTCTAAGAACACTAGAGGATCTTTATAACTTAAATTGGTAATAAGTCCCGTAATTATTCGACTTCCAAAACATGATTGTACATTATGCCAAATCAAATGTCGAATATGACCTCTAGAAAGCGTTGCATCAATACCTTTACCTTGATATTCCAAAGAGCGTTTCAAGTGCCTCAGTCGTACAAGGTAACTTTTAAGATGTGGCAAATTCGATTCCAGCCTGCTAGGATTTTCCTGGCGATTGTCTTCGTATACCTTATTTTTAATCGCAAGCTTTAATAAACTTATATTTGTTTTTATAATTATCATGTGTTTCATAATTGCATCAGTTGATCTGATTAGATTCATACATTTCACTGTTATTTAAAATAGCACTACTAATCTCGGTTACCGTTTCAGAATTCATGATTCTATACAATCACTACACTACACTACACTACTTAATATATGTAGAGCTTTACTGACTATTTATACAAAAATATCATCTGACGTATATATATATATATATATATATATATATATATATATAAGGAAGGAAGAAATATTATATATTGTGATGGAACTTACTGCACAGTTCACATGCTGTAGCAAAGACGTGGGGTGATGATTGAAATCAATGTTTAAAGGCACCGTTAGTTAAAGGAAAGCGGTTTATTATTGTGCATGATGCCAGCAAAAACGGTTTTGTTTCTAACGGATTGCTAATTTTTAAATAAGGACTTAAAACTAGAGATTATCTCGATGAAATGAATAATAGACATTTCTATAAATGGTTACAAGATAAATTATTACAAAATCCTTGAACCAAACTCTGTATTAGAGATGGATAGTGCAGCATATCATAACGCAACTGTGGGACCAAATCCAAAATGGGCTTGGAAAAAAGGATGCATGAGGTATAGGCTATTGCAAAAAAAAACATACCTTTTGAGCTTAAAGATACAAAAACAGAATTATATGCATCATATGCATTAACTAACATAAACCCACATGCAAGCAATATGTTGTTCATGAAATGTTAGCCAAACATGGTCATACAGTGTTACGATTACCTCCATGTAATCCTGAACTCAACATCCATCGAAAAATATGGGCTACAGAAAAAAACCATGTTACTGCACATAACACTACTTTTAAATTAGAGGATGTATGGAGGTTGGCTGAAAATAAGTTTCATATTGTTGGTCAACAAGAATGGACAAATGTTTGTTGTCATGTAGAGAAAATTGAAGAGGATTCCCCTGCCAGGCCAGGAAATATATAGTAGACGATATAGAGAACTAATAATAAATGTTAGTAACCATGGTGATTATTCAGACTTTGGTTTGCCTGATGATAGTGATGACGAGCATGGTTGTAAACCGTTACAGTAACATGCAATAATTTAAATAAGCGACATTTTTATATTACTTAATAATATTAATAACTATTACTTTGCTTAAATATCTTATCTCAATACTATGTTTAGGGTCTTATTAAATTCATTTGAAGCTATTTTAGTAGAATTTATAATTGGAGAAATTATATAAAAATTCCTAATCATGCGGCCATGATTAACAAATAACAGAGAGCTAAATCAAGTGGTGTTTTCAGCTATTTATTCCTCCAAACTGCTGTAATTAGAGTGTTTTTTTAACTGAAACATTTATAAACAAATAATTTGTTTTGTATTGTAGTAAATTTTAATGTCAAATCCTTCAAATATCTCTATATCAATAAATTTCTTCATTCTTAAAACCCTACTTGGTGTTTTTAGGACGAACTGAAAGCATACTTTTCTGTAGATTTCCACTTCCTCTATTGCGCAGCCCAGAGTCGTTGAGATTTTCAAAGACTATAATTTATGGTAACGAGACAGATTGAAATGACATGACCTATCAATAAATCGCCTCCAATTATCATTGGTGACTTGATATTTACTTGAAACATTGTAAATGAAATATGATACATGGAAATAGCAATAACTGTCAACGATTGCTGCCACTTATCACTAGTGACGATATTTCTTTCAAAAATTGTAAATAAAATTAAATTATGTGTTTGATTGACTGCGGAGCACTAATCTGCGAAAAAGTCATATATTCAATTCAGCAACAAAGATTTATTGCCTTGACTGGTTCAAAGTTCGGCTTAGCCTCGCTTTGAATCTCCAGCCGTGGCATTCAATCATCTGCTTTGTTGCCATATTAAACAAATAACAGTTTTCTGTTTGATCTATCTTTAGTCCATAGTATTCCAGACGTTATTTATAAGAAATTGCAATTACGTTTTCTGTGCAGCGTTTGAACTGTCTGTAATATGTTATGTATACTTTATGATCGGAATCCATCCGAATAAAATTTTTGTTCCATTTTTCTTTAAACAATTAAAACATCTAAAACAACTGTACATAATTAGACAACTATTTTTATTTTTGGCTGTTTTCAATTACCTACACTAAAATTGCTTTCATTTCCTAGTCATTATCTACGCCATAACTTTCAAGCAAGTAATTAAATAATAGTATCGTGACTACAAATAATTATAATTTAACGAAATCCAAACTATTCTTCTCATCTACCATCACTAGAAAAAACATTCTAATGGAAGCAGCATAGTTAGAAAATATTAATTGCATTTCACACTGGTTATCACGTTTTATTTTCTGTTTTATAAAAAAAAACTTTTACCCGCTCTCGAGCCTATTAATTTAGCAATAATCATGTATAAGGAAAATTTTGTTTTTAAATCCTAGACAGTCAATACAATCATGTTTTGCTAAGAAGTGGTATCGTTTACACGGTTATTTTAAGAAAAAACAAAATGTTTAAAACTAACTTATTTGAAAGTATCTTGCATTAATAACTTTTCAACCAAATGAATAAAGAGAGCGTAGCAATATTTAATTACACGCTACTTTGATAACTTCACTACGAAATTGTGTCTACATTGAAACGTAATTTGGAACCTCACCTTGCGGTGAGGTGGCTAACTACAAAATTCCTTTCCTAAAACAAGTTGTTAAAAGAAAGGTAGTCCTCCGACTTAGCTAGGGTTTATTCTTGAGCAGGACTATGGGAGATGGTTGTGGGTCTTAAAAAACTATACTCCATACAACGCTCTAAAGTAAATAAAATTAGAACACCAAATAGAGCGTCACCAAGTCTTAGGCTCATAAAAAACAAGGGAGAAGTAGGAAACCTCCAGAGAAAAATATCATCTTCACTGTGTAGACACGGATATTAAAAAGGAGTGCATAGCACCTGTAATAAAACAATATAGTTAGGGCAAAGAAAGGACATAAGAGGCGTGCTTTTAGTGCCGGCCTATTGCAAAAGAAGCAACATATAAAATCATTTTCTCTAATAAAATATATTTATTATTAAACCACACTATTGAAGCTATTTAAGTATTACTATAAGGTTACAAAAAACCTTGTAGTTTTAAACTCTTTCTAATACAAGATCCAACTAGTATTACTAACCTAGCCTGATAGGAAACACTGTAAAAATGATTACCAATAGGTTACCATTAAACCTCAAGTATTTAGCAATATAGTAGATCAAAGAATTGCATTAAGTTTCAATAGCTTTGGACGCATCCGTACAAAATATAACAGTAAATTTAGTTTAAGTTATTCGTTTAATAAATTTTTATTCTTTTTTACGTTTAATAATTTCATTTACAAAATATACCACAAATATTCATAAAAAAAACAAAAGCTTTCAGAAAACGGCAGCAATTTAATTTTAGTGGAATATACTATACTATCTTTACTAAATCTATATATAAACAGTAACTTTTCATACAACATAATTTATGAGGTCTCTTTATGTCAGATCTGTACATTCGGGCTCACAACATTGTTGGCACAACAACCAGTATTTTAAATTTTAGGATAAAAATATTTACCACTTTCAAGTTTTAAAACTATATGTTAAACGTCACTTCAAAGTTAAACAATTCCTTAAAATATGGGTCAAAAAGCTATACTAAATCACATACTAGGCTATGAATACTCTTAACAATCTACTTAAGTTTTATATATTAATTTTTAATAATTATTTGCTTAGCCTGTTATTCAAACCGGTTTTAAACTTCAAATATTACTTTAAATGCAAACATTAATTTTTCAGGGGAAATTTTGTTGCATTTTAATAGAGACACATATTTGTTAGATTAACATTCTTATGTAATTGCATCGACTTTCTTTGTCAATTTTTAAAAGGAACAGGTGGCAAGACAACAACTATAAAACTAATAGCTTACCTTGGATTGTTAAACAAATGAGGAAAGTTCACAATATAATACAAGGAAACCATATATTTCTAATTGAAACAGGCAGACTTCTTATAAGAATTTTCTGGAACCGCGAATTACCAACGAATTGAATACTTATGCTGTTTTCCTTTACTTTTTGAAGATAAGTTGCTAATTGAATTTATTCTTCGTCATCCACAAACCAATAAACTGTAACGACCTAAATCATAAGACCATATATACCTAGGAAGAATTGACCTCGTGGCACAGTAATCTTCTTAAAACCATCCGTTAAAAACGCGGTAATTAAAATTAGAAAAACAAATCAAACACCTGACTACCGTTAATAGAGATCTTCCCAACCAAAGGTGCAAATTTAAATGGCGATACGCATCTCGCACATTCGGTTCCTTTCAAAACCCATCTTACTAGTTTTAAGAATCGAGAGCGAATGCTGTCCGGTTTGCAAACTAACGAAATGACTTCCTGTTGTCATAAAGATCAAAGTTCAAACCATACGATAAAGCATGAGTAATTATTATTTATTTTAAATATACTCTACTCCAAAATTGGATAATACTACAAATGCTCGAATAAGAATTAGTATTAAGGAACTAATTACTGAATTAAACAATCAGTAACTAAGTGTAGTAAAGCAAAGAATCTACGTATTTATAAATATCGGCAAAAAATATGTTACATTATAAAAGTTGTGTAAAATATTGGAAAATTACTAATAGTACAACGAACTTCAATTTACTGCTCCGTATTCAATACAATGTACAGCTAGTTCTTCATAACTATTTAAAAAAGAATTCACAATTTACGCAAATGTCGCTTCAGAAATCACTAATAGTAATCACTAACAATGTTTACAGCACTAATTTGTTTCTTAACACGCCGATTACACTATGTTTATTACTAAATTACTATACGAAATTTATCTACACAGCGTTAATTTCTATCTTAATTTATACTCTCATTAAGTGTATTTATTTTAACAATCGATCAAACGATGTAGTTCATAATACTTGCGGATTCATACTCAATCTCAACCTAAACTCCCTGTCGGGTCGTATGGTTTATATATGGATCGAACATAGGGTCCAGAAACATCTAGAACCTACGAGGTGGTTCTAGATTCATCTCTTTCGTTCGATTTAAATTGGTTATTTATATACAACCTTGAAGCTCTCAATTATGTTTTAGTGACTTTGTTTATTTCAAGTCTAGACTGTTCTGTGTACGGTTGTTACAATAATAAAAGTGCAACAAAATTCTAAAGAGTGTGTAGAGTTTAGACAATTTAGACAAATGAAAAACTGTATTTCATCAATTATCTGGACCATACACACTATGTATTTATTTTCTTATTTTAACGGTTCAATGTCTTTAAAATAGAAGCACAGTTTCTAAATGATGTTATGATTCATTTATGTATATACAAGGTGTTTCAGAATAGAACCTAGTTAAATTGTTTTCTCTTTGGTTGATAACCACATCAGTGTTTTAGTTTTTTTATTTACTCGTAGTTGTGGAATAATACATTACAAACCATGGTTTTAAAATTTACTTTCACTTGTTAATTCACAAAGTGTTTACGTGATTGTTTTCAAGTCACAATTAAGATAAACATAAGCTCGCATTGAAGCAATTTTACTAATTTTAACTTAAGATTCGGGAAATGCTAATGTTAACAAAATGATTACTAATTATAATCTAGATTAAGTGTAACACTTGGTTATCTTCAGTTTAGGGTTCCACTGTTACTTTTATAAAGTACACTTCGGTAAGAAGCAGGTAAACAGCCTTGTATTACTGTAAATATTATGTCTAATATTTTTCATGTATTTATTTAGGGCCGAAACTTTATGTAATTATACTTGTACTGGATTCACACATAATTCCTTTATCTTCCCTTCAACACTTGATAAAACTATTTTTTATCAGTTTCATCTATCTTTTCACCATAACGTTCTGCAGGTTCCAATAATTCTTACTTTTTTTCTAAAAACGATACAACTTCTATTCTAACTTCACTGAGACACTTAATACTTAATCTTCTATCTCCTTTACCTTCTATCTCCTTTTCAAATTGATTCAAATTCATACAATCTCTTCGTACTTCTACATTGACTTCTTCGTCCTATTTAATCCTTTCATCCCCTATAATCATCACTTTATTCTCGATATCTATTATATCTTTCATTTCTTAACCGCGGCATATTAAAAACTCTTGCTCAACTTCCATCTACCCAACTTTACTTTCAGAATTATGATACTCTTACTAACTGCAAACTGCTTATTATTCGACAACACTAAATTATTTCTTTTAATAGGGATAAATTTCTACATTAACTCCTCTAAATTATCTTTAATATAACCTTCACTTACTAACGTTGCTTCAACCCTGTATCTGAAAGTAATTTTATCTCTTTACCTTCTACTTACAATTTTATTAAAGGTAGTAAATCACTTTTTTCATTAACTTTTTCAACATTTTCCAACTCATTTTATATAAATTTACGCGCGTGTTCATATTTATTAATTTCTATATTTTCGTCGTTTAATTTCTCTGCTTCTAAAAATTCTGCCTACTTGACGTTCCAGGTCGATTAATTATTTCTGCGTATGTCCTTCTATTATCGTTACTATCGTTTATGCCATTTCTCTGTGCGTTTGCCATATTTTCCTTTCCTTGAGTAACGGTTCCATTCTTAACGGTACGTGATTCATTATTTTCCCTTCTCCCGTCTCTCCTAATGGCATTTTTTCTATTCGAATTATTTCTTTGCATATTCCCCTTTTCAAATGGCTTGCCTTGATATCTGTCCTGTCCATTATTCCACTGGAATCTAAAAGCATTCGTGGACTGGCTCCTTCATCTAGTCTCCATCCTCGTTGGTTGACCTATATCATCATAAAGTTGAAGATATTCTAAAAAGATATCTCTGTCAACAATATTTTGTAAAACTATGCATTGCCTTACTTCAGATTCGAAGTGACCTGCTACATATTTTATAATTTACTTGTCCTCTAAAGGAGGATCAAGTTGCTTTGCAATACTAAATTCCTTAATCGTATACAACTCCCTTGTCATGCCCGAATCGCTGCTATATTTGCCCATCAATAAATTAATCTGACTTTTAGTTGCTGGTTGTCTCCCCAGAAATATTTTAAAAGTCTAATTTTCAAGTTTTTAAACGAACTCAATTCACTTTCTATCAGTCCAAACCAAATTTCAGCACTCCCTTTCCACATGGACCTCACAATATTTAACTTTGTTTGCTCATAGCAGCTACCTTGTATTAAAGTTTTTAAGTTATTTAAAAATAGTTTAGGGTTAAATTTATTATCTCCATAAAATTTCGAGTGTTGTTCCAACGGAACACTGGTTGGACTCCATCTTATTGGTTTCCAACATAAATATTTTTAACTTTATCTTCTAAATTTTCAAATTTATTCCCTAAGTCTGTTTTAAGATTCCCCACATCATTTCTAAATGTTTTAAAATCTGCTTAGCAGATCCCCTCTGTTTCATTTACTTTTTAATTTAAAGTTTTAATTTTCCCATTTGTTTGGCTTTCATTTGCTTCTTGATTCGCCTTTATTTGTACAATTTCCTCTTTAACGTCATCCACATCCTCTAAAGTTTATACTACTTTTATTCTAATTTCAAATTTCATTTCTTCAATGGTTTTGCTAGTTTCTTTTAAGCCGGAAGTTATTTTCTCACTCATCTCTTTAAATTTCCTTTCATTCCTTTCACTTTATAATTTTAAACATACCCTAATTTTGCTATGTTTTCTCCAAATTCTTCTCGTAACTCCTGAGTATTTTTATCAAATTTGTAAGCCATTTCTTTCATGTTTTCCTTTTGTTCCTGCATATTTTGATTTAGACTTAATAAGAGAGCCGTCATTTTTTATTCTTGGGTTTCTCCTCCACTCTAGGCTTCTGGATTCTCCTTCTTCGCTTTTTCATATAAACGCTTTCCTGAGAACCAATTTCTTCTCCCTCAGCTCTCAAACTTTCACGAACTTTTTTCATCTTATCAGTCATACTGGCTACGAATCAGATATTACAAAACGAAAACTAAAAAAATAAATCCTACGAGACAAAAAACTCTGATTTTCAGACAAATTAATCGTGCCACAGATTAGGTCGCCGCTAAAAGAGTGATGCGACAACGGCTGGCTTTGAGGTCGCTTAATTATTGCTGTGAAATTTCTGGCTCATTTTTTCTAACTTTTCGTTGCCTGGTTAGCTCAACGGAATTAATGAAGTTTTCAAAATAAAATCAAACACAGCCAATATAATAAAGCATCTATACAGTCTAAAATATTTTCTTTCATACGAAAGAAAATTGAACATTTACAGCATAATCTTTTTCAGGCATAAAAGTATTCCTAACAAGTACTAATTTACTTAATTATCAAGATGTTTCTCACCTAATATACGGTTAAATTTACAGAACTCAAATTTCTTCTCTTGTGGATATTTACCTGGCATTTTATTCCCACGCTTGTAAGGTTGGTTTTGGCCAAAAAATTCTTGACAGATAGTCGATTAAAAAGTCAGAGTGTTTCGAACTCTGATCACAAACTTTCCTGGTAAATATCTTTACAAAAAAAAAAATGATTAGAACGTATCTACCTTAAATTAAATGACAAATACTCAAATATCAGTTAGAAACAAAATATTCTAAAAGTAATACTTGCAAAAATACGAAAAGGACTTTCCCAATTCGTAATTACAGTATTAAATATCTTCTGTTTATATTTTTAAATTGACGTTCAAAATCAGCTCATAAGATTTCCATATTGTTTAAATTTTCATTTAGAAACCAATGTGCATTCTCGATTTAATTATTCAATTAAATCTTAAATATCTTTTTATATCAAAGCATTTCCCATCTTAATTGTATATTACAAAATCAAATAACTGCATTTAACAATTTCCATATTTACGCAGGTTAAGTTTAAAAATTATTTCTTTATACACCGTTACATGGTAATTATTAATTACGGTATGCATATTGCATACTTTAAAACAATTTCTTCTCAAAGTAACATTTTAGCAATCGAATTCATGAATGAATGTCTTTAATAAAATTTCTCGTTTATATACAATTTATTTATAGCATAGAGTTTTCGAGTTTATACGAGATTCCATTACAAAGATTACATACCCCTCTGATGCAAGTTTCTGGGAATTACTCATATTAATACCTCATTAGCGTAGTTTATTTCTTAGTAACGTGCGTTGCCTCATCCTTCTCTAACACCCAAAGTTATTGTGGCGTTGCATTCTTTCCTACAGTGATTGCAAGAGGTAATAAATAATTCAAATCGACTATATGGGGTTTTATCGCATTTTTATTTTCCTGTGACGTCTTGGAAAAAAAGCGTTTGTTTATTGATTAGGTGTTTACGTAGTTCTAAGTACATATGACGCATCCTTTATCTTTTCCTCTCGAAATTTCGAGAACATGTTTTATTTAAAATTGAATTTATGTTATACAGAGTCAATTTGGTTAATTATTTTAAAGCGTTAGTTGCTTTTTTATGCAAGCGGTTTGCATTTTTAACGATTGTAAAAGAAAATATTTGCTTTCACGATAAACTAAAACATATTTTAATACACATTTATTAAGATTAAAGAGTTAGTTTTTAACAAAATTGACATGGTGCGTACGCTAAATAAAGCAAATGTTTTAAGCATTGGGAAATGTATTTTTATGATAATTAATAAGTGAAAATGAATGGCTTTGTATTTACACTTGAAATTAATTGATTTTTATAAGGTATAAAGTTCGCATTTAATGCGTTTTAAGGTATCTTATAAATATTTATTTTTACATATACGGCTTCACTTTGTACACACGGCGTGATTATTCATTACATAAATAACCAACGTTTTAAATTGCTTTCGACTGTAAACAAATGGTTATTACGTTAAATTATGCGACGAAAAATGTATTTTCATGATAATTAATAAGTGAAAATAAATGGCTTTGTATTTACCCTTGAAATTGATTGATTTTCATAAGGCATACGGTTCACGTTCAATGCCTTTCTACATTATTTCTTAACGATTAATTATTTTTACATATACGACACACGGCTGTATTATTGATATGATTTGGGGCTTTTAAATACATAGGAAGTTTGTTTTTCTTTTATTTAAAACGTGTTTTTATACACATTAATGGCCATGTCTTTACAATACGCTTTTATTATACCGGGGGATGATTTACACACACGGAATTGCATTTTTGCTTGGCACTTTAATGAATAAAAGTACACTTGTATTATACAGGTCGTAACCATGAATTTTGGGAAATTTCTATTTTTCCGGATTTTTTTATATCTTGGTGAGATCTATTTGTAGAATTTGGGTTTCAATGACCTCTCTTGACCCCTTTATTACGTCAATATATATTATGATAATATAACATATTCAAATTTATATGGGATTAAGTTCCTTCGGGGCGTTTAAGCTATCTCAAACTATAATGTAAAAACTTACACGGTGGAGATCATGGGCCCGATTCGTCTTACCTCTCAGGAGTTATCCAGGTGCTCGTTGTTTGGTTTTCAGTGGTCCTTGGTCAACGAAGCGCAGGTATTTTTTTATATCGGTAGAGTTGTGGTTAACAAAAGAAACGTGGATCACTTCGTTGACTCTCGCAACTCTACACCTGCACGTCATGCCGGTAGTAAAGTCAAGTTTTTTTCGACGCTTGTCTCTCACGAACTATCGTCCATTCCAAGATATTTCAATGTTCTCACGTGAAACTGGTAGACGCAGCTGTACTTCAAAGGCATGTAAAACGCAGTGTTTGCAATTTTTTACACCACAAATCGTAAGTGAATGTCTTAATATACGTAAGAACCAACACTTTGTGTAGTATATACGTGAAATTTAAATTAAATATAATAGTAATGGAGAACTTTCCCATGCGGGGTTTAAAAATACTTAATATTAAATAAAACAATAACATTAAAGAAAGCGCAACAATGTATATATTGATGTGGTAAGCGCTGCACGTTGGTGCGCCGCTGAAAGAGTGCTATGACAACGCCTCGTCGAGAGCGTTACTAAAAGAGTGCTGTATACAGTATGAAATATTTTTCTCTCGTACAAAAGCATATAGAACATTTACAACATTGCTTTTTTCAAACATAAAATAATTTCTAAAAGTATTTATTATAAAAAAAAGTTCCTTACCTTATTTTAAATTTACAGAACTAAATTTCTTTTTTTTGTGGATATTTTAACTGACTTTGTTTATTGCCACGATTGTAAGGTTTGTTTGACCAAAAAATCCATGACAGATAATCTATTAAAAGGTCAGAGTATTTCGAACTCTGAACAAAAACTTTCCTCACAAAAAAATATTATATGATTAACACTTATTATTCTACCGTAAATTAAATACAAATACTCTAAACTCAGTTAAAAATAAATCTAAAAGTAATACTTGCAGAATCCACAAAAACGCTCCTCGTAATTAAATATCTTCTTACTTTAAATTGACGTCAAATCAACGTACAAGATTTTCCATATTTAAAATCCTCATTACAAACAGCAATTACCAAAGTACATTTTTCTGGTTAAACCTTACTTTCGATTATTTAATAAAATTTTTTAAATAGCGTTATATCGAAAAATTTTCGCTTTTTATTGTAATTAATAAATTCCATTTTTTATGTAATTTGCATTTAAAACATCACTTCTATATTCATTTTATCATCATAATTATTAAAATACGGTATGCTTACTGCATACTTCAAATATTACCTTCGCAAAGCAACAGCTCGCGACTTAAATCAAAATATCATTTCGCAATCGAATTTAAGAATCGAATGAATCTCTGTTTTTAACAAATGTTTCCTTATACTTCCAAATTATCTATTTTCTCGAACCTAGTTGAATTTGTGCGATTCCATTTTAAATAATAAAAGCCTTACATAATCATCTTGGAAATCCTCATTAGCGTTGTATATGTAAAAATAATTAATTGCAAGATACCGTAAAACGCATTTAATTGCGAACGCAAATCGATCATTTTAAGATAAATAAAACGCCAAAATGCGTTTTGATTTGCTGTAAATAGCATAGTATTAGCTTTACGCATTTAGCATAAAAAACTACAATTCTGTTAAAAATACTCTAATTCTAACCTTAATAGGTGTATTAAAAACACGTTTTGATGTTAAAAGCAAATATGTCTATAAAATGCAACCCCTTTTGCATTAAAAAGCAATTAAAGTTTAAATTAATTACATTGCAGATAACAGAAATTTATTTTAAATAAAGAATTTTGTAGAATATTAGGAATGCAAAGAGATGAGTCATCAGTATTCAGAACTACGTAAATATCTAATAAAACAATTATTTAGAGAATCGGCCGGAACACAAAAACCCACAAAATCCAAGAAATATCCCATAAACTTGATTATCTTTCGCATTAGTATGGAACGCCACAATAATCGTATGTGTTAAAAAGGACAAGCGGCGTACGTCACGAATAAGTGAAATGAGACTACGATTTTGGACACTAATGAGTTTTTCTGCAAAACCTTGCATCATAATGTTCCGTGCACATTCTAGTAGATTCTAGAAAATGGATAATTTGATTATATAAGAAAGCGTTTACTAATTAAGGAATTCATCCGATTCATTCATTCGATTCGTTTGATTCATTCGATTCATAAATTCGATCGCGAATTGTTATTTTGATTTAAGTCGCGAGCTATTGCTTTGCGAAGATGATATTTGAAGTATGCAGAAGTATACTGTAAAATAATAATTACCATGGTACAATGAATATAGAAGTGATTTTAAATGCAAATTACTTTAAAAATCGAAATCGTTAATTACAAGAGGGAAAATTCTTCAAGATAATGCTATTTTAAAATTTTTTTTAAATAATCGAAAGGAATATTTAACCAAAAATGTACTTTGGTAACTGCTGTTTGAAGCGAGAATTTTAAATATGGAAAATCTTGTAAGCTGTTTTGACGTCAATTTAAAATAAGAAGATATTCAATTACGAGGACGTTTTGGTAGATTCTGCAAGTATTACTTTTTTACCTAATATAGGAGTATTTGTATTTAGTTTAAGATTGTCCTAATAATTTTTTTGTAAGGGATTTTTATCAGAAAAATTTGTGATCGGAGTTGGAAACACTCTGACCTTTTAATAAATTATCTGTCAAAGATTTTTTGGCCAAACAAACCTTACAAGCGTGGCAATAAACATAACCAGGTAAACCATCCCTTAAAAATAAAAGTTATGTAAATTTAAAATAAGGTAGGGAATAATCTTTTTTATATAAGTACGTCTTAGAAATTATTTTATGTTTGAAAGAAACGATGTTGTATTTGCTTTTGTATGAGAGAAAATATTGAATACTGTATACATGCTTTGTGATATTGCTGTGTTTTATTTCATTTTGAAAACTACGTTAATTCCGTTGAGAGTTAGCCTGGCAAAGTTAGAAAGGAAAGTAAGTGGACAATTTCAAGTTTACAATTTGCTGTATCTGTTTTACAGCACTCTTTTAGTGATGCTCACAACGCGGGCCTTACCACAGCAATATATATATATATATATATATATATTGCTATGATAAGAGGGTAGTTTAAGGGTAGATTAAGTCATAAAGGTCGTAGGATAGATATAAATAATTTTAACTTTAAGAAAACATAATAATTCCATTTATTATAGAAGTAAATCGACTATTTTAGAAAAAGTCAATTGCGAGCACACTGTATATATAGTATATTTGATTTAATGCATAAGAAAGAAGCTCATTTTGCAATAATCCGATACTATTTAGCTAAAATAATAATGTGTACGTCATGTAATATGTTTTAAGGTAAGGGTTTAAACGCAACTAATTGCATCAATATAAATACAGAATCGAAAAAATAGATAAACTGACATTCTGGATATTTAATAATTTCGTTGAAAATATCAACGCATGTTTAGAAAACCAACATATTTTAATAACAAATAAACACCAGACGGTTAATTGTACGATAAGTTTTGGACTTTTAAACGACAAATATTAAATTCATGACATAATAAAAGCAATATTTGGAAATTCTAAGAAGATACTGTGATATATTGAATGTAGGCGTGAGGAATAGTACGAAAGTACAGCAATTGAAACGAGGGAAATTGAAAAATCCCAAGGACTAATGTGATAGGCGGAAATTATCTAATAAACACGCGAGGCACATCAATTAAAGCATTGATAGGAGAGCTTATAAATACGATGGGAATGAATAAACATTTAGTTCATCTATAACAAAGCACGAATCACGTCAGTATGCAGTAGAAATTTACATAGCAGTATAATAATTTTAGTTAGAAACAGTTTATAATTCTTAGTATAGAGTAAAATATTGAAAAAGTGCAAATTGCTGTGCACACTGAATAATAGTTATTCCTGATTACATGCATAGAAAGGCTCAAATCAATGTCCGGTACTATTTAGCTAAATAATATGTGTACGTTGTAAACTGCTTTAGGATCAAAGGGTCTTAAACGCAACTAATATCAATATATTAATACCATGCTCTGAAAAATAATAACTTACATATCTGGATATTAATAATTTCGTTGAAAAATTAACCATATTTAGAATAAACATATTTTATAACAATTACACCTAAAAGGAATTAATATACGAAAGTACTTTTCAAAATCGACTAATTTAAACATAAAATAAAAGCACTCATGGAAATTCTAAGGAAGATACAAGCAATAATGTAGACGAGAATAGTAGAAGTACAGCAATGAAACAGATAGATCTGACAATTCCAGTGACTAATGTGATAGAAATTATCTGAAAAACACGCGTTAGCACATTTTAAACATTTTATAGTAAAGACTGTTAATTTTACGATAATTTGACTAAACATTTATTCACTGTAACAGTCAACAAAAGTCATTTGAGAAATTTGAAATACAGTGATTAGGATTAGTGAAAAGTTCGAAGTTTAGTAAAGTAATTGAAAGAAAATTTGTCAAGACTAATGTCTACGAAAATCTAATAAATTCCTGGTACGTGTCTAATCAATTTTAAACTTCTAGAGGTTAAATATCTTGAATGTTAATAAAATTTATATATCTATAACAATAGCTTAATACTGTATCATATTTGACATCTAAATTAAATTTAAATTATTTCAAACATGTATAAAAGGCAAATATTTTATACGAAATACGTCTAAATGACGCACTAATCGAAGTAGGAGACATCATGGTATTGAAGCCAAGGCAAACTAAAGCTTATAGAAAATTTAAAGGGATGCTCACAGATAATTGACAAACTAATAAATTACGTCCACAAGGTCAAATATGAAATATTACTGAGTTACTATTTTATAAATTACCTAAAAGGATTATCGTTCAAAAACTGTTTCAAAATAGACCTTATATTTGCTGTAAATTTTGGAAGAGTCAACAAAAATCAGAGCAATGTAAACGAGTAGTGATAGATCTTGAACTTAAGTATAATATTAATATTCTACTGAACAACTAATTTACGCATGTACATTGAAAGTAAATCTGATAATTATGATAAAATTGTGGTATATTGTTACAATAGACTGTTCATTTGGAACTTAAATTTTAACAGATAATATATGCATTATAATCAAGAAAATAATTCTAATTGAAAAGGAGCATTTGGAGTTGAAGTACTTAAAGTAATTAAAAAATTATGGTGATTTCACAACAATAAAATGAAACGTTAATATTTAATTAAGTTCAAATTTTAATTAAATGTATAATACAACAATATAATCTTATACATTTTGGATGCTTACTTTTAGAGAATGTTACGATAAAAGGTTATGTTATTTATCAAATATTATATTGCTGCTTAAATTATAGCATATGATGTTATTACTGCAAGGAGAAACATACATAAGAAAATTAGTTTCAATAAAATAAGTATTAATGTCGTTATAAGTGGATTAAAAAAATATGAATTATCTTATATTTCAGCTATTTTAACTTGTAAATTACCTATAGATTATAGGTCAAAATTTAATCCACAGACCAGATTATCTTATGTGTTTATATTATAGCAGATTAATTATAGGAAGAAAATAAAATAATCTTGCTATTCGTTAAACTCAAGATTAAATGTTTAATGTAAAATAATAGTGAAATTAGGTACTTTAAAACATATAATCTTAACTTAATTATATGTTAATTAATATTACAACTTCTTATACCAAAGACGCTAAACATATATGTTAAATCATATTATTAATGTTTGTTACATTGAATTTCATTCCTGAAAATACAAAACTCGGTGCAAATAAAATTATATAAATTGTTAATAAAATGAATTTAGTTCTCAGTATTTTATGTAAACCATACAATCTATCAATAAGTTCAATATTAAGCAGAATCACTTCAATAAAAGTAGTTAGTTTGATAGGATTTTCTATGTGTTTACATAGCAATCTATTGAAATGTTTAATAGAATTCTTAAAAGGAGGCTTGTAAGACGAACAATGTTTAGATAATGCTACTACGAGCTAAAATATAAAATTAATATATTATTCTAGCATGTTTTCATTCAATGATTCCTTTTGCAAATATCTTAAGCGGAATTACATAACATTTTATACAAAGAAATTAGTTTCATTGTGTTATAAACTAACAAATTAAAATTCAGTTTAAGACATTCAAAAAGTGACCGTCTTAGCTTTCTATAAATTTTCTAGCGCAAATAGCTCTTACAAGTAATACTAATGGTTTTAATATTCTTGTTCAAACGGATGCAAAATTTAAATCGTTATAAAAAGAATTAGTTGCATCATTGATTGTTTTAAAAAATTATTGAATTCATAACAAACACTTCAAAGTAATATAATTAGATAACTTTAATTACTGGCTATTATAATCTAATGAAACGAAGTGCCTTCTTAGCAAATTATTTAAATGCTTTAAGTAATAGATGTTTTAAAATGATTTCGACAACACTCAAATCGAAGAAATATTTAAATCGTTATATACATTTAAGTGATAGTGCCATTGCTGTTTTAATAAATTATTTGAAAACTTCGTAATATTGTTTGAATAGCCAACATGTTATAAAGATTCTTGTAAATGGTAAGATAGAATTTCATATTGTATAAATGCTTTGTGATAGTGCTGCGTTTTATTTCATTTGAAAACTTCGTAAATTCCGTTGAGCTAGCAGGCAGTTAAACAAGGTAAGTGAATAATGTTAACTCTAAAATTGCATTATCTATCACTGCACTCTTAGTAACCTCAGCGGCATATCATATGCACAATATATATATATATATATATAATATATGCTGTGGCAATGCCCCGCGTTGGAAGCTACTAAAAGATTGCTGTGATATGGCCGCTTTGGGAGGTTACTAAAAGTGCAGTGATAAGATAATGCAATTTGTAGAGTTAACATTATTCACTTACCTTCGTTTTTAACTTTGCCTGGCTAGCTCAACGGAATTTACGGAGTTTTCAAAATGAAATAAAACGCAGCACTATCACAAAGCATTTATACAATATGAAATATCTTCTCCCATACAAAATCATTTACAACATCGTTTCTTTCAAACAAAATAATTTCTAAGAAGTAAAAATATTGTTTCTTACCTTATATTATATTTACAGAATTAAACTTACTCTTTTTGAGGATCGTGTTACCTGGTTATAAATTATTTCCACGATGGTAAGATTTGTTATTGCCAGAAAAATCCTTGACATACAATCTATTAAAGGTCAGAGTATTTCAAACTCTGAACACAAACTCCTGGTAAAAAAAATCCCTCATACAAAAAAAAAATTAATACTATCTTAAACTTTATATCTAAATGCTCTAATATATATATATATATATATATATATATATATATGTGTGTGTGTAAAATGTTTCTTGACTTTTAAAATTTCAATTTGTATGTAAATTTCTTGGGATGTAGGTCATAATAGTAAAAATGCTTGTTAAAATTTGTAATAAACATTACGCGTTTCGGTGTATTAAACCATGATCACATGTTTACGTCTACAATAAATATAAAAATATTAAAACCTAAATAATTTATAATAAGGTAATCTAAAAAATTTTTAAAAAGAAAATTTAACTGGTGTACAACTCACCTCCTAACATTGAAGAAATCCGTTTACAATTAATATAAAGCATAGAACACAATTTACTATGTACTTCTTTGATTAATGAATGTTAAATTGATTTATTATTTTTGTTAGAAACTAAACATATTAAACAGACTTGCCAATTCAAAAATAATATGGAAAACATACATGTTTTATCTAGGCAGATAGTACAAGAACATTCATAGAATATTATTATTATAAACTGTTAATTTTTGTAACTAATTTCTAATATACAAGGTTGGTCATCAGATTTATGATTTTATAATATTGTGGTAAAAATGCGTGAATTGTTCGTGATCTGTTTTATTGTTGATGCTGTTTGCATGGCGCTGTATCTGGATCGTTTCTAAAATGTTTCGTTTTTTATCATTAGTTTTAGTACCCAAAATATTTACGTCATTAAAAAGCAAATGTATGTAACTTGTCTAACGCATGATTTGCCAGTGCTGTGCATTTCTTGTGTGATCTTATTGAATATTGGTGTTCATATATTCTACGATGAATGTATTGTTTAGTATTTCCGATATATGAACTATCGCAGTCTTTACAATTAACTTTGTATATGCAGTGCGTTTTTCCTTTATTAGGGGTGTTACTTTTTAATTTTATAAATAAATGTTTATTTGTATTATTAGGTTTATGTACACCTTGGATATTATATTATATTATATATATATATATATATATATATATATATATATATATATTGGTAACAATCAATAATTGTCAAATTTAAAAGATAGCAAAATTGACCAAATTAAAAAAAACATACAATTACATTGATCAAACATTATTAGCAAAATATATTTAGTAGGAAACAGGAGGTAGATCTCTTAACAAATCTAGTCTTAAAAATTAGTAGGTTAATAGATTGGTGTGGATGTAGTAGATAATGTAGATTTAATGTTTGTAGTATTATTATGTAAGGAAGTTGTTAACGACGTGCATTAGATTTGAAGTGATTTAAACTGTATATACTAGAATAAAATATGTGCGAGTCTTCTATATCTTGTTTATTGTTCAAACATTGTTGTTCTTTGTTAATGTGGTAAGATTCTATACTGAGTCTGGTTTTGTAATTGGATTCTTTGTCTAATATTTTAGTTTCTTCATATGCGAGAGTATGTTTGCTCATATAAACATGTTTAGCTAGTGCACATTTGTTGGAATTGATCCTGCAGTCACTTCTATGTTGCGTCAGATGATTCCTCAACCATACAACACAATCTTTTTAATGACTGTTTGACGCACTTATAATTAATAATCGAAGCACTATTAACTATTTATTACTAACTGTTAATCTACATCAACTACGAACTTACACAATTTATATAACATAGATGTATCTATGTTAGCACTTAATCCATATCACGACTTAATAACCCATAGTGTATTCTGGCAAGGTTCGGATCCGAACTGATTCAATACGCGCAAAGGCACGATATGCGGTTATTTCAATTGTTCTAGAAATCGCTCGAATTATTCAAATTAGCTGTGTTAACTTATATTGACTTAAGTGCATTCTCTAGTAAATCTCCATCATCTTCGTATATAAAGACGCCCCGTGGTGCCGAGGATATCGTTCCGAAGGGTAGACTTCTTGGTGACTTGTTAAAATTCGATGCCTCGTTACAATATGTACTTATTTGTCCCTTATCAAAAAGATAACGTTTCAGTTGGTTGCATATACTTTTGAATTATTGTAATGTTCTATAAATTGTTGGTAGCACTTTCGATTTGCAACAATCAACGTCAGTGGAATGTCACTGTCAAAACCTACATTAAGCACAAAGCAGTATTTTACTACATTTAATCTATGTAAACAATTTTTTATTTAATAGCAGTTGAACGATGAACATATCTTATAGTAGCAGTTCTTCGGGTGGTTTTGGACCAAGAGAGGTTATTGTTGAAGAATACGACGATAGTGAAGAATCCGCCGTTACCAGGTTTAAAAATAAAATATGGTTATTTCTTATACATAAAATTATTTTCAGTTCGTCATCTGAGGAAGAAGACAGACGTGAATTGCCGAAAGATATTCCACCGGAATATTGGCATATACAGAAGTTGGTAAAATATATGAAAACTGGAAATCAAACGGCAACCGTTGTAGCCCTATGTTGTCTAAAAGATCATGACTTCACAACTGAAATAAACCAATTGGCAATACAAGTAATAAGTTAAAATAAAATTGATAAAGTTGCCGGTATAACTGCTTAACTGTAGGACATCGGAGGGATTGAAGTACTAATCAATTTACTCGAAACAAAAGATTTGAAATGCAAGTTAGGAGCCACGAACGTCTTAAAAGAGCTTTCAAAAAATACTCAAATTCGTCGGTGCGTTGCTGATTTAGGGGGTATTGATCTCTTAGTAAGAAATCTTAGCGATCCAGCAAGAGATCTGCAAATTTTAGTGGGCGAAACAATTCATAATGTAGCTCAAATTAGAAAGGCACGAAAACAAGTGCGACAGTATGGAGGTATACCCAAGTTAGTTGATTTGTTAGATGTTTCAGATATTAGTCTTTGTACACCAGTGGACGAATTGGGTGCAGATGACAAAGAATTTGTTAATATTGCTAAAGCAGCAGCCAGAGCACTCTGGTCGGTATCCCGCAGTCTGCGAAATGTGCAAGAAATGATGAAAAGTGGAGCTGTTCCACTACTAGCGAGGTTACTAAAGTAAGTAAATTTCTAAATTTAAGTTTGAATGCATATGTCTCTATAGCTCGTTCCGGCGAGCTTATAAAACAGAATTTTGAGTGGCATTAAGTCACTGAAGAGCTATTGAGGCTAAAGTGTTCTTTCTCTTTCATCGATAAATGTACTTCTCGCATCTATATCTCTGCTACTATTTTTCTTTTAACCTAGGAAAACATGGTTTTTGTTTTATAACCCTGAGGCGGGAAAGAGAATTTTGTCAATAAAGCACGAGAAATATGTAAGTAACAATTGTGTTCGACCAGTCATTTACTCCAAAGTGCTTGATGAAAACTAGTTTATAATTTTTACTTGAGAAAGATCGGATAAATCTATTACCGAAGATGTTTGGGTGTCAATTTTCCTTTCGTATAGGCAAATATACATTTTTGAAAGTTGTGTGATTTTGGAGAATTCAAAAATCGAGCGACTCAAATCAAAATTCGAAAATAAAATAAATTAATGTATTATGCACAGCTGCTTGCACTGAAAATGATTTTTTTGTGCGGCCGATAAAGAAAACGCGTATTGTCGATCATTTTTCAGCTCAGAAAGTACGTTACTGTCGAGCTAGATCGATAAAGTGCCACAAGAGATCGGAAAAGTGATACAAGAGCTCGGAAAAACGAATTCCGGACTCATCTGTACATTTAAAACAAAGTAGGCATGTTACGTCAGTGGACATGACATTACTGTTTTTGTCTGTCATCTAGTTTTTGTGAATTAATTGTTACAAGTTTGTAAATTATTTAAAAATTTAAATATTGTTGTAGTTCTATTATTGTCAAATTATTGTGGCTGCACAAATTTTGTACGCGCCACACTCGGACAGCGTCTTTACAGGGCGCGTATGCTTTAAGGGCTCCACCTAGGACGCCGCTCTGAAAACCGCATGCTCGCCCTGTAAAGTACCACTTTCCAAGCGTGGCACGTAAATAACTATTCATGTCAGAACTCAAACACACTAATCAGAACCATCTCTGACCACATTTAACTACCTGTTAAATTGCAAAATTATTTCTATGCTTTGTTTTTTTTTTGTTGATCGGCACTTTCAAGTGGTCTGTTTGGTTACTGCTTTATACAGATTCTCTTGATTTGCTGCGTAAGACATACTAATGCAGATTTTTTAGAAATTTCGTTTAACGATAGGGTCATTACCGCGAATGGAGGGAATTGTGAGCTAACCAATACCAGCACTAATTTGGTTTTTATTACTTTAGCGTTTTCTAATGATAGGCGCCATATTCTGTGTATTTTGAGTGATTCCTCTATTCTAATGAAATGTTTTTTTGTTTATGTATATAGATATTTTCAAAGTTTATATGAAAATGTAGTTACTAACACGTAGGTGAATTTTTCTTTGTATCAAATAAAAGTTCTAGCTAGTGTCGTCGCGCGGCTTTTTCTTTAAGGGATGCGATTTTCAAAATGTAAAAGCGTTGAATCTAAAGTAATTTCATATACATCGTTTAAATACATCTGGGCATCCAAAAAAGGGATAAAGTTAATAATAGTTTATTTACCACACTAAATAAAAAGTTATTCACACAAGCAACTGGGTAATTAATTTTTGAAAGTCAACTGAATTCGTCTGTTTTTTTTTCACTGAAAACTTCAGTAAGATCTTCCACAAAGAGCGGAGAGGATCTTAAATTATTTGTACGAGCACTTTCTATGTTCATTAACGCCAGAGTTGAAAGTCTATTTTGGTGTTAGGTATTTCTCAGATAATTTTTTATTCGTTTTAAACTAAAGAAAGATCTTTCAGCAGAAGAACTTGTAGCTGGGAAAATTAAAAACAGTTCTACAAGTTTGACCACTTCTAGAAAAATCGGGCACAATTTTAGCGAATGTATATATTCATTTAACTCTATTACGCTATTTTTTTTTCATATTGGCATCTTTGTATACAACGATTAGTTCGCTTCGTAAACGCGAAAAGTAAAAAATTCACCATATTTTCTTTTTAACAACAAAAAGGCGTTCTCGGGAAACTGATTGCTGAAGGTGTCACACCGACTCTGGTCAAAAAGACATTTTAACTCCGACGTGTCCTTAACTCGCCGCATTTAAAATAATTACGTCAAGAATTTTATAAAACAATCGTCTATAGGACGCTTCTTTGTCCTCTCCAGAAACTACGTCCAAGCGTAACCGCTTAGATGTCTGTGATCTATTGCCAGCTGTAAATTCTGTCATCGAATTCCAAAATGTTTGAAAATCATTTCTTAAATTCTGGACGTACTGTTTAAACTTTTAAATTTTTTTGATACAGTGCTCAACGTCTACGATCTTTTTTTGTAGAGTTTGGAATAATATATCCGAGTGGGAAAAAATTGTAGAAAAAAACAGTAGAATGAAGTTGAAGTCCAATTCGTTTAAGGTACTGTAAAGCCCACGCGCAAACATAACAGATTCATGATCCCATTTAAAAGTTTCGTTTTGAATTATAGATAAATTCAAACAAGAACTATGCCTGTTTTATCGGCGAAGATAGTCCGAACTAAACGACTATGAAAATTCCATCGCATTTGTGATACAGACGGTAGTCTTTTCTTTACAACTAAGTTTAGCGCATGAGTTCGTTTACTTGATTTGGCGAAAAAGGTTGAAAATCCTACGAGATTTGTAAAGAATATTCTTACATACCTTATAAAGCTATCAGACTGAGACAATGAAAAAAGATTGCCAAAACTACTAACAAAAATGTGATAAAGCAAGAAATGACAGCCTTAAAACACCTACGAACAAACAAGAAAATTGTTATACTCCCTGCAGACAAAGGTAATGCGACTGTAATTCTAAACCGTACAGAATACAAAGAAAAGATTAAACAATTATTACAAGACGGTTCTACACTCCTGCAACAAAAGACCCCACTGCAAAGCTTGAACAGGAAATTTTAGCACCTATAAAATTTTCTAATATTCCCAAAACTATCCAGTAACGCATAATACCTCGCGAATCTAAACCACCTCGCTTGTACGGCCTTCCTAATGTCCATAAACCTGATGTCCCTCTCCGCCCGATAGTTAGCACAATTGACTAGCCAACCTACCATCTGGCAAATACCTAGCAAATTTCTTAAAACCTTATTCCGGTAACACCCCTACTAATGTTTTAAACTCCACTCATTTCATAGAACTAATTGCAAATATTGAGCTATGCCCTAATGATATACTAGTCAGTTTTGACGTAACATGCCTATTTACAAACGAACCTGTCATGGACACTGTCTCCATTATTAAACAAGAAAACGAATTTGAGTACCAGGCTGCGCTTATTGAAAAATGCTTAACTTCTACCTATTTTGTCTTCGACGGACAATTTTACAAACAAACCTCGGGCACACCAATGGGCTCACTTCTATACACTATTGTGGCCAATATATTCATGGAGCCTTTGGAACCCATGGCTCTAGAACCCACAGACCTTAAACCAAAAACTTGGCTCCGTTATGTAGATGACACTTTTGTAATCTGGCCCTATGGACACCAAACACTCAATAATTTTCTAGATCACATAAACAATCAACATAAAGATATTAAGTTCACTACAGAAATTAAAAAGGTCGGAACTCTGCCATTCCTTGACGTTCTGGTGGAGCGCCAACCTAACGGACGACTAGGTCATTCCGTATATCGAAAACCCACACACACAGACAGATACCTACATGCGTCGTCACATCATCATCCTTCACAAAAATCATCGGTAATCAACTCTCTAGTCCACCGTGCAATTAAAATTTCACAACCAGAACACTTATTTAATGAACTGATCCATCTTAAAATTAGTCTTATAAAAAACGGCTATTGTAACTCGGATATCGGCAGAGCAATAAACTGGCATTTGCATCCTACACGAACCCCCAAACCACGCTGTAACCCCGATACACGATCTTTAGCAATCTTTTCATATATACACAGAGTAACAGACCGAATTGGCAAAATTCTACGTAAACACAACATCAAAAGAATCTATAAAACCACTAATAAAATTTCACAAATATTACCAACCCCAAAAGATTCCGAAAATAGTCTTAGAGCTCCAGGCGTATATAGTATACGTTGCAGCTGCGGTTTAGTATACATAGGAGAAACAGGACGGTCAGTACAGACTAGACTAAACTAGCGTAAGCGATGCTTAAGAACAAGCCAGTACAATCGCTCAGCGGTGGCCGAACACCAACATGAAACAGGCCATACCATTAACTTCGACAAGACGAAACTAATTGCCAAAATTCCATTTTTCTACAATAGAAAAGTTAGAGCATCCATAGAAATCAATAAAAATTCTAATAATCTAAACAAAGACGATGGCTACTACTTTCCTCTATTTGGAAAACAAGTCTATGTTCACAACAGCGGAACCGTGACGTTTACTGACCCGCTACGACACTCCTCTATTCATGACCACTCATGCATCAAGTTCTCGCCCTATATAAACTACCACTTTCGCTACTTTCACCAGTTACTTCGCCACAAGACACCTTTTGCTTTAAATGGGCTAGTGAGTCTGCTAGTTCAGGAGTAATTCTACTCTTTACACTTTAACTTGTCTATTTAATATAATCATTCTTAACTTTATTATTATTTTATTACTCTTTTTCTTGTTCTAAAGAAGCGCCTTACAAAAGTGAGCGAAACGTCGACTTTATTAAAATGACACGGTCCCAACCCGGAACCATAAATATTAATTATGACTCCGGCCCTGAAAGCCTCCGATGGTATTACATGCCCCCAATGTAAATGTACTAAATGAGACTGAATTGATTTTTTGTTCTTCCACAAAAAACCCAAATTACTACAGAGAAGTGAATGAGCAAATGGGAAAGTGAGATCAAATTCGATCAAGGGTATATTGCATCTCTAATTACTAACATTGGTGATAGCAATAACTAATACAGATTTTCAATCCAATTAAAAAAACTTTTTACATAATTGATGTATCTTTAACTTTATGTACAATAAACAAGGATACCTACATATGTTTTTATGCTAAATTACAAGCTTTTAGTCCCTTCTGTTACTTCTTGAAGAATATTTTATATGTGAAATCATAATTATATACATCCATGTTTAATAAGTAGTACAATTTATAATTCAATAGCATCTCTTGAATGTCTGTGGCTATTGCCCCATGTCTGGTAAAATATGCATGTGGCTATAAAATTAAGATTTAGCAATCGTATTTAACATATGCTCAATAATAAAAATTCACCGGTTGATCAGATTCATAATTAATTAAAAAAGTTTAATTGCAATATTGTCAATAGAAAATCGTTCTAAAAACACATTTTAAAAAGACTTAAATCACATTTCTCACCCACTGTTTAATATATTTTCAAATTGGTAGTGACAACGTCGCCAGTATGTTACGTCACAAACATCGATGACGCAGGTCTATTTAGAAGTTGCAAGCACTATATGCGGTCCTTAAAAGATTGTCGACCACTATAACAAAATACTGATTACGGTTATTGGTCAATTTCTAAAAGGATCAATCAATTACCGAATTTGCAGTATTTCCAGCTTATTGGATTGGCGAATCTATTGGTCTAAAAGCCAAAATTAATAATCTAGATTTGTTTCTTAAATCCATTTTCATCTTCTAAAGTTGTAATTTGAGTAATTCAATATGTTCGTTTTAATTTATATCACTTCTTAAACCACTAATTTCTAAACTTCATAACGCTACGGGTCTCTTGAAAAGTCCTACCTCGGCGCCTCCACCATGTAGTTCGTAAAATAGTATACATACATTTTTAAGTTGCGAAAAGTATATTTATGGGAACTAAACAATATTTAAACAAAAATATAAGCATAAATAAGGCTTATATAATATGTCAGAATAAATTGAATTATATTGTTAGTCTTTGTCAAACCTGTTCAGTTTGTTCTAGTCAACTAAAAATATTATGATTATGTTCAAAAAGTAGGCATAAATAAAAAAGAATGAGAACTGTTGTATTTATTTGTTAAGTTGGTTGTTAGTATTTTTTGAGAATTAAGAAAGCTTTGTATATTAATGAAATAATTATACACACCTTTTTTTGGGTACATACTTATTTAATTTTATAACATAATATACACACATTTTTTATACTAAGTTGCTTTTAATGGGATGGATGTGTTTGGATTCCAGTACAAAGTTTGTCAAATCGAAGCGATGTCATCGACAAAAGTGCTACTCCTTGTTCTTTTTCTACTGCTGAACAGGTACGATATTTTAGGTTTTATTGCAGCAAAAGTAGAAAATCTAGTTTGGCACAAATTTGTTGTTATGAGTGCTATTAATATTTGTACAGCTTTGCTTGACAGATTTAACCAAAATTCAACTACACCGCCGGTCTGAAATATTTGTTTTAATTAACTATCGCAAGATGATTTTGTCGGAAGCTTTTACGGCCGGAGTCGTTATAAATATTTATGGTTCCGGGTTGGGACCGTCATCTTCTATACTAAGGTCGACGTTTCGCCCACTTTTGTAAGGAGTTTCATCAAGACAAAAATGAAATGTTGCGTTTTAAAAAATTAACCTTGAGTGTATTTTATGGAGATAAAAAATTACCCGCAGACACAAAATACCGAATATATTTTATCATGGTAATTAATAAGCAACTACATGATATAGTCTCTTCTGCAGCTCTTCCACAGTTTCTTCATTCCATAAGTTCATCAATTTAACAGTTTCTGTTTCTTGTTTTCTTTTCTTGGGTATATATTATGTAAATAATCGTAATGAATTCGGCATAAAAGAACATCTAATGAGTAAAAACTACTTCTACATATAACGAAAAGTCAACTTGACAAAAGGAACAAATTCTTTAGAATCGATGAAAAATTATAAAATGAAGTAGGTCGCAAAGCTTAGGTGATCTTTATAAAATCTAATATTTAAGCTTAACATACACCTCTCATTGGAAGGACGAATTCTTACAAAATGTAAACTAATAAACAATACTATAGCATTACAGGGCTAATATATTTTAATGAATATTTACATTATGCTTTCCTACTAAAGAGGGTAAATTTTTGAAATTGCTCTAGTCGTTTCACCGTTTTGAGTTTGAAGCGACACTATATGCGTAACAACATCTTTTCCACCTATAGCCCAAACTACACGTGCGAGTTCCCACTTCGCAAGTGGCAGATTATTATCCTTTAGTAGAACACTTGCGTCTTTTATATTGGTTTTTTAATTTCTATTTGCTTCTAATTTGAAGTTCTGATATATATATATCCTTTAGACCGTCTGGTGCAGAAGTTTTGAACTATTTGCTGAATGTTAGTATGTTTTCACTAACGTAAGTAACATTAAGATCAAGTATAGTTGAAATAAGCCGCCCAATTAAAAATGACTTGTAGTAAGAGGAAGAAAATCATTTTGGTGACAGGACAGTGGACTATTTGAGTGTAGTTAAAAAATGTTCAAAGGACAACGTAGCATTCCCAACCACTCTTTTTAAGTGAGATTTGTAGATTTCAAGCCAGCTTTCCAAAGACCGTCTACTTAGGGGAATAGGGTGTCAAAACAATTTAATTAAAATTTCCTTTTAATAACTAATCTTGTTAATTCTTCATTATTATTTATTAAGAATTTGCCTAGATCTTCTAACGTTGTTTTAGCTTCACAATAACTAAGACCATTATCGGAGTATATTTTGCATGACACTCCTCTGCGATAAGCAAACCATCGAAAATATAACATAAAGCCTTTACTAGATAATTCAATCACTTTCAAGATGAACAGATTTGGTACTGAAACAAACAAATCAGCATACATACTTAATGGGTTTCCATCCACGACCGGCGTTATCTTTGACTAAAAATGGGTCACAATAGTCGGTTCTTGCTATTGCGAATGGAAATTGAGGCGGTAATCCCTATCGGTCGGTAGATCACATAATAAATTGTTTATAATTATTGGATGAAACCGAAACACGTTATACATTGGAAAACAGTTATTTTGATAGATTACGGCCATTTAGAAGTCAAACTTGTTCTCTTATTGAAACGAGAAGACGGAAAGGATACCAGCATGGCATAATCTTTCACACTCTGAACGCAATTATAATTTGGTAAAATGATGTTTAGCAGATATTAAAGTTGGGTGTTCTTTGTCATGAGTGAAGTTGGAATTGGAGAGTCTACCTCCCAAAGTATTATCCCGGGTGCTATAAAAAGGATTTACTAAAACATTATCTTTGGACAAGGCCATGTTGTTGAATAATAGTCTAATTTCGTTAAAAAATAATTCCGTTCGTGAAAGTCATGCTAACTGAATAAGTAAGGCACGATGTTCCTTGAATCTTGAGGTACTGCATATTCTGTATGTCTTCTGTTTTCGACTAGTGAACTTCCAGATAGATTCGTCAAGCAAAAATAGCAATCTGTACCATGATATTTAGGTTCTCTCCAAACCATAGGCACTGCAAAAGATATTAACTTACGAGTACCGTTGAGCCATCTTTTTAATTTCACAGCACACGCTGCGTAAATGATATGCAGCACCCAAGGCTTACCCTGATATCATATTTTGCATCCAAAATAAAGCTCATAAGCTTTTCAATTAATGTAGTTATTGTCTTTTTGTGAGTTTTAATCGAAAACTAGCCACATACATAACAAAACGTATCCGTTTGATTTACACATTTTTGCGACATTCTATAACGTCTATCAACAACATATACTCTACAGCAAATATTATTTCTTTATTTAGATTTTATATTTATTTATGGCCTCATTTAAGATATCAACTGCTGCTCATTCTGTCCGGGACGCTTGTACGACGTTTGTTTTCTTAAGTTTTGCATACAGAGCTGGAATAAAGCTTTTAAAGACTTCAAAATTGCATTTTTAAAAGCATCGACTGCTTCTTCTGGCAACTGGAATTTTTGACCACGCGGTCAGTTTTTGATTTTCGGAAAGCTATAGAAATCGTCGAAACTTAGGGCGGGATTGTATGGAGGATGGTCTAACAATCCGACGTTTTGTTACGTAAAAAATTGAATTATCTTGCGAGCGTTTGCGAACTTGCGTTGTCTTGGTGGAGCAGGATTTGTCGTTTGTGGTTGGTTTTTCGAAGCACCGCGATAACTTGCGGGAAAAAAATGGTTGTATACCAATCGGCAAAAACCGTTCTTTGATCTTGTAGAAGAATTGTTACTACATGACCTATTTTCGGGACAAATGTTGCAATTATCGTGTGGAGATACTTCGAGAACGGATGATTTTTGTCTGCTTTTCTTCACTTGCAACAACCAAACAGACGTCTGGCGTTCATTTTCGGGCTCGTATGATTAAATCCAAGATTCATTACCACTCACAATGTTGTATACGTTTGAAGCGGTCTAGAGTTATTTGACACCAATTCACCCTAGCTGCCTTCTGTTTTTCGGTCAACAGATGCAGCGTCCATTTACAAATTAATTTTTTTACACTCAATTCTTCATTCTAATTTTTTTTTAATTGAAGTTTTTAAAATACCCAAATGATGTGCATAATTTCACGTATGCTATGTCGATCTTCGTTAATGAGTATCGAAGTTTTTCTGAGAAACTGCCGTTTTTGGTGCACATGTTCTTGGATTGTCGCTAAAACTAATCCGTACATGTTTGAACTCTCCATATTAACGAGAAATGGTTGATTGATGTGTGATATGGTGCTTCATTGCCGAAAACAGAAACCAACTCGTAGAGATAATTATCTTCAAAAATTATAAAAAATTATTGGGCAAAAAGTTTCACAGTTTAATTTCATTTTTCGATTAATTTGTTAACTTTGAGAGTTCGTTGTAGCTACAATACTACACATATCGCATAGAAACTTTGGATTTGGGTGGCTAATTTTTAGTACTGACATTTGCTTAGTAGCACTCTTATGTTCCATTCCACAAAGCATAAGACATCTCTCGTATATCTTAACCGACCTTTCTAGCGACTTCTAGAACCTTTGCCAGATATTATGACGCTGTTTACTTTCCAATGACGAGTCACCCGCCGGATTACGTTTGTTACACTAAGTTATACAATGTAAACAGTCTTTAACGAATATCTTAATACCCGAGGGTGATACAAAAATTCTGAGTGCAGGTTTGGTTTCAGCGACGAATCAAACACGAGGAAACAAAAATATTGTTGGTCTGTGATTTGATATTGTGTATATATTAGAACTCCGCCAAAGACAGTTTTATATTTCAAAAATTAAGAAACTGATAGGGTGCCTTTATAATTGCATTTTAGAAAGGTAATAAACAATTTCTCATTCAGCTGTATCGACTGATAGGATCACAGTTGCTTTTTCGCAAAACTGACTTCTTTTTGGAAAAAGAAAACCATGTGGTATTTTCTGTACGTGGATAATATACTGCACCTGTGCCACACAAATGACTATCTACTGCCTAACTGCTCTTGATTTTTTACTATTTTGCAATTCTAAATTGTGAAAAACTCTCGTTACAGCTTTGTGTTAATCTCTGCAATTGTGCAATACTAAAAATACGTAAAGAATTCAGCCTCTATATTATAATTAAACCATAATTGTTAATTATTTAATTTTTATTGCAAACGAATGTGTTTTAAACATGCATCACTAAAAGTTGGCGCAAATTAAGTTTCTGGATCTAGAGAGTTAGGTGTATTTTGAAGATACCATTTTAATACATTAAACTATTATACAGGGTGTCACATAATTGCTGGGAAATAAAGCTACCACGTATTGTAGATGTCAAAATAAGTCGTTTGGACCCAACTTACCTACATACTAAAATGTACTGTTTGTCCGCTAGAAGAGTTTAAACACAAATTCAGTTGGCCGTGGACACAAAGACAACACTTTTTCTACAACAAGTGTTCAATGTGACCTCCACCTTCATTAATGCAGAGGTCAATTCAACGTATGAAATTGACATGCACCCATCTTAAAACATCATTGTTTAGTCGTAATGTGTTTACAGCATTTTGAATTCTGTTCCACAATTGTTCAGGATTATTAATTTGAACCTTGAACACTTGTGCTTTTAATACTCCCAGATGAAGAAGTGGTAGGATTTAAGTCAGTAGAATGCGGAGGCCATTGAATGAGTGTTTCGTGGACTCTACCAATTCATCTACGAGTAAATTGTTCATTAAGATACTCTCGTACAACACGTGCAAAATGAGGTGGTGCGTCGTCGTACATGAAGAACATGTTTCGATGAACATTAAGGAACAAGTCTTTTAATAATTCTGGCAAACTTTCTTGAAGAAGTCGGAGGTAACTAGCGCCATCCAAACGATCATGCAATCGAAATGGCCCAACTATCAAATTGCCAATAACTCCGATCACGATATTAATTTTAAATTCTCGTTGATAATGTCTTCTTTTAATAGCATGTGGATTTTCATCTGCATACACATGCTTCTTGTGAAGGTTCGTCATGCCACGACGTGTAAAAGAAGTCTTATTAGTAAACAAAATATTAGTGTGGAATCCGTTGTCAACCGCCCTGCGTTCTCGAACAATTTGTGAAAAATTTAAATGTGATCCGTGGTCAACTGGCAGTAATTCGTGCACTGGCTGAATGTGGAATGGACAAAGTAATTGATCTCTAACGATCAGACTTACGGTGCTTTTTGGAACCCCAGTCTCTCGTTGCAATGTTCTGGTACTGATCTCAGGATTGTCATCAATGACTTGAAGAACAGCATCTTCCGTAATTGGTGTTCGGGCTTGTCGAAGTCTTCCAGCGTTAGTTCTGATTGGATTCAAAGTTCCTGTTTCTTGAAGACGTTTTTGGATTCGGGTAAAGGTTTTGTGATTTGGAATTCTCCTGCTTGGATAACTTTTTTGATACACGCGGACACTTTCGAGGCAGTTACATTGACAGGATCCAAGAACTAATAGCATGTCCATCTGCTCATTAAAACGAAACGCCATAATTTGCTAGCTGCCGAAATTACACAACAGTAATAGCAGTTAACGCAATAACGGTGATTGCGTTAAAGAAAACAGTAGAAAAGCAAACTGAAGCAAACAAATTATTGTAACTTTTACTGTCAAAAGTGCCAAAAACTAAAGTGATACGATTGTGTTTTATGACATTATGTTTATGAATATCGTTTAACAGCGTTTGAGAAAACATTTTTTTCCCTCGAAACTAAGCAAAATACTGAAGGTTTTACAAGGGTCAAAAAATGAAGATGATGGGTAAGTCTTTCTGTTAAAAAAGTTTTAAATGGTATTTCCAGCTCTAAGAAAAGTATAACAAAAATTTGAGAGGGGCGAAGGTGGTTTTAACTCTTATACAATTTCTTTTGGATTTCGTTGATTACTGAAAGTAGGGCAATCCTCTAAAATTTTGCCTTAATTTCAGTAAATTTGTTTCACACATTTCTGAACAGCGTACAAAAATGTGATTTCTTAAGTAAACTTTGAACTCTTCACACGAACACACGGTACAAGTTAGTATATAGGTAAATTGGGTCCAATCGACAATACGTGGTAGCTATTATCCGGCAATTTTGGGACACCCTGAATAATTTCTGGGATAGCGTAGAACGCTATGCTTCTCAGTTGATAAATGGAAATGATAACTAATAAATAACAACGTAATTTTATTCCTTTGGTTTTAAATTATTTATGACGGAACAAGCGGCTAGACTATAATGCGTGCACTTATAACGATCGATTTAAAGATTGGGTAAATTTTAGACCGATACAGCATATAGAAAAGACTTTTTCATTTTGGTTTTGGCACCTTACCCGTATTTCGTCATAGTTTTTCACTGGTTGAGCTTGTCTGGCTCCTATAATGAGACAAGGAATCAAGACAAAATCGAACGGTCTAACCTTAACAGTGAATACAAAATTTCAAATTTCCATACACAATTTTTTTGAGAATTTGTCTTTTATAAACAGTAACTTTAACAAAACATTTATGAATTTATATGTTATAGGTGTGTTCATATCGAAGTGGTTATTCCAACAGTAGGAACAACATCACAATGTGCAAACGATTCTAGTTATCAGTTAGCAATAGAAACTGAGGGAATGATAAAGGATATTGTTAGACATTTATCAGCTGATGTATAAAATTTAAATAATAATAAAATACTGCTGCATTTATAAAAAATTTCAGGATAATCCTCTGCTACGTCGATATTGCGCGGAAACGATTTTCAAATGTGCAGAAAGTGCGGTTACTAGAGATCAAGTAAGGCAAGCAGGTGGCTTAGATCCTTTGGTAAATATGGCCAAAAATCCAAAAACCCGAGAAGATAAAGCTCTTTTAGCAGCCGTTACAGGGGCAATTTGGAAAACTGCAATTAGTAAGGAAAATGTTGAACGCTACGACCAACTAAAAACAGTAAATGTTAGTGTCGCATAAAAATATCGTTGAAACTAAATATATTTAATTTTATAAGACTTTGGTAGCGCTTTTAGAAAACGTCGAGGAAAGTGAGCAAGTCCTAAGTAACGTTGTAGGTGCTTTATCTGAATGTCTTAAATTTATACATAATAGGGATACGTTGAGAAGAGCCGGTGGCATTCCACACTTGGTAAATTTACTCAACTACACATATATCCCGCTTCTTGAAAATGTACCCAAAGTTTTAAAAGAATGCGCTAAAGATGAAGAGTCAATGAGAATTATTGAGGATCTAGATGGAGTACGATTATTATGGTCATTACTCAAAAATGATTGTCCAAGGGTAAGTACTAAATAAAACCATATAGGATGTAATTTGTGCAATATAGTACTTCGTTTCCTTACCCTGAGCAGCGTTTTTAACTCCATATAACTACTCTTACCTACATTTATTTGCCCTGCCTCTATTACTGCATTAACGGTTCTTACGTGTCTTAAAATTGATCTATATCTCTAATACTTCTAACTTTTGTAACGATCCGTTGATTTTATTATAATTAGCTCATACAGTAGGTATAAGTTTTCCTAGGCGGCTCCTGTACATATTTAATAATTTAATAAGCGTTTAAATTTCACTGTTTGCTGAATGCTCTATTCTATACTATAATATTTAAGTTTAGGTGATAAATGTATAAGCGTCCTTGATACGCAGCGCATTTCCCATTTGTTCGTTGGGCTTTTGGAGAAATTTATAGAAGTACGCTGACCTTTTTCGTGATGTAAAATTGCGTTTACTACGATTAAGAATTATTTGAATTCCCTTATAGTTAGATGTCCCGATTTTAATTTGCCGTTTTGTGTGCAGTCAGATGCTTTTAGTTATGGCTTAGGCGCAGTCCTAACTCAGACCAAAGATGATCAAGAATATGTTGTGTATTATGTTAGTCGTTCTCTCCCTAGAGCTGATAAGAATTTTCCCGTTACCGAACGTGAATTTTTTGATCTGATTTGGGCTATCGAAAGATTACGTCCGTATCTTGAAGGCGGTAGGTTTACCGTTATCATGGATCATCATTCCCTAGTGAGGTTAAATAATTTGAAAGAGCCATCGGGTAAATGGTCCAGATGGGCTGTTTGGTTACAGTAACGCGATTTTGAGATTTTACATATAAAAGGTAAAAACCACCACTTGCCCGATGCGTTATCTCGTGCCTGAAATTAACGTTGTCAGTGATGTAGTAGAGGACCATGGGAGATAGAGCCTCCTGTAAATTCGAACACCGATCGTTGGTATAATCGTATGTGGATCCTTGTGAAGACTAAGCCGATCAACTATAATAGTAGGAAAATTGTTGGCGATACCCTGAATAAACGAATAAAAGTAGATTATCCAGATGTTTTTGAGGAAGATGATTGTTGGAGAGAAGCTGTTGTCCCAAAATATCGCCGTAAAGATCTCTTAGTAAAGTTTCATGATGAACCTACTTTAGATCATCTACGAATTTTTAGGACTTTTGGTTGTATTCCTAGTTTAATTTATTGGCTAAAAATGAAAACTGATGTTACCCGCTACGTGAACCATTGTACGGTGTGTTTGGAACAGAAGCCTGAACAGAGAAAGCCGGCAGGTTTAATGTCCAGACATCCAGTTGTTAAGAAACCATGGCAGATGATATCTTGTGATCTCATAGGTCCGTTACCTCGCTCGTCGAGAGGTTATTGTTATATTTTATCAGTTACCGACTGCTTTACGAAATTTTCATTGTTTTTCCCATTACATTCCGCTACGGCTTCTGCTATCATTCAACGTCTTGAAGAAAATGTTATATTAGTATTCGGTGCTCCGCAGTACTTAATTTGCGATAATGGAAGTCAATTGGGGTCTAATAAATTTCGAAAGATGACATCTTCATATAAAATTCAAGTTATATATAATGTTCATTACCATGCACAAGCGAATCCCTTTGAGAGAGTACATAGAGTTTTGAGGACTATGCTAGCGTCATATGTGAAGGACAACCATAAAGATTGGGATCGTTATCTTCTGAAAGTAGCTTGCGCCACGCACACGGCTATTCATGAGGTTATCGGGATGTCGCCGTATTTTGCTAATTTTGGTCGTGAGATGAATCTTGAAGGAAACCCCCACGTACCTGCTTATAATCACGATTTAAATGATAAAGTTTTGCTGATCGAAGAAATCTTTTGTCGCGTTCCACCGCGATGCAGAAAATTTATGATAATGTAGTCAAACGATTTCAAGTGGCGTATGATCATGCAAAATTCAGTATGATTTGCGTAGGCATAGTGCAGATTTTAAAGTTGTTGATTCTGTGTGGAGAAGAGATTTTACTAAACGTATTTCGTAAAATGTATTTCCAAGTCACGCATTTAAGAAATCGATAATAATACTTGTGGTGAATTAGTAGTTATTTTATCGATCCGTGTAGCGGTAAGAGTGCTTAATTGGTTTGTTGTAGGTTATTGTACCTGCCACCCTTGCTTACGTATGCCAGCTGTTGATATCAATTGTTTTTGGAATTTATGCAGGTTGGGGAACAAGAAAACTTAAAAAGTACATTTACCGTTGGTATGTACTAATCCATTACTTGGGAATAGAAACCACAATAATTACACACAAGCATGGAAGCAGTTTAATAAAGCTCAACACCCCCTTGCTTTGTGTAGTAGTAGGGCCCATCTCGCAAGGTAAGATTTTGTAAATATACATTACTGTGATACCATCGTCGTCTAATGCGGACGCTGAGCGCTAAAATTTTATTTGTCATAATCCGAAGATATTAACATTAGGTTCAATAATACTACTTTATATGTGTTTTATGAATTTTTATTGTTACAGTTGCTTATTAAAAACATTATTTCGCGCAACTGTAACAGAACCATAGTGATTCAAGTAAATTACGTTTACTGTAAATTTGTTGCTATAACGATAGCCTGCACGAGGCATTCGTTAATTAAATGTAAACATAAGTCCGCTTGTCTATTAGTAGGTTTGGCCAGCGCGAAATTATCATAGGAACTTACTAACTTTGATTTAAATTTTCCGAACATAACTTTATCGTATATTTTCTTTTATGTTATATGAATGTTTGATCTTGCATACTAACGTATGACATGAATTTGTTTTACAAAATATGTATTTATTTCAGGAAAAGTTTGTGAATAGAGTTAAGTTGAACTATTGACGTGTATTATTTGTCAGAGGATTTAAAGGGTTAGGGTGGGTGCAGTCCCACTACACTGCAAGATTCTTACTTTTCATTTCGAGCTTTGAGAGTATTTCGACCAGTGACGAGATTCTTTCGTTACATTTAGCGTATCGATATTACTGGTGGTGCCCACCCGATTTTGTCATTATTCTCGCTTTTGAAATCATTTACTAAGTGTATTTCAGAGCTGGTGGCAACCCCAACTACGACTTTCTACCATACCCACCCTTCGCCGACTTGAGTTAGGTCCGCTAAGGATTTTTATTCGTCCCGTGGTGTCAGTGTCGAACAGGGTCATAACACTGTCTAATTTTTTTTTTGTTTAATGTACCTTTTTTAGTAACAGATAGTACTACACTTTGTAGGTAAGATTTCAACATCTTCTTACCATCTAAAACTATTCTAGCTCAGTATTGCGTTTTGGGGCTTAAAGGCTTTCCATTCTTGGGTTGTTCTATTTTTCACATAAAATTTACTTTAAACAACAGTGGTAATGTAGCTTCAAAGTGACAAAACTTTTACTTTTTTCAACTTTTTAATCTTAGATATACAATCATTTTCTATTACTTACTTGTTTAATACATCTTACTACATATATTTTAGTTTAGTTTATTTTGATACCCAGCTGCTTTTCTAATAATTCTTTATTTTATTTCGTTCATTTCTACATTCTTATCTGACGTTACTGATACTGCTGTACTCATTTTTAGAATATGAAGCGATATTTACAAACGTTATTGTGGTAAGGACGAAATAATCCTTTCTTGGTAACACTAGTTTGACTCTCATTTTAATAATTATTTCCGTTAATTTCTTAATATAAAATAAATGACTGCCATTCTATTTATGCTGAGATAGTTAACCATAGACGCTAGGTAAAGAAAAATAGATTGCTCAAAACATTGTTAAACCTTTGCAAAACTATCAACTAAACAATTATCATTATAAAATCACAAAAACGTGCCCGTTATTTCCAAAAAGCGTATTTGCAATATAAATTCAGCAATGCTGGCTGTAAGCCCATCGATAGATAGTCAATGTCGAATTGTTTTGAGTTTTGCCGGATCATTAAGCCAGGAAGCTCAAGCATGCGCGCTAAACGTGGAATTTAAATTTAGTCGGTGGTGCATCAAAGGATGATAAACGGGTTTCCCTCTGTAATTAATATTTGGAATTCAAATGACTGGAATGTGGGATGTCATACGCCGAGAAAGTAAAATGGTGAATCAGTGAAGTTACTTGGAAATCTTAAGATTATTAAACTGTGAGTACTGTCTGAGCTTTTCTTGGTTTTTTGATAAATATGTGCACGTGAACTTGTAAATATAAATTGTAGTTGGTTCGTAGAGCAATAGAAGTAATTTTGTTTACATTTAAGCCTAATATTATTGGACAACCAGTTTGCAACTTTTGAAACGTTACGAAATATGTATGAATAAATTAACCGCAAGCTTTATTTGTGAGATGTATTTGCTAGTACATTTATTTGTAAAAATTTAGTATTTTTAATGGACATAGAAATGACGAAAGTTAAGCTGGTATTGCACCTGTTGCCCCGCTGGCTTCACAAGCCTTATTTCAATAACTAATTGTAGGGAATGGCCAATTCTAAAGTGGACGTATATTTCTCATTGTAATTTAAAGTATAACTAGGTTATGACGTAGAAGAATTCGGTTTGGAATTTCCAACACTGATTAGTGATGTAATTATAATTTATTTTGTGTTCTGCGGTGCAAACATTTTGTTACGCTTCGAAGGGTGTGTGTCATTGCATCGACCAATGTGAAGTGCGATTATAATTTAGGGGTTTAGGAAAGTTAGTGTGAACGAGCGCCGAGGAAGGTCAGATTATTCTAGGCTATCGTACTGATGAGACAAAGTGACTGGGCATGTGTTATAATGTAGTGCGAAGTTTACCTAACGTTTGTTGTTCGAAATTACTTTCCGTACCTTATACGTGTTCCCTGTGTAACCCAACGAACTCCTTCGAAATTTACAGAGAAATGGCCATTGTACCAAATAGGACCCGGACGTACGATTATACAAACAATACACAGTAATTTAAAGACCTAGTCATTTAATTAATGTTTTCAAGGTATGGTAGATAGAGGTTGAGTATGAGATGTCGAGATTTAGAAAAACCGAAAGACCGGAGACTTATTTAGAATAACCGTGTTTCAGGTACCAAAAATATTGAGGGAATTGCTGGGACAAGATAGTTTAGCGCCTTTGCTTTATACAACTAGTAAAGTAGTTTTGTATTTCGAGCATTTACATGTTTATATTTATATTATTTTTATCATTTCTTCCATAGGAATCCACTCCCGCATCACTGTAGTTACCCCTTCTGAGCAAATCGAAATTCCCGATGTAACACCTTTTTTCAGCCGCAGCAATGTTTTAAAAGCACCTTCTACTAAGATGATTTTTGGTATCTTAATCTGATAGTGACCCCCTTTGAGACAAAATTAGATTCATGGATTATTTTTAGAATTTCATTCTTATCTCTATTTTTATTTTTAGATGTAAACTGTCCATACCAATTCACACTAAAAGAATTACAATATGCAAGTTATATGGGTTACCTATAATTTGCCTTCATAGTTATGCATTAACTTAACCCGTTTGTTATGTAGATTGCCTAACCAGTAATTTATTGCATAATGGAAAAGTAAATGAAATGAAATCGGTACTATTGCAATGTTTAAATCATCTAAAAGTACAATACAATACAGTATTGAGCACAACTAAGATTATAATTAAACTAATTCAACTTAATAAATAATATTAGAAACTATTATTAGTTGTGGGCAATTCCAATTTGTTATATTAAATGGACAACTTGTATAGTTTGTAAATATTTTCTACATTTTTGTGTGGTTGGCTGAGTTTTGATTTACAAACTTGAATTATTTCGTAGAAATGTAACCTGAAAAATTACAATCACGAGTTAGCTTTTAACGATTCATACGTCGATAAATTTTGCACAATGTAATCACAACGCACGAACGGCCAATCATAGGAATGCATATTCAACCAGCAGTTTTAAGTCACATTTCTGAATAAAAGACAAATCATGTTAGGCCCTTGGACTTTAGAGAAACATATTTTCAATTAAATATTCTTCCTACTTGTCAATAATAAATTAAATTTTATTTTTTTAGTTACAGTGACATGGATTTGGTATTTGTGTATGCGCGCGAGTTAAGGTTCGGGCCTTGGGAGCTGTGTTTTTAAAAACTACTTACAAAACTTCTTAACAATTTATTTGATTAATACAGAATTGAATGTGGAATTTTACAAACTTGATTAAAATTACTCAAAGTCGAAAAAAGAATTCATTGTACTATTTTGAGTAGCCTAAGCAACTGCAATGTTAAAGCTGAATACTTTGACTGACTGACGGGATCTGGGGCTCCCGGGCTATTTATAATGTCCCTACCCCCTCACATGGCTGTGGGAACTTACAGAGCTCATGTTTGCTTATTCTTAATTCTCTTCATTAATACATTGTTACAATCTTACTTCCTGGCTTGCCTGAGGTAGTCTGTATGCTTTTGTAAAGATCGGTTTGTTATTTGTTAGTTGGATGTTGTGTTTGACTGTATTAGTGAATGTTAGGGGGATTCCTTCACAATGGAATATGTCGCAGTATACAAAACATAAATTATTAATTGCTCTTTGCTCTTCTTGGTTAATATCGGTATTAAAGCGAATGTTACTTAAATTTTCTCTTAACATTTCGTCGTTTTCTACGGGGTTGTAATCGTCTTCTAAATTTTCATTTATTTCCATTTTATTAAAATTTAATTCTTCTACGTTAATTGGGTTTGTTAATGATAGTTCTACGGGGTAGTCATTTGAGTTTAAAATCGTCGTAGTGGCATAATTATCTCTTATTTGTACTAATGCGGTTGGGGTTTCTACTCCTTGTTGAAATGTTATATGAATTATTATTTATATGTTATTTTTTGAGTTTACTGGGATTTTTATTTTTTTCTGTTCGGGGTTCTATTGTGTATTTTTGTTCGACTTTGGTATTTTGAAATTTAATGAGGATTCGTCCGTATTTCGTTCTTAATAAACGGTTCTTTATGTCAATGTTGGCTCCTAATTTTCTTAGAAGGTCCATTCCTATTAGTCCGTCATATTTGTCGTTGAATTCGAAAATACAAAATTTGTGTTTCATTTTCGCATTGAATGTTCTAGGTAAGGGTATTACTAGCTACGAATTTGTGTAGGGTTTTAATTTTAAATGGTTCTCTCTCAACATAATCTAGATGGTTTGGGGCTAATTCATGTTTTTGAGAATCCGGTATCGATTAATAGTTTAAGTTCGGCATGGGGTATTTCTATATATGGTAGTACTAGGTGGTTTATGTTATTTAAATTTATTAGGTTTGGTCGTTTATAAATCTGAAAATTTGAGTACGCGTTTTTTTCGTCGTCCTCTTCGTAATTTTCGCATGGTTCGTCACGTTCATAATTTTCTGAATGGTTTGATCCATTGTTTGTACTGGGGTGAATGTAATTATTCTGGTCATTATCAAATTCTTATACTTCTTGGTGAAATAGTTCTTCCGATGTAAAGTTTCGTTTTGGTTATTACTTGGTCAAATGTGCGTTATTTTTGTATTTGGTCTGGTGTTACCAGATGAGGTATCTATAGGTGTGGGTTTATAATAACTGTTAGGGTTGTTATTATTATTATTATTCATTGGTGTATTTCTAATAGGGCTTGCGTTGAATGCTGGCCTTTGATGGTTCATATTTTGGTATACTTGATAAGAAGCTGAACTGGGCCAAACACCTACAAATGAAAACTAGCAAAGCCAACCAAGTGTTCTGGCAATGCAAACGTGCCATAGGCAAACTTTGGGGTCTTCCACCAAAGGCTGTCCTGTGGCTATACATCATGGCAGTAAGGCCGATGCTCTGCTATGGCGCTGTAGTCTGGTGGTGCAGGACCAGACTGGCCCATACAGTCAAAGACCTTACACATATCCAAAGGGTGGCCTGTCTAAACATTACAGGTGCATTGCGTTCCACACCTACTGCAGCCTTAGAAGCCATTTTAGGCCTCACTCCGCTGGACCTACATGTGGAGGAGATGGCTTTGAGAGCGGCAATGAGGCTGCGGTTCAAAGATCTATGGATCGATAAGGGACGCGGTGGTAGACACCACAACATACTAAGAGAGGCGGTGCAGAACACCCCTATCTTGGGAGGAGTGGTTGATTCGATCGCACCCATAATGATTTCAGGAAGCGCTTTGGGGTTTGTCTAAACACTGAGGACGCCTCCTTAACGGAGATCTCCATCTACACAGATGGTTTCAAAACAAATGAAGGTACCGGGGCAGGCATTTTCTCCGATGACCTAGACCTTCATGAAAGTGTTGCGCTGGGCAGGCTGGTAACTGTCTTCCAAGCGGAGGTCATAGCCATCATGCACGGCGCTAACGCCATACTGGAACGTGGAATCCAGAACAAAGCTATACGCATCTTGAGCGATAGTAGAGCAGCTCTTCTGAGCTTAAACAAGCAGAAGCTTCTCTCGGGGGTGGTATACCAATGCCATCGTGTTCTCGAGCTCGTTTCTGATAGAAACGCCCTTGAACTGGTTTGGATCAAAGGGCATTCAGGAGTACATGGTAACGAACAGGCAGATTCTTTGGCAAGGCAGGGAGCGGCTCGGGGTTTTGTCGGCCCTGAGCCATCGGTTGCCATTGCGCCATCGGTGGTGTTCTCCATGATAAGACAAATAACCCACCGCCGTCACAAGGATAGGTGGGCTTGTACATTAAGCTGCAGGCAAAAATGTTTATAAGGTCTCCCATGACCAAAATAGAAAAATTTGTCATACGCTTGCCAAGACAGAAACTACGGCTACTAGTAGGTATTCTGTCCGGGCATTGCACTTTAAGGAAGCACCTGCACAGGATGGGTCTGTCAGACAACCCCACCTGTCGCGACTGTCAACAGGAGGATGAGACGGCGGAGCACATTCTGTGCACCTGTCCGGTACTCGCCCGACTTCGAGGATCTATGCTGGGGGACTTTTGGCCCGAGAAGGCCGGAATTCGAGACACCCCCTGGTCCGACATCCTCAAATTCACCTGCAAGGTCGGGTGGTTGAGCAATGAAGGACCAACCTAGGGCAAGGAAGGCAGCACAATGGGCCCACCAGGAGGCCTAAGTGCGCGTGGCTTTAAGTCACCCTTCCCAATTTAATCAATCAATCATTTTGGTGGAATCTTGGTATGAATGCGGGTTTCGCAAAATTTGGGTTAAACGTTGGTTTTGGAAACTGTTTGAATTGATTATTAAAATTCCTCTTATTAAAATTTGGGTTATTACTTCGTGGTTGGTGTGTTTGTGCATTGAATGATGTGAATTTTTGTTGGGGGATTGTTTGTCTCGCAGCTTGTATGGTTTTTATTGGTGAATAGTTTTTATTCGCGATGGGGTTATATAGTCTGTTCCGATAGTACATTGCGTTTTCTTCTTTCATTATCATATTCATGGCTTCTTCAAAATTCTGGGGACGTTGGAATCTGATTTTATCTGATAGTCATTCTGGTAATGCGTTTATATAGGTGTCCAGTGCCATTTTTCATACATTTTTGTTTTTAAAAGTCTGATATTTTGGTCGGGTTCTTCAATTTTTAATTTTGTTAAGATTAAACTTCTTACATCTTGGCATTTCATTCGGAATTGGTACGGGGATTGGTTATTTTTTATTCTATGGTTTATTAGGTCGCGTACTAGGCATTTTAGGTTCCTTTGATCTCTAAAATATGCTATTAGTATCCGTTTAATATCTTCCCACTGTTCTAAGTTATCTCGGCTGGCTATTAGTGTTAGTGCCCGTCCGGTCAGTTTACTTATATTAGGCGTAAGAGTAATACGTTTCTTTCATTGTCTCCGGGTTTGTAGAAGTTATTCAAAAAATATTTCACATACTGCTATGCAATTCCCTAAGAGGACTTGATCTCCGTTAAATATGGGGATGGTTTCGAGGTAAATTTTCATATCTGAACTCATGATTGTTGAGGGATGTACTAATAATTACTAGTTTTGTTTTCAATTAATTTCAAATTTTTTGTAAGAATTGGGATTTATTTCGCGGTCTGTATTGTTATTCTTTGGTTGAATTTATTAATTTTCAGTTTATATTGCGTCAGGCTATTTGTTATTTTTAGCTTGAGTCGTTTTAGATTATTTAAAAAATTGAGTTGCTTGTAATTGTATTTAATTGTACGATGCTGTAATCTGGATTGAGAGATTTATGCTCGGTAATGTCTCTGTTAATTGTTGTAGCCTTGAATTCGTTTATTTTTACTTCGCGAATGTTAATTTTATTGTAGGTTTAGCTTTCTGAAGGGTTTAGATGTGAATGAATAATTTCTCGCGGTAATTATTTTACTTTGTTTGCGCCAGTTGACTTATTTTATTTTAATTCTCCCGATTTAAGTATGTCTGTTACACTTATCTCTTCTCCGTGGGTGTTTGTAATTTATAAGCTGCTTTCTTTGCAATCATATTGCCCGGTTATCTTGAGTCTTAAATATAAAATTGTAAGTTTCCGTCAATTGCTTTGTTCAATGTTGCCTTTTATAATTAATACAATGTTACTTTGTCTACTTGAGATTTTATTCCAGTCTCTTGATAAATATAGTGCGCAAATGCTTTTGTTACAATTAGATATGTAATTATACTTTATGCAGTTGCGAAATGATTTTCTAAAAGGTTTTGTTTTCAGTCTGTAATAATTTAAATACGTCTTTTCTATAATAATATACCTAGCTAATTGCTGCAGTTTTTAATCATAAAATGTCACGTTTAATAATTGTTTCGTTATATTTGGATATTGCGATGCGTTTTTAAATAAATCTCTTTAGTAGTTGCTTTGCTATACTTAGCTTTTTATACTAAAATAACTTTTTATAACATTGCGTTGGGTGAACGATGTTTTATTCTCTGATAATGGTTTCCGGTCGTAATCTATATGCTTTGTTGTACTTTGTAATGGTTTAATGGTTTGATGGTTTAAATTAATAATAGATTGCAGAGTGCGTTTCTATAATTTATAAAATGCGATGAAGGTTACGTTTGAATAATTCGTTTCTATAATTAATTTCGTTTTATACATTAGCTTTCGGTATTAAATAAATTGTAAATTAATTACGTTCTATTTTTGGTTATTTTTGGAATCGTTTTCGTTTTGTGCGCCAGTTATTTTATATTGGTTTGTTTAATAATTGTCTATATTATTCAGTTCTAAAATTCTCTCGTTTCAAAACAAATTCTCTTTGCTTTAAAATAAGTCTCTTTAAAAAAAATCAATTTTTTCAAAATAAATTTGAAAATAATTCCTTGCAATAGCCAAGTAAATTATTTTCGTAGGAATGGTATAAATTTGCAATAATAAAATAGTTAAAACCTGTACATTCATAAAATAATTTAAAAAAATTTTAATACTAGCAATATCAGATATAGCTTGCCAAAATAATTGGTTTTTTTAAGAAAATGAACTTACATTACTTTCTTCGTTGGTTTCATGGACTCGGTCGATGCTTGTACGTTGTCCACATTGGTTTGGTTTGTTGGATTTGATCGATTTGTGTATCTCGTCCAACTTCTGTTTGGGTTTTGCCAAAATTGCGAATTAAAATTTTTTGGTCACCAGTCTTCCGATTTTTGAATTCGTAGTGCCTTTTTGACATCCGTACGACTGCGCCAGTTAAGGTTCGGGCCTTGGCAGCTGTGCTTTTAAAAACTACTTCCAAAACTTCTTAACAATTTATTTGATTAATACAGAATTGAATGTGGAATTTTACAAACGTGATGAAAATTACTCTATGTCGAAAACAGAATTAATTGTACTACTTTGAGTAGCCTAAGCAACTGCAATGTTAAAGCTGAATACTTTGACTGCCTGACGGGCTATTTATAATGTTGCTACCCCCTCACATGACTGAGGGAAAATGTAGAGCTCATGTCTGCTTATTCTTAATTCTATTCATTAATACATTGTTACAATCTTACTTTCAGGGTAATCACGGTATCTTAAACGTCTGTGACCTGGAATACATTGTATTGCATTCGTTCTCATGAACTGTTAATAAACTTTATTAATTGTCCTTGTATTACATTGTTGCACTTCACTTAGTAATTTCTTAATAATTTCTAATAACTTCCTATTAGATTCTATCTTATAATACATACATAATTGGGGGATATGTAACTCGCGTTAGTGGTAAAGGGAATACAGGACGCTAGTAATGTAGTTTACAAGTTGTTAATATTATATTTACGAAGAAATGTAAACACAATTTTCTTAAGTTGATATTTTGATTTGCACTGAAGCATGGTTATGAACTCCGAAAACAGTACACCCCCAGACTCTACACCACACCGCAGTTTAGTGGTAAAGATAGATTCAATTCTCCAAAATTTTTATTATTAAACACAGATGATCGAAAAATAATATTCACTGTGTCAGCAGTCAAAAATAAGCCAATTATTGGCCGTCTTGAGGAAATATTTGGTCAAAAACTGGGAATTGTAACTATTCGTCATTATTAGCTATGTAAGATAACTTACACCTTGAAGTTGCGTGTGCTTTAAAATGACTATAGATAATGCCATAATGACTGCTATGAATTGCAATAGTGTTATGTGGTCGCCACCTGACGTATATACTTTGCCATATTTTGAGCATTGAGATAAATCATTTATAAATCACTATTTTGCATTTAATTTAATTGCAATTTCTCCCTATTAATTTCTATTAAACACCAAAAATTCATTAGCGCTATAACCACTAGAAGATTGTTTGAATTGTTCTTTGTAACATTTGAGTCTGTACAGTTTATGTATAAAACTAATAGTATCTTCTATAGTACTGCCGACGTCGGTAGAATCTTTTCGAACCTTCTATTCAGTTCGTTTTCTACCGGATTCTTTAAATATACCCTGGTAGCTGTCAATCAATCCACTGCTCGCTTAATAGCTTTATTGATGTAAATTAGATTCCAAATATGTCCTTTTACTTTATTGAAATACGATGTTTAAAACTAACTAGGAATAATGACATCTATTAAACATACATAAAAAACACATTATTTTTTTTAATTCTAGCAACTACTTAATTTTATTTATAAAAGATTGATATCATAGTATAAAAGCAATATGATCTAACAGTTATTATAATCTAATACTAGATTTTAGCGCGATACTTTAACACTCTCCCTCGCTAAAATCTCTTAAACCTAATGATTTTCTAAATTTAACAAATGTAGCGATGGGTAAGACTTTTGTCAAAATGTCAGCTTGCTGATTTATTGACTCTATGTATATCAATTTCACTACTCCTTCTTTTATACAATCATGAACAAAATTAAATTTCAAATCCATGTGTTTTACTCTACGATTATTCGCAGGATTCCTTATTAATGCTATGCAACCTTGATTTTTTTCAAAAAAGGTTATAAACTCAAAATTAACATTTAAATCAACAAAGAATTTCTTCAACTATAAACCTTCACAAACTGACAAACACAATGCTACCAGTTCAGCCTCGGTTGTGGACAATGATCCACAAGGTTGTTTTGTGATTGACCAATGTACAATATTACCGAAAGCTTTAAAAGTATATCCTGTTACGGATTTTCTATCTAGTGTATCACCATCCCAATCCGCATCTACATAATAGCTCATATCCTTCGTGTTATTATTTCTGTGATACTCTAACCCTATACTGACAGTTGTTTTCAAATACCTCAATACACGTTTTAAATTATTCCAGGCTTCCTCGGTAGCTTTGTCTTGAAAATGACTAAAGAAATTCACAGAAAGCCATTATCCGGCCTAGTTCCTAACAGTAAGTATATTATAGATCCTACTGGTTCCCTAAAAGGCCGCTTTGTGTATTCAATTTTGAGTCTATTAGAATGAGTGAACCATTGCACTTATCCATACAAAAGCGATTTTAATAAAATTTTTGTGTATCTGAACTGGCTAATCCTTAATTTGCCAATAGCTTTATCATAATCAATTTCAAGCCCCAAAAATTATTCTAAACGCCCTTTGTCTTTCATCTTGAATTTTGTCATTAATTTATGTTTCATCTCATGTAACTCTTTTTCATCTGCACGGCTAAAATAATTGTCATCAACGTAGATCAAAAGAAATAATTTTTCACATTTACAAAGTGCCATTGTATAGACAGAAATTGTTCTTTGATCTTGTAAATCCTATTTCTATCAAAAATTTATTAATTTCATCATTCCAACATTTGAATGATTGCTTCAGCCCATTTAAAGATTTTTTTAATTTTAGAACTATTCCCTGCTCACAATCTATACCTTTAGGAGGAAAAATGTAAACGTCTTCATTCAAGGTCCCATTTAAAAATGCCGCTTTCACATTCAGTTGGAGGAAATGGAAATTAAACTGATTTCCAAAAATTAGCAAAGCACGGATGGCAACCGGTGAATAGGTAAATAGGTCATTATAATTTTTATCCCATTCCTGTGCAAATCCCCTTACTACTAACCTAGCCTTATATCTATCCTATTCATTCTCATCTATTGCTTAATAAGCAAATACCCACCTTGTATCTAGAATGTTTATATTTTCATGCTTTTTAACCTTTTCCCATGTTTTAGTAGTAGGTAAGCAAGGTTACCACGAGACCAAAAAACCGGTTTTCTTATGGGATTTAACATGGGAAATTCTAAGGTCCGTTCTGGTCATTTTTGCCAGATACAAAGGTCATTTACACCGAGGTCACCGCAAATATTCCTACATCTAGTAACAAAATCTGCACAATAGTTTTCTTCAACTAAACATTCTTAGCCTCCGAGGGTATGAATCGAGCACTCGGCACCCAGATCTGGACCGCCACCACCACCACCAGCACCACAACCATCACCACCATAACCATCACCACCACAACACACACCACCACCACCACAACCACCACACCATCAAAACAACCACCACAACTACCTCACCACCAAAACAACCACCACCACCGCAACAACCACCACTACCACCACCACTACCACCAAACCACCACCACCACCACCAAACTACCACTACTATCAACCCCACCACCACCACCACCACCACCAAACCACTACCACCACCACCAACACCAACACCACCACCACCACCAACACCACCAACACCAAAACCACCAAAGACAACACCACCACCACCACCAACACCACCACCAACACTACCACCACCACCAACACCACCACCACCAACACCACCACCACCAACACCACCACCAACACCACCACCACCACCAACACCACCACCAACACCACCACCACCACCACCACCAACACCACCACCACCAACACCACCACCAACACCACCACCACCACCGGCACCACCACGGCCACCACCACCACCACACCACCACCACCACGACACAAGCAAAAAATAATCGCACATCTGGTAACAGTATTAAATAACATTGTCATCTTAAATTTGGCGCAATAGTTTTCTACATTTTTAGCTTCCGGGACATGGATCGTGCTCTCACCCTGAACAAGACCACCACCATAACCACCACCACCGCCGCTGTCATGAAGACTGCCAAATACTATGCATTGTTTACTTATTGTGATGATATTTGAATGTAAGGTAGCACAGTGCATTAACGTTTACCTCATAGCCCAGTCGCTAGACTTTAGATGTTGAGTTGGAACTATGCCGCAAGCACCATGGATCTAGCTTTGGTCAGAGGCACATGCAAAGGCAACCACACACTCAATTATCACAACATATTATGCAATTATAACAACATAGTTAACCAAGGCAAAATCATATTCTTAACCAATCAAAATATTGCTGCATATTTCGGGAGTTGAAGCAGGAAGCATGTGTTTAGCCAAATAGTTTTCTTCGACTAGCCATTTCCACCCACGAGATAAATGTACATTGTTTGGGATCAGCTAATAATAGAATTTTCCCAGCTACCCGAATTTATAGGAATTTTTTCAGATAACTTCATCCCCAGGAGCTACCCGCATTTTAAGATTTTTGCCGGTAGCGATTTCCGACCGCCTTTATAGATTTTTAACCACACGATATATCTAATTAGTCTAAAATTTTACGTACAATCCGAATCTGTAAACAGATTTAAAATCGGCCCACCCCTTACAAAGTTACACACACACACACACCTTCTACTGAGCATACCGCCATCGTACCACTACGCGCTTTTAATGTCATACCATAGAGTTCGCAATAGACTTTATTGCTGTATGTTGTATTCCTTTTTCATTAAGTAATCGAATAAACCGCTCTTTCTGCTTCTAAAGAAACTCGGAGACTCCATCGACGGCGCTGGCGTTCTTTATGCGATAGCCAGCCATACGGTTGATAAACGCTGTGCTAACCATTTCTACGCCATTTTCGCCAGTAGCGGTAACTGCGGCATTTTTACGTCTGTTGCTTCTCAAGTGTGCGGCATAAGTAGTCTTTTACACCTCGAAATTGCACACTTTACACAGAATTTGTGGTTGTTTCGTACAAGATCCTTTAACAGCTGTCGGAGCTGAACGTTTACGGCTTGACATACCGTGGTGTTTTTCCTTGCGTCGCTGTAGGCTATCCATTCCCGTAAAAGCGATACCGCAAGACAAACAGTTTAAGTACTTTGCTGCCGACGGATGTATAAGCTTAACATTGGACGATGTTACACCACGACAATTGTTCTGGCGCCGTTTGAGAGCATTTTCCAGGTATAGGAAGCACCGCAAGGGTTGCATTTAAAAACGTTTGTAGACACCATTTTAGTACAAAACAAAATCTGCACTATAGGACTTTTGGTTAAACTTGTAAGCAATCTAACCTATAACTAAAAGAGTTTACTCATGCGTACCTGCTCTATGTACCCAATAGAACGCAAACCGAGGGTTTCCGAAAACAGCCGAACGAAGTTGAGGATTCGGCGGGAAGCTAAATGACGTCATCTTTGCCAATCCATGCTGCTCGTCCAGTAAATTTAGCACCAATGCATGCAAGCGGTTCGCATCGACCATGCTGCGAATGCAGCTAGTAAAAACATCGGAAACGTCTTCCATATTATACAGATCAACGATCACATCACATGCATATTAAAAATCCAAAAGGATGATAGCACACGCACACAAATTGGTTGCAAGTCGTGTGGTAGAAGATGCAGTGCTACTATAAACAAAAACTTAATAAAACACTTTAAACCTTTACTAAGGGAATACCAAACTTGTTGTCTACAGAATACATACTAATAAAGCAATCTAATTTTAAATAACTTCTACCTCATATTTTCGGAAATGGCAGGCCTGAATATTTTCTTTGGAAACAAGCGAAGATTGCCGAAGACGCACGAAGAGTGCACAAGCGCGGCCACTAAACCAATTAGCATTAATACCATGTATTCCGTACTTTCGTAGGTTATTCATTTCCAGGATCCAAATCTGACGCATAGCAGTCGGCAACACGTAATTATTTCTAGAACCGACAAGTACTCGATATCGCCTAAATAGAGAATTAGATGCACGATGTCAGTCAACTTCCGATTCCCTCGTACAAGGTAGAAAAAACTCGGTCAATCATTCATCTAACTTACACTTCGACCCGCCACCGTTCAGATAATTTCCAAACATTTTTCAAACGACAATGGTCTCAGAATTTTTAAACCTCCAAGGGATCTATAAGTCATGATCAATTACCCGTTCGAGCTACCCGTAAACTAGCATATTTTTTATAGTAACAGTGCGCAGTATAATACTTGCATTCCCCTTCTCTGAGCTACTGCTATTCTTGTAGTTGCTTGAAAAAGTCAGTCGCCCTTTTTACTGCCAGAACCGCTGCAAAGCACCATTCTATACTTTCTTTAAAAGTATAGAACATCGCGCACTTGCCCGATAATTAAATTTTACTTATTTAGGCTTTTACACTTTCGCATATTTAAACATCTAATACGATCGATTAACCACTTTCGATTATTCTAACGGGAACCACCACACATTCCGCCGCACCGTTCTTTTGAATCCAACGATCCGACGGGCTTCCACACACTAGCACCTAACGTATCTTTCCTACTATTTGTTAAACAAAAACTATCGACAACGCCATTTCTGTATATGGACGTAAGCAGATGTTTGTAGATGTGTATGAGAATATGTAACCATATACATTAATCAGTCTAAGCTATTTTATTTAGTTCAAGAAAACTACCATTTTTCTAAACCACAATTACTAATCGCGTTTATAGGTTTAACATTTATACCATTCCCCAATGACTGGCGCTACGTACAAGGAAACTTTAATTTCTTATTGGAGAGAATCCTTATTCTCCCACGCACTGTTGCGTTGTCGCATGCCCACCTCTTTAGGGAATATATGCTCGTTATAGGTTGTAGGACCCTCGGTTTTACTTAACTACACTTCGTGAGACCCTTTAATCTTTTTAATCGTATCTTTCTCGCTTACAATACAGCAGGACTTGATTTTGTACCAACGAATTCTAATACTAGACAGCCATTAAACTCGTCTTTAAATATCCCTACAACTTTTTTGTTGACAAGCGGTATATTGTATTTATCATCTGCAGGGTAGTCACCCGTTTAAAATAACCATATTTTGTTTGGCCTCAACTAATATTAGATTTTATAGGTAGTCCAAATCTGTAAATAGATTTAAAATTGGGCCACCCCTTACAAAGTTATACCTTTTAAAGACCCAAATCGCCAATTTTTGTCCATCTTTATTTAACAACATCCTTAGAACCTTTTTTCGCTACCCAAGACATATGCTTTAACCAACCGATTTCTGTCCATTTGGGAGGAGGCAGAATAATTATTAACCTAGACTTTAGATCCGTGTTCGTATCGATTCGTGCATGGCAACTTCTAGAATGTTTACCAAAAAAGATCAGAGAATAATCAAATTTCACCCTATGGGGCCTATGGGGGGCAATTTCACCCTATGGGGCCTATGGGGCAATTTCACTCTATTCTGATGGAGATAAATTCAAGGAACTTTGCCATTAAAGCACCCACAACCAGACTTAGATCTGATTATGCAAATAAAAAACTAGTTTAACATTGTTGTAATATCACCAAGCTATACACAACAACAAACTTTAAATAAATTGTCTTTGAAACTTAAATGGATTTTATCATTACAGTGCTACTATATCTGGTTGAACCGAGAAACACAGCACTGCACGTGCACACCCCTGCCCATGCGCACCCCTGCGCGTGCACACCCCTGCCCGAGGTTTATTATTTGTTTATTCGCAAGCATCGTGTAAATACCTACGCAACTCAAACATCAAGTTTTTCTGCGATTTATTTAAATCTTTTTAGAAAATCTTGTCTAGCACAGCTTCCTATTGCTAACGTGAATATATATTTTACTGATTTTATTATTTTTGTGTATAAGGTTTACGTTGGCAAGACGCTTCCTAAGAATCTAAAATCGCGTTTTTTTAAAATCAAAAGATGTTAATAAGTTTCGTGCAATATTTTCGCAATTACCTGTTAGTAACCCCCTTAATAACAATATTCACGCAAAGTATGAGTGAATGTGAACTATACAACAATGTCAAGTTCAGGCATCGTTAATGTGATTCTTATTACATCTTATTTAAAACAAGTATTAACAACCCATTGGAAAATAACAATAAGCGTTAATACAGTTTATTCGGTATAATAATCATTAATAGCACAAATTTGGATACAGTTAAGATACATAGATCGGCAAAAAATTCCGCAATGACAAAATGTTAGTTTTAGTCTATGTTCGCTGTTGCGCCGGCTTTACCCCAGGCTAATAGTTACATTAACCACCACTAGATGGATAAATGAGATCGGTCACCATCCATGTGATAACAAATATTCACGAAAAACTTGGCTTTATACCATTGGCTCCAGTTAATAATCGTGTTACAACCTGCAAATTTAATTTTGCTGCAGTTTTCATAGTGGTTGATATATCGATTATAAAGTGCCTAAAGCGTTATTATGTAAGTATAAACTTTTGATCTCAATGCATATTTAAGGGTCATTTGTAAATTTTTTTGTTTATAAGGATATCGGTATGAAGTTTATTATATGGGTCAAGGTTATTCAATCAGAACCACGTTTTATTAAAGGGAGATTTTTCGATTTATTTTTTCGAAATTATGCTTGCTTTTCGAAATAATCGCGTTTTAAGACCTTATGGTTAAAAAATGTTTATTTGATGATAATTTGAAAACGGCTAGAGATAGTTAAATTTTGCAAAGGTAATTATTTCCGTATCTGAGCATAAGGAATCCGTCGACGTAATTGTTATATTGATACGTAATGCCTTTTTGGTTTTTTACGGATAACACGAAAACGGCTAAAGATAACTAAATTTTGCGAAAACAATTATTTTAATATTTGCGTTATATTACATAGCTCGGTGTAATTGTTATTTTGATACGTAGTGCCCTTACGGATTTCGCTCTATATCTTGAAAACGGTTAAAGATAGCCAAATTTGGTGAATCAATTTTCCTATTATTTTTGCCTGGTGCATCAATTAGCGAAATTTTTATTTTGATATCTAGTGCCCTTTTCGATTTCGCTCTATATCTTGAAAACGGTTAGAGATATTTAAATTTAGTAAAACAATTTTCTCATTATTTCGCCTGGCGCATCAATTAGTAAAATTTTTATTTTAATATCTACTGCCCTTTTGGATTTCGCTCTATATCTTGAAAACGGTTAGAGATATTTAAATTTAGTAAAACAATTTTCACATTATTTCGCCTGGCGCATCAATTAGTAAAATTTTTATTTTAATATCTACTGCCCTTTTGGATTTCACTCTATATCTTGAAAACGGGTAAAGATAACCAAATTTTGTAAAGACAATTATTTTTATATTTGAATATACCGCATTGATTGGGGCAATTGTCGTATTAGTATGTAGTGCCGTTTTGAGTTTTTCTGATGATGACTTGAAAACTGTGCAAAATATGAAAAATTTTAATTGTGATTATATCATTATTTTAGTAATATACATCGATTGATGTAATTACTATATTTATATCTAGCGCCGTTTTGGGTTTTGATTTAGAATTTGAAAATGGGTTATTTTTATATTTTGTATAGACAATTATTACTATATTTAAGTATGCTTATCGGTTTGTATAACCATCACATTCTTGATTAGTAACATTTGACCGAGATAGTGTTGTAATTTCTGAAATACACAGCAATATTTTGTTTAGTAAAGAATATGATTTTGCCTTGGTTAACTATGTTGTTATAATTGCGTAATATGTTGTGATAATTGAGTGTGTGGTTGCCTTTGCATGTGCCTCTGACCAAAGCTAGATCCATGGTGCTTGTGGCATAGTTCCAACACAACATCTAAAGTCTAGCGACTGGGCTATGAGGTAAACGTTAATGCACTGTGCTACCTTGCATTCAAATATCATCACAATATGTAAACATTACATAGTATTTCGCAGTCTCCATGGTGACCCTGGCTCTAACGTAGTGGCCACGATGGGGTGGCCGTCATGATGGCCGTGGCGGTCTTAAAACACATTAAACAAGTTTGGTTAAATTGTTGCAATTTGTTTTTGGTATACCCATCACGGTGCGCTTGTTTTTTAATTAATCACAATTTAGTCTGTTTAATGACTTGCATGTATTAGATGACTTCAGTTCGCTATTTGGGCGGGGTATACTATAAATATTTGTATGTGCGCTAATTCAATCATTCTGTTTGTAGACTCTGCGGTCTGGCAGATCACGCCTCACCTGTTGAGAGTCAGAGCTATGCCGATTCATATCGATTTTGTCCTCGTCATCGCCTTAACTGCTGTGTTTCTCGGTTCAACCAGATATAGTAGCACTGTAATGATAAAATCCATTTAAGTTTCAAAGACAATTTATTTAAAGTTTGTTGTTGTGTATAGCTTGGTGATATTACAACAATGTTAAACTAGTTTTTTATTTGCATAATCAGATCTAAGTCTGGTTGTGGGTGCTTTAATGGCAAAGTTCCTTGAATTTATCTCCATCAGAATAGAGTGAAATTGCCCCATAGGGTGAAATTGCCCCCCATAGGCCCCATAGGGTGAAATTTGATTATTCTCTGATCTTTTTTGGTAAACATTCTAGAAGTTGCCATGCACGAACCGATACGAACACGGATCTAAAGTCTAGGTTAATAATTATTCTGCCCCTTCCCAAATGGACAGAAATCGGTTGGTTAAAGCATATGTCTTGGGTAGCGAAAAAAAGGTTCTAAGGATGTTGTTAAATAAAGATGGACAAACATTGGCGATTTGGGTCTTTAAAAGGTATAACTTTGTAAGGGGTGGCCCGATTTTAAATCTATTTACAGATTTGGACTCCCTATAAAATCTAATATTAGTTGAGGCCAAACAAAATATGGTTATTTTAAACGGGTGACTACCCTGCAGATGATAAATACAATATACCGCTTGTCAACAAAAAAGTTGTAGGGATATTTAAAGACGAGTTTAATGGCTGTCTAGTATTAGAATTCGTTGGTACAAAATCAAGTCCTGCTGTATTTTAAGCGAGAAATATACGATTAAAAAGATTAAAGGGGTCTCACGAAGTGTAGTTAAGTAAAACCGAGGGTCCTACAACCTATAACGAGCATATATTCCCTAAAGAGGTGGGCATGCGACAACGCAACAGTGCGTGGGAGAATAAGGATTCTCTCCAATAAGAAATTAAAGTTTCCTTGTACGTAGCGCCAGTCATTGGGGAATGGTAGAAATGTTAAACCTATAAACGCGATTAGTAATTGTGGTTTAGAAAAATGGTAGTTTTCTTGAACTAAATAAAATAGCTTAGACTGATTAATGTATATGGTTACATATTCTCATACACATCTACAAACATCTGCTTACGTCCACATACAGACATGGCGATGTCGATAGTTTTTGTTTAACAAATAGTAGGAAAGATACGTTAGGTGCTAGTGTGTGGAAGCCCGTCGGATCGTTGGATTCAAAAGAACGGTGCGGCGGAATGTGTGGTGGTTCCCGTTAGAATAATCGAAAGTGGTTAATCGATCGTATTAGATGTTTAAATATGCAAAAGTGTAAAAGCCTACATAAGTAAAATTTAATTATCGGGCAAGTGCGCGATGTGCTATACTTTTAAAGAAAGTATAGAATGGTGCTTTGCAGCGGTTCTGGCAGTAAAAAGGGCGACTGACTTTTCAAGCAACTACAAGAATAGCAGTAGCTCAGAGAAGGGAATGCATGTATTATACTGCGCACTGTTACTATAAAAAATATGCTAGTTTACGGGTAGCTCGAACGGGTAATTGATCATGACTTATAGATCCCTTGGAGGTTTAAAAATTCTGAGACCATTGTCGTTTAAAAATGTTTGGAAATTATCTGAACGGTGGCGGGTCGAAGTATAAGTTAGATGAATGATTGACCGAGTTTTTTCTACCTTGTACGAGGGAATCGGAAGTTGACTGACATCGTGCATCTAATTCTCTATTTTGGCGATATCGAGTACTTGTCGGTTCTAGAAATAATTACGTGTTGCCGACTGCTATGCGTCAGATTTGGATCCTGGAAATGAGTAACCTACGAAAGTACGGAATACATGGTATTAATGCTAATTGGTTTAGTGGCCGCGCTTGTGCACTCTTCGTGCGTCTTCGGCAATCTTCGCTTGTTTCCAAAGAAAATATTCAGGCCTGCCATTTCCGAAAATATGAGGTAGAAGTTATTTAAAATTAGATTGCTTTATTAGCATGTATTCTGTAGACAACAAGTTTGGTATTTCCTTAGTAAAGGTTTAAAGTGTTTTATTAAGCTTTTGTTTATAGTAGCACTGCAACTTCTACCACACGACTTGCAACCAATTTGTGTGCGTGTGCTATCATCCTTTTGGATTTTTAATATGCATGTGATGTGATCGTTGATCTGTATAATATGGAAGACGTTTCCGATGTTTTTACTAGCTGCATTCGCAGCATGGTCGATGCGAACCGCTTGCATGCATTGGTGCTAAATGTACTGGACAAGCAGCATGGATTGGCAAAGATGACGTCATTTAGCTTCCCGCCGAATCCTCAACTTCGTTTGGCTGTTTTCGGAAACCCTCGGTTTGCGTTCTATTGGGTACATAGAGCAGGTACGCATGAGTAAACTCTTTTAGTTATAGGTTAGATTGCTTACAAGTTTAACCAAAAGTCCTATAGTGCAGATTTTGTTTTGTACTAAAATGGTGTCTACAAACGTTTTAAATGCAACCTTGCGGTGCTTCCTATACCTGGAAAAATGCTCTCAAACGGCGCCAGAACAATTGTCGTGGTGTAACATCGTCCAATGTTAAGCTTATACATCCGTCGGCAGCAAAGTACTTAAACTGTTTGTCTTGCGGTATCGCTTTTACGGGAATGGATAGCCTACAGCGACGCAAGGAAAAACACCACGGTATGTCAAGCCGTAAACGTTCAGCTCCGACAGCTGTTAAAGGATCTTGTACGAAACAACCACAAATTCTGTGTAAAGTGTGCAATTTCGAGGTGTAAAAGACTACTTATGCCGCACACTTGAGAAGCAACAGACGTAAAAATGCCGCAGTTACCGCTACTGGCGAAAATGGCGTAGAAATGGTTAGCACAGCGTTTATCAACCGTATGGCTGGCTATCGCATAAAGAACGCCAGCGCCGTCGATGGAGTCTCCGAGTTTCTTTAGAAGCAGAAAGAGCGGTTTATTCGATTACTTAATGAAAAAGGAATACAACATACAGCAATAAAGTCTATTGCGAACTCTATGGTATGACATTAAAAGCGCGTAGTGGTACGATGGCGGTATGCTCAGTAGAAGGTGTGTGTGTGTGTGTGTGTGTGTGTGTGTGTAACTTTGTAAGGGGTGGGCCGATTTTAAATCTGTTTACAGATTCGGATTGTACGTAAAATTTTAGACTAATTAGATATATCGTGTGGTTAAAAAATCTATAAAGGCGGTCGGAAATCGCTACCGGCAAAAATCTTAAAATGCGGGTAGCTCCCTGGGGGGATGAAGTTATCTGAAAAAATTCCTATAAATTCGGGTAGCTGGGAAAATTCTATTATTAGCTGATCCCAAACAATGTACATTTATCTCGTGGGTGGAAATGGCTAGTCGAAGAAAACTATTTGGCTAAACACATGCTTCCTGCTTCAACTCCCGAAATATGCAGCAATATTTTGATTGGTTAAGAATATGATTTTGCCTTGGTTAACTATGTTGTTATAATTGCATAATATGTTGTGATAATTGAGTGTGTGGTTGCCTTTGCATGTGCCTCTGACCAAAGCTAGATCCATGGTGCTTGCGGCATAGTTCCAACTCAACATCTAAAGTCTAGCGACTGGGCTATGAGGTAAACGTTAATGCACTGTGCTACCTTACATTCAAATATCATCACAATAAGTAAACAATGCATAGTATTTGGCAGTCTTCATGACAGCGGCGGTGGTCTTGTTCAGGGTGAGAGCACGATCCATGTCCCGGAAGCTAAAAATGTAGAAAACTATTGCGCCAAATTTAAGATGACAATGTTATTTAATACTGTTACCAGATGTGCGATTATTTTTTGCTTGTGTCGTGGTGGTGGTGGTGTGGTGGTGGTGGTGGCTGTGGTGGTGTCGGTGGTGGTGGTGGTGTTGGTGGTGGTGTTGGTGGTGGTGGTGTTGGTGGTGGTGATGGTGGTGGTGTTGGTGGTGGTGTTGGTGGTGGTGGTGGTGTTGGTGGTGGTGTTGGTGGTGGTGGTGTTGGTGGTGGTGGTGTTGGTGGTGGTGGTAGTGGTGGTGTTGGTGGTGGTGTTGGTGGTGGTGGTGGTGGTGTTGTGTTTGGTGGTTGTGGTGTTGGTGGTGTTGGTGGTGGTGGTGGTGGTGGTGTTGGTGGTGGTGGTGGTTTGGTGGCGGTGGTGGTGGTGGTGGTGATAGTAGTGGTAGTTTGGTGGTGGTGGTGGTGGTTTGGTGGTGGTGGTGGTGGTAGTGGTGGTTGTTGCGGTGGTGGTGGTTGTTTGGTGGTGAGGTAGTTGTGGTGGTTGTTTTGATGGTGTGGTGGTTGTGGTGGTGGTGGTGTGTGTTGTGGTGGTGATGGTTATGGTGGTGATGGTTGTGGTGCTGGTGGTGGTGGTGGCGGTCCAGATCTGGGTGCCGAGTGCTCGATTCATACCCTCGGAGGCTAAGAATGTTTAGTTGAAGAAAACTATTGTGCAGATTTTGTTACTAGATGTAGGAATATTTGCGGTGACCTCGGTGTAAATGACCTTTGTATCTGGCAAAAATGACCAGAACGGACCTTAGAATTTCCCATGTTAAATCCCATAAGAAAACCGGTTTTTTGGTCTCGTGGTAACCTTGCTTACCTACTTTTAGTACTTTATTGTCGAAAATATTTCGCTATTTATCGCTACTATCCAATCCCTCTATCTGCCCGATATTTTATTTCATTAAAATTAACAGGTACATTATTCAAATAACTACATACACGAATGCCATGTACATTTCATAGTCTTTGAATTTTGACGTGAACTTAACTATCCTACTAATTTTTCCTATCTGAAACCTTTTCCTCTAACTCACCCTCTTGTTTATAATCATTTTCAAAATCTATTTCTTCGTTTTCCCTAGCCTCTTTTTTACCATCGTTTACTTGTACTACTTTCTTTAAAAACCAAAAATTTTTTCGTCAAACTCTACATTTCGTGATATAATTTTTTGGGTTTCAAGATTCCAAAACATATAACCCATAGGTGCATATCCCATCATTATACATTTTTCCACTTTTGGATCAAAGTTATGCCTGTATTTTTTGAAACAAGACTATATGCTAGACACCCAAATACCCTAAAGTTTGATACATCCGATTTTCTATCATACCATACTTTTGCAAGTGTTACACCGCTTAAACTAGCTGATTTTCCCCTATTTATGATATAATTAATCGTTCTAACCGCTTCACCCCAAAACTCCTTTGGCATCCCTGATTCTATAATGATTGCTCTACTTCTTTCCACTAAACTTCTGTTCTTTCTCTCAGCCTTTCCGTTTTGTTGTGGACCGTCAGGTACTATATAATCTAAAATTATTCCTTTTTCTACACAAAAACTTTTAAGTTCCCTTGATATGGATTCACCTCCATTATCACAGCGTAATTTTGAAACTTTTTGACTAAATTGTACCTCGGCCATACTAAGATATTTTTTAAACTTCTCAAAAGCTTCATTTTTTTATTTTGTTAAATACACTACGGTAAAATTCGAAAACTCATCGATAAAATTTATAAAATATTTATAACCGTTATGAGTTAATGGTGAAATTGGACTACAAAGGTCAGAATGCACAATTTCTAAAATCCTTTTACTTCTCGCACGCGTTTCGAATGGAAAGCGTGCCATCTTGCCACTAATGCAAGGTTCTCAAAAATCTACTTTTTGAATCGTTACATTATCCATTCCTATGACTAGCCCTTTATTTATTTTTTTTTAAATCAGTGAAACCTATGTGTCCATATTTCTTATTCCACATCATAAACTTATTTTCTACATTTTCAACTACCATGCTTTCGGTAATGCATAAATCAAAAGATATTTCATATAGATTTTCTCGCTTTCCAATACCAATCAAATTATTATTTTTAAATAACCTTACTTCAGCATTTTTGAACTGAAGTTTTACATCTGCCATTTCTAATTTCCTAACGCTTAACAAGTTCTTCTGAATTGAGGAACATACAAAACATTTCTTATTTCGCAATTTAAACTGTTATTTCTCACATTACTGAATACTTTTATTTTTCATACACCTTCGGCTAAAATATAGTTATCATTCTTTGCTACCGCTATTCTTATATGTTCTTTACGTATTAATAACTCAGAAAAATAACACCTACCAACGACCATGTGGTCAGTACACCCTGAATCTATAAAGAAACAAATTACTTTTCATTCTATTTTGTTTACATTATTCTTAGTCTCTCGTAAAAGCATATATTTGTTTCTTCTTCTGTCGGTAGATTCTTTGTCTCATTGTCGTCATTACCAATATAATTACTTCTGTGAAAAGAATTGTTAGGGTAGTCCATACCTCGTCCTCGATAACTTGTTTCACCTCTGAATTCACCTGCTATTTTTAACATGCCGATATGCTCCATAATTTTTATCTGCATTGCTCTTGTTCTAGTGATTGCTCATTCCGGGCTCTAATTCAGCATTTTTGTTCCATGAAGTGTTCCTTGAGCTAATATTCTTCTTCATTTCCTCTTGAAATGACCAATCTCACAACATGAACACATTTGCCTCTTATTTTGCGAATGAAAGGTATATGAATCATTGTGGGTGCTCTCTCCATAACTCACACATGTGCGTTTATTTAGTCGTCTCTTTTCGCATTCACTTATTATTATTTTAAAAGTCACATCAGGTGTATTTTGGTAAACTTAATAATAAATTGTAAATAAGATCCACGTCGTTTAATTTTACTCCAGACCCCTTTAATTGTCTCACAAGTTCTTCGAATTCTAAAATAAATCCTTCCAATGGCTGTTTTTCATTCAATTTCATTGACAGTAATTTTTTTTAAAGTATAATTGTCCTGGTAATTCTTTCTTTTCATACTTTCCTCTTAATGTTTCCCACATTTTAAATGCACTCTCTTTGTCCCTTAAATATTTAAGCTGATTGTCTTGAACATATTGTACAATTAGGGATTTAGATTTTGTTTGCTTTTTCACGTTTTCCATTTGTTCCTTTTCGTTTTCTAAATTTGGTATTTCTTTCTGCACGTATTCCAAGACTCCATTCTCTGCTAATATCATTTCCATACGGAACTTCCAGTTGTAGTAATTATTTCCGTTTAAAGCATCTATTACATAATAATTGTTCTTTCCTGTTCCTGCATGCGCCATATTTATAATCTGAAATTCCGTGTCCAAACCGTCCTTGGGTTTGCTTTCTTATATATTCCCTTTTAACCTTTTTACTGTATTATATTCCTGGCGTCTTCTGGGCTCATAACCTGATGTAAATTAGATTCCAAATATGTCCTTTTACTTTATTGAAGTACAATGTTTACAACTAACTAAGAATGATGACATCTTTCAAATATATATAAAAAAACATTAATTTTTTTAATTTCAGCCACTACTTAATTCTATTTATAACAGATGGATATCATAGTTGTTACGTACCTAGACGTAGTCGGAAGAAACGTAAATTCCAGACTAACTACCAACCGCGGAGAGTGGGGGGGATTCACCTACATACCAAAAAACAAAAAAAAAGCACGTCTCCCACGATTATCTATTAACAATAAAAATAAATAAAGGATTCTGTACAAACAAGCAAAAGAAATAAATTAAGCGTTACTATTTCAAAGCAAACAATTATGTAATACGAACAATTTAGTACTTTTGATACGAAGTGCGCATCTCGTATTTTACACTAAATAAAACTAATCAGTAGAAAATATACATGTGAGAGCGTTTGTCAAGCTTTTTTTAAAATTGCACATAATACCTTTTGTAAAATAAACTAATCAGTAGAAAAGAATAAGCGCGTGAGAACTTTTGTCAAACATTTTTAACAATGGTACATCACACCTGTAGAGCGATAATATCGATTCGCAGCAACAAACAATAGTCTTAAATTGTCACGTTTCTTATCACGTAACTACACCAAACGCTGATCAGGAATATGCCCTTGATATACACAAAAGAAAACAAGTTGTATACCTGTATGTGTCGGGATACTTAGCTTGCACCACCTCGGGAGTGAATCAGCACCACATCGCCACGGTCGTTGGGATCTATTTACCCTGTTACCATAACGGCACTAGGGATCTACAGGCAACGGCAGTTGATCTGTAGCAAAAAACAGTTGGGCCTACATAAAGAAAGAACCAATTTGGTCTCCAGCTAAAAGCTAAAAAGAGAATCTGATTAGGATGGGTAAGCGCGGAAAACTCACAGATACAGGCAAGTTACCTCCTACTTGTCAAACAAAAAAGAAACGTGCATCGCTCTTTAAATACTGGGACGAGTAAAGTAGAACATATTTCAACGTATAAGCCGCAGAATCAAACTAAAAATTGGTTCAAATAACACGGGTTCGAACTACAATCCTCGCGTTATTAAAGCGCGATTACTAAAACTGGAAAACACGCTATCAAATAATAGTAGGATTCATTATTTTGGCAAGTCTTTAGATTGGAAACACAAGAGAACGCAATTATACGTTATCGGAATGTTTAACAAATTAACGGATACCTAAAACTAGGTATTGACTATTTAATTTATCGAATAAATTTTTGTTTTAAAAACAAAGTGGATTTGAGTTAAAATTATGTTAAAGCGGGCTTATTCTGAACAGGTACACTATATAGGGTATTGTTGTAGAATTTAAGAATAGAAATGGAATTTATTCGAGCGGGTAATGACTTAATCAAGGGAAAAAGTGTATTTAATTTATGTTGAAAAATAAATGTAACATAGAATAACGGCAATATAATCTAACAGCTAATATAATCTAATAGTAGATTTTAGCGCGTTACTTTAACATTTATCCGTTTTATTTCTAGACCGCCTTATGACAATGCCACATTATTTTGAGTTTGAGGTTAAGATTGGGATATAGTTTGATTGATAACTTTAATATGATTCAAAAATGTTTTTGCTTATTTATTTCAATTTATAAGAGAAGCCTAGAATAAATACTATTTTCTGGATCACAGTTTCACTTACTATTCACTTAACATTTTTTGTATCTTCAGACTATACTTGCTTTTAGGTTCAAGCAAATGCAGCTTGGTCGTTGGTGCCATGCATCAGAAACGCTCTTGATTCAGGCGAGATGGTTCGATGTTTTGTAGGTGGTTTAGAACTTATTGTGACTCTGTTGAAATCCACCGACACTAATGTTTTAGCAGGTGTCTGCGCTGCTATATCTGAAATTGCTCGCGATAAAGAAAATTTAGGTATTATAACAGATCATGGAGTAGTACCACTTCTTGTGAATCTTGTAAATACGGAAGACGACTTACTGCGAGAAAATCTTGCTGCCGCAATTGCATATTGTTGCGAATGGGGATCCAATTGTAAAATGTTTGGAAGGTAAGTTTAATGTATGATAATTATATCAATATTTTCGGTTCTTGATGGATCAGAAGAGTTGCACTGACATTGTCAGTGATTCAAAGAATATGTTAAGAAATGTTAACGACAGTATATTTAAAAATGCAAGTTGTTTTATAAGTAGTATTCACGTATCGGTTACCAAGCCGGATAAAAATTTATCCTTGGAATGGAATAAAATTAATATAGTCACAAAAGTATACTGATCCAACATTCCAATACTGTCGCCAAACTGTAAGTAAAACGGATGCATGAAGTTACCATAAATTATTTAAGGTAAAATAGAAGTGGTCTCTATTGGGGAACATTAAATTTTTAAAGGTGAATAAATGATACTAAAAGTATAAATTATTAGTTGACCGTCTCCAAAATGGTAAGCAGAATAAGTTATAATGTAAATGAGAAACATCTCGGAAAAGCCAAAATAACAATTAAATAATTTTACTTTAGTACAATTATCAATACTTGACAGTTGAAAACAAAAAATATCATGCAGGAAAAATAAAGGAAACGGTAATTGCCGTACAAAATTAAAACAGTTATATTGTTTAGATTAAAAATACATTGCCGGCGGGTTATTTTAACATAGTTTTCCTCCATTCTCCCAAACATAGTCATCATCATCAGGTCTTCGGTCCTAGAACTGGTTGGAGGCATACCTCCATTGGTTTTTATTCTGAGCTAACCTACACATATACCGGAAATTGCCACAGACTACATTTTTCATTATCTGTGTGCAATAGTCTGATCTAGGTCTACTTCTACCTCTTTTTTCGTTTCTCTGCTTCTAATATATGCCGTGTTATTCCCACATGCCTTAGTATGTGCCCTGTCATCATATCTCTCCTATTTTTACTGTTTTCTACAGATATCTTTCTTCCCTTACTATTTCTAAAATCTCTTTGTTCTTAACTTTCCAAACATAGAGTTCTTCTCAAATTTAATAAACAAAAGCAATTTAAATTAAGAAAATTAAAAAATTTCTTAGAACAAACAAAGGAAAGGAAGAAAGCCAAATTAAACTATAGGATGGAACACAGTTCAGTTGATGGTCACCAAATGAGGTCCGGTAACTGTTGCAATAATGTAAAAATTCTTAGTACTAGTGTATCCGGAAACGAACCGTAGGATTTTAAATATTTTAAATGCGTATACAGCGAATGCTTATACACAAACGTACATAAAAGTGAATAGTAAGCTATAAAATATTTTCGACCGCATTGAACCAATGCAAAGTAATATCATTTATGTGCGGTGGCTTCGAGAGTTTCGAATAGGCCCAGAAACCCCTAAAGCAATAAGAATTTGTTTTCTACTAGTATTCGAGCTGATGAAACCCAAGATTGATGTCCACACAAATGTGGAATACTTAAGATCACTCCGACCTTTAACCATTTAACAATCCATTAGAGTTACATAACAATGAACACCATCCGAAAACTAAATCAAAAACTAAAAATTTTGAATTTTACCAATAAATCCCAAAAATATGTATGACATAATTAATGAAACACGTTAAGACACGCTCTGCGCGATAGTAGTAACAATTTTCCCAAGTAATCTTGATGAATGTTGACGAACATTGATTAATCCGCAGCAACAGAAAAATTGAAATTTTTAAAATGATGAAAAGTAAAAATTTATCAACAACTAAAATCATAAAACACATGCTGTCACATTTACGATAGAAGGTTCAGCGCAAATACATTTAAGCCTAGATCATTATTAATAGCAAGCCGTTGCATATCCAGTGGCAGTGAAACATTTAAAATAAAATCGTATCACCAGCGTACAGATCAGATAAAATCCGTTAATAAAACAAAACAGAACGAAAATCTAAAAACAACTTAAAATAGTCTTTTTAATTAAAACAACTTTGAATTTTAATTGCTTAATTGATCGAGCTCGTTGTTCTTACAAATATATATATATATATATATATATATATATATATTGCTCTGATATCGTTGCAATAACCCGGTGCCTCCTTTTTGTGAAATAAAAAGGCTAAAAATTGTCTTCTTGTCAATTTTAATTTTAATACCTCGGCTAGCTCAGTTTTAACCACGCACAGAACTTGCGACAATACGACAACAAAGAATTTTTAAATTCTTCCTTTTACCTCTATTTTCTATGCCTTTTAAGCAGAACACAATTAGTCATAATTACTATAATATTATCAATATGAACAAAGATGACCGGTTTATGGTGTCATGTCACAGAAATCGAAGTATCAAAAAAAGCAGCTGGAGACATAAAAGCAAAAGCATCAATTGTACTGATGGTTGAATTGGTGAATTTTCCGCATTTACAAGATGCAAAATCAGCTAAGGAAGTCTGGCAGAATCTTCAGAAAACATTTGAAGATTCGGAGTTGTTATGTCACGTTGGACTACTACGCGAACTCGTCACACCAAGACTGGCGGATTGTTTGTCGATGGAAATCTTTGTAAATAAAATCATTGGCACGGCACACAAATCGAATGGTCCTGGAATGAAAATAGATGACGAGTGGATCAGAACCTTATTACTAGCCGAATTGAGTGATGAATAGAAACCGATGATTATGGCAATGGAAAGTTCGGAACAAAAGATTTCTGCAAATTTGATCAAAACAAAACTTTTGCAAAAAGTTAGATCAAACGAAGAAGCAGGTAGTTTATCATCATCTGCGATGTATACTCAAAAGCCTAAATTTCCAAAAAGAAAAGGCCACCAGAAGAATAGAAAATGTTTCGGACGTGATGAAATAGGGCACTACAAAAATAAATGTCTAAAAGGGAAACAGAGTAAGAATGCCTGTTACACGTCAATTCTGTTCTGTTTGACTGCAAGTAATCTAAAGTCGACAGAGTGGTACATTGATTCTGGTGCATCCACTCACATGACATGCCAACAAAGCTGGTTTGAAGAGGTGAAATCTGAATACAGTGGCCAAGTGACAAATGCAAATGAATCAAACTTGAAAGCAGAGTTGACAGGTGATGTACGGCTTCAACTGCGAATTAATAATAGTGCAGTTGATACTACTATTCGAAACGTGCTATATGTACTATATTTATGCACGAACTTATTATTAGTCAATTAGTCAATAAGGGTCTGATTGTAAAATTTGGCACTGACGCTTGCAAAATTTTGGACAAGCATAAAACGTTATTAGTTCAAGCAAATCTAATGGGCGGCCTATTCAAAGTGGAACAGGCGGATGCATCAAGTATGATGGCGAAGTCGAGAGAAACTCTACAATTGTGGCATCGGCGACTTGGTCATGTAGGATACGACAACTTGATGAAGTTGCGAAGCGGTTTTGTTGAGGGAATTAATTTCATCAGCGGTCAGCGAGAAACACAGAAAGACAGTAGTGAACAATCCATAACCGATAATGGTTCAATGAGTATTATAACCAATGATGTAGGTCAATTGTTACGACGATCAACGAGAGAGACTAAGTCTACAAAAAAAGACTGCTTTGTTGATGTTTCGACTGTCGATAATGCAGACGATCCGCTGAGAGTGGAGGACGTCGCACCGAAAAAAAGCCATGGAGGACGAGTACAAGTCCCTAATCGAAAACGGAACTTGGTCTTTGGAAAATCTGCCAGCAAATCACAAGGCAATCTGTTGCAAGTGGGTATTTAAAACCAAATGCGACGGGAATGGTCAAGTCAGTCGATATAAAACTCGCCTGGTAATAAAAGGTTGTGCTCAATTCGTACGTTATACATCATTACGTTTTCTGATTACGATTGCTGCAAAATATGATTTACAAATTGATCAGATGGATGTGATTTCGGCCTTTTTGCAAGGTGATTTGGATGAAGAGATTTATATGGTTCAGCCTGAATTGGCTAACGATAATAGTCAGCGTATATGCCGGCTAAAAAAATTGTTATAGGGTCTCAAGCAAGCGAGTCGCGTATGGAATCAACATTTGAACACCGCATTAAGAAAGTTTGGTCTTAATTGTTCAGAAGTCTATTCATGCATATACTACTACGTTAAAGGTAATCAAATATTAATCGTAGCAGTCTACGTTGATGACATTTTAATCTTTTCCAATGACAAGACATTGAAAGACAAGTTGAAGTTGAGTCTGCAAAGTCAGTTTAAAATGAAAGACATTGATGTGGCAAAGTTTGTGCTGGGTATGCAGATCATGTGAGATAGAAAATTGGGTATGGTTTCAATTAACCAAAGTCAGTATATTCAGAAAATACTGGAAAAGTTTCAAATGACTGATTGCAATAGCGTGAATACGCCGGCAGATCCGAATCAAAAACTGACAAAAGAAATGTCACCACAAAGTGAAGAGGATCGCGAAGCAATAAAGAATGTGTCATATCAAAAGGTTGTTGGAAGTTTGTTGTTTGCTGCACAGGTGTCGCGGTCAGATATACAGTACGCAGTTGGAATTGTAAGTCAATTTAGCAGCAACCCAAGAAAGACGCATTGGAATACTGCAAAACGAATTTAGCGCTATCTGTAGAGCACAGCCGATTGGAAGTTGTCATATTCGAAACATGAAAATAATTTTGTACAGGGCTATTGTGACTCAGATAGGGCAAGTAATACCATAGATAGACGTTCAGTTACAGGATGCGTATTTAAACTCCAAGGTGGGGCTGTTTCGTGGTCTTCGAAGAAACAAGCAACTGTTGCATTGTCAACGACAGAGTCTGAATACATGTCAATGTCAGCAGCAACTCAAGAAGCACTATGGCTGCTGGATTGTATGGTGAGTTACTCAACCAAATAGCAAAACAGGGTTCGACAATCATACACTGCGACAACAAGGGCGCTGTACAGCTGTCAGAGAAAACAGCATTTTCCTCACGTACGAAGCATATAGACATACGTCACCATTTTCTACGAGAAAAGGTTAACGAAAAGTTTATCTATATTAGCACGAATGACACGATAGCTGATAGCCTGACGAAACCGGTACCAGTAGAAAAACAGAAATTTTGTTCAAGGGGATTTAACCTACTCTACGGCTCAAGTGGAGGTGTTGAGAAGTAAGCCGTGGCGAGAGTGGTTGTGATGGTGATATAATAAGTAGTAGTTATATAGTTGTCACTTTTATGTTTATTATCAGTAATACGTTTATGTATGTACAATAAAATAGAGCTTTTATACCAAGAGACGTTCCGTAATTTACCGCGCATCCTCTCATCAACAATATCAACAGGATGACTATTGACAATTGTTATTTCACTTCCAAGTTGAAGTTTGGCGCCGCATTTTGCAATTGATTTCAGTTATTTTATAATATAGCGTTAATTGCTAATTTACGCGAACGTTATGGTTTATCTTTATAAATATATGCCTAACGAAATTATTATAAGAGAAAAGCTATACATCCGCTTACACTAATAAAAAAGATCAATTTTATCAGGTATTATCATGTATTAGAATCAACGCAGTGCTTCGAAGTGTAAAACTTTGTTACCATCGCTAAAGGGCACTTCAATAATAAACAACTATAAAACAAAATTACATCATTACTTGCAAAACTTTTATAACTAGTATGTCAATTCACCTATTGTATGCAAATGTACTAGAATATAGAAATCGGTGTTAGATTTCCGGCTTACTTAAGTTCCTGAAATTGTATTGTTCTAACTAAGAATGTAATCTAAAAATATAAATTCTATATTCGGATGTAATTTATTGACAATTCTTTTTAAATGATTATGTTAATATAATGCAATTCTGGATCAATGTTTTAGATTGGGAGCTATCACACCTTTAGTAGCATATATGGCTTCATCAAATCCAAATGTACATAGATCAACTGCGTTAGCTCTGCATCACCTTTCTGAAAACCCTTTTAATTGCATTACTATGCATGAAAGCGGCGTTGTACAGTTCTTGTTAAAGACTGTGGCATCTACAGATGAACAAACACAAACAGCATCCGCTGGCTGTTTAGGAAATATCAGGAGATTGGCATTAGAAGCAGAAACTTATCATTTGATTACAAAAGGTCAGAAACCTGAAGAAAGTAGCACGGACGACGATGATTAAAAATATTATACTTGATATATTGTTATTATATATTTATTTATTACAAACGATACTCAACAGTTGCTGTTATTAATATAATACTACCATATATATGTTTTACATATACAAGCACAAGGGAATCAATGAATGCTGTACAACTTCTGTTGGAGATTACAGAAAATAGAAACAATAATTTTCGAGCAATTGCAAAATTTGAAACTTTAATCAAATTAATTACAGGAATTTCATGATCACTACATACTATTAAATTGTGAAACCTAAATGTTTTTTATCCTTCCTCTTCCTGTTTTCTTCTCTTCTTCCTGCGATAGACATCTCCAATATCAATATAGTATTATTAAGGAAAATTCATAACACAAATACATAAATATGTAATTTAAGAGTTGCATTTTCCCGTTTCTATATTTCTCTTTTCAAACCCAAATAAAACTATTTGTCAGTTCTACTCCCAACCCTTGCTATTTCTTTCCAAATTTGATCAGCACTTATCACGGTAATACAAATAATAACAATTAATAGTAAGAGAATGTTGATTATCATTAGATTGGGGAGGAGCTTTTGGTGGCTTAACTAAAACATTCTCTATATTAGAAAAAACTTTTGTACTTGATCGAGCAAATCATCATCTTCTCGTGCACAATTGCAAACATGGTAATGATTTTGAGTGCTTATTTCCTGATTTTGATGTCTTCCCATAATTGTCTACCCTAACCTAGTCTTTGTTGCAATATCCCTGATCACATTCTTTAACATCTAACGGGAGGTCTAACTTCCAATGCTGAATACCAATCAAAATTCAAGGTTTAGCGTTTTGATAGCTGCTTATTAGGAGATTCTTAAGGTGCCAGTATTGAGTGCCACTTGGATCATGTTCAACAGATTGTGTTGTAAAATTAAGATTTTTAACATTTCCAACATTGGAATACGATATTTTTATTCATAGCGTGGGCCTCTTGTAGCGATTTTTTAAAAAGCTTTTCCAAAAAACTTTTTCTAACAAATTTATCTTATACTGAATTACAATGATTAATTTTACAAGTACCTTATGTTCATTAATCGAAATTATTCTAACTTCACTTTCACTAATTAAATTAATTAAAATTATGGCGAGTAGCTGAACTGACAACAATGTTAAAGTTGAGAAGCTCTAGACTGACTGGCCATCTTGGGCTCTCGCGGGTATTTATGTTATCCTTGCCCCTCACATTGCTTGTGGGAACTGCAGAGCTAATGTCTACTTATTTCTGTATTTAATACAATGTAACAATCTTAATTCTAATAATTGCTATCATAGTTGGGACGGGTACAATAAAAATGTACTCGGATACCGAGTATCGGATACTCAAAATGTACTCGAATACAAGTATTTGAGTACTTTTTTCGAATACTGAGTACGGATACTTTGAGAATTCAATAGGAAAATAATTGTTCCCACAACCCTCTAGAAACGTGCATATAACACTTCAAGTAAGTAGGCGCAAAACCAAATGCTAGTACAGTGATACACACATAGTATATGTGTATATCATTAGCTTTATAAACTTGCATTAGCAAAACTAGTCATAAGCATAACATTTGGTGCTTATATCGGTTTTAGTTTCATATATTTATAGTATTTATAGTTTATACCCGCATTAGGTATTTATTTACGTAAACATATATTTCTGGATAAATAACCTAATAAAAGTATGCATGTATATGCAAGTATACATTACTGCTAACTTGTAACTGCTACCAATAAAATAACTAACATTTTTTGTTTTTGTTATTTGAAATTGTACTTCGTTATTTACAGTAATTTTTAAATAGTGTTGGTAATTTGTTTTTAAAAATAAAAAGAAACTTACTTTTTGGTTTCTAATACTTACTGCATATCCAACATTTCACACAAAACAAAACACTACACAATTGCACCCTTGGCGTTTAGATGTTCTCTGTATCTGTAATCTTTACATCAGCTAATAAACAAATGAGAGAAACATAAATGAGAGTTGTGGACAATATATTGAAAGTTTATATCTTGCGGATTAGTTTGCTATGCTGTTGTTGCGTCGGCGTTAACTATTCAAGAATTCAAGTAAATAATTTTTATTAAAGTATCCAAAGTTCTGAAAAAGTACTCGCGTACCGGATACTTTCATTTTTAGTCTCGGATACGAATACCGGATACAAAAGTTTGAGAGTATTCGAATACAGAGTACTGGGTATACAAAAAGTACTGGGTACACAAAAAGTACTCGAGTACAGTACTCGAATACAAAAGTACTCGGATACTTCCCAACTCTGATTGCTGTCTTATAACCTACTGTGACCTGCACCTGCAGTATCACGTTACGTCTGGAATACAATGTCTGGTTCCGTTCTCATTGTCTGGCTTGTTGAACTTTCATTAACCTTTTTATTATATCCTTCAATATTACAATGTTGCATCTAACTTAAGTTTTAATAATTCTTAATTCTTAATAGTTCCATTAATTACATAGGTATATTCTAATTTGGGGGATATGTAACTCGTGTTCTGCGAAATTTCTAAGGACACGCGACGACTACTGGGTTGTTATCACGTGGTGTATCTTATCAACTTTAAATAAAGCGGTACTTGTGGACCTTCTAAGCACAACGCAATTGCAACTTCTTCGTCTAGTAATGTACCGGTTGATTTTTCATCTAGAAATGTGAAAGTGTTTATGCTTGTGTTTAGACCAAATAACCTTACACAGATAACTCAAAACAAATATTGAACAGCGATAAATGATGCAACGATATAGTGTTGACATCAGCATTATTAGTATATAGCAAGGACGACCGTTATACAGAAAGGTGCTTTACTGAATTGTGAAGCAATCGATGATGTTTGAACAGACAGTTTCTCATCCTACATTTTTTTAACTTTACAGTTTTTCCAAAAATGTTTACAAAAGCATTTACAACCAAAACTGTAGCATTTGATAGCTTTCCAACGTTAGTTCACACTCTTGTCCTTATATTTGAAATAGTCAGCCGATTTATGGATACGATCGAAACAAATAACGCACTTGGCATTATTAGATATAGCTGAGTGATCTTAGAAATGCGTATACATTCGCTCTTCGTTCTTCGAAGAATGGCGTTACGTTTTTTCTCCTAATTTCCGAGGTTTTGATATGTATGGCATTATTACACTAACTTTATCAGCTTGCCTTGCGAACCAGCCGTCAAAGGTGGACAAGGTTTCGGGTATGTCGGACTTGTAACGCTGGAAATTAAATTCGACTCATTCAAGTTTTAAAAAGCCCGAAAGTTTCTGAAAAACAGGATTTGTAAAATTGTTTAGCATCTCACAAGCGTATATGGTCACGCAAAGATGTTGTACGGCTATAAATAAATGTAGCAAAGTTTCTAGTTTCTGCGAATTTGCTTTAGGTAAAGAACTACCTTTTTATTCATATTACTAATTGTTCAGGTCTGCCAAAATGAATTCTTAAAGCATTGATAGCCTTAGGAACAGATTCTTTCTAAGCTAAGTCAGTTCATATCAAGTTCAATGCATTACCCTTTAAACTTTTTTGTAAACGACACAGATTATAATAATTTATTTGGGTTAAATCTATCGTGGACCTGCGTAATTTGATATTAACATGGGTTTGCAGATCCAGTAAAACTTGGCAAGCCTGGAAATTAGTTTGAGTTTTCTTTGTAGAACAATGCTTTGTAGTTAGAAGTATGGCCTTCACTACTATCAAGAAATACTTGTTCATGATTTTACAATATGATCACTTGGCGCAGGTTTTCTCTGTTCTAAAGAAATCTTTGCCTGTTCGCGTATTCATTTCTCACTATTAGCATTTTTAAATTATTTGTTAACGTAATCTCAATAGAGATTGCAAAAGACGACCTGCATGTATTTACATACAGGAACAGTATAACGGAAAAACCGCAAAGTTTGTAGTTGGCATCAGAGCCACTAGTGCAATTGCTAATCAGGATGTAGTGTGCGACCGTAGTAAAGTGTCATCCGAGACAGTACGTCTTCAAACCGTGGCTGGTGAGGAAATTCAAATGCATGGAATTCTAGATGTAAAAATCAGACCGGGAGTAAAATATTTGACCGTTAAGTAGTACTAGCAAACATCACCTAAAAAGATATTTTGGGAATGGATATCCGGAAGAAGTATGAATTCCATGCAGATATGAAAGAGGATGTCTTGAAGGTAAGGAACAGGAAGTGCCGCTTTGCAAAGCAGATCACATGTCTGTGCGAGCTTGTCTGACGGACAACGTAATCCTACCTGGAAAGACAGAAAGTGTTATGATGTGGCGCTTGGATGATGCTCTCCGGAAGGGCTGTGTGCGCTCTATTAAACCAATTAGTAAGGAATTCTTCAGAAAAAGCGCGTTGGTGGGGAAGGGTCTGACCAAAGCGATGGATGGGGTGCTTCTTTGGATATAGTTGTACCTCTCGTATAAAAAAGGGTAATTATTCTATGAATGAGTGAAAATGGAAGTAATGAGCTCTTGCAGATGACGTCACGTGATCCGTGAACGAATAACTTTGAAGGGTAGAACAATTTGCATGATGAACCTTAAATTTTCTTATGGAAAAATACATTTAAAAATTGTCCATTTTGACCCTGTACGAAGGTAGCCTATCTACTGATAAAATGGCTAAACATGTTGAAATATTATTATGCGATTATTCAAAAACTTGCAGTTGCTCCATGCAACTTGAGAAATCTATTCTATAAAATAACGAAACTACTCTTATACGTTTGATTTATAAAAGAAGAAAAACTTTGTCAAGAGTTACGATTTGTTAAAGATATGGAAACCGATACAAAGGGAGAATCGATATTTAGTACCACGTGCAAGTTTATTTAAGAGAAAGAAATTCCTATGCATAATATTTTGTTAGCAATAATAGGGCGTCATAAGGATTCATGGTGCATTTTAAATTAGAGCCATCAATAAGATTAGAAGCAATTCATTGCATACCATATTATTTAGCCGACTTGTAGTGAAGATGATGAAGATTACAATTGTTTGCTGCTGCATACGGAAGTTCGTTGGCTTTAAAAAGTTATTTATTTCAATCGATTTTTCAAACTATTTAATTCAGTACTAAATTTAGTTCAACACAGAGATAAAAAACTGCATAAAAACCTTAGAACAACCAAAATGACGTCACTTATTTGACAGACCTGTTTAAAATATAAATGGAGCTGATTTATAATTACAAGGAGGTGATGAACTAAATTTAACTAAAACATAAAACGTCATAGGTGCTTTTGTGGGAAAACTTCTTTTGTTCAACTAAAATCTAGATAGAGGCGAATACTGACACTCTCACATTACCAGTAGTCTCTGCAAAACCGAGAAATTTACTTAATGCTATCTCTTGGAAGATCTTCGCCCTGATTGTTCGAGCGATTCCAAGATATTTAAACATAAATATTCCGAGTTGGGTTTTAGATTCCTTCACAAATTCAGATACATTATAATTTATGTATGGGCCACTAAACTGTCACGTCCCCAATGCTCCACCCGAAAGTACTATATTGGGTTTAAACACAATACAATTTCGATCTCAGCTATTGTGTTACATACGCTCAGTGAATGAAATTTAATTTAAAATGGCTCCCGTAGGTTTTGAATTTAAAGTCAAACAAACAGTCTTCAAAGCTACAAAGTAATAGCAATTGAAACGTAGAACGGAAAAGTCATGATAAAATATAGATACACTATATTTGTTTCTTTCCAATGCTTCACCCAAAGGTACTACATTGGTCAGAAAGCGGGTTTTTTATACCTGGAAAATTTTGAAATTTGCCGAACCCTTGCTGTTCCAACCAAGATATGTATCTTTAACGTGCGTGACAACATTCACACGGCACCGGCATTTTACCTCTCATCCGAACCAAAACGTATTTTTGTGAAAAATGCTCACCTAACATTTTTCAAGCGGGCCGTGTTGGGTTCCAAACCCGGAACCTTTGTGGTCAGTAGTTACATGCATACCACCTGAGCCATGGAGCCGTCTCAAAATATAGATACATCAGAGTTATCAAATTTAAAAGAGGAACTCGTAGTACTTACAACTAACGAAGAACTAACAGTTAAATTCGGGAATCAATACCAGGAGTTTTGGCTACAGAAATCAATACCAGCCCTCTACCTTGGATTGTGGGCAAGAGTACAGAAACGTTTAAATATATATCGTTCATCTTATTTATCTGAGTATGGGTTCAGTGTAGTAGCTAATTTACTGTCTAATGAAAGGAACAAACTGTAGAGTCTGTAACGCGTTTGCGTTATTTTAGATATCCATCCGATAGGAAAGAAAAAATTAATTTGAAACGAACAGAATAAATATGGACGTATCCTATATATTTAGATTTCACTAATAGTTAATGTTAATTAAGCATTACATTTTGATCTTTTTTAGTTTTTGTGAAAGTACGTCAGATAACAAACTTTAACTGAAAAGTTGTACTCTCATTTCGTTTAAATACATTGTTAACGTAATAATCCAAGATGAAGACTTATTCCAAAACAGCGAATGAAGACAAATCTAAATGTAATAGGATGCTACGTATGCGCTTTCCATGGAAAAATAAATTATAAGTAGACTATTGTCGTCCGTCCCGACCTTCACAGACATGTAAACAATAATACAAATAACAAAGAAAAGCACTTTTAAGTAATTGATGGTACAATAAACTTGTATTTAAGCACAAATTAAATATGTTTTATTGTGGGAACAGAACTTTCACCGCGATTAACATGCATTATAAAACGGGAGAAATGTTATATAATGACCTAGCCCGAAAAAAGGTTAAAGTAAAATACAGAAGTTAAGTTGAACGGAACACAGCTTTAAGATGTACACACTGAGTTCTCCGAAGAGGAAAATTCGATGCGCAAGCTTTGATTAACTTAGTTTGCAAGTTTGGCAAAAAATGTTAGCCTTTGCGCGAGGACATTAAAACTCGCGTAAACACCGAAAATAAAGAGCTTTTATACTTGTAGGTTAGCTAAGAGGGTGTTTTTGGTGATGTAATGGAAGCCGTTGTTAGCTGAAAAAAATTATAAAGAAAGATTGGTGTTGCTGAACATCCTTTAATTTGTATTACTAGACTGTGAGTGAAATATGAGCTTTTTTGTTTAGGATTAATATTTATGTAAGTTTGAATTTTAAATAAAAGTTGTATATGATTTGTTTTTATGTAGAAGGAAATTAACAGAACATAATAATTATTTTGTTGCACTATCAATTAGCGACGGAACTAGTTTTGGTTTAATTTAAGCTTGGTATTGTCAGGAATAGAAGTCTGGAACATTTTAAAATATTAAGAAAGATGTGGGTTTTTATTTTAACTGTGAGCTTTATTGGTAGAATTTAGTGTTAGTTAAAAAGTGATTATTTTGTATGTTTAATGGACAAGGGAATGATAAACAGAAAAGTTGATATTTAACTCTTATGGCATTTCCAGAAATGGGATTTATATTAGTAATTGGAACAATGGTGTGGTGGTGTTATTGTTTAATTTAATGTTTTCGCTTTGGTATTTCTTTTAGTAATACCTGACCAGTCCGATGTTAGGAAATTAGGTGTTTTTTAGGAAAATATTTGCATTCAATTGCAGTTATGTAATGTTAAAAGAAGTTAGATCGATGTTGAATTTTATTTGGACTTATTTATGAATTAGGTAAAAAAAATTAATTTGTGAAAGAATATCCACCCACGCCAGTAATGAAGAAGTATCTGGGAAGTCCTTTTCTTTTAAAATTTTTTTTTGATATGACAATTTAATGAGCGTTCTTAAGGTGTGGCAGAACCAGGTAAAGTATAATGTCATGGATTTAGAAAACCAGAAGTAAAGAAGACCTATCCGGTATTTCCGTCTTCCGTGTAGGGAAAATATCGAAAGGGATTGCTAAGACAAGACTGATTTGGCGCCCATTAATTCTGACAATAGAAAAAGCTGTGCAAGGTAAGTGGTTATTCTAACGTAGTTTTTGTATTTCAGCTATTTCAAATATTTATTTTTATTATTTTTGTTATTTTTTCCATCGGTGCCCAGTCGCGCACCTCTGTACTTAGCCGGCGCAACCTTCAGGACATATCTTAATTTGTAAAATAAAGCCACTTTTACCATAACACATCACTGAACGTGACGATTTGCGACTGATGCTAACGGAATTGGAATCCCACATTAACAAATTGTTAAAACCCGACTAGCTTCAATAAGTATCTCGTTAATCTCTTGTTTCTTATTGATTTTGTTTAGTTTTAAATTTTTAACAAAAATATTTTTACTACATTTGATGGTCATTTTAATTAATTTTTATTTTACAGTTTTTAAAAGATGTATAAACAGATAGAATTATATGCAACAATATTTTAATATTTGGAATGATGAAGTATTATAGGAAGTGGGTGGAAGTTTCTTTTTCTACGCCTTTTACAGTTTTATTTCAGAAAACTTACACTACATTCATATTTCATATTAGTTAATTATGTTTCAGAAAATATCACAAATTTTAGAAAGTAATTTTTATTCCAGAAAGCATCAATTAAACTAGAGATTTAATAACTTGTAGGTAAAAAGTAATTAGTTGTATTTCAGAAAAATTCACTTAACTATATACTAACAGAAATATTCATATTTTTAATGATAAATTTCTGTAGTACTTATTCATCGTCCAACAAGCATGTCTTCCATTACTAATGCAGCAGGATGATGCACTGTACTATGCTGAACTGAACGAGCACAATACTACCGACAATTGTGCTGTTTGCCTGGTCAGTTACGTTCTCCAAGTAAATCAGTCTTTGTTCAATAACACCAGGCTGCACAATGTCTGGAACCCTGCGATTGGTTTTAACAAATGTCTTCACTTTAGACCATATTGTTTCTACAATGATACTGTTGTTGCATCAAGAATAGTTTCTAAGCATTTGTAACAAGATGCACTATCAGCAACAATAACTAAATCGTCGAGCTGATTACCTATATCCTGCCATCGTTGCAGTATCGATTGAACCCATGGATTTACTGTCTATGCAGTAAAAGATCCTCTCTGGCGCACCATAGCTTCAATTCCTGTTGCAGAGATTGCACCAATAAGGGAAATATTACGGCCTTTACTTGACGGCAGTTTTTGTACTGGACGAGCACCAGCTTTGGCACGCGTCTACAGAACAAATTGAAATTTGTTTCGTACATCCATACAATCTGCTTTCCCTGCACAATGAATTGATTCAGGGTTTGAACACATTCGGCTCGCTTAGTCTTATTTTCTTCCGAATTCATTGTAACTGGCTCATTGTGAATCTGCTTTACTGTAAATACTCTACCTTCCAGGTAGTTACCTACTGTAGACACATAAAGGTCTACATTGAAAATGGGTAATGTTTCACATTTTAGTTTCTTCAATGTAATGCCATAGTCATCTTCTATCCAACCAAGAATTAAATCAATTTGTTCCTCAATGAGAAGTTTTGGCTTCTTGCCTCTTTTAAGTAATAGTGCCTCTTCATCTGATCGAACCCAATAATAAGCAGTCTTGTACGGAACCCAATCATCTCCTCTGTTTGCACACCTGACAATTCTTTCCCGGTCTTGTTTCCTGTAAACTTTTCTCCCTATACAATATATCCTCTGCAAAAGGGGAACCGTTGAACTTTGTTTTCATTGTTTTCAAAATGCATCTGTATATTATGGGCACATTTCTCAAGCAACAAGTGCCTTCAAGGCAATAATCGTATGACTGGGTTTCTTAGCATAGACTTCATAAAAAATTCCGCAATCATCTTCAAGTTCCATTCTCGTAGATTTAAAAAAACATGCACACAACTACCACAAACATATAGTATACCTGTTGCAGTAAACAATAATAATTACCCCTCATTTATTTTTAGTTTGACATATAAGAATTTCAGCCCACTTAATATTTAAAAAATTTAATAGTATATTTAAAATTATATACTTAGGTTGAAAAGTGATTAATTATAAATCGAGCATTTTTATATCCTGGGGCGCGAAGCGCCGAGGGATATAAGATGCGAGATATAATTGCACTTCTCAACCTATGTATATGTAGATTTTTTTTTACTACTAACACTACAACGTACAAATTTTGTTAGTTTAGATCGTTATGGTAGCAAATCAAAATTATTTTAGAGTTTTTAAAATACTAAGTAGGCTGGATGTCAGTGTATGTCAAATTATAAGAAGTTGATTGATGTTGATAAATGATAGGTTACTTGAAGTAGTTTTAATCGGTTAAAGTATTATGTATTAAGTAGAAATGAGTGATAGTGGCTCAGAAATAAAAATAAATAGAACCCCACCTAAACTTGCACAACTTGTAAACACTGCTAGTTGTGATTTGATGTTAGCTAAGTCTATAAAATTGTATATATGTGCTTACAATCAGTTCAAAGAATGGTGTGAAAAAAGAAAACTTCGAAAATATCAGAAAAATTGTTTTTTACTTTTCAGCTAGTTAATATAGCTAAATATTAAAATGTAGAGTAGTATTATTATCTCATGGCGGGTGACGTCACATGCGCAATAGGTTCAATTTAAACTTAAACCTCAAGATTCACAACGCTACAGTACAACCCACAAACATCTTGCTAGCAATGTGGCTTTAATACGTCCTCACGAATTTATTACGTTAAGTAAAATATTGTTTGTAAGGACCCCGTTCATGCTGGCGGTATCTAGAAATTCATAAATATATGAAATAAATCCAGACTTCCATATAATATCGGAGCTTTTACTTGTTTTTACTTATAAACAATTCTAGGTTCGTAGTTTCTTTATCCGTAAATATTTGCTGTGGCAACAGTGCACATACTCAGAGGATCCCAATACTGTATATACCGTAACTGTCATTATCATTCTCGCTCTTATCAAGGTCTTATTGTTTTAAGTTTTCCGTTTTAATATTTGTATCAAGTAATAGTCATCAAAACAGTTTTTTTAAAACTAACTGATAGTTAATTTCTTCAGCAATGTAAGTATTTAAAAAGAATGTTCGTTCAACGATTAATTATGATATTTTTTAGAGTAATATTATGAATAAGAAGGAGGTGATTCATAGTCAAGGACGACAGATTGTTTTTAATGTGTTTCAATATTTGAAACGCATAAAAGATTCGGGCGCCTCCAACCTGAACAATTTGCAAGAGTGCGTGGCTGAAGCAACAGGTGTGTCATTGCGGACGGTGCAAAGAATTGTAAAGGAAGGTACAAACAAACCACCCTGCAGCAAGTTTAGTTCACCAAGGAAAACCGTAAATAAACCAAGCCCTAAGTCAACAGTGAATGGATTTGACTAAGAGATTCTAAGAACCGTTATGTATCGGTTTGCAGCAATACATAAACGTAGACCGACTTTGAAGTTAGTGTTTGACGAATTTAAAAATGATTGCCCTCATTACACGGGAAAATTAGGTTCGTTCAGAAAAATTGTTGTAAGAGCAGGGTTTCGTTGGAAGAGAACTGTAGATAACAGGAAAATTCTTGTTGAACAAAGCAATATAAGGGCAAAGCGCACCATATTTTTGAAAAATCTTAGTAAGTATAAAGAAGAGGGCAGAAGCATTGTGTATAACGATGAAACATATCTGCACAGTTCTCACAGTGTAACAAAGTGTTGGGATGACGGCACCACCAAGGGTTTGAAGACGCCCGTTTCAAAAGGGAAGCGTTTGATAATTGTTCATGCAGGTGGAAAAAATTGGTTCGTTCTAAATGCAGAATTGATATTTAAGTCTGGTTTGAAGACTGGGGATTATCACGATGACATGAATCATCGCAATTATAAAAAGTGGCTGCAAGAAAAGTTAATACCAAATTTGGAACCAAATTCAGTGTTTGTGATAGACAATGCATCATATCATAATGTTCTTGTGCATCCTAATCCTACTTCAAGTTGGAAGAAAACAGATATGCAGAAATGGTTGAAGGAACGAATTATCCTCTTTGAATGTAAGAAAACCAAGCCTGAATTATATTCCAAAATTAAGGCACATAAACCTGTTCATCAGCTGTTTGTAATTAACTAGCTACTGGCAGAACATGGTCATGTAGTATTGCGTTTACCTCCATATCACCCAGAACTAAATCCTATCGAGATGATTTGGGCGTTACTTAAAAACCGTGTCGCTGCATGTAATGTAACCTTCAAAATAGATGATGTATGGAAGTTGGCAGAAGAACATATAAAAAATATTGGAATCAACGAGTGGAATAAAGTATGTCTGCACGTAGTGAAAATTGAAAAGGATTATATGGAACGAGAAACTTTAATAGACGAGGTTCAAGACCTAATTATACGGGTTGATGATAATTGCGATAATTCAGATGGATACTTATCCTCAGGCGATGAGTCTGATGATGGGGATGAAAGTTTAGGATGTGAACCCATTTAAAATATAATTTATGTAAAATAGTTAAATGATGGTCTTTATTTAGCGTTGTAGAAAATATGTGTCATAAATACATTTGTTTGTACATTATTGTTTATTACTGAAGTGTTGAAATAAAACTTGCTTAAGGAGGGAAGCAGTCTTTATATCAAATTATGTTCAGTAGTGCTGTGACAATCGATCACTTTTAAAGCTGAAACAATCAATGATTGGCTTTCAAAGTGATTGAATCATTTTACATTTTAATCCAATCATAATCAATTCTGTTAAGCATGTCCATTCTTTGTCTCCAAAAGGGATTCTTATTGACTGTATTTATCTCGGCGCTTCTATCCGATCGTGTTAATCCGCTTCAGTTTGGCGACATAAACCAGTTTTCGATCCGATGCAGCGTCTCCAGTCAATCCATTAAAACAAGTGGATTGTACTACTCGATCGGATCTGAGTTCCGCATTCGACGACATTATACAGGCTTGACGATTTAAATAATCTACGATTATAATATCAACAGCACCTGATCAGGCCGGTGTAGTATATCTAACTTCAGTCGTATAAGCAATATTGCTTTTGTTTAGTCAGAAAGATTAAGATTATTAATTATTCAAGAAATTATTTTATAGCTAGATTATCGATGAAGTGCGTAAAAAATATATTAATTTAGCAAATATTTCTAAACTATAAATGAGGTTATGTAAAAAATATATAACCTGACAAGATGCAAACCTTAGTTACCTTTCTTTTCATACTATAACTGTTCCTCTTCCTTCAATTCTACAGCACTGAATTGTTGATTCTATGATCCATTAAAATAAAGCACGAGATATATGCAATTTATAATAATATTAATATAACAAATGATATAAAAACCTTTTGGTATTAATTAAAAATTGTTTTTGTTTTGTTAGTTACAACACCATGAGTGTCATTGTGTAAACATATTCTTAAAACGTTTTTGTAGTATATCTTAGTAATATTTTCGAGGTGGGCATTTGAAATTTTTATAGTGTTTATAGTTTATAGTTTGTGTTTAAAACAAAAACGTCTATTTCTTTGAAAAAAACGAATATGTAGTACTACCAAATTGTTTTTGTTCTACTAGTGACTATAAGTGATAAAATATCTTGTGCACACTGATCCAATCAATCAACAATCTCGGGTATCACAGCTAACAATAAGCTCAGATCATTTTTATAGAAGAGCAAAAATCAACATAAAACTATTTAAAACACATTCCTTGGTTGCTCGACAATTTTTGCTCTGGCAACACTGGACGTGCAAGCAGTCGATGTTTTCTAGTCTCACTTTTTTATTTTGATTATTAATATAGCTCCTCCTAGGTCACCCGCCATGAGATAATAATACTACTATAATTATTTGCTTAATCACTTTACCTTTCCAGTTTCCTATTACTAGGTTGTAAAATGTTTATTTTAACTGTCAAATTATTAGCTAAGTTTTTAGTTGATTAGAACCTTATAAAAAGTAGAATTATTAAATACAAGTTTTTATTATTACAAACTGTTGTTTTAGATATTAAGTAAAACACTGCACAAAATTAACTACATCTATTTTTATTATAACTCTAAGTAAATCAGATAACTTTTTATTACAAAATCAGTCATTGACAATCATTGACATCAAAACCTACTACTATTAATAACAAATAAGGTAAGTATCACTGTTAGCAGTATTATGAAGCCAAAGAATAACTGTAATAACGTGCCAATCTCTTCTAATCAGGAATGTTATTTTTGCGGGAACAAAAGACATCCTCGTGCTAATTGCCCTGCAAAAAAATGTGACTTGTGGAAAATGCAAAAAGTATGCGAATTTTGCTAAACTGTGTAAATGGGGGAAGGATATGGATAGGACGACTAATGCTTACCTCGTCGATGATTCTGAACAAATTGTAGCGCTACTCCTAAATGCCTATCGAAATCCGTGATTAAGATTAAAGCCAATAATTTTGATGCTGATGCCTTGGTAGATACTGGTAGTTCTGAAACTTATATTGATAAGGATTGTTTCTCTTCTTAATATACTACGTATCCCAGTCTGGACCTTATATCTATAGCTTCAACGTCACACCAATCTAGAGTCGAGGGGCACTGTTTTTTTTCTGATTTGGGAATACTGAATCACAAGTACGCTAGAGTTAAGCTGACTATCCTTTCTGAACTTTGTACTGATGTTATAATTGGTTGTGATATTCTTAAGCTCCACAGTTCTGTGAACGTGAATTTTGGAGATTCTAAAACTAGTTTAAATGTATGCAGCACTTGTGCTAAAGTAGATCCTACAGTGTTATTTTCCAACCTGGCCTCGAACTGCAGGCCTATCGTTACGAAATCGAGGAAGTATTCATGCGAGGACAAGAAACTCATCAATCAAGAAGTTATACAGCTGCTTCGGGAGGGAGTTATTGAACCTAGTCGCTCCCCTTGGCGTATCCAAGTGTTAATCACAAAGAACGCTAATCACCGTAGAAGAATGGTGATAGATTACTAACAAACTGTAAATCGTTTTACTTACCTTGTGCTTATCCGCTGCCAAATATAAAAAAATTAGTCTCGGAGGTAGCAAAATTCAATATATTTAGTACTACTGACTTACGGAATTATGTTTTCCGTCTCAAAACTGGTTGGACACGTACCTGCACTTATTTATATTCTGAGCTAGCCTACATAGTTCCCTAAAATTCTCACACAGCATGTGTATACAGCTCATTCCCCTTCTATTGTTTCCTAATTTTATGCCCTATTTCACCGAGATTCAGTGAAGGGGGTTAAGCAACCTGTGGCTACCAAGATCCCCCAACACTTAGACATTTGCCGAAATAATGGTTTTCCAGTAAATTCTTTCACACACTTAACATTATTCGAGAATATTGCGCAACGAATTCTTGTAGTTACTTATAATAATCATCATGTTTAAGCACAGTTATTTTTTCGTCATTAGTTTATCCATCTTGGGATTGGTTGGATGCGTACCTCCATTGATTTCTATTCTGAGCTAGCCTACACATCTCCCTGAAACTTCTACAGACTACATCTTTTACTATCTGTGTGCAGTAGTCTAACCTAGGTCTGCCTCTTCTTCTCTTTTTTCCTATCTCTGCTTCTAATAAATTCCGCACTATTCTCTCATGCCGTAGTATGTGGCCTATCATCCTATCTCTCCTATTTTTTACCGTTTTCCACATATTTCTTTCTTCCCCTACCATTTTTAGTACCTCTTTGTTGTTAACTTTGTCTGTCCATGATATCTTCATCATACGTCTGTAGCACCACATTTCAAAGGCTTCTACCTTTTTCTTGTCCGCTTCTCCTACTGTCCAGGCTTCACAGCCGTACAGCGCTGTGCTCCACACATGTTTTGAGCAATCTTTTCCTTGTTTCTATGTTTGTGATCTTTGAGCAGAGTAGTTGCTTTTTCTTGTTAAATGTAGCACGACCTTGTGCTAATCTTTGTTTTATATCTTTTGTGCTTTTCCCATCTTGCGTTATTTGGCTTCCTAGTTAGCAGTAATCCTTAACCTCTTGTAAGTTCGTGTTACATATTTGTATTCTTCACTTTTGCATACTAGAACTTTAGTTTTAGTTTTGTTAATTTTCATACCGTATCTCTCTGTTAGAACCGTTTCCATTTCATCAAGAGCAGCTTCTAACTCTTCCTTGCTAGACGCTAATACCGCTATATCATCTGCAAATCTAAGCATATTAATTTTTTGTCCCTGCATAGTAATTCCAAATGTCTTCCTGCATTTGACAGTATTCATTGCCTCTTCTATGTACAAGTTAAAAATCAATGGGGATAGAGCACATCCCTGTCTCACCCCTTTCTTAATGTTTACTTCTCTACGTTCCTGCTCTAATTCTATTACTGCTGTTTGCTCTTTGTATAAGCTATGTACTATTCGTCTATCCCTACAACTCATTCTAATTTTTTTGAGTATTTCAAACATTTTTTTCCAATTTACATTGTCGAATGTTTTTTCCAGATCTACAAACCCTATATACACGCTTTCCCCTTTTTCTATTGTTTTCTCCATTATCACTCTCAGAGCTAAAATAGCCTCCCGTGTTCCCCTGTTTCGCCTAAACCCAAATTGGTCTTCTCCTAGTGTTTCTTCCGCCCGTTTTTCCATTCGTCTTTGTACAATTCTAGTTAATATTTTTGACACGTGTGCTGTCAAACTTATTGTTCGAAAATTTTCACATCTATCCGCGCCTTTCTTTTTTGGTATAGTTACTATGATGCTACGTTTGAAATCTTTGGGTATCTCGCCTGTCTCATACATATAGCTTACAAGTTGAAACGGACGTTCTGTTACTGCTTGTCCAGCGGCTTTTAGAGTTTCTGCTTGCACCTTATCTGTACCCGGCGCCTTACCATTTTTCAGACTCTTTAATGCTTATTCAAACTCATTTGTAAGTATTGGATATCCCTAGTCATCATTTCCAATGTCCGATTCCTGTTCTAATGCAGTTAGTTCCTCTCCTGCATATAAATTCCCTATATATTCTTGCCATCTACCCACTTTCTCTACGTTTTCTATAATGACGTTTCCTTGTGCGTCCCTTATATTTTTGCTATACGGTTTTATATCCCTAAAATTCATTCTAATTAATTTGTATGCTTCGTCTATTTTTCCTATTTCCATCTTCGTTTGTACCTCTTTGCACTTTTCATCAATCCATTGTTCTTTAGCTTTCCTGCATTTTCGAATAATTTCCCATTTTATGACTTTGTATCTCTGTTTTCCTGTTTCGTCTGATTTATTTTTGTATTTTCGTCATTCTTCTATTAAATTCAAGATATCCTTTGTTATCCATGGTTTCTTATTTTCTTTTTGTGTATACCCCAGAATATCTCTGGCCGCCATGTGTAGGCTGGATTTAAGGTTATTCCATTCTGTTTCTACTTCTTTAGTATAATATATTTTCCCGATATGTTACAGCAATTCATTTGACTTTTTTCGAATCTTTCTTGAATATCTTTATCTTTTAGTTTCTCTAAGTCCAAGTGCCTTTTTCCGTTTCTTTTTTTCACATTCTTAAATTTAAGTGCGGCCTTCATAATTACGATGTTATGGTCAGTATCTATATCTGCTTCTGGGGAACTTTTACAGTCTTTTACTTGATTTCTAAACCGTTGTCGAACAAGAATGTAATCTATTTGATATCTTCCTATATCTCCTGGCATCTTCCACGTATATCGTCTTCTAGCATGATGTTGAAATAATGTGTTTGTGATGATAAAATTGTTCTTGTCTCAAAATTCTACCAGCCTATTTCCCCTGTCGTTTCTCGTGCCTAAACCAAATAAACCTACTACCGCTCCTTCCCTACCCTCACCTACCACGGCATTAAAATCCCCCGTAATTATTAAATTTTCATGTCCTTTTACGTATCTTAATATGTCTTCGATATCTTTGTAGATGGCTTCTACCTCTTCGTCACTGTAGCTAGAGGTGGGCATGTATACTTGTATTATTACTGTGTTTACTGGTTTAGATTCTAATCTAACCATGAGTACTCTTTCGTTTTTTTTATAAGTAATTTTCTACACAGTATCCTATCTTTTACGCATAACTATCCCCACACACAAATTTCCTTCCTCTGCTCTTGTATGAATTACCCTGAAGTCTCCACTCCAAAAATCCCCCGCCTCTGGCCACCGAACTTTGCTGATTCCTACTATGTCTAGTGATAACCTATTCGTTTCCATTTTTAGGTTCTCTAGCTTACCTACTTGCTTCATTCTAACATTCCACGCTCCGACTCGCAGAATGTTCCCGACTCTTATTTTTAACTTTCCGACCGCATCCTCCGAAGTAGTCCCCTTCCGGAGATCCGAATGGGGGACTATTTTAACTCCGGAATCTTTTACCCCAGAGAATGCCATCATGTTTGTAACAATTTAAGTACGCTGTGTACTTGGGAGATAATGTGGTGGTTTCCCGTTGCCTTCCACATCGCGGTAGTGTGTCTTAAACTGCCATACCGACCCCTATGGTCTCTGCCAATCTAAGTACCGAAAGAGCCGCTGCCCTCTTTCGGGGACCTGTCTTAGTCTGGTTCCTCACTAACAACCCTACTACTTTGGTTGGACCTGTAGTTAGTCTCTTTAGCTCATTAGAACATGCAAGCCATTTCACCTGTTCTAGTAATTTAGAACTTCGGCAAGGTGCAGGTCCATTCGAAATGGAGAAACATAGCAGCAAAATAAAAAAAGAGAAAATTGCAAGATGGAGGCTAAAGTTAGTCTGTTATAATTTTGACATTACGTATCGAAAAAGCAAAGATATTGTGGTGCCTGATATTTTTAGCAGAGTATGTACTTTGTTTAACGGTCCTAAATATCTTTATGAACTACATCGACGTTATGTCATCCTGCTATTACGAGGATGACGCACTGGATTCGTTCTAGAACTATGTCCTACTCTGTAGTAGAGATTAGACGCGTAATATCCTCTTGTCCAGTATGCGCTGAACTTAAACCTCGATTTGTAAGAAGAGATTATGTACACTTAATTAAAGCAACTGCTTCCTTTCAAAGATTGAATGTAGATTTCAAGGGGCCTGTTCCTAGCACCAATCGTAAAATATACATGCTAACCATCGTTGACGAGTACTCTCGTTTCCCTTTTGCATATCCTTGTGCCGATATGTCTGCCGCTACTGTGATTAGGTGCTTTAATAACTTGTTTTCAATATTCGGTTTTCTACTGTATGTACGCTCGGATCAAGGATCTTCGTTCATGTCGAATGAGCTAAAATCGTATTTAACGTTGCGTGGTATCGCAACGAGTCGTTCTTCACCGTATATCCCTGCTGGAAATGGAGAGGTGGAAAAGTACAATGATGTAATTTGGAAACCTATTTTGCTTGCCCTCAAGTCAAGGGGGTTACAAACCTCCCAGTGGCAGATGGTCTTAGAAGATGCCTTACACTCTGTCAGGTCATTACTCTGCACCTCGATAAATTGCAGTCTTCACGAGAAAATGTCCCAACACAGTAGGAAATCTGCTAATGGTAAACCGTTGCCGTCTCGGTTACTATCCCCTGGAACTTTCCTCCCTAGAAAATTTAATAGGAAAAACAAGTATGAACCGTTAGTAGAAGAAGTTGAGCTTATTGATACTAACCCCGAATACGCTACTGTTAGACATACCGATGGCCGTGAAGCCGTAGTGTCTCAGGCATTCAGCACCTAGAGGTATAATGACTTGCGAAGAGGAAGCTCAAACTGAAGTCCTAGAAGAGGATAATAACAGGGCTAAATATCCCGGACAATATGTCAAAAACGACGACTCGAACTTGACACCGATTAATAGCGGAGGCGGTGACGTTGAAAACTGCGACCGTGCCGTTATAGATCGCGAGCCGACGCATGCATCAGTTCTTGAAATGGAAGAGGCTCCCTCGCCTAGACGCTCTACACGTGAAAAGATTAAACCTAAACGCTTGGAAGACTATGTTCTTTAAATCAGCTGGGGTGATGGTAGTAATAATGTAATTATTTGCTTAATCACTTTACCTTTCCAGTTTCCTGGTTACTAGGTTGCAAAATGTTTATTTTAGCTGTCAAATTATTAGCTAAGTTTTTAGTTAATTAGAACATAAAAGGTAGAATTATTAAATACACAATTTTATTTTTACAACTGACAAATTGGTATGGAAGTTTTACACAGGTAATCTGTCAAACTAAAATATTTTGATTGGTAGTATTATACGTTATTTGATTAGAATAGTAGGCGTTTTTTCATTATTGACCTAGGAACTTTGCCTGTTGTGATTAACCTAGGGAGAGAAGAACTACTTTTCATTCAAGCAATGGAGTAAATAATGGTAACTTCTCAAGTTAGTAGTAAAAAAAATAATTTGATATATGTGTTAAATAAGGATTTTCTGAAATAAAATTGATTAATTCTAAAATTTAAATAACACTTTCTGAAATAAAACTGACTGGTCTGAAATACAATTGATACTTTCTTGAATAAAACTACATGTCTTAAATACAACAAACTTTCTAAATTAACATGACTAAGTTGAAATACTACATTTTCTGAAAAAAAACACTGCAAAAGGCGTAGTAAAGAAGCGATGGTCCAGGAAATCTATAGTTTGTTTAATCATAGTGAAGAACATGGAGTTTTATTTAAATGAAAAAATTGTTATATAAGTTCTAATAGGCAATAAACTTCTAATAAGGTCATCAACTATACATATTCACTATGGATAATAAAGTGATGTAACAAATAAGAATCCATTGACACTTCTAGCCAGGGCAAAAAAATTTAAAGCTTCCTTGTAATTAACTTATGACTATTTTTTGTGCAATATATAGATGATTGTAATTCAAAATGTTTATGTTACCGTTGCATTGAATACATAACAAAAAGAAAGTTGCTCTTTTTTCAATTAGATATGCGTCAATAAACAAATTTTTAGGCAACAGTGATGAATATTTGTTTTTGTAATGTGCAGTTACGTGACGTGAAGCTCCTGTTATTTGCGTTTCACTTCACAAATATTAATTTCAGAGTTAGAGATTTTCTAAGCACTACTTCTCTTTGACAGCTTTCTACAGACATGCTTCGAGTGTTACACAAGGTTGAAAAATAATGATGTTTAGCCGATATTCAAGCTCCATTAAAGATTTTAATTTGTTTCGTATGGGGAATGCATTTTATTCAAGTAGCGTATAATGGTACGTTTATACTACTAAAATATAAAGTTGACAGGAGGAAGTTGTTGATTTAATTAGAAATTATTAGTTATGGTTAATTTCGTCTCCAAATCATAAGACTTTATAAGAACTAGTACCGTGATAAGTACTATATAGGCCTTTTTATAGATACAGTAACAATTAAAAGTGCAATGATTGCAGGTTCTAATTATGAGGACTGCTGCTACAATTTTAGTATGCGGCAACACTATATTCATCAAAAGCTAGGCATACAAAATTCATTCTGTTTCGATATTTATGTTGTCAAAAAAGAGTGAGAGAGTGGAACAATTATAAACAGTTTGATTACAGCATAATTTTAAAGCTAATAATGTTTGAAGAAGCACGGATTAAATCATGAGCAGTTTCAAGCAATTATTTGATTCCATTTTAGAAGGAAGAAAGGGAATCATTTTTGACGAATTAAAAACTGTTTTTGGTGATAAGGTACCACCAAAAACAATTATGTTTCTGTGGTACACGGTGTGTACACGATTTAAACTTGTAAATTTTCCAATTGTCGTCTTCCAGCCAGCTAAGCTTCTTCAACTTAGGGCAGAGCTATGAGCTAGGGTCGTAGGATGGTATACGATAAAACAAAAGAAATTTTATTGGACGCCACCGTATCTTAAAGAGTGTTATGATAAGAAACTATCCGAAGATCAGATACGGAAATCTTCGAATGAAAAAAAACTTAAGACGAGCAACATAAAAAAAATACTTACTTTTGTCTCTGCAATCTGGAATGGGAACGACGATCTCGTGCTATCTGAAAATTTAACCACATCTAAACATGCTTGAACTAGGGCTTCGTTAGAGCCTAGTCACTTTATCACAAAAAAATTATAAATAGATCCAATTATACTTCAAAAAAAAAACTTTTAACTTTAACACCACTAATATCTTTCTTCAATACCAAAATTTCATATTTGTAAAATGTTTGCTTCTATAGGACAATTATTGCTGACTTCAAAGAAAGAAAGTTTTACGACAACTTATTATTTTTTTTATTAATTTAAAAAAAATATATATACATTGTTTATATAAAGCTAACTGTACGGAGACTTTCAAAACAGTTTCTTTATTACGATTTAACAATAATCTCTGAATATTCATGGGATATTTTTTAATTGCATAATTTACATTAATTCTCTATAAGAAATATATGATTTTCATTTTTCATGCTACAGTTTATTCATGGTACTTGAATAGGATCCTGTTCAGTTTACAAGAAACAAATTAAATGCTCAAAAAAAGTTTTTATAGATTATAGAACTATATTTTTAATAGACATCTTTAATGGAATCAAAGGTCAAAGAAAAATTCTTATTGTCGGCATTAAGCTGTACTTCAGGTGTACTATTAAAATGTGTTATACACAATAATTCGGCAAACAATTCTTATCGTATCACATGTTTAGTTATGCAAACATTTTAATACAACTTTGTAACTTCAAAAATAATCTTACAGAAATACCTTGAAAATAGTAAGCTCATTTATGTATTATTCAAATACTAAATTTTGAACCAAATTTTACGTGAATCAATTTAACTAATCTTCAAACCCTCACAAAATTCGAGAATTAACTTTAAATAAACATATATAGCTTCTGCGAAAATTATTTGTACATTTTAAATGAATGTTCCTTGAAAAGAATATAGATATAAAATGGAGGATGACTCACCGCTGACTATCTGCTGGGCGGCCGGGTCTGACGCAAGGGTCAGGATTTGACGTTCATACTAACCAATCATATGTGGGGGATTCCACTACCTTGCCTAGCAACAATTGAACTTGCATCTAAAGCTCAACCAATTTCCAAAAGAATTTAAAACGTGTCTTTACTTTACTTCAGTCTGGTACTTGCCATATGGTTAACGATTGTTTTATATAATACATAATTTCCATTACTTTAATACTTGAAACTTGAAATTAATATTTTAAAACTTGGAATTAATACTTAAAACAAAACACGGGCATAATACTTCATACTTTAAAAAAACTTGCTTCATATTTAATACTTGGTACTTTAAAAAACTTGCAGGTAGAAATATATTTACAACCATCTTAAGTCGATGCCACAACTAAAACCGAATCCATGGTATACGTTGACTCCACTTTACTACTTGCTGGGACGGCATGTTTAATTAAAAACCTGCAGGCCCTTGATAACACTTCTATACGGATTACATGCTGATATTAAAATGACTTGACCACAAGGCAATGTTAACTATTCAAGCATGCGCCGGGAAAGGGGATATTGAATTAAGATACAAACAAATAGAAGAGCACTTAAAGGTTATTTTGACTATTTTAATATAGATGGGGCACGATGTATGAATTCGTAATATAAGGTTTCAATAGAAGTTTAATATTTATTGAATAGGTGTATTGAACGAAAGCGTATATTTAAATAGCAGAAAATCGTAATTGTTACACAGTGTATAACATGGCATTTAAATTTCAGATTTTTAAACTCAAATTTAACCTTCGTATTAAATTACAGACAAGTTGGTAGAAATATTTCGAAAACTTTTAGCTTGATTTCAAACCGCTTTATTTTTCCTTGTATCGTTAGGGGAGATAAGACTTGAACAAAACAACAGCAATTCCAGGTAGTTTAGTTACCGACGTCAATTAGTGACCCGAGAAATAAATTTCTGACTTCTAAAGAGGACGTAGAACTTGAGTATAAGCAGAATTGGATGGGGTTAGCGATCGTTCGTTATACAAATATTGAAAACTAGGTAGAAAGGTGATTTGAGTGCGTAGGTAGAAGTAAGCTAAAGATAACACGTGTTCGTTATAGGCGTAGCTTAGATGTTACTTGTTGTCGATTTGGGGGTAAATGCCAAGGCTGTTTTGAGTATCGATTTTTAAAAATATTGCGAAAACTGTAGTACACGTGCGGGTTGTTCGTTGCAAGTGATTTTCAAAGTTTTTAAAATTGTGTAACTAAGAGTGGCGGTTGGAAAGGTACGTAGAATTGTTATGAACGTGAGTTGCGTGAGCCTCGGTGGCCTCGGTGATTTCAGGAATTGTGGGAGTCTGTGGAGGTGGGGAACTTGGATATAAGCCGCAAAGTTTTGATGGGCAGCTCTTTTAATTTTCAACGTTTTTACGCTTTGAGTATATTAGTATACTACGACTTTGAGACTCCGATATGCTTATACAATTGCATAATCCTTTTGAACTACGATAAACTCTTTTAAGTAAAAGCAATTTGATTTTATTATGCACTTATTGTAAAGTAATGCAATTAGTATGGAGTAAATGTCGGCGCCTAATCAATTTGGTGTATTATCAAAAGCTATGGTTATAGAAGAAGAAGTTTGGAGGTACCGCAGTAGTTTGGTTGACGATAGAGGACAAAAACTATGCAAGAGGTTAATGACATAAAATAAGAACGCCAACGAAAATCTAACATAACCAATACAAGTAATATTAGTTGTCAACAAATGTCTCTAATGAAGGCGGAAACATTGCAAAATTTGCAAACCAGAAGGAAACGTTTTTTTTTGGTGTTAGAATAAAACAAGAATATCATTTGTAGTTCATATGGCGTGACGTCATTTGTGACTAAAGTCGGTTTAGAAATTAAGAGAACTATATTGATGTCGGTTATTGCAAAATCGATTTTTTCGGATTTTGAGAGAACGGATGGTGGTACGAAATTCATATTCTAGAACTATAATTTCGAAGCCCATAGCGAGTCAGAACAAAATAACTAGTACAATTTACCCTAGGTTCGAGATGGCGTTTATCAAAAAGGTGTATTTCACTTTTTGGACTTATAATTTAATTTACGGATTTACCCTTTCAGAACAATGTTTGGAACAACTAGAACGCCTACAGTGGTATCTAAATGTTCGATTTTTGAAAAACTAATACCAACTCAAAAAATATTCTTTTTGTATAATTGTTTGGGATGAAGTAATATCACTTTAGAACAATGTGGGACCGTTTTATTTTCAACCTATTTCTGATTGCACGCCCTAACTTTTTGTAATAAAAATTTCTGGGGCTACAAAAACAACCGAGATATTCTCATTTTAAGAACGCCCGTCTAATTTGTTTCACCATGTGCTATTTTATATTTTGTTTTACCTCTTAAAGTAGACACAATCTTGAATGAACTCTTCAACTTTGACTATTAGTTTGTGTTTAATTAGTTTTTTTGCAAATTATAATTGTAAAAAAATATCATATTCAAGTAGCCGCCTGCTAAGCAGTGTACGTACGATATCTATACAGAGACACTATTTTAAAGAGGACTTACATATGCTAGATTTGCTATTCTCAACCGCTGGTCCGGCGGACCACCAGTGGTTCGCGGAGAAATTTTACTAGTCAGCGGACAATTTTTTCTATCCGCAAAAAAAAAACTTATAAAAAAAATAATAATAACTAAATTTTAATTTATAAAGTTACGAAATACAATTATCTTAAACTAATTTTAAGTCTATTTAATTTAGGATTAGTACGGTTCTAAAGAAAAATTCCCGAAATGCTTTCAAGTGCGCGCGAGCGCGGCGCGCAGACACCGACCGGCTGACTCTCTATCGGCGACAGACACTTAAGCTGCTTATAATATATAGATTTGATGTGTGATCTGGTACAGCTTTAACATTGTACTTATTATAGTCTGGGTGTTTTTAAGTTATTGTTAAACGAAACATTATTATAATAATTATACATATGTTTAACTGGATTTGACCAATATAAAAGTAGGTTTATTGATTATTTATATACTTATGTAGGCGCTAATAAAAAAAATATTTTTTAACCCTTAGTAACATGAACCGTAAACAAGGCACGCTATTTAATTTTTTGAATACCAGTTCAACGTCTCAAAAAAATTACGACGAAACAGGAATTCCACCAGCAAAAAAAAGAAAAAACCAGTTATCAGACACTACAACCATGAATATTTAAAATGTAGTTTTATTCTTTGGCTCAAATCTACGGAAGAAGATGTACGTTCGATGTGTATCATTTCCCATTAATGTTTAATAAACGATGCTATGAAACCATCGAAAATGTTACGACATTTGAGGCTAAACATTCCAAGCTGGAAAATAATATGCGAGAATAGTTTGAGCGTAAAAAACAAGAATTATGATTACAAACAAAATTTAATTCAGAACAAGTCACTATTAAAATGTTCGTACCTAGTTGCCCTTCGGATTGCTAAAACCAAAAAATCATTTACTACTGGGAAAAATTTAATAAAACCAGTTTTAATATATTTTGTTTAGAGATGTTTGGACTCTCTGCTGTTGATAAAATCAAATCAATTTCCTTATCTAATGATACTATAAGAAGAAGAAATTATCGGAGAATGTGGAATACCAATTAATACAAAAGATAAAGGAATCAACACTTTTTGCAATACAAATCGACGAATCATGCAATATTTCTAAAAAGGCCATATTAATTTGCTATTTATTTTGTTTTGGAAGAAATAAAAGAAGAATTCTTGTGTTGTATAGATTTGGTTTCATATACAACAAGTGATGAGATTTTTAAAGCACTTAATTATTATGTTTTTAAACATTCTTTAGAATAGAAAAATTTCGTAGGTGTGTGTGTGTGTGCGTGCGCGCGTGCGCGTGCGTGCGTGCGCGTGCGTGCGCGTGCGAGCGCGCGCGCGGGCGTGCGCGTGCGCGTGGACGTGCGCGCGCGTGCGTGTGCGCGCGCGCGTGTGTGTCCGATGGGGCGGCTAATATGGTTGGCAGACATTGTGGTGTTACTAAAAGAATTCAGCAAGCAGTTACTTCTGATTTATTAATTACCCACTGTATAATCCACAGACAACATTTAGCAGCGAAAAGTTTATCCACAGAATTATATGAGGTTTTAGCAGAATCAATACAAATTATTAATTTTTATGAAAAAAAGCGATTTAAACAGTAGGTTCTTCGCAATATTTTGTCAGGAGGTTAGTGCTGAACATGAGCAGTTATTACTGAATAAGAAGTTCGAAGGCTCTCGCGGGGTAAGATTTTAACCAGGCTTTTTGAATTAAAGACGGGAGTAGAAATATTTTTAAGAGAAAAAAATAATCCTTTAAGAATGCATTTGTCTGATCTAGAATGGGTTGTAAAACTAGCATATTTAAGTGATATATTTTCATATATCAACGATTTAAATTTTAGTTTACAAGGAACTTCTTTAAATGCGTTTCATTTATTTAATAAAATAGATAGATTTAAGAAAAAAATTAATTTTTGGGTGGATAAAGTAAATGACAATAATATTGATGTATTTTATAATTATTTTGATTTTGTTAATTTGCAACGAAATTTAAACTTATCATAATTAAATGTAATTATTGGGCATAACTTACAATCTTTAAAAAATAGTTTCGAAAAATATTTCCCATCTGAAGAAACCACGTGTAAGAGAAATGTGTGGATAACAAATTCCTTCATACCGTATGACAGTAGTAAGTTCAATTTAAGTGACAGAGAATATGAGTCCCTCCTTGAGATTAGTACAAATATTATGTTAAAAGCTAGTTTTTCAACAATGTCTATAGATAAATTTTGGATCAAATTGAAAAATGAATATCCATCTCTATACGAGAAAGTAATGAAAATGTTAGTTCCCTCCGCAACTACATATTTATGTGAGGCGGGATTTTCATCTATGACGGTAATAAAAAATAATTTTAGAAATCGTCTTTCGGTTATTTCACCGCTCCGACTTAGCTTGACTATTTTAGAACCCACAATTGAAAAGTTGATTGAAGAAGAGCAGCCGCAATCTTCTCATTAACAATACATGCCAATATAAAAATTGTAGATATTTAATTATTAGTGTAGTATTACATGTTGGATTATTTTGATGTGTTCATATGCAATGATTTTGTGATTATTTTTATAGTTTCTGACATTTTTTGTTGTAATTTTTGTCAAGGGTTTGTTATTTATTAATAATTATTATTACAAACAAACAAATTATATTTTTTTAAATGCTTTTGATTTAATTTTTTAATAATCGTAAGAGTGATATTTTTTGTTGTGTTCCTATGTCCACGAGTTGTGATTTTTTTTATAGTTATCTTTACATTTAAATATTATTGTAAGTAAATGATAATAAAAATGTTACGATTAACTTATGTAGTAGTTCTTTAATACCTAGTAAAATTTTATTGTTAAAAAAAAACTGGTCTGCGAATTTTTTACAAATTTTACTGGTTCGCGGTCCAAAAAAGGTTGAAAAACGCTGTGCTAGATCAACCTTCAAGAAACAATTATCAGAAAAATAATTTAGAATTTAAATTAACATAAACAATCTTACCTTCATTAACGTAAATTTTTCATCATCATCCAATTGTAATTTTGATGTTTGCATTATGAATTTTATATGGTAAAGCTGAAGACGAAACACGAATTCACAAACAGTGCCCGGTTACTGTATCAAATAAGTTTCTCGCGTAATAAATATATTGGATCATTAACCCAAGTCAACATTCAGAAACCTGTCGACGGACTAGCGCTTATCGCAATACCGTGTTTAATATATTGGAGAGTGGGATAAATTTACTCTCATAAATTAATTATACCTGTCTTTCTCTATTGCATAAGTTGTCTGGTACATTGTTTTCATTTCTAATTAGTACCTGTGCTTTCTTCAATTGAAGAATATCTGTGCAGATACCGCATTCGTATCGAAGTGTAACAAAAATTCTTAAAGCAGCTCAGAAGTTACAGCACTCAATAGCTATTGAAATTAATTATTTTACTTTTAAACATTAAAAACCTAATAACATGTGTACAAATTAGGTATAAAAACATTAATTAAGTACATAAATTGTTTATAACATATTAAGAAGAATGAAAATAACACGCTAATAGTCTACCAACATTGCAGGTCTGATTAAAAACAAACGGCGAAAATCGCGTTAAATTAAACTTTTTCCAAATTTAATCGTTTATAGATTTATGCGTATAAAATTTTTTGCTATTTATAATTTAGCACGCCGAAGGTGAAATCGAAACTTTTGTTGATATTCTGGTGCGTAGATACATCTCGTTTAAAGTAAACCTATACTATAATTATAGTACTAATTGATTAAGCAAAATTAACAAAATGCCATTGTAAATGCAGAGTGAACTAACTACAGCCATTTTTCTTAAACTATTAAAATAACAAATCGTTCTTATATTGTTACAGTCATTCTTAAACCTACACGAATATTCTAATACAGAAGGTTAGTGAAATAATAATGGCACTAACTGATTTTGATAATCTCTTTTTTGCGTTGAATATGCTGCGTGCTCATCTGAAAAGTTCCCACATGTAATATAACGATAATTAAAAGATATTCAGTAGATGCAATTTGAGGGTTTTGGCACAGCTTTTGCTCTTTGCTTCTATAGTAAACGCCATAAGGAGGGGTGGAGCTCCACCCGCAGGATCCTCCGGGTGGAATTCGTCGCCACAGCACCACCGAGTTAACCTAGGTTAACTCTACTGTTTTTAAATCATTTTTACCCCCATCATCCCTACCCCAAAAATCAGGAACCCAACCCCTAAATTTTCGAGATACCTCTCGGTTCTATCGGCACCGCACGTCCTTGTATTCTACCTTTTTAATTTTTTATTTTAAAATCAACCCTTATCAAGTTACAACTCCTAAACCCCAATTTTATAACTTTTTTATTTATAAACATTTTATTAACGCGTAAAGTATTGGATATGCTCAAATTTTCTTGAAAGTCCGAACCCGACATTGTTTATAGTCTAAAATCAACCCTTATCAAGTTACAACCCTTAAACCTCTATTTATAACTTTTTATTTATAAACATTTCCTTAACGCGTAAAGTATTGGATATGCACAAATTTTCTTGGAAGTCCAAACCCGACATTGTTTTTAGTCTAGGACCTACCCCTAGCCAAGTTACAACCACCAAACCCCAAATTTTATAACTTTTTTTATTTATAAACATTTTCTAAACGCGTAAAACATCGGATATGCTTAAATTTTTTTGGAAGTCCAAACCCGAAATTAATTATATTCTAGAACCAAACCCTAACCAAGATACAACCCCCAAGCCCCAATTTTATAACTTCTTTATTTATAACCATTTTCTAAACGCGTAAGACATCGGGCATGCTTAAATTTTCTTGGAGGTCCCAATCCGACATTAATATTAATCTAGGACCAACCCTTACAACCACCAAACCCAAATTTTATATTTTTTAAATTTATAAACAGAGTCTAATCGTGTATGGTAATACCGATTTAATTATTCTTGGAAGTTCGAATCTACCATTAATTCAACCTTAAACCAACTCTGTTTAAAAAATTGGTGTAAGCAAAAAAGTAGTACACATTCTTTTAAAACAATTTTAATTAATTATAAATATACAGTGTACGCTTACCATCTATTTTCATACATATTTATTTTTACAGACAGAAATTTTCTGACGTAATTTAAGTATAAAATTAAACTTTTCATTTTGGTACTTCAGGATTCTTTTCCTCATTCCACTAGACCCTCACAGCGGGTTGTATTTATTAATGGTAACTTTTAAGTAAAGCACTTTCTCCAAAGACCATCCCGACCCGTGGTGCTCAAATTTTTCTGACTTTTGCCGCATAACCTTACAGAATAAATATTTATGGTTCTGGGTTGGGACCGTGTCATTTTATAAATTAAGGTCGACGTTTCGTCCACTTTTGTTAGGGGCTTTATCAGGACAGAAAAGCCCCTTACAAAAATGGGCAAAACGTTGACCTTAATTTATAAAATGACACGGTCCCAACCCGGAAACATAAATAATTATAATGACTCCGGCCGTAAAAGCCTTCGACAATAGCCTTGCAGAAGTTTTCGTACTTGTTTCGAAGATTACTGCCAGGTGTTATGATCACATTTTTTGTATTAAACGATTTTACATCGGTAGTCTCCTGATCAATATTCGTTTTGGTGTACGCACCATAAAGTTCACAATTGACCTTTACATTATAATTTGAATTAGGGCCGCTATACTTGCGGCCACGTCCCCAATGCTCCACCCGGAGGTACTACATTGGGTTTAAACGCGAAAAATAGTCGTGCTCCTAATTTATTCTTACTTCATAGTTGATTCACCCTAAATAAAAACTAAATAAAAATCTAACAAACCTAACAAACTCTAACAATCTAACAAACCTAAAAATCTGACAAAAACTGGAACAAAAACAAAACAAAAACTAAAAATAGGGTTATAAATAATGGTATCCCTAGCGCTGACTTTCGAGTGTACCCGATCAACAAGCAAAAATGAGAGGGGGAGGGATCCGTAATACCGGATAGCAGACGCCGGTTCTGCTTACCAGTGCGACCTGAAGGGTCGTCTTAAAACTATCCAAATCTAGCTAACTAATTTAAATCCATCCCTAGCTTTCCCTATCGTTCCCTAACTGATTTACATTATGATTACAATCTTCGCAATTCTGCTCGTCCTTCCCAAATATATACTGCAACCAAAATGGCGACAGAACGTCAAACAAAACAAATAAGCCACATAATACATGCTATATATAAATAAATATAAAGTGTAAATATAAAATATAAATAAATATAATTATGTAAATATATAAATAAATGTTTAATAAGCGTTAAGCATATAGCAGTGCACAAAATAGCGAAAGCATCACCCTATTTATCAGGTGCACTCGCACAAGCATTATGTCGGCTAGCGCCTTTACACACCAAACGTGCTTCTTAAATTATTTCAAAAACTACTAATTAATGTAAATCAATGCTTGTGCGATTACAGCCGCCACAATTTAAGTCTTACCTCGATAATAAAATTCTCCAGCATCCGAAGATCTGGTCGTCTGTAACTTACTTCTAAAGGTGGGACGGGGTGCACTGCTAAAGTCCTGGTGGGTATGCACTAAATGTTTTTGGGGGGGATCACAATCACTATCACTATCACTTCACTTTCAAGGCCTGGGGGGATGCGCGGTTGCGCTCTGTTTTATTATCCTTGTTTACTTTATTGATTTAATTTAATGAGGGTTTATGATTTATTTGTTATTGTTTATTTGGTATTATTTATTCCCGATTTTCCGCACATAATTATGAAGATAGGCAGTGATTGTATTAATGGAGTGGGGGTTTCTCGTGCATATTGGACATTTTGGTATAATTATCCTTTTTTTTTTTTTTTTTTTTTTTATTTAATATCAGGTTTTGGTTATGCTCGTATCCTTACTCACGCCAAGTCAATCTAAAATTTTTCAATCCTCCCACCAACCCCACCGAATTTTTACACGCGGTCGTCATTGATTGTCTAATCTCGCGACCCTTCCCGCGAATTCTTTTAAGGCTGTCCAGAACGCCTTCTGGTTAACCACTTCCTCGACTTCCTCTAGGCTCTTTGGCCATGCCAGACCTAGGATAGCTAGTTTGCTATCAGCCAACCCTCGATTTCCCGCCTCAAGCGGGCAGTCGAAAAGCACGTGCTCTGCGCTTTCCGCGCCCTCACCGCATTCGCAGCGGTCGCTGTTGGTTAGACCGAACCTTTGTAAATACGCCTTCAGGGCGCCGTGCCCTGTTATCAACTGCACCATTTTGTGATCGAGCTTAACCTCGATCTTACCTCTGGCTTCTATGCTCGGTATGAATTTGTGGGTCAACCTGCCCGTGGCAGCGTTGTTCTACCTCTCTTCCCATTGTCGAATTGATTTTTCGCGCAGCTTTCTTTTGATTAAAGACCTCGGTATCGACGAATGTGATATTCGAAAGTCGCCCGTCGCGGCCTCTTTAGCTAATTCGTCAGCCCTATCGTTTCCCACGTTACTATTGTGCGACCTGACCCAACAGAACTTTAAACGTCGAAACTCTAGCGCCGTACGCGCTATCCTCCAGACGTCCGCTTGGAGATCTGTCGAGGTGTTCATGTTTGTTAAAGCCGTTAGCGCCGATTTACTATCACTGATTATATAATACTCGTCTCTGCCCGTATGGTTTATTACGTAATCGATAGCCTCTCGTATGGCTACCAATTCGCACTGGAAGATAGTGCACCAGTTCGCAAGTTTGGTTTGAAACCGAAACACCTCTCTTTCCTGCTTATACACGACAAACGCCGCGCCTGCTTGCCCATCGTCCATACGTTAACCGTCCGTATAAATTCTGATACCCATCGCGTCCTCATCACCTTCGACAATATCAGCCGGGTGCCTTAACTCAGATACAACAATCTTTCTTGCAATTTCCCTATTACCAAGATTAAGATCTTCGATAATTTCGCGCCCTTTTCCTATATTTATTAATCGTCTATCTCTAATCTCCCTAACGACATATTCGATAGGGAGAGTCCTACTGATCACCAGGACAGCCTCCGTGGAGGTGGTCCTGTACGCCCTCGCCGCTTTTACCGCGGTTATGCGTTGTACGCTCGTCAATTGACGCATCTCCCGGACTTTACAACCTTCTGCCCATACAGAAGCTGCGTACAGTATTGCCGGCTCAATTGCTCCGGCATAAACCGTCCTCAGCGATTCGCCCTGAAACCCCACTTTATTTTAGCCGCCGCCATCATTTTATTTGATATTTCGCCGCCCTTACTTTTTACGTATTGTACGTGCGCTTTCCAATTTAATTTATTGTCGATCTTGACGCCGAGGTAGGTAATACAATCTTTAAACGGATTTTCTCCTCCTAGCTCTAACCTAGGAGGTCTCTGTCCTGGTTTCGTGCCGAAATAAAGCGCCTCTGACTTCGCCGTGTTAAATTTTAATTTTAACCGCCTGCGACCATTCGTGTAATTTATTAAGCGCCTCGTTCGGTTTTGTGCGCATATCCATTAACAATCTCGATCTTACAATTAAAAGTGTGTCATCTGCAAACCCAACGATTGAGCATCCTGCGGGCAACTTGACCCTAAAGATGCTCTCATACAACAACTTCCAAAATGTGGGACCAGAACATGACCCTTGCGGGCATCCCTTTCCACCTCACGCGACAGAACTTCACCCGGAATTTCAACCTGTGCTAATTGCCCCGAGAAATAGCTCTTGACCAAAGACATCAAGTTTCGCGGACAACCCCTACGATCTAACTCGCAAACGATTAATGGCCACCAGGCAGCATCAAATGCTCCTGAAATGTCCAAAGCAACAACGACACAGTACTCTTTGGCATCTCTTGCCTGCTTAATTTCCCCGACAACGAACTCTAACGCGTCGATAGTCGACTTGCCCTCCACGAAACCAAACTGTCGGTTATTAAAACCGCCGCTGTCTCGCACTAGGTGTTCAACACGCGTAGTCATAACGCGATCTAAAACTTTCCCCAGCACCGGTAGCAAGCTAATTGGACGATAGCTGCCCGGATCTGACGCATCCGCCTTTTAGGTTTGGGTATAAATTTCACATTCTGGATTTTCCAGCAACGCGGAAAACGCCCTTTCTAAACAAAGATTAAACAACCCAACAAAGACACACGGGGCTAACAGGCACGCCTGCAGAGCTGCGTCTGAAGTGATTCCATCATGCCCCGGTGCCTTCTTAGGGTTCATCCTCCTAAGAGCCCTGACGACCTCGTGAACTAGGATTGCCTTATCGGCACATGTTCCTTGCGCCTTTGCAGCTTCCCGACGTATTAAATCGTGCGACCCTTCATCCCCTCAGGATTATCCGATGGGAAAAATTTCTCTAGTAAATATTCCGCTGTGGTTTTAAAACCTTCCGTGTATTCGCCATTTGTTTTCTTTATATTACTGAGCGCGATTTTTGTTGTTTTCCTCTAATTACGCGGTATGCGGTTCCCAGGGTTCTTTCTCTGAGTTTTGCGTGCAGAATTCTTTAAATTTATTCGTTCGCGTTTCTTCTATTAATATTTTATATTCGCGGTAACTTTGATTATATTCTATTCTCCGTTGTTCTCTTATTTCTCCCGAGGCGCGTTGATAGCGGCGCCTTAGGTTACGCGTTTCTGCCCGCTTGGTTGTTAGTTCCCGGGTCCACCAGGGTACGCTGTCTTTAAATGTTTTCTTTTGCGACATGGAATACGACGACGCGTCTACCACCGCGTCGTTCAATTTTTCGCGAGTGTTTCTACTTCGTCTGCCTCTCGGCAGTTAAATAGCTCATTTTCGAGCGCAGGGATACTTTCGCCAAATTTTTCTTTAAACCGCTCCCAATTTGCTTTTTTATTACAGAACCGCGGAAATATAGTTAGCTGCTCGTTTGCGCTTGTTTTGGTTTCAACGTCCCATGTTATTAATTTATGGTCAGAGAGCGTTTCCTCGTCCGACCTTAGTTTCCAATTACAAATCGTTTCTAACATTTCGTGCGAGACTGCAGTAATATCTATAAAACTGCTGCCTCTATGCGTCTCAAACGTAGGTGTATAAGCCCGATGTCGATATTATTTTCGCTGAATAACTTTACGAAGTTATTTGTAGCCCCTTTTCCTTTCCCGAGATTTAATTGCGCGAATTTAATCTTCTTGCTTCTTTTAAATCGTTCTTTTTCTTCACGGTCCATAATCGATGTTCCGTGTGATTGCGTTCTTCAATCTCAGCATCGTGGGGCATCTACTCGACTTGGCGTCGTGGCGCGTATCGACCTTCGCGCCACCGCCAGTTCTGTCGTTTGCCCTAGCGCAAACCACACAGCAGGGGACTGCCCTCCGGCAATTCTTAAACTCGTGTCCGACTTCGGCACAGTTACCGCACCACTGTACCTTCTCCCTGCACTCCATCGATCTATGGCCGTACTCGTAGCACCTGTAGCACTGGGTCATCGAGAAGTGGTCCCGGGCCCAGACTCTTCGCCACCTAAGGTTTATAGCGTCAGCTAATATGCGTCTCCGAAGTGTGGGGGTCACTTCGAAGACTACGTTGACGAAGGGATCCCTAGGGCCCTTTCCGCCAAACCTAAACTTCTCTCTTAGGTGGTCTTCTATTTTCAAATCGCTGAAGCGGGGATTCTGGCACGCAATCAACCGCACCAGCTCTTCCGCCTTCATCCCCGCTTCGACCCCCGGAAGAACGACCCGTGGGCGCTTCTTCTCGATGGTCTTCGCCACGAGCTCTTTGCAGTCACCGACAACCTTCGACTGCAATTTCTTCGCATCTTCTCGGTTTGCACACTCAACAACTACACCGCCCTTGCGAGTTCTACGAGCTCCGACCACAACAAAACCATCACGAGCGGGATCGACCTTCTTCTTTAGGGTCGACATGACGTCATCCTTCTCCCCTGGTCTGGCGTCGACCCTAAATTGACCTTTACAACCGTATGGTCCTTTAATTTTTCGCCGACTAAACCAATAAATCGATGATTCTGCTTGAGCAGAAACTCGGATACCCCATCGACAGTGTCGACGTTTTTTATGCGATAGCTGGCCATACGGTTTTTAAGTCTGTGCTAACTATTTCCACCGCATTATATCTATCAGTAGCAATAGCTTCTGCACTCTTATGCCTATTGCTTGTTTGGAGGAAGTTTCTTCTACTGCTTGCGGAAATGGATGTTTAAGCTCCGATGCCGACGAGGTCACACCGTGCTTCCAAACACGATGCCCCGTAAATTGTCTATTCTGGTAAAGATAATTCCGCAAGACTCGCAGTTTAAGTTTTCTGTTTTTGGTTTGACTGAACGCTTAAACCGCGTTGAGCTTGCACCATGCTGTTTTACCTAATGCTGCTTGATGGCATCTCTCCTGGTAAAGTAGACGTGGCAGGACTCGCATTTAAAAACGTTTGCAGATACCATTTTAGTACAGAACAAAATCCGCAATATAAGACTTTTGTAAATCTTGTAAGCGAACTAAATTATGACTAAAGATTATATTCTTGCGTGCCTGCTTTATATACCTTATAGAACGCAAACCGAAGGTTTCCGAAGACACCCGAATGAAGTTAAGGACTAAGCGGGAAAAACTAAATGGCGTCATCTTTTACCGATCCTTGCCGCTTCTCTAGTACATTTAACACCAATGGGTGCGCCCGGTTGGCTTCCTCCATGTTGCGAATGCAACCAGTAGAAACCCCGGAAATGTCTTCCATGTTATACGGGCCAGCAATCGCGTCGCATGTGTATTAAAAATCGAAAAAAAATGGTAGCTCCCACCAATGGTGTTGTAGACCACTGGTATTGTAGAATCTTAAAAATTCAAATTACCAAAACAGCTGCAGTTGTGGTGAATAATATAAATACATTCATTCACACATACATATTAACAGATATATTACCTTCAATATCCAGAACGTAAGCCATGGTGTTGCGTTCTTGTCGATGGTTGATTCTTTATTAAAATCCAGGATTGTTGAAATTTTCGATTAGTGCATCTACATACACATAATTAAACCAAAACGTTAAATATATATATATATATATATATATATATATATATTAATTCTGTACGGTGGGTTAGAAAGTAGTTCGATAATCTATTTTAAATGTAGTTCAAAATAAGACGTATTTTCTAAATAGATTTGCTGAAATCTATGATGTTTAACCTTGCATTGTTTTGTTAATGACGTCTGATTATTAATTGTGAAAGGTACTTTTCTACAATGCTAGTTAATCTATGGGAATACGCATTCTAATTGGGGATGGACTCGGGCTCGGAATTTCGGGCCGGCCCGACCCGGACCCGGCCCGATTTCGGGCTCGAATTCGGGCCAGGCCGTTGACTACTTTATTTGGCCGGCTCGGGCCGGGTCTATCTTTCTTCAGACAGGGCCGGGACAAACGATTCGGGCCTGCCCGAACTTTTCAGGTCGAAAAACGCACGAGTAGATACTTCACCGTCCTTTCCCTTCTATCTCATATTGAGTTAGTAAACGTTCTTAATTATATTTTCACGTAGTGTCTTTATGAACCCATTAATATTCAGTTTTTCGTCTTGTTTAGTGTAAAGGAGGTGTGATATTATAACTCACTTCTTATCCCGAATATTTTTTTCTAGTCCTATTTAATGTTCCTCATGTTGTATTTTAGGCAAGTTAAAAATGCCCAGGAACATAAAACTAGGTGATTTATTCATAATTCAAAAGTATGCACAAATTATATTATGTATATTCCAATTTCATTCATGCGCAAACGTCGATATTATCAATCGCGTGTATAGTTTATGTTACCGCCTACAACACTAGAAAGTTATTGTAACGTTCATTTGATTAATTTTTTAATAAAGTTTTCCCTTATTTGACATTTACACATGCGCAATTACACCTTTAATGTTTGTACTGTATTAAAATACAGGACATCTTTATTTAATTTAAATACAGGCAAGGAATGCTTTTATTCGAAGTGCCTTAATTTTGACATATACCAAATGCCGAACGTACAAACTTACATTTAATTGTCTGCTTTCTGTATAAATATGGTGAAATTAAATGTTTTTTGTAGTGTTCTTTCCGAAATTAAATTTAGAGATATAATGTCCAAGCCTATAACACGAAAAAGATATAAAAAGTTAACGTTATAAATACGAAGATGCTGTTTTGTAATGCTTTTCCTAGAAGTATGGTGTAAAAATCCTTTTAAAAACAGATATGCTATATGTTTGGGAAGAAGTAAAAAACAGTGTCTTGAAGTAAACTCGAAGAGTATTCCGTGAAAGCAGTTTGACAACACATACAAATGTTATCGAATCAGTGGAAAATGAAAGACTCAAATAAAAAAGGGTTCATCTTTGTGTGAATACAATTTTTTTGATCTTTTCCAATATGTACAGTTAAACATGTATTATAGGTCACTATCACAAAAGAAATTAATTCTTTATTCATTTTTAAAACATTACCTATAGATATAGAACACTAAACATACGTGTCAAAATAAAGAGTAAAGGAAAAAACACTTGCAATAACACTTCTTTAAATTGGATGCAAACTTTTAATAAAGGATACTTTATTTGAAGATTCTTTTAATAAAGGCTGTTTGGAATCAGTTTGTAATAACTCTTTAATATCAAGTAGGTAATTTTAGAAAAATTCTTTGAAGTAGAAACGAAAAAATAAAGCGGACGCAAACTTATGATAAAGGTTATAAGGTACGTTAAGCGTACAATTTCATAAACATTGAAAATTGCTAAACATTTTGTACTTTTGTTGGATTTTTTAAAGAATCAAAAATCAAATGATATACTACGGTATGTTCCACAAGTATCTTGATTGTAACTCAAAATCATTATACTCTTAAATCAAACAAAAGAGTGATAGTTACTTGTTGATCATAACTGAAAAAAATATCTTCTCATTCCCTGAATGAAAGTCGGGCGGCCCGAAATTTCGGGCCGAGCCGGCCCGGCCCGCCAGGTCGGGTCAACAGTTTTTATTTCGAGCGGGCCTCGGGCCGGGCCGGTCACTTTTCTGCGTCCGCCCGGGCCGGCTTATTAAAAGCCCGGTCCGAGTCCATCCCTAATTCTAATAATTTGATTTTAATTGGGTGAGTGTAAGACAAATTATACTTATACTTTCTCTATGCGCATAAATACGGAGAAAATGATACTAAAAGTTCATTCTGAATTTATTTTTAAAAAACGTAAAGTCGTTCAAAGTGTATTAGTGTTCCAGAATTTTCTACCTTTGAAAATTTCGGGGTAAGACAACATTTTTAAAACTTGCATATTTAAACTGCGATTTTCTATTGTTATTCGGCAACTTTACTTGCAAGACATTTTTTATATTATCCGCTTAAAGTCAACGTTACATCATTATTGCTAACGTTTTCATTAAGTTAACGTTTTAATAATATATTTTTTCGATATGTCCATTGTGTGAGGACTATCGACAAAGAAACGTAAGTCTTAGTTTGAATTTTAACCTGTAAACGTTGAAGAGAATAATATTTACATGTATAATTTAAAAACTGCCAATTATTATTTTTTCTAGAATGAACATCTTAAGTATCTCATGCAGTGTATGTGAAAGCGTTTTACTGGAGGTGACGCCGTAAACAAACATAACGAGAAACAAACCGAGATGGTTTATTTCAAGGACAAACTAGAAATTACAGACGATGAGTGAGAGAAAATTAAGCACTTGGAGAAGTAGTCGACCGCATCAGCGCATGAAGAACGTATAAACGTAGCAATTCAGTTAGAGCGAACCAAGTTGCTATTTGAAAAACCATACGCCATAACAAAATCTTCTTCCAAAATCATAATTGTAGGCCTGAATCCATTCGACCATTATAAAATCCCTTTCAAATTTGTTGACATCATTTCGCAGACCGTACTTAATGTATCCCTCAATGTATTTAGGAAGTTTATATCAAATCTTCCATATATTATACGCACTATGGAAATTGGTGTGTGAAATCAGATATGCAAATTCGACAACTTGCGTTTTTATTTAAATAAGAATTGTTTAGTAAAGATGGTGACATTTGATGAGGATTATATGTTATTTACCAAAGGAACTTTAGAACACTTTTAGGAATTAGATTTTAGAGAAATTTCTGTCACTATAATTCTGCATATTACAACTAATTCTCTTATACCTTTCTAAATTGTTGTACTTCAACTACAGATATTAATAGCTGTAAATAAAGTTATGTTATAGTTTTAAATAAAACAATTCTGATTAATAATTTTGTAAAACGTTTGTAGCACCCTTTTAATAAATACTCATCTTTGTTGTAATTCTTTTCATAAGAACTTAGTTACCCATTTCAGTTATGTGGATGTTTGAAGAATTAAACAATTCCAATGAATACTTTATATTTTATAACATAAATATGCTAATATATACAAAAATAATATCTAAATTCACATCATTCGTTTCTTATGATAGATTTTGAGGTGGTTAAATTTTTACTTTAAAACTTACAATTTAGTATATATTTCATCTGCATATCTGCCAACAGTTTTATAAATCCGATGTCCTTGTTTATTTCCATAAAATCCTCCAAATCTTCTATCGAAAGCCGTTGCCCATATTCTGCTTTCTTTACTCGTAGAGCTTTGCGAAGTTATCAAATAACCTCCTCAAAGTCTTTATACATATTTGTTTAATCCTCTCTTTAAACTGTATAAGCAATAAATAATAACTTCTACGCGAACAGTCCTTTTATATGAGCTACTCTTATTCGGATATGCCTCGATTGTGTCCGATTTGTGTGCACGCACGAAACTACAGGTAGGGAATATATCCTCTGAACTAATTTAATACATTCCTTAGGAAAATGCTAAGGACTTTAACCACACGCCCGCCCGCGCGTCCACCCACCCGCCAGCTAAGCCGCCCGCCCGCCCCTTCCTTTTTATGGTTTATTGTCGATGAAAATGGCTTGAGCGTTAACTCCGATAAAGTAAATGCTACTACTAATTTTAACACGCCTCAAAACGTCACTGAAATTAAACGTTTGATCGGAATAATATCTTATTATCGTACCTTTTTACCAAACTTATCCACTATCTCTGTTTCTATTACTACGTTAATTAAAAATAAAAAGAAAGGGCAATCTATCAATTGAACTTCTGATGCACAAAAAGCTTTTGATGAAATAAATCGTTTGATTACTTCAGCTCCCATTTTAATGTCTCCAAATTTTGAAGAAACATTTTGTATTCAGACTTACACCTCACTTACTGGTTTAGGTGCCATTTAGTTTAGAAAAAAAAAGATAGTTTAGAATACCCTATCGTTCATGCAAGTCGTACATTAACTACTACTGAACAAAAATTTTCCGCTACCAAACGTGAGCTTCTCTGAGTAAACTTTAGAAATTCAAAATTTCCGGCGTTATGTCGAAAGAACTCAATGTATAGTACGTAATTACAGATTGTGCTGCCCTTACCTGGTTAAATAATTTGAAATAACCAGCTGAACGTTTAGACAGATGGAGTTTAGGTATTCCTCAATTTACTTTTACAGTCTGCCATAGACCAGAAAAATTAAATATTATACTTGATGCTCTCTCTCGTGATGTAGTTGCCTTAAATCTCCCTAATATGGTACAAAAAGTGGCCAAACATTCTGAAAACTACCCTTTCTTCCGTATTATCGAAAATAGTTTATATAAATTCGTTAGTTCTTCTTCATTTAAACCTGCCAATTTACCTGAATGGAAATTTGTAATTCCTACTTCTATTCGACCTGAAGTTTTGAAAATGTTTTATGATGATTCTACCTCTGCACATTTAGGTGTTACAAAAACTATATCAAAAATTTCTAATTTTTTTTATTGGCACAATTTAAGACAACCTGTTTGCCGTTACGTTAAAAACTGTAAAGCTTGTGATTAACAAAAGAGTTCACAAGAAGCCTGTCCCTGTTTAATGGGTACGTTTAAAAAAGTATCTTATCCATTTCAATTAATTTCTCTTGACTAATTATGATCATTTCCTCGATCTAAGAAAGGTAATCAATACCTATTGGCTGTAACTGACTGGTTTTCTAAATTTGTTTCCGTCCGCCCCTCTACCAAAGCTACCTCTTCCGCAATCATTAAGTTTTTAGAGCAACAAGTTTTTCTTATCTTCGGCGTACCTCAAATTATTATTTGTGGCGATGATTTCCAATTCCTTTCTAAAAATTTTCAACATTTCGTTAAAAGTTAAAAAATTCAGAAGATCACCCCCAAGTAAACCCAACTGAACACTTTAATTGTGTAAGTATTACCTATTTCTCTTCATATATCGAATCTGACCATACTAAATGGGATGAATATATATTTCAAATTGCACAAGCTTTAAGAACTTCTAAACACGAATCCACTCTCTTTTCACCATCATTTTTAGTATTTGGTCGTTAAACCCCAATTGCTGGTAGTTATTATGGCTCCGTTTCTGATAATACCGATGAGATACAGATCAACAACAATTACCATCTATCTGTGCAGAAGTAAAAAAAAATCTATTTAAAGCTTATGAAAAGAGTAAAAATCATTACATTCTCCGTAAAAGAAATATTTTATTTGCCTTGGGAGAGCAAGTTTGGAAGAAAAATCATGTGTTATCTAATGCTACTAAAAAGTTTTCCGCTAAACTAGCTCCTAAATTTATCTTATTGTAATCACTCGAGTAATCGCTCCGGTAATACAGGAATTGTAAAATTTAAATGGTAAACCTAAAGGACGTTGGCATATTAAAGACCTAAAACCTTTTTCATCTGCCCCTAACGGGTGATATAAACTTATCTTTGTTTTCATATCTTTATCTAAACATATTTCTCTTTGGTTTCTCATACTTATTTCGTTCAAGCTTTCTTTCAGCTTTATTTCTCGTACCTTTTGGATCTAAATAATGATTAACTCTTTAACCCAAAAGTTTTTAAACCTTGTTGGGCTATCATAGTCTCCTGTTTAAAAATAGCCTCCCATACCTAGTACAATTTCCTTTACATGATGATTACATACAAGTATATTGAATTTTTCTTTAAATTCTTGTCTTGTATTTGATTATTATTCCAAAATTAATTACAGTTATTATTGTGGTTGACCTATGTTTCGTCTGAACAATCCAGCGAATCGTTTCTATCTATCCTAAGCTGATGTTTATGGATAATGCTTTGCTCATAAAATTGTTACCTATGCATCTGTAGTAAAAGGTCAGTTTCCGCAGTTGCAAATACAGGGAATTTCTATTCGATGTGTTTTCAATCATTTTTTTAACATTTCTGTTATCAATCAATTCTATATTATAGGAATGTTAAGGCATTTTTTGTTTTCTTGATCGTGTTGGCGAGAGGTTGTGGCCTTTTTGTTTTAAATATTAATTCTTATCCCGTCGCTGTATCGAAATTCCCTATTTTTGTCTTTAAATAACAGTCTATCGTACAATTACCACAGTGTTTATGGCAGTCGTGTTTTTGAAATTATCGTGGGGTATAGTAAAGTTGTTCACGCTACGTTTGTTTGATGTTCTTATCTCAACGGATGTGCTTTGTAGGAAGATGATTTGTCTAATTTTTATTTGGAATTTAGTTGTTTTCGAGTATCGACGTAGTGATAAAAGTTTTATCTTATCGTTAATATCGCAGGCGGTTCTTTAGACCGATCTTAATAAAGACATTCTCTTCTCTCTACCGCCTCTCGAGGATGCTTTTCCAAAGCCTTGGCCCATTTTCTTATCCCGCTATCTCCATTTTAATTCTTAATTTTTTCATTTGGTGGACCTGTCTTAAGTTCCAAGACAACCGTATATCGCATAAAAGTAGTGTTCCACCACACCGGGCTACTGACTATAACTTGGCTGGTCGAGTGGTGCTTGGCTATCCACCGCATTTCCTATCGCATTTTGCTCAGCGCGAGCAAGCCCTTTCTTTTTATCTGGGTTGCTACTAACCTCCAATTCTCTCTTTTATCGTCCCTTATTTCTCTTCTTCCCTTTTATTTTTCGAAGTTACTGGATGGCTAGGGAGTTGATAATTTACGACATACGGCCGTGAGCGTGAAGGACATCCGTATAGCTGTGCATCGCCAGTCTACCGTCGAAATACGGGGACAGGGAAACGTTGTTGTCGTCTTCGCTTTGCCGACCTATCTAATCGACACCTGGGTGTAGTGTAGTAATAAGTATGTGAGCCTAATGTCTCCAACAAAATTTGTGCGGTCGATGGTGCGACGAACAAGATCCGTACGCGCTAAGTTCAAGTAAACTTTAAAATCGGGTGGCTGCATAATTTCGTTTTCTGGTTTCTCAACTTTTGCTACGGTTTAAAAAACTAGATGGCCCCATAGGCAAATGTAGGTTAAGTTCTCGAGAATGTGTAAGCTCTCGTACAAAGAGATTTTTTTCTTTGTTGGTTTTTTTTAAAGCTTTATGGCGATTGTTACGCTATATTGTGTAAGTTTCTAAGTATAAGTTTATTAATTTAAACTCAGGGACTGTTTTTAGACTTTGGCGTGGAAAAATCCCCCCGGAATACCGCAATTTTCGTTGGCAACGTGAAAAACCTTGATTATTAGCGTTCATACGGGTCTGGACTTCATTCGTTTATCCTTACGATTGTAAGCGCTGATCTAAGGCTTTGTATGTGAGAAGAAGTTTATTTTTCCATGAACGCAAGCGGAAGTGCGTTAATCTCAATTGGAGGGGAGGCGCGTTTAAAGTGAAAAACGCAACAAAACTCATGAATTAGCATACCGACTTCCGGGGAGTAGCAATACCACCTGTATTTTAGATTCATTGTTCTGCATGCGGGAAACAAAGATGGGTTTGTTCCAAACGCATCTCTTTTGTTTTCTACCAAATCACCAAGTGCAGACTATCATGGCGATATGAATGCTGAATTGTTTACGAAGTGGTTTCAAGAAACTTCAATTCCATAAGTATTCTAATGATAATAATTTACAGAAATTATGTTATCTATCTCTAGGTGAGACCGTGAAGCATTGATTTTTTACTATCCTAATCTCAGCTTATAAGTTTTTAATAAGTTATCTTTTTGAAGAATTTGTTCCAAACCCTACAGCAAAAACAACTTAATCCTAAGATGTGTTTACATTATGTACAGAGACTTCCCACTCGACCATCAATCATTAATATTTTAATAATACAAACCAATATACATTTCCTTCAAAGAAACTTTGAATAAAAAAGGTGCAATGTTTAATAAAAAAAATTCTTTTAAAATATATTTAATATTGGCTGCAATTTTTTCCTTATCAATATTAAAAGCATGTTTTCTAAATAATAAATTTATAGGATCCTTTACACTCGCAAAGAATAACGGTGATAAATACTGCAACACAATAAAAATACATATACAAAAAGTATTTTTGGATTTCAATAAACTTCCCTTAATAATTGTTGATCAATAAAATAATGTTTATTGATGGCAATAATGCTTCATTTAATAAAATAAAATTAGCTAGCATACAATATAAGAGCCAGCTATTTGCATTGTGGTTGAACCCCAACAGATAAAATAACAAATATAAATTGACGCAGGTAAAATTTCAAATAATGAAACTAATATCATAGAATCCGTTTATTCTATGCTAATATATATACTCAGCAGTGAAAATCACAAGCGCCATCTATTACTTTCTAAACTGTGTGGAGTATAATAAGATTTGCTATTTGCTTTAACATGTTCATGTAAACGACTCGATCGATAGCTATTTTTGGACAGAAAATAAATTTGTAAAATCTGTTGTATTACTAACAAAGAATGTGAGATTAAAATAAAATGCGTTTATGAACATTTAATCCAGTCGACGTAATAGTAGAAGATTATTGAAATATGCTTTTTGGATAGACAATTTATGTGATTATTGTGCTTCACGTATGTGAATCATCCTCCAAGACTACCTAGTGTGTGACTTTTGTACCACACCAAAAACAAAATTACAATTACATTAAACGGTCACATACTAAAGAACATCTGTGGCATGAAATGTATGTAACTGCTCTCCATCTCATAAAAACGAATTAATATGTCCTCACATACTAACGAACGTTTTTTTGCATGCTTTTTATGTGCTTATTCTGCGTCTTTTAAAAGTAAGTTGATAATTCATATGCGATCCCATACTAATGAACGTCCATTCTCATGCAACTTCTGTTATTATTCTGCATTTTCTAAAAGCCGTTTGAAAATTCATATGCGGTCCCATACTAATGATCGTCCATTTGCGTGCAATTTATGTAATTATGCTACTTCTCGTAAAGAATGTTTGAAAATTCATATGCGGACCCATACTACTGAACGTCCATTTGCATGCAATTTGTGTGATTATACCGCATCACGCAAGCGTTATCTACAAAAGCATTTACAGTCCCATACTAATAGTGTATATCAATTTCCATGCATTTTATGTAATTATATTACATATCGTGAAATCAATTTGAAACGTCATGAGCGATCCCATACTAATGATCGTCCATTTGCATGTAATTTATGTAATTATGCTGCATCTCGTAAAGATAATTTAAAAATTCATATGCGGTTGCATACTAATGATTGTCCTTTTGCATGCAATTTATGTAATTATTCTACATCTCGTAAAGAGATTTTCAAAATTCATGTGCGGTCCCATATTAATGATCGTCCATTTGCCTGCAATTTATGTAATTATGCTGCATTTTGTAAAGGTAGTTTGAAAATTCATATGCGGTCCCATATTAATAAACGTCCGTTTGCTTGCAATTCATGTAGTTATGCTACATCTCGTAAAGATCATTTGAAAATTCATACACGGACCCATGCTAATGATCGTCCATTTGCATGCAATTTATGTAATTATGCTGCATCTTGTAAAGGTAGCTTGAAAATTCATATGAGGTCCCATACTAATGACAGACCATTTGCATGCAATTTATGTAATTATGCTGCATCTTGTAAAGGTAGTTTGAGAATTCATCTGCGGTCCCATACTAACGACCGTCCATTTACGTGCAATTTATGTAATTATGCTGCTACTTCTAAAAGCAATTTGAAAATTCATACGCGGTCCCATACTAACTATCGTCCATTTGCATGCAATTTATGTGATTATGCTGCAACTACTAAAGGCAATTTGTAAATTCATATGCGGTTCCATACTAAGGATCGTCCATTTGCATGCAATTTATGTAATTATGCTGCAACTGCTAAAAGTAATTTGAAAATTCATATGCGGTCCCATACTAATGATCGTCTATTTGCGGACAACTTGTGTGATTATACGGCAATTCAAAAAAGTAATTTAAAAATCCAAATGTATTCACAGACTAAAACTTCTAAAAAATAGTCCTGGGAAGTCTCCTCCAGAATGAATGACTTACCTTGTGTCAATACCTAAAAATATATGTTCAACATATGCCAAAAAGGAAAAGTTAAGTGAATAATTAGACACTGTAAAATGTAATCCAAAGCAACACAGCTGTCATCATTTAGATGAATATTTTGGGATTTTTAGCTATAAATATATAATATGCTTTGAAGTAACTTCCAAAAAGCCATACAAGTTTTGCCTACGTATAGGAATATCGAATTAAACAAAATGTATGAATATTGTTATAATTTAGATTATGTAATGAATAAGTCCCCAACGCATCGAAGAATGACGTGACTTTTATTATTAACGGTCACCATTAAAAGAAGTTGAGGACAACTCATTCTGTTATGGAAATTAAATTCCTAGAAAAATCACTTCGAATATATCTTGAAATCACTAAAAAATATTTAAATTAAGTGAAGCATATTTCAACGTTTATATCAGTAAATAAATTGGTATTTAATTTCTGGACAATATTGCAGGTTTTTTGTTAAAACGATTTAAAAGATTTAGCACAGACGCGATATTATATCAAGTTGTCAGCGATTGCTTTTATTCCTAAAACAAGGTAGTGTCATCAGGTCAAAAACATTCCGGAAGTGCCTGTTTTGGATGCACGAGAAATAAATAAAAACTACGACAAGACGTCTTGTCTTTCACAAAACGCTGTAGAAGTACATTTATACGCTACTGTTCACATTTTAGATATTCAATACACAAAACTAATTCAAGTCGTCATGAAATTTTTGCTTTTGATGTTATAACTAGGGGTGGGCGATACGGGATTTTGCGTATCGAATATCGATACATATTCTATATCGATATGTATCGGTGCGTATCGATATGTAGAGGTACGTATATATATTATACTGTCAAGAAGGGGGTGGGCTTATAAAATGTTTAAATAGGGCTTCGAAACGACTTTGCTAGAATGGGGGTATATTTGGTTTTGTTTGAGTATTTTCTTTCAGGTATTTTTGGTTTATAAATTAACAACAACTATTCCACGTTTATAAATTTATAAAGCTTTTGAAACTGCATTGCATTCAACAACATATACCGGCCATAGACCAGGCTAAGCTAGTTATAAGTTTGCATTGTATACGTATTTTAATTGTTATGGTTGCACGTATATGAAATTTAATTTGGAGTTAGCGTTTTCAGAACCATTTGAATGTAAAACAAATATCAAAATTGCTTGGTATACTGCACGCTTTTAAAATTTTAAGGAGTTAAGTGATACTCCGTAAAATTTGTAAATCAATTTCAGTTTGAATATGTTTTAACAATTAAAGATTGGTTATGTAATGACAGGACGTTTACCGAATAAGACATAAATGTCTGTTGCGTACAATTTAAAAGCTGAACCATCAAAGTTTGTTAGCTATTTTCAATATTGTAAAAAGTTCAATATACATAAATCACTGGATTACAAACCATCTAGAAAATGAATGTATCTAGAGAAAACAACTGTATTATTAATCAATTATTAATAATTAGAAATTGCATAGTGTGCGTAGAGATAGTTGCCATGGCAACGGAAAACAAAAGAAGACGGATTTTATTTATAAGGGACTTCAAATTTATATTACTGAAAAATAGACGTGTTTTTGTACTGTTATGAGTTTTATTACATTTAAAAAGTTACGAGAAAGTTTTGAAAGTCAAGTTGTACCTGGAGATAGCAAATAGTAGCAGTTTTACGGCGAATAAAAGTTAATTAAAAGAGGGAGTGCTGGTCTGTACCGTTATTGTTTGAAGACGAAAGCATAGTGGAATTGGAGTTATCTGAGTATTTGTATAACATAAAATTTGTAGAAATATTAGTAGTTTTATAGTCTGGAGATTACCAGTTGCTCGAGTTACTTATTATTTACAGGAGGTGCCTGCAGTTGGTCACTTGGCTTCAGGACGGCTGGAAGGCGGCGCTTGTATCTGGATTCCAGGTATTAGTATTTAATATCTACGCAGTGCTTTAATCAAATTTATAAAAGTGGAACTAGTGTTTGGGAATACTTTTGGCTTTTAAAATTATTTTGAAAACTCCTTGGATATTTGTTTGGGTGTCTAGTTGAGAGGTGTTTGCCTAGGACGGACCCACCCTAGGTAGATTCCGCTACGTGTTTGACGGCCCTGTAGAATATTTAAGTGCAGCAGCCGTGTAAAATATTTAAAGATAAATTGTGTGGCATAACTCAACAAGGCTCTAAAATAAGACAAGGAGTGACAGATAGATATATTACGCCTATCGCTAATAAGGTAGGATCACAGTATATATAACAGATGATCAATCCTGTAATCATGAATAAACAATACAAAATAGGTGGTAATTGATTATAAAAGGGTTCTCTATAACTCAATATATACCAAAATATAACAGATGGCGCTAACAACGTGAGGCAGAGTAGATTTGTTAGTTGTACGTTGCATATATTCTATTTAAAAGTGAAAATTAATATTTGATTGACGTTTCATATATATTTATTTAACAGTTGTTGAAGGTTTTGAATTTATTGTAGTAGGCTAAGACGTAATTTGATATTCACACTTTGGTCAATTTTAGCGACGGTAAAACATTAGGTGGGGCTCGAATAGGTAAATAACTTCGTAACAAAATATTTGTTCGCCTAAAGGGGGGGCTCGATAGGGCTGATTCAGATTTGCAGAGGTTGTGTAGCTTAGTGGGGCACATCATTGAAGTTTATTTTGAAAATTAAAGGGACATGTCTGATGAGGAGAGAATCACGAGGTCAGGGAAAGTTTATGGAGTTGAGACTGGTGTGAGAGGGCAACCGGTGGTTAAGACTGTAGCAGCAGGGGATGCTAGGGATGAAGCTGGAGGATATGTGGAGCCGGATGTGATTATTGTGAATTCAGGGGATACATCGGGAGAAAATGAAATTGATAAGGAAAAGAGAATATGCAGATCCAAGATGTGATGATGGTTTTGTTGGAATTAAAAGGGTCGTTAACTAAGTCGCATGAAGAATTGAGAGGATCATTGTTGGCCGAGGTTAGAAATTCACAAGCGGAAGTTAAGGAAAAATTTGATATGATGGAAATGAAAATTGAAGGAATTAATGTATCAATACAGAGCAGTTTGTGTTCATTTAAGGATGAAGTTCTGAAGGACGTAGAGGATAGAGTCCAGGTTGTAGAAGGAAGGTAACAACAGGTTTAAATGAATTAAGGGAAGAGCTGTACATGGTCGAAGTTAGACAGACAGAAAAATTGCAGAATTTAGGTGAAATAGTTCGGATTCAGACGGAGGACAATATTAACTCTAAAAACGAAATTATAGGAAAATTGCGGGCGAGTCAGGAGGTGGCAGAGAAGCTGAGAAGGGATACGACGGTTCTGGGGAATACGGTAAATGGATTGTCTGGTCTTGAAGGAATGTTAGACAGATGAGAGAACAGTTGGTTGAATTGGAAAGGGGAAGAGTTGTTTGTGATGCAGGATACCAGTATAGGCTAGGGAAAGAGACCTTGCCGAGGTTTGAAGGCAGAAAGAATGAGCAGCCGATGGTCTATCTTAGCAAGTTGGACGAGATGGTAGAGAGTGAGCCTGAGAGGGTGAAGATGCAGATAGTGAGCGTGACATTGGGGGGTTGTGCAGAGAAATGGCACTGTATCGTGAGGAGGCAATATAGTTCGTACGAGGAATTTCGAAGGCTATTCATAGAACAATATTGGGGAAACACGCATCAGGCAAATATTCGAACGGATTTAAACACTGGGAACTATAGGTCATACCAGGGATCGAGAGAAAATTATGTGATTGAAAAGTATAACCAGGCGCAGCACCTGATTCCTAAATTAAGAGAAGATGAAATTATATTATTGTTGTCAAGGCATATGGAGGCGGAAATAACTAGGGCCGTAGCGATACAAAACGTTCCGACTTTAAGAGACTTTTTGGAAATGATGCAAAATTATGACGTAGCTAGGACGTTTGAAACGAATAACAGAAAAAATAGTGATAATAGGAATTGGGATAGGAATAGGAATAGCACAGACTACCAGAGGACTGGGGTGCAAGGATACAATTATAGGGAGAATGGACAGGACAACTACAGAAAGCAATATCAGGGAAATCAAAGGAGAACGAATAATAATTGGGAACAACGTTTTAATAGAGACGATAATTATAGGGGGAACAATGACTGGAACAGGACTGATAGGAATGACAGAGGTTTTGGACAGCAAAGAACGAGTTTTGGACAGAGGTGGCAGAGAGAAAGCGAGCAGAGATCAACGGATCAGGGGAAATTCCGACAGGGATTAGAGACCGAGAACGGGGACAGATAGAAACTTGACGATCCAACACGTAACAACAAGAGACACGCGACAGAGATCGGAGGATAGGATAGAGAAAGTGGAGGTCCACGATGAACCCACGGTACAAAAAAAACGTCGATTTATTAGTGTTAGGAAAATCAGATTTAGGGACACAGCATAGTATTAGTTTAGTAGATAAGTTGTTAGATAATAAGTTTGAAAGAAGGCGGAGTTACCATTTATTCATATTAGTTTAGGGATTCTGTTTACACGGCATTGATAGATACAGGGTCGCAGTTATCGCTGGTGAGAGAGGAAATAGTTGTGAAACATGCAGAATTATTCAAAGGGAAAATTTGTAGGGTTAAGAGTATTAATTTATGGTCTGCGATAAAGAGGAAGTTAACTACGATAGACAAAGTTGTACGAGTATCGATTGTATTAGGAAGTACCAGACTAGGTGAAGTAGAGTTTTGGATAGCAAGAGGATTATATTTAGATTTTATTGTAGGGATAGATGTAATTGAGGAATTTGGACTGGTTATAGATGGTAAAGCACGAATGGTAAAGGTATTAAATTTAGAGAAGAAATGGGTGGTGCCTAAGGATAATCGGGATACTAGGGATGAGATAAATACAGATAGTATAGGATCAGGAAAGACTAAGAATAGAATTTATGATGGAATTGATGAGTTACGGTTATGTAATATATTTGAGAAGGTATTTGATGAGGAACAGATAGGATTAATAGGGGTGGATATGAAGGAAATGTTATATGAGGTGTTTAATAGACATGCAGGAGTTTTTAGTAATGAGCCTAGGTTTGCGAAGGAGTATACGCATAAGTTAGAGGTCACAGACGAGGGAAGTTTTCGTACTAGGGTATATCCAATACCATTTGCATTAAGGGGTCGAGTGAAAAATGAGATTAAAAGATGTTAAAAGATTGAGAATGTCAAATTGGGAAAGAAATATTTGTGCCAAGTTGTTATTTCCATACGAAGGTCCTTATCGAGTGAGAAGAATTTTTGCAGAAGGGAATACTTACGAATTGGAGAATGACAGGGGTGAATGTTGGGGACGTTTTCATATAGAAAATTTGTATCCATATTTCCATGTGGAAAGTAAAGTATCGCAAGAATAAAATTAACACTGTAAATAATACTAACGAGCTTAAAACTATACAGAATATACAGAAACTAACACTTAATCCTCATACATAAAGAAAAAAACTATAGTGATTTTAACTAAAATTTAAAATTTCTCAACCATTAAAAGAATTACTTATATCCAGGAAGCAAATTTTCATTTTATTTAAAATCAGTGGGGCCTTATATACTGTCAAGAAGGGGTGGGCTTATAAAATGTTTAAATAGGGCTTCGAAACGACTTTGCTAGAATGGGGTATATTTGGTTTTGTTTGAGTATTTTCTTTCAGGTATTTTTGGTTTATAAATTAACAACAACTATTCCACGTTTATAAATTTATAAAGCTTTTGAAACTGCATTGCATTCAACAACATATACCGGCCATAGACCAGGCTAAGCTAGTTATAAGTTTGCATTGTATACGTATTTTAATTGTTATGGTTGCACGTATATGAAATTTAATTTGGAGTTAGCGTTTTCAGAACCATTTGAATGTAAAACAAATATCAAAATTGCTTGGTATACTGCACGCTTTTAAAATTTTAAGGAGTTAAGTGATACTCCCGTAAAATTTGTAAATCAATTTCAGTTTGAATATGTTTTAACAATTAAAGATTGGTTATGTAATGACAGGACGTTTACCGAATAAGACATAAATGTCTGTTGCGTACAATTTAAAAGCTGAACCATCAAAGTTTGTTAGCTATTTTCAATATTGTAAAAAGTTCAATATACATAAATCACTGGATTACAAACCATCTAGAAAATGAATGTATCTAGAGAAAACAACTGTATTATTAATCAATTATTAATAATTAGAAATTGTATAGTGTGCGTAGAGATAGTTGCCATGGCAACGGAAAACAAAAGAAGACGGATTTTATTTATAAGGGACTTCAAATTTATATTACTGAAAAATAGACGTGTTTTTGTACTGTTATGAGTTTTATTACATTTAAAAAGTTACGAGAAAGTTTTGAAAGTCAAGTTGTACCTGGAGATAGCAAATAGTAGCAGTTTTACGGCGAATAAAAGTTAATTAAAAGAGGGAGTGCTGGTCTGTACCGTTATTGTTTGAAGACGAAAGCATAGTGGAATTGGAGTTATCTGAGTATTTGTATAACATAAAATTTGTAGAAATATTAGTAGTTTTATAGTCTGGAGATTACCAGTTGCTCGAGTTACTTATTATTTACAGGAGGTGCCTGCAGTTGGTCACTTGGCTTCAGGACGGCTGGAAGGCGGCGCTTGTATCTGGATTCCAGGTATTAGTATTTAATATCTACGCAGTGCTTTAATCAAATTTATAAAAGTGGAACTAGTGTTTGGGAATACTTTTGGCTTTTAAAATTATTTTGAAAACTCCTTGGATATTTGTTTGGGTGTCTAGTTGAGAGGTGTTTGCCTAGGACGGACCCACCCTAGGTAGATTCCGCTACGTGTTTGACGGCCCTGTAGAATATTTAAGTGCAGCAGCCGTGTAAAATATTTAAAGATAAATTGTGTGGCATAACTCAACAAGGCTCTAAAATAAGACAAGGAGTGACAGATAGATATATTACGCCTATCACTAATAAGGTAGGATCACAGTATATATAACAGATGATCAATCCTGTAATCATGAATAAACAATACAAAATAGGTGGTAATTGATTATAAAAGGGTTCTCTATAACTCAATATATACCAAAATATAACAATATATATATATATATATATATATATATATATATATATATATATTCGTATCGGAACGTTTAGATTAACGTATCGAGACGTAGCGATACGTATCGATATTTTATCTACCTTTTCTTTGGGAATAAAATTACAAGATCGTTTTAAAATAATTTATTTATTGACAATTCGATCTTTCACCTAAGATTGTTTGTTCAAAATAATTAAAGTTTCAAGTTCAATATTTGTCACATAAGTATATATATATATATATATATATATATATATATATATATATAGGTGTGGGCGATACGGGATTTTGCGTATCGAATATCCACACATATTCCATATAGATATACCGAATATCGATACGTATCGATGCGCATCGATACGTATCGATATATCGATACAGGGGTCGTATCGATATCGATACGCCGACCCAGCCCTAGTCATAACACGAATAAAGGGAAGCCGATTTTAATAATGCTAAATAATTTGATCTGCTCAAAAGATTCTGAACAAAATTGCATGTTTTGGACTTCGTCACAAAGCCAGGTACTAATCTGATTGCATAGTTCCCATTCGGTTTATTTTTGTGTAGTGAATTACTAGAGTTAAGTGTCTGATATGGACTTTAACTTGCGGGGCTATTAATATATAAGTTATTTTATTTTTAGATATTTTAAAATTAGCGCACACTATAGTTTTTTTTTTTTTGTTAATATTGGACAGCATTTTCGAATGCAGTGTAATTGAAATGTATAAATAACGATAATTTTATTTAATTGGTGCATTCTTTATAATTATACCTACCACAACTGGGTGAATTGTATTTACTTCTTATTACTTGAAGTTTTGTATTGTTTTATTATAATAAATACACGATCAATTTAAATTTTGCGGATGATACGCTTTTAATTGTCAGATCGCGATTGTTAATGGATATGCGCACAAAACCGAACGAGGCGCTTAATAAACTACACGAATGGTCGCAAGCGGTAAAATTAAAATTTAACACGGCGAAGTCAGACACGCTTTATTTCGGAAAGAAACCGGGACAGCGATCCCCTAGGCTAGAGCCGTTTAAGGAAGCAATTACATACCTCGGCGTAAAGATTGACGATAAGTTAAATTGGAAAGCTCACGTGCAGTACGTTAAAAGAAAAGGCAGAGAAATATCAAACAAAATGATGGCGGCTGCTAAAACAAACTGGGGTTACAGGGGCGAATCGCTGAGGACGATTTATGCCGGAGCAATTGAGCCGGAAATGCTGTACGCAGCTTCTGTATGGGCGGAAGGTTGTAAAGTCCGGGAGATGCGTCAATTGACAAGCGTACAACGCATAACCGCGGTGAAAGCGGCCAGGGCGTACAGGACCACCTCCATGGAGGCGGTCCTGGTGATCAGTAGGACTCTCCATATCGAATATGTTATGAAGGAAATTAGAGATAGGAGATTGATAAACATAAGAAAAGGGCGAGAAATTATCGAAGATATTCATCTTGGTACTAGGGCGGTAGAGAGAAAGATCGTTGTATCGGAGTTGCGTCACCCGGCCGATATTAGAGGAATCAAGTTTGTCGAAGGCGATGGGGACGCGACGGATATCAGAAGTTACACGGACGGTTCACGCATGGATGATAGGCAAACAGGCGCGGCGTTTGTCGTGTTTAACTCGCAAACTGGAGCACTATCTACCAGTGCGAATTGGTAGACATACGAGAGGTTATCGATTACGTAATAAACCACGTGCGCAGAGATGAATATTATATAATCAGGGACAGTAAATCAGCGCTGACAGCTTTAACAAACATGAACACCTCGACAGACCTCCAGGAGGATATCTGGAGGATAGCGCATACGGCGCTCGAGTTTCGACGTTTAAAGTTCTGTTGGGTTAGGTCGCACAATGGTAACGTAGGGAATGATAGGGCTGACGAATTATTTAAAGGGGCCGCGACGGGCGACTTTCGGATATCACATTCGTCGATACCGAGGCGACATATGGTACAAGATAAACGATAATTGTAACGTGTCAACCCAACTAAAATATTGAAGGAATATTATGTATCCGAAATAAATAGAATTAGTTGATATATAAAGTTGGGGAAAAGAAATACATAATTTTTTTGGTAGATGGCTGTAGTGATCGATATTTTGTAAAGTATCAATCAAAAAATTTCAGATTTATGTTCGTTGTCAACGTGACATTTCACAATAAAAAAATTATTTTGCTGTTTTTTGTTTATTATTCAGTTGTGGGTTATAGGGTGTTAAAAATTGAAGTCAACAAAGAGAAAATTCAGTACATTTTACAGTTTTTCTTTGATAAAGGCGAAAATGCTAGCTAGGCGGATGAAATTGTGAACGGTGTTTATGGCCCCGATACTGTAACAGCTAATTACGTGCAATTTTGGTTTTGTCGATTCCGTTCAGATATTTTTGATGTTAAAGATGCATCTCGCACAGGCAGGCCCGTCGTCACAAATGTCGATAAATTTACAGAAATAATCAAAGTTGACCGGCATTTTAGTAGTCGCCCAGGAGCTAAAAATCGACCATATAACAGTTTTAAACCATTTGCACAAAGCTGGATTCAAAAAGAAGCACGATGTTTGGGTGCCACACCAATTAACACCAAAAAACATAATGGATCGAATTTCCATCTGCGCAGCCTTGGCCAAACGGAATGAAATCAACCCATTTCTTAAACGGATGGTGACTGAGGATAGGAAATGGGTTACATACGACAATATTGTGCAAAATGATCGTGGTCAAAGCGCGGTGAAGTAGCACACACGGTGGCCAAACCAGGACTAACGGCCAGAAAGGTTCTGCTGTGCATTTGGTGGGACTGGAAAGGCATCATTTATTATGAGTTGCTTCCATATGGCCAAACACTAAATTCGAATCTGTACTGTCAACAACTGGACTGTTCAAAGCTAGCGATTGACTAGAAACGACCAGAATTGGCCAACAGAAGAGGTGTTGTGTTCCATCAGGACAACGCCAGGCCACACACGTCTGTAGTGACTCGCCAGAAACTTTGAGAGCTTGGTTTGGAAGTTTAATGTATCCACCATATAGTCCGGACCTGGCACCAATCGATTACCATCTTTTTCTCGCATTGCAAAACTTCGTAAGTGATAAGAAATATATATATATATATATATATATATATATATATATATATATATATATATATATATAGGTGTGGGCGATACGGGATTTTGCGTATCGAATATCCACACATATTCCATATAGATATACCGAATATCGATACGTATCGATGCGCATCGATACGTATCGATATATCGATACAGGGTCGTATCGATATCGATACGCCGACCCAGCCCTAGTCATAACACGAATAAAGGAAACCGATTTTAATAATGCTAAATAATTTGATCTGCTCAAAAGATTCTGAACAAAATTGCATTTTTTGGACTTCGTCACAAAGCCAGGTACTAATCTGATTGCATAGTTCCCATTCGGTTTATTTTTGTGTAGTGAATTACTAGAGTTAAGTGTCTGATATGGACTTTAACTTGCGGGGCTATTAATATATAAGTTATTTTATTTTTAGATATTTTAAAATTAGCGCACACTATAGTTTTTTTTTTTTTGTTAATATTGGACAGCATTTTCGAATGCAGTGTAATTGAAATGTATAAATAACGATAATTTTATTTAATTGGTGCATTCTTTATAATTATACCTACCACAACTGGGTGAATTGTATTTACTTCTTATTACTTGAAGTTTTGTATTGTTTTATTATAATAAATACACGATCAATTTAAATTTTCTACTAATAATACGCAATTTTTCAAAATAATTACATTTATTTTTGAAAGTTTAAATTCAATATTTATTACAAATAGTGTATTCGTAAATGTTTGTCAGACGGGTGAATTTGTATTCCCAAGCTATTCTGTTTGTCCTAAACACCATAATAATAATTAACCACTCAACTGCTAGGACATATATTTAAATACTGCTACATTGATGATGGCTTAGATGTTGTTAAAGTTTTGAACATACATCAAGAGCATTCAACGATAAATTAATTTGCACATAATTACAGAAGACATGTATTTAAAATTAAATCAGTTCAAATCATTGTGTACTCAATTTTTTATATTTACTCCTTTCAACAAGCTCGTGTAAACGATACGATCAACAAACTACTTTGGATCAGAAGGTGTACTGTAGAATTTTCCAGAGACTGTCGATTTGTATGATTTTTGTATCACAAAAAGCAAATTTGCAAGCGCATAATGCGAACACATACTAAAAAACGTTTGTAGCACGCAATTCATGTATTTATTTTGCATGTTAAAGTGCTTTTATATGTCCTCACATACTAACGAACGATCGTTCGCATGTTTCTTAGTAATTATTCTGCTTCCTATAAATGTGCATTGAAAGTTTATATATTCTCTGTACTAACATACGACCATTTAAAAGCATCTTATATGCTTATTCCACATCTTATAAAGATAAGCCGAAAATCCATATTAAGTCCCTACTAACAAAGGCACATTTCCATGCAATTTGTGTAATTATACTAATTCATATATTCTCACATATTAACGAATACCCAGTCGCATACGTATTGTGTGCTTCTTTTGCACTTCTTAAAGATAATTTGGAAACTCTTATGTCATCTAATACTAACAAATGCTCTTTCGCATGCAATTTATGCAATTACTCTAGCTAGATATTACAAGAGTAAGCTGCTGAGAGCCATTTGTAACCGCATTCTTACAAACGTCCATTCGCATGCAGTTTCCCGCAAAATATATAGTTTATACTTCTGCTTAAGCTCCTACTATACATGAACTCCCTGTTATAATAGAATTTATTTAAGAAGAGCCTGTACGCCATTAGACATATGCGCAAATCTTGAAAGTCAGTGCCGAAGCTGATTTAATAATTTTTAGGGTTTTCGTAAAGTAAATATTCTAAAATCAAGTTTTATTTTGTTGGTGGTTTAAATTAACATGGCGAATACGCGAATAAGCAAGGCATAAAACACAAAGAAACAGAAACAAAACTATGAAAGCGTAAGAAATAAATATAGAATGTCAAAGTCACAAATGTCAAATGACATTTAACAGCAAATTATCTGCGCCACTTAAATGCTGAACGAATACGCCCATATATAAACAATCGACTAATCTGACACCGTCCTAGCCGAGTGCGCATGATGACGTGAGGTTTATCTTAAATAAATTCTACTCTAATATAGATATACAATTTATTTTTGATTGATTAAATTAAATTAAATTAAAAATAATCCAACTAATAAATATTACAAACTAATAACGATATGATTAAAAATTAAGAATAAGGTGTTACATATCGCCGGATATATGTAAACAACTGATAATAAACAACGCGAATTAGACGTTGGGCCTTGCTAGTTAAGTTTCTAAAACCCATATTCGTTTAATCTCTTAAGGAAATAATTCAATTAACAAACACTGTACTTTATTTATTTATTAATTCACAAAAATGAATGTTTGCACTCAACAGAGAAGTAATGTTAAAACTTCACCTTTACACATTTGTCACATCTGATCCAATCTCCCGGTCCGTTTCTCGCGGATCTGCTTATATAGACCAGAACCCTCTTATCTTACTATCATTTAGTAATTTATCAATTGTTAACAAACACTTTTACAAGTCTCTGGTGTCTTAATATGCACCGTTTTGTTCTATAATTTGCTGCCATTTTAAAGGTAGTTTCATAACGCCTCTCTCATAGAAGTCTTGGTCCTTATTGGTGAAAAACTTTAGCAATTGATTTTCACATCATCTCTTGATGCCAATTTCTTATCACTTACGAAGTTTTGCAATGCGAGAAAAAGATGGTAATCGCTTGGTGCCAGGTCCGGACTATATGGTGGATACATTAAACTTCCAAACCAAGCTCTCAAAGTTTCTGGCGAGTCACTACAGACGTGTGTGGCCTGGCGTTGTCCTGATGGAACACAACACCTCTTCTGTTGGCCAATTCTGGTCGTTTCTAGTCAATCGCTAGCTTTGAACAGTCCAGTTGTTGACAGTACAGATTCGAATTTAGTGTTTGGCCATATGGAAGCAACTCATAATAAATGATGCCTTTCCAGTCCCACCAAATGCACAGCAGAACCTTTCTGGCCGTTAGTCCTGGTTTGGCCACCGTTTGTGCTACTTCACCGCGCTTTGACCACGATCATTTTTGCACAATATTGTCGTATGTAACCCATTTCCTATCCTCAGTCACCATCCGTTTAAGAAATGGGTTGATTTCATTCCGTTTGGCCAAGGCTGCGCAGATGGAAATTCGATCCATTATGTTTTTTGGTGTTAATTGGTGTGGCACCCAAACATCGTGCTTCTTTTTGAATCCAGCTTTGTGCAAATGGTTTAAAACTGTTATATGGTCGATTTTTAGCTCCTGGGCGACTACTAAAATGCCGGTCAACTTTGATTATTTCTGTAAATTTATCGACATTTGTGACGACGGGCCTGCCTGTGCGAGATGCATCTTTAACATCAAAAATATCTGAACGGAATCGACAAAACCAAAATTGCACGTAATTAGCTGTTACAATATCGGGGCCATAAACACCGTTCACAATTTCATCCGCCTAGCTAGCATTTTCGCCTTTATCAAAGAAAAACTGTAAAATGTACTGAATTTTCTCTTTGTTGACTTCAATTTTTAACACCCTATAACCCACAACTGAATAATAAAAAAACAGCAAAATAATTTTTTTATTGTGAAATGTCACGTTGACAACGAACATAAATCTGAAATTTTTTGATTGATACTTTACAAAATATCGATCACTACAGCCATCTACCAAAAAAATTATGTATTTCTTTTTCCCCAACTTTATATATCAACTAATTCTATTTATTTCGGATACATAATATTCCTTCAATATTTTAGTTGGGTTGACACGTTACAATTATCGTTTATCTTGTACCATATGTCGCCTCGGTATCGACGAATGTGATATCCGAAAGTCGCCCGTCGCGGCCCCTTTAGATAATTCGTCAGCCCTATCATTCCCTACGTTACCATTGTGCGACCTAACCCAACAGAACTTTAAACGTCGAAACTCGAGCGCCGTATGCGCTATCCTCCAGATATCCTCCTGGAGGTCTGTCGAGGTGTTCATGTTTGTTAAAGCTGTCAGCGCTGATTTACTGTCCCTGATTATATAATATTCATCTCTGCGCACGTGGTTTATTACGTAATCGATAACCTCTCGTATGTCTACCAATTCGCACTGGAAGATAGTGCTCCAGTTTGCGAGTTAAACACGACAAACGCCGCGCCTGTTTGCCTATCATCCATGCGTGAACCGTCCGTGTAACTTCTGATATCCGTCGCGTCCCCATCGCCTTCGACAAACTTGATTCCTCTAATATCGGCCGGGTGACGCAACTCCGATACAACGATCTTTCTCTCTACCGCCCTAGTACCAAGATGAATATCTTCGATAATTTCTCGCCCTTTTCTTATGTTTATCAATCTCCTATCTCTAATTTCCTTCATAACATATTCGATATGGAGAGTCCTACTGATCACCAGGACCGCCTCCATGGAGGTGGTCCTGTACGCCCTGGCCGCTTTCACCGCGGTTATGCGTTGTACGCTTGTCAATTGACGCATCTCCCGGACTTTACAACCTTCCGCCCATACAGAAGCTGCGTACAGCATTTCCGGCTCAATTGCTCCGGCATAAATCGTCCTCAGCGATTCGCCCCCTGTAACCCCAGTTTGTTTTAGCAGCCGCCATCATTTTGTTTGATATTTCTCTGCCTTTTCTTTTAACGTACTGCACGTGAGCTTTCCAATTTAACTTATCGTCAATCTTTACGCCGAGGTATGTAATTGCTTCCTTAAACGGCTCTAGCCTAGGGGATCGCTGTCCCGGTTTCTTTCCGAAATAAAGCGTGTCTGACTTCGCCGTGTTAAATTTTAATTTTACCGCTTGCGACCATTCGTGTAGTTTATTAAGCGCCTCGTTCGGTTTTGTGCGCATATCCATTAACAATCGCGATCTGACAATTAAAAGCGTATCATCCGCAAACCCAACGATTGAGCATCCTGTGGGCAACTTGACCCTAAAGGTGCTCTCATACAACAACTTCCAAAATGTGGGACCAGAGCATGACCCTTGCGAGCATCCCAATTTCAACCTAGCGCGACAAAACTTCACCCGGAATATCAACCTATGCCAATCGCCCCAAGAAATAACTCTTGACCAAAGACATCAAGTTTTGTGGACAACCCCTATTTTCCAACTCGCAAACAATCAATGGGCACCAGGCAACATCAAATGCTCCTGAAATGTCCAAAGCATCAACGACACATTACTCCTTTGCATCTCTCGCCTGCTTAATTTCCCCGACAACGAACTCTAATGCGTCGATAGTCGACTCTCCCTCCATAAAACCGAACTGTCGGTTATTAAAACCGCCGGCCTTCGGTAGCGTTCCAAAACATTATAACGTGAACATTTATTTTTATATTTGTTGGAATTTCTACAACCGTAGCAAAAAAAACATTACGACGTTCGATACAATTGGTGTAAGTGTGATCACTTTCCGACAATTCCAAAAAACAAGCCAATTAGTTTTTTTGGTATTCGATACTGGGGACGAAAAATTATTAGAGTTGCGAGAAGAATCACTGCGGTAGAAACAATTTACTGGGAAGGTTTAGGTTTTGGTTTTACAGAAGGGTGATATTTTTCTAATCCGGAATTTTACTTCTTGCAAAGAGCGGCAGAGCTAAATGTTGAGTGTTGGAATCAATTTTTGAAGACGTGAATGCTCAGAATAATAGGCGTTTACATTGCGAAATATTTGGGTTAGAATATCATCGGGCTTTTTATCCAATCGATTAAATAGTGTCTGTACTTCGATAATATAACACAAAACATTTTCATTAGGGACTTGAAAACGAGCACGAATTTGAGATAAGATCACATCATCGTTCTCAAACGTCGCAAAGTCTTTTGTCAAAAGTTTAACTAGCTCGGGCCAACTATAAATTTAACGTTTAATATTAGGGCACCATGCTAAAGCACTATCGGAAAATAATTCAACGGCATTTTTAAATAACTGATCTGGAAATTTTTAAGTCGTCAATTCATTTAAGGAAGGATGCTAAAGAGATTTTGAGCAATAGCCTGAAAAGTAAGGTTTTATTTATGGTACGGATTTAGAAACGTCTACATTTTCTACAGGTAACAGATTATTTGAATTAGAGATACCTACTGGAAGGTCTATGACAACATCTAGCTTTTCTAACACAAATCCTTCAACAAGGAATGATTTGGACATGAGTTCGCTCTTAATTTTTTCAGTTTCGTTAACGCTTGAGGCAGCAAATAAATCAAGACGTTGTTTTGCATGGATTAAGCGAGAACGAATTCGTGCAAATTCTACCTTCGCGAGCATAGGATCAGTGGAATAAACAATGGATTTTATGTTGTTCATGAAATCAGTTTATTTTTTCTAAATTCTTGTCCAAGTTTATGATATTCCTGCTAGAGTTACACGGCATGCTGTGTTTCTGCGATAGAACAGATTTAAGTTGAAGACGAGGTTGATTTTGGGTCGAAGCTGGTATTATACTATTAACGATTAATTCCCAAGAGCGTTTTTTTCTCTTTAAATGCAAATAATGTATGTTTTAAATTTAAAAGTAGACAGGGTAACCTCAATTTTATATTTCTATGCCGAGTAAGTTACCAATAATGATAGTTCGTTATGTTTATTTAACGATGTAAAAGGAATTAAAAGTATTATTTTTAATTTTTAAACAACATTTTTAAGTATGGATAATTACGCAAGACGACACCATACATAGGAAAACCGAAATACCTACTAGTAAACACAACGTTAGGTCTTTACCAAATCACTCAATTTGAGAATGATATCTCAAATTTATTAAAAAGAAAGGTAATTTTTATTTAAAATTATGCACACACAAATTAGATTGATGTAAATAAACATGAAATTCAATTAAAAACCTACTTGGTAATTAACAAAGATTTTCCGGTAATTTGACAACTAAACTTGTTTCCTGTAACGGAAAAGATTCACCACAACACAAATTATTTAGATATTTTTTAAAATCACTTACACAGAAAAATACCGTTTATGATTAACTGGAACGTATTTATAACTAAAATGCAAAATTCATTTAGACCAAAAAATAACATATCGGCCAATTTAATATATTCATTTACAGTACTACCAACCCGGAAAGTGGTTAGAGTACCTTCTACCGGTAGAAATTTCTTGTTTCAAAAGTAAAGAATATTCAGAAATGTTTTCAAGTTTAACATACAATTTTTATGTTTTCTAATTAGGTTTTAAAAATAGGACACATAAAATTAATAAGATATATAAGCCAAGAAAATTAATTTATGCTTAAAAAACCAACTCCTTTTTATAAACACACAAATGTATATAAGGGGCTGACGTTGGTCGCCACCAAAACGTTAACTTCTGCTACATATAATTATAATCAAATTTACCTGGGATCAAATTCTCCGAAAGTCAAATATCTTTCAAATTCTAAAACTAGCACTTACCCTATGGTTAGCCTGATCCCACCGCGTCTCTAATTTTTGGTGGCGTCCGGATGTCCCCTTGTATGGTTGGTGGTAGCTCTCTTCGACGAAGCGCCAGCATTTCGTATAACAATAGAGAAAAAAAATACAAAAAGGAAATGCATCATTTCGCCGACTGCCCGAACTCTACCAAAACACGAATACATTTGACGAAGGTCGGTAGTAAAGTCCCTTTGTTGAGACACATCGGCTCCCACAAACCTTGTCCCCTTTCCAAGAAAGAATAAAAGTTCTGAGGCAAATCTGCTAGGCACAGCTGCATGTTAAGCATGAGAAACTGCTACGTACCTAGACGTAGCCGGAAGAAAAGTAGATACCAGGCTAATTACTAGACGCGGAGAGTGGGGGGAATTCGCCTACATACCAAGAAAACAAAAAAAATATAGAACATCGTCCATGATTATCTATTAACACATAAAAATAAATAAAAGATTCTGTACAAACAAGCAAAAGGAAAATAAATTAAGTATTTTACAGCCAACAATTATATTCTACGGACATGTTAGAAATTTAGCTACCAAGTGCGCATTTCGTATTTACACAAAATAAAATTAATCAGTATCGAATAAAAACTGTAAGAGTTTTTGTCAAGTGTTTTTAAATTTTTACCTAATAATTTTTGTAAAGTAACTAAGTATTAAAGCGAATAAATATGTGCGTACTTTTGTGACGCATTTTTAAAAATAGTACATCGCACCGGTAGAGTGATAATATCGGATCGCAGCAACAAATAATAGTTCTACAATGTGATGTTTCTTGTTACGTAACTACACCAACCGTTGATACGGAATATGCCCTTGACGCACACAAAAGAAAACAAGTTGCATACCTGTAGGTATCCTGATACTTAGCTCGCAAGCCGTCGGGGCTGAGTCAGCATAAAAACGCCATGGTCGTCAGCTTATTTACTCTGCTACCATAATTGCAACAGCAGTATAACGAAAAAAGTTGTTTTGCATAACAAAAGAACTCATTTGGCCTCCAGCTAAAAAACGCTAAAAAGAGCATCTGGTTAGAATGAGTACGCGCGGGGAAAACTCACCGAATACACGCAGGACACCTCCTAGTTGTTGAACAGAAAGATGTGCATCGCTTTCTGAAATACAGTTACCAAAAAAATGTAGAAGACTCTTTGACGCACACGCTGTAGAATCAAACTCAACAATGGTTCAAACAACACGAATTCGAACTGCCAATTCCTAGCTTCGCAAAGCGCGTTAAAACTGGAAAACCCGGGTTTATATCGGATTGTGCGCGACCTTATTTCAATGAGTCGTTACATTGGAACAATAGGGAGAACCATTATACGGCGGTCGTAAAGTATACCAAGATAGCATGTACCAAAAAAACAGGATATAACTATTTACTTGTAGCATAACCTTGTCGTTTCGAAATAAATGAGTTCAAAATAAAAATTTGTAGAAAGCGTATTTATTATTGTAAAAGGATGTTATTGAAGAATTTAGGAGATGACGGGGCACCTAACACAAGGCCTAGACTATTTAATTTATAGAATAAATTTTTGTTTTAAAAGCACAAAGGGGTTTGAGTTGAGTTTATTCGGGAGCGTGTTTATTATGAATTAGGTTGGAGAATTTCACAGATTTATGGAAAAACGGGCTTATGAAGTAACAAGCAAGCTATACAGGGGGTTGTTGAAGAATTTAAGGATTGAAACGGAACTTATTCGAACGAGTATTCAATTAACAAGGGAAAAAATTTAAGAACAAAATTGGAACGTAACATCCCGCAATCTTAGCCTTTCCCAAACCATTAATCATAAATCAATGTCCGGACTTACAAGAGAACCAAATCTTTGTATGGTTTTGACGTAACACTTACATTAAACATAATAATACTTAGATTTTCCCCGTGCGTGGATTAAAACTCCCCTGAACCTAAATAACACAATAAAACACTGAAAGCCTTTTTTAAAAAATAAGGCGCCACCATATCATCAAGATTATTGTTGTTAATGTTAGAGCTACGAAGTAAGTGTTTTGTGCATACCGTTTAAATATTTTGACAAACAGTAGAACACGTTGTTATGAAAACATCGCCCTTCTTTAAATTCCATGAATATCAGCATGCGTTTATTGTATTGGAATTTCAAGTTCCTGCTTGCATTTTAAAATACATTAAGCTTTATAAAATATAAGTACATTATACTTTAATATTTGTACTATCGAAAAATAAATTTCTTGTTGTGCCTGTTTATATAGATCGATAGTTAATTTAATATTTATGATCACGTTTGTATTAATTATTATAATGCGTACGTAAAATTCCATGCTGTGTATTCTATATATCAGCAGAAAGGCATGGTAATAAGTATGTAATAGTACCTAAAGAGTCTTTAAGAAGAATTTTTATTACATTTTATCGGTTCTGAAAAATTAAAAATTTTAAATTATAAAAAAATATTGCATTCATACATTTTATGGTATGTATGAATGCAGTATTTTTTCTTTACAAAATATTGGTTTACACTTTTTCTTTCAAATAAATCGGGAAGTAAATGATTCAACATTAAAAATTAGCATTGGCATCCCTATTACGCGCATTCAAGTCACCATCCGGTAGTATATCTTTATAATTTTATTTTATTTATTCTACGAATATATACACTTATCGAATCTAATGGTTTTGAATTTTGAAAAAGTATTTAGTAAATCAAGCCGTATCTTTGAAACAGTACTTCGCTACACTTATTTAAAACATCCTTTAAATAGAATGCTCATGTGCTAGAAAAAGATAAATGCCACGTAGTTTACGTTCCTTACACTAGTGGTCCGATACATAATATATGGTTGTGACAACTTATCTAACCTATGGTTGCGACAGCGAACATGAATGGCGGCATGTACTAGTAAAGCAATGATTTACTATTTAATCTTACTTTCAACTTGTGATTCGATTTGGACACGCCGCCTGAAAGCCTTGACGCGGTACCAACTTGAGGTCAAACAACTATACGTAGTATCATTTTTATTCAGTTTGTTAACAAGTTCATGTAAACGACCCAATCGATAGCTAATTTTGGACTGAAAATTATTTTGTTGAATCTCTTGTATTGCTAAGAGAGAATGTGAGATTAATGTAAAATACGCTTATGAACATTTAACTACGTTGACGTAATAGTATAGTCGTTGTAATTTAAGTTCCGATTTACCTGATTAATAATGTTCGCATGCATAGTATAGAGCATCTTTCCTTTCTTATCTTAAACACTTATATCTTATTAATGTTGGTGAAAATTGCAACGATGCCAGCGTTTCTCTACAAAAATTTAACATTTAAAACTATCAAAAATGGCAGTACATAACCTAAACTCAAGTTCTAGAGGTTATGGGAATGTGATATTGTCAAATTTTTTGCTTCTCAAGACCAATCGTTTTATAAACTGCGCCTTTTTTTCATATTAAAAACTGTTCTTATCAGAACAAATTCGCGTATTTTTACGTTCGCGAGCTTGTTTTTGAAAATGCCTGGAATGCACTTGGGTGTTAGGGGGAAGCAGCTTGTAGTTTTTATTTTTGTAACAGCCGTCCGAGAGATAATCTACGAAATGTAATTCGTTATAAAATTAATTAATTTGATTTTATAGAAAGTTGCAGCTGCTCTCAAAATTAATCCGTCGACTGTGATTATGGTGACCAAAGCTATTCAAAATGGTGAATCATTAGATTCGAAAAAAAGAATTCCCAAGAAACCTGTAACTGTTGTTGATGAATTTACAGAGTGTGCAATTCGCCGTGAAATTTATCGAATGTATGACAATCGTAAGTTATTAAAGTGTTGGTAGCTTAGTTTTGATATAATCATCTGTTTCAGATGAACATATTACAGTACATAACTTGTGTCTACAACTTCAGAATGCAGAATTGTTCAAAGCATGTCATAAATCTTTAAATACACTGCTACTCAGAATGGGATATACATATCGTAAAGACAATCCCCGTCGTACTCTCATAGAATTGCCTCATATTGCCCTTAAACGGTTTGAATTTCTCGTAAAGTATATGAGAATTAGAACGGAAGGCATTTATCAATTCGTTCATCTCGACGAAACTTGGATTTTCCAAAACGGTACCGTTTGTCGTTCCTGGCATAATAATGATGTACGAAGTGTAAGAAACACACAAGTCGATGGGAAAAGATTCATAGTGTTGCATGCAGGCAATGAAAATGGGTTCATTGAAGGTTGCGAGTTGATCTTTTCATCTGCGACAAAGTGTGGAAATTATCATGGAGAGATGAACGAAGCAAATTTTCTTAATTGGTTTGAAAATCAATTGCTAAATAATTTGTAACAACTGTCTGCAATTGGTTTAGATAATGCTTCATACCACAGTCCAGTGTTGGTTAAAGAACCGAATTACAGTTGGACTAAAGGAGACATATCAAACTGGCCGACAAATCAAGGCATTGCACATGATTGTACTTTTTTTAAGAAAGATCTTCTTAATCTTGCTACCATGTATGTATAACAACCCAATTTATAATTTGTGTAAATAATATGGTTATTAATTTTCAGGCATAAACCACAGAAAGTCTACAAAGCAGATTACTTGGCGGAACAGTATGGTCATAAAGTAGTACGATTGCCTCCCTACCATTGGTTTTTCAACCCGATTGAACTTGTCTGGGGTATATCCAAAACTTATTACAATCGTCACATTGGTAGGAATGGCAAATCGGCAGAGAATTGTTTGAAAATGTGGCACGAAGCATGGCAACCATTACCCCAGAAGTATGGACAAATGGTACAGCACATTGTGAAAGGTTAATTGGAGACTGGTGCAATAGAGAAGGACGTTTAGATACAGTTGATATTGCACCTCTTGTAATTATTTTTAATGCTGATACCGAAAGCAATAGCACCAATTCAGATGTCCAAATCGATTATATTTAAACATCGCTGAAGAACTTAATGAACAAAGGTTAGCAAATTTATATTTTGCTGATCTATATCCATTTCGAATGGACCTGCACCTTGCCGAAGTTCTAAATTACTAGAACAGGTGAAATGGCTTGCGTGTTCTAATGAGCTAAAGAGCCAAACTACAGGTCCAACCAAAGTAGTAGGGTCGTTAGTGAGGAACCAGACTAAGACAGGTCCCCGAAAGAGGGCAGCGGCTCTTTCGGTACTTAGATTGGCAGAGACCATAGGGGTCGGTATGGCAGTCTAAGACACACTACCGCGATGTGGAAGGCAACGGGAAACCACCACATTATCTCCCAAGTACACAGCGTACCTAAATTATAATAAAATGATGGCATTCTCTGGGGTAAAATATTCCGGAGTTAAAATAGTCCCCAGTCGGATCTCCGGGAGGGACTACTTCGGAGGATGCGATCGGAAAGTTAAAATAAGAGTCGGGAACATTCTGCGAGTCGGAGCGTGGAATGTTGAAGTATGAAGCAAGTAGGTAAGCTAGAGAACCTGAAAATCGAAATGAATAGGTTATCACTAGATATAGTAGGGATCAGCGAAGTTCGGTGGCCAGAGGCGGGGATTTTGGAGTGGAGACTTCAGGTAATTCATACAGGAGCAGAGGAAGGATATTTGGGCGTGGGGATAGTTATGCGGAAAAGATAGGATACTGTGTAGAAAATTACTTACAAAAGAACGAAAGAGTACTTATGGTTAGATTAAAATCTAAACCGGTAAACACAGTAATAATACAAGTATACATGCCCACCTCTAGCTACAGTGACGAAGAGGTAGAAGCCATCTACAAAGATATCGAAGACATATTAAGATACGTAAAAGGACAGGAAAATTTAATAATTACGGGGATTTTAATGCCGTGGTAGGTGAGGGTAGGGAAGGAGCAGTAGTAGGTTTATTTGGTTTAGGCACGAGAAACGACAGGAAATAGGCTGGTAGAATTTTGTGACAAGAACAATTTAATCATCACAAACACATTATTTCAACATCATGCTAGAAGACGATATACGTGGAAGATGCCAGGAGATATAGGAAGATATCAAATAGATTACATTCTTGTTAGACAACGGTTTAGGAATCAAGTAAAGACTGTAGAAGCTACCCAGAAGCAGATATAGATACTGACCACAACATCGTAATTATGAAGGCCGCACTTAAATTTAAGAATGTGAAAAAAAAGAAACGGAAAAAGGCACTTAGACTTAGAGAAACTAAAAGATAAAGGTATTCAAGAAAGATTCGAAAAAAAGTCAAATGAATTGCTCAAAGATATCGAGAAAATATCGGATACTAAGGAAGTAGAAACAGAATGGAATAACATTAAATCCAGCCTAGACATGGCGGCCAGAGATATTCTGGGGTATACACAAAAAAGAAAATAAGAAACCATGGATAACAAAGGATATCCTGAATTTAATAGAAGAAAGACGAAAATACAAAAATAAATCAGACCAAACAGGAAAACAGAGATACAAAGCCATAAAATGGGAAATTATTCAAAAATGCAGGAAAGCTAAAGAACAATGGATTGATGAAAAGTGCAAAGAGATACAAACGAAGATGGAAATAGGAAAGACAGACGAAGCATACAAATTAATTAGAATGAATTTTAGGGATATAAAACCGTATAGCAAAAATATAAGGGACGCACAAGGAAACGTCATCATAGAAAACGTAGAGAAAGTGGGTAGATGGCAAGAATATATAGGGAATTTATATGCAGGAGAGGAACTAACTGCATTAGAACAGGAATCAGACATTGAAAATGACGACTTGGGATATCCTATACTTAGAGATGAGTTTGAATTAGCATTAAAGAGTCTGAAAAATGGTAAGGCGCCGGGTACAGATAAGATGCAAGCAGAAACTCTAAAAGCCGCTGGACAAGCAGTAACAGAACGTCTCTTCCAACTTGTAAGCTATATGTATGAAATAGGCGAGATACCCAAAGATTTCAAACGTAGCATCATAGTAACTATACCAAAAAAGAAAGGCGCGGATAGATGTGAAAATTTTCGAACAATAAGTTTGACGGCACACGTGTCAAAAATATTAACTAGAATTGTGCAAAGACGAATGGAAAAACGGGCGGAAGAAATACTAGGAGAAGACCAATTTGGGTTTAGGCGAAACAGGGGAACACGGGAGGCTATTTTAGCTCTGAGAGTGATAATGGAGAAAACAATAGAAAAAGGGGAAAGCGTGTATATAGGGTTTGTAGATCTGGAAAAAGCATTCGACAATGTAAAATGGAAAAAAATGTTTGAAATACTAAAAGAGATTGGAATGAGTTGTAGGGATAGACGAATAGTACATAGCTTATACAAAGAGCAAACAGCAGTAATAGAATTAGAGCAGGAACGTAGAGAAGTAAACATTAGGAAAGGGTGAGACAGGGATGTGCCCTATCCCCATTGATTTTAACTTGTACATAGAAGAGGCAATGAATACTGTCAAATGCAGGAAGACATTTGGAATTACTATGCAGGGACAAAAAATTGATATGCTTAGATTTGCAGATGATATAGCGGTACTAGCGTCTAGCAAGGAAGAGTTAGAAGCTGCTCTTAATGAAATGGGAACGGTTTTAACAGAGACATACGGTATGAAAATTAACAAAACTAAAACTAAAGTTCTAGTTTGCAAAGGTAGGGAAAATAAATCAAAAACAAGAATACAAGTATTTAACACGAACTTACAAGAGGTTAAGGAATTCTGCTACCTAGGAAGCCAAATAACGCAAGATGGGAAAAGCACAAAAGATATAAAACAAAGATTAGCACAAGGTCGTGCTACATTTAACAAGAAAAAGCAACTACTGTGCTCAAAGACCACAAACATAGAAACAAGGAAAAGATTGCTTAAAACATATGTGTGGAGCACAGCACTGTACGGCTGTGAAGCCTGGACAGTAGGAGAAGCGGACAAGAAAAAGCTAGAAGCCTTTGAAATGTGGTGCTACAGACGTATGATGAAGATATCATGGACAGACAAAGTTAAGAACGAAGAGGTACTAAAATGGTAGGGAAGAAAGAAATATGTGGAAAACGGTAAAAAATAGGAGAGATAGGATGATAGGCCACATACTACGGCATGAGGGAATAGTGCGAAATATATTAGAAGCAGAGATAGGAAAAAAGAGAAGAAGAGGCAGACCTAGGCTAGACTACTGCACACAGATAGTAAAAGATGTAGGCTGCAGGAATTTCAGGGAGATGTGTAGGCTAGCTCAGAATAGAAATCAATGAAGGTACTCATCCAACCAATCCCAAGATGGATAAACTAATGACGAGAAAATAACTGTGCTTAAACATGATGATTACTATAAGTAACTACAAGAATTGGTTGGACAACATTCTCGAATAATGTTAAGTGTGTGAAAGGATTTACTGGAAAACCATTATTTCGGCAAATATCTAAGTGTTGGGGGATCTTGGTAGCCACAGGTTGCTTACCCCCCTTCACTGAATCTCGGTGAAATAGGGCATAAAATTAGAAAACAATAGAAGGGGAACGAGCTGTATACACAGTCTTTTGAAATGCTGTGCTTCAGATGTATGAGGACGATAGCATGGACAGACAAAGATAATAACAAATAGGTTATAGAAATAGTAGGGAAACAAGGATATCTGGGGAAAAAGATAAGAGAAATAGAAGGGCAGAATACGTTCTAAGGGATTTTTGGGTAATAGTATGGGATATATTACAAGCAGAGATAGGAAAAAAGAGGTAGATGCTGACCTAGATCAGACAGTGATAGATGCAGACTGTGCAAATTTCAGGGAAATCTGTAGGTTAGTTCAGAATAGGAAACAATGATGGTACGCGTCTAACCAGTTCCAGGACTGAAGACCTAATGATGATGATGATGATGATCTATATAAAGCTGTATGACAATGTGGCATGAAATATTAGTGACTCTAGCTCCTCAAGTTTGAACAAATTCTGTAGAAAACACTGAAGCAATTATTAAAGAATGGAGGATCGCAAAATCAAGTCTGATGAAAAGGATGTTGCATCGTTGATCATTAACATAAACGACGATGGCAACGACAGTAGCTGGGTTTCAGACAACAGTAGTAACTAATCGATAGAAGGCCATGGAATCATAGAGAAATTAATAAAATTCATTTTGTACATGAAGAAATATCGATATTTGTAAATTAATTATCGGCATTTAGGTTATTGTGAGGTAATCAGTATCTATAACTTTCTGTATGATAAATAAATACAACTAATTATATTATTTTATTGATAATTTACAAGCATTTAATAGAGATTCATTTAATTTCTCCGGTTGCATCTGTCTACAACATCGACTGCAAAATTACAATTTTTTTGTGATATAATTAATCGTTTTTGAATTACCTCTATCGTGTTTGACAATCTTCTTTTGTTAAAGTTGTTACTTATATCTTATCATTAATAAAGTGTACCGTATAGTCAAATTTACCGAACACTTGTATCACTCTTGAAAATGTTATTTATTTTACTAACTGTATACACTTTATACTGGCAAAACTAAGACACCGGGTACTATCAAGCTTCTACATCTTCCAATTTCAACAGGTTCCGTATATCAACAAGTTTGCAAGATATTGTATGCGTTTGTTTAGCATTCAGCAAACCTTAAAAAATAAATTTTCAAGACTGTTCGTCCTATATACACTTACCTACGAGATATCAATATCCATGTACTTTCGTATTATCTTAAAGACTACACATTTGTTTTATATTTTGCCTAAAATCACTACATATTAATTGAATAGTAAACATTCACAGATCAACTCTATTTATTAGGAAAAAAATACTACTTCACAAAGTCGGAAAGAAAATTGAATTTTATACATATTTCGGTTACTTTGTGCTGGCAATCCAAGAATTATTTAAAACATGAATTACACACTTTTAATTTAGTTTTGATAAACATAACCTGTTTTGTTGAATAGCGGTGGCTAATATTCCGTGTCTGGTGTAGTGTGCTTATTGCTATAAAATGTATCGCAATAAAAACACTGAACTATGTTTAAAATATGCTCAGTAGTAAAACTTTCACTTAAATAGCCTGTATTATTTAGTTAAAAAGTTTGATCTACAATTATGTCCATATAAAATGGTTCTAAAAATTTTATTTTAAAAAGTTACAGACTACATTCCTTCATCTATTAGAAAACATTTGCAACATCAATATTCTACCGATGGCCTCATTGTGGTTACGAAAAAATTGTATTTTGATAGTGGCAACCGCGCTATGTTATGACTACGAATATTAATGACGTAAATCGGAACTTAAATTACAACGACTATAGGAGATTATTGCAATATGATTTTTGGATAGAGTTTATATGATTATTGAGCTTCATGTATGTGATTTCATCCTCAAAGACTACGCAGTGCGTGACTTATATACCACCAAAAATAAAATTACAAATACATTAAACGGTCACATATTAAAGAACATCTGTGGCATATAATCAATGTGACTATTCTTTTTCCTATAAGAAGACATTAATATGTTCTCACATACCAACGAAACGCTTATTTCCATGCTTTTTATGTGCTTATTCTGCATCTCTTAAAAGTAAATTGATAATTCATATGCGGACCCATACCAATGATCGTCCATTTGCATGCAATGTATGTAATTATGTCGTAAATATAGTTTGAAAATTCATATGCGGACCCATACTAATGATCGTTGATTTGTATGCAATTTAAGTAATTATGCTGCATTTTTTTAAAGATACTTTGAAAACTCATATGCGGACCCATACTAATGATCGTCCATTTGCGTGCAATTTATGTAATTATGTTGCATCTTGTAAAGGTAGATTGACAGTTCATATTCAGACCCATACTAATGATCGTCTATTTGCATGCAATTTATGTAATTATGCTGCACCTCGTAAATGTAGTTTGGAAATTCATATGCAGTCTCATACTAATGTTCGTCCATTTCCATGCAATTTATGTAATTATGCTGCATCTTGTAAAAGTAATTTGAAAACTCATATGCAGACCCATAACAATGATCGTCCATTTGCATGCAATTTATGTAATTATACTGCTTCTCGTAAAGGTAGTTTGAAAATTCATTTGCGGTTTCATACGAATGATCGTCCATTCGCATGTACTTTATGTAACTATGTTGCATCTTGTAAAGGTAATTTGAACACTCATATGCGCACCCATACCAATGATCGTTCATTTGCTTGCAATTTATGTAATTATGCTGCATCTCGCAAAGGTAGTTTGAAAATTCATATGCGGTCTCATACAAATGATCGTCCATTTGCATGCAATTTATGTAACTATGTTTCTTCTTATAAAGATAGTATGAAAACTCATATGCAGATCCATACTAATGATCGTCTATTTGCATGCAATTTATGTAATTATGCTGCACCTCGTAAATGTAGTTTGGAAATTCATATGCAGTCTCATACTAATGTTCGTCCATTTCCATGCAATTTATGTAATTATGCTGCATCTTGTAAAAGTAATTTGAAAACTCATATGCAGACCCATAACAATGATCGTCCATTTGCATGCAATTTATGTAATTATACTGCTTCTCGTAAAGGTAGTTTGAAAATTCATTTGCGGTTTCATACGAATGATCGTCCATTCGCATGTACTTTATGTAACTATGTTGCATCTTGTAAAGGTAATTTGAACACTCATATGCGCACCCATACCAATGATCGTTCATTTGCTTGCAATTTATGTAATTATGCTGCATCTCGCAAAGGTAGTTTGAAAATTCATATGCGGGCTCATACAAATGATCGTCCATTTGCATGCAATTTATGTAACTATGTTTCTTCTTATAAAGATGGTATGAAAACTCATATGCAGATCCATACTAATGATCGTCCATTTGCATGCAATTTATGTAATTATGTTGCATCTCGTAAAGGAAATTTGAAAATTCATATGCGGTCACATACCATTGATCGTCCATTTGCATGCAGTTTATGTAATTATGCTGCATTTTTTAGAGGTAATTTGAAACTTCATATGTGGACCCATACTAATGATCGTCCATTTGCATGTAATTTATGTAATTATGGTGCATCTAGTAAAAGTCGTTTGAAAATTCATATACGCTCACATACTAATGAACGTCCATTTGCATGCAGTTTGTGTAATTATACCACGTCACACAAGGGTTCTCTGCAAAAGCATATGCAGTCCCATACTAATACTAGTGTACGTCAATTTCCATGCAATTTATGTAATTATGCTGCAACTCGCAAATATAGTTTGAAAATTCATATGCGGTCTCATACCAATGAACGTCCATTAGTATGTAATTTGTGTAATTATTCTGCATCTTGTAAAAGTAGTTTGAAAACTCATATACGGACCCATACTAATGAACGCCCGTTTGCATGCAATTTATGTAATTATGCTGCATCTTTTAAAGGTAGTTTGAAAATTCATATGCGTACCCATTCTAATAATCGTCCATTTGCATGTAATTTATGTTGTTATACTGCATCTTGTAAAAGTAGTTTGAAAATTCATATGTGGTTTCATACTAAAGATCGTCCATTTGCATGCAATTTATGTAATTGGGCTACAACGTCTAAAGGTAAATTGGAAATTCATATGCGGACTCATACTAATGAACGTCCATTTGCATGCAATTTGTGCGATTATACCGCATGTCAAAAAAGTAGCTTAAAAATCCATATATATTCACACACCAAGAATTCTAAAAAATGGGCCTGAAAGGTATATTCCAGGATCGTGTCGATACCTAAAAATATGTTCAACATATGCCAAAAAGGAAAAGTTAATTGAATAATTAGACACTGTAAAATGTAATTCAAAGCAACACAACTGTAATTATTTAGATCTTTTTAGAAATTTTTGCTACAAGCATACAAGATGCTTTGAAATAACTTCCAAAAAGTCATATAAGTTTAGTCTGTGTAATGGAAAAAGTCTTAAAGCAAAAACGAATGATGTGGCTTTTAATATTAACGGCCATCATTAGAAGCAATTGAAGACAATTCATCCTCTATTTTGAAAATAAAATTCCTAGAAAAATTTTTTCGAACATATTTTTAAAACAATCAAAAATTTTAAAATTAAGTGAAGCAGATTTAAACGTTTATATCAATGTGTAAATTTAAAAAATTTTTGGCAGTCATTGACACTTAATTTCTGGACACTATTGGACGTTTCTTGTTAAACGATTTTAAAGATTTAGCACAGATGTAAGATTATATCACGCTGTTAGTGATTGCTTCGATTCCTAGAACAAGATAGCATCATCAGGTCGCAAACAGTCTTGAATTGCGTGTTTGGATGCACGAGAGGCATATAAATATTACAATAAGACTTCGTTGCTTTCACAGAAGTCTGTAGAAGTATATTTATAAATTATTATTCGCATTTCAGATTTCAAACACGCAAAATTTATTCAGGTGGTCGTGAAATGTTTTGCTTTTGACATTATAATTTGATTAAAGTTCGAGCAATTTTTATAATTCCCAACAATTTGAACTGCTCAAAAGATTCAGAACAAAAACGAATCTATTGCATTGCAAAGTCGTCCCATTCAGTTTATTTTTGTCTACTGAATTACAAGAGCTATGTGTTTAATGTGGTCAAACACCTGTCGGTTAATTTATATGTAAGTTATTTTATTTATAGATATCTTTTAAGTAGACCACTTTAAAGTCAGTATAGTTTTTTTTGTTAATTAATATTCGCTAACATTATCGAATGCAGTGCATTGAAGATGTAGGTAACAAATAGTTTTATTTATGTATTCTTTATTATTGATGTATCCTATTATTACGTAAATTTTTGTATTGCTTTATTATAATAAACGCAGGAGCAACTTAAACTTATTACAAACAATACTTAGTTTATAAAATAATTACATTTATTTTTGTAATCTTAAACTCGATATCTATTACAAATGGTACAATTGTAAAGCTGTTTCAGACATTTTACTGCTAAATTTCTAATCCCAAATTCTTTTGTTTGCCCTAAATAACAAACCATTTATCTCTTATCACATACTTGGACATTTTAAAATGGCTGCTGCTACATTGATGATGGTTTGGATCTTTCTAAAGTATTAAACATGTTAAATATAATTAAATATAATTAACATCCACATAATTAGGTAAGAAATATATTTAAAATGAAAGTAGTTTAAATCATCGTTTGTTTACTCATCTTTTTGTACTTAGTTCTTTCAACAAGGTCGTGTAAACAATACCATCGACAACTAATTTTGGACCAGAGTGTGTACTGTAGAATTCCTTTTAGTAGCAGAAGCTATGGTATTAAAAGATAATGCCTTTATGAACATATAAACAAGCCAAAGCAAAAGTAGAAGATTAGTTGAAATGTGCTTCTTGTACAGACATACATTTCGAAAGACTGTCGGTATGTATGATTTTTGTATCACAAAAAGAAATTTGCAAGCAAATAACACGGCCACATATTAAAGAACGTCCGTGGTATTTATTTTGGGTAAATGAGTAAAACAGTAAATTAGAAACTACTTTTATTTTGCATCCTGTAAAAGTGTCGTGAAACGTTCTCACATATTGACGAACGACCATTCGAATGTTTCTTATGTGATTATTCTGCATCTTGTGAAGGTGCCCCAAAAGTTCATATATTCTCACGCCCATTTCCATGCTTATTCTGCATTTCTTAAGGGTAATTTGAAAACTTACATACGGTCCCATACTAACGAACGCCCGTTTGCAAAATCGTATAAAAACCATGTGCTCACATTTTAACGAACGACCATTTGCATACACTTTAAGTAATTCTCTGGATACTGTAAAGTAAGCTGAGGAACAATATGCAGTCGCATATTAACAAACAGCTACTTGCATACAGTTTGTGTGATTATTCTGCATGCTGAAAAAGTGCATTGAAAGTTGATACGTGCTCACATATTGATGAACGTTTATTTGCACTTATTTTGCGCCTCGTAAAAGTAACTTGAAAGTCATATACGGTCACATACTAACGAAAGTTTATTTTTATGCGATATATGTAATTATTTTTCATCTCATAGGATTGCGTTGAAGGATCGTATGTTGTCGCAAACTAACGAATAGCAATTTGTTTGCAGTATGTCAAGATAGCTCGTATTATTCATTTGATCTATTTTCTTAGCCTTTTATTTTGTATAAACCATTTGTTAAATATATTTATTTTGCCTTTTAGCCATTTTAAAATTATTTTGTTAAGTTTAATCCCCAGCGGCTGTGAACAATCATTAATTGTATTAAAAATAAAATAGAGGTATAAAAACAATACTCAAGATGTACAACAAAGTCTAGTTTGTTATTTTGATTGAGAAAGTATGATGTCCTCTGATGATTTTAACAGGGTGCACAATTGTAACAACGTCATAAATATTTACCTTCATCTCATCATCAACAATCGGAAAGATGTAATCATTTCTCGCTGACTTGGAACTTTTCCGAAAGAATTTGACGCTGACTTTCTCTTCTTCAGGTTTAGTGTCAATCACAATAGCATAAAATTGTTTCAACACTTCCTTTTTGGTGTTTTCATTAAATAAAAGTTCTACAACTACATACACATTCGGTTTAAGATTTGGCATTTTCATAGTTGATTTTTTTGACTTATCAGACATTTTTTCTGTGTCTGATTTTTCCACAAAGTTGTCGTCAGTTAAATCACTTAAATCAAGTTCTGAATCTGAATCTTGCAATGAAAACTTTTCAACATCATCGTCACTTGAGTCCGAATTCTCGTTTCTGGACCTTTTTGAGGCACTCTCTTGAAGATGTGTTGAAGAGCAAGGCTCTTTAGAAGCACTCTCTTGACGATCGATATTGCAAACAGCTTCTTCCAAATCTAAAACGCCTCTTCCAGCTGGAACATTTAATTTTCTGTTCTTCTGTTGTCTTATAGGTTGGGTTTCTTTCTGTCTACTTTCTTTAACACATGCTTCAAATGATTCAACCCAAACTTTGCTGGAGTCAAGATTTCACCTTCTTTCTTCTTGCGTCCATCGGGTAGCCTTTTTAACACTTTCTGCCTGTAATCCCTGATGCTGTAAAACCACTCTTCAAGTTTTTCTTGATGTTGTCTTTGCCTAATTCATCAATACACTTTTTCAAGAGTAGCGGGAACTTATCTTTAGGAACAGTGCCACGATTTTTCTCCTTCCACCAACTTAAAATCTCACGCCACTTTATTTTCAACGGTCTAAAGAACGCCACATCTAAGGGCTGAGTATAATTCGTATTATTTGGTGGTAGCAACACAAATTTAATGTTGTTGCTAATACATTCACGAATAATATATGGTAAAATGTGGCTTAAAAGGCTGTCTTGAAGTGTGGCAAGGCTACCTTTCTAAACCAGTCCTCAAATATATCTAGGGTGAAGCACCATATGTAATGTATGGTGGGAGTAATGTTCCATCTGCACTCTCTGAAAACATTACGGATGTGCTTGCCTTGGAAAAATCAATAATGCGCCCAGAGTGACGTAAGCCTCGTCTTACTATTTCTTTCAGGATCATCTGTGATATTTGTCTCATCATGGTTAACTATCATACTTGCTTCTACCTTATTAAGTGTTACTGTGAGCTCGTCAAAATAACTGTTTACAGTTTCCTCATTTATAGCCGCTCTACTACTTTTAATGTTTTGACACAGCCTATTAGAGAGGGCCTCATTATGTCTCTTTATAAATGATACCACAAAATCAACACCAGGCATGTTGTTTTTAAACCTTATTACAGTTTGTCCACTTTGATCAAGAAATTCTTTCACGATTAATCTAATATCAAAAATAGTTAACGGGAATTTCCACTCTCCGGCCAGAGTGACACATTGTATCAATTGGGCTTGTTCTTCAATACTCAAAACATAAAGTCTTCTTACTTTTTTGGTTTTTCTTTTGACTGCTGTCGTAATTGCACTTCTAGAAATACTTTTCGGCAGTCTTGCGTAAAGAAAGGCCACTTTTCACTTTTGTCTACTGTTGCTGTTATGCTTTCTTCTGTGTAGTCTTTATATTTCCGAGCTCCAATAGGCCTTTGGTAAGTGCGAGGCATATTAGTGTATCTTAAACTAGAGGAAAAAAATAATAGTTATGTTATTACTTTTATATATAGTGTGGGGGTAACAAAAGCCATACATTTTCCACGGCCTTTATTACCCCATAATAAAAACAGCTAATAATTTTTTAACGTGCAAAAAAAACCAAAATGGGAATGTAACCTATGAAACCAACCAAGATAAAAAAGTGTTGTTTGAGGTTATGTGCACAACTCGTGTAGTGTTTTAACTTGAACGTACAATTTTATGAATAAAGTAATGAAAGGAATTAAAATCCGATATAATTTACCTCAAAATAAGTTTAAGTAAATCACCTTACCTTTAAAATAAATGACGTATTAAACAACACTGGCAAAAACGTCATTAACATCTGCATTTGAAGGCACCAAAAGATATTAAACTGCCTAAAACAGTGTTGCCAACATCGCCGTTCAAAATTTATGCTGCAGAATGGCTTTTGTTACCCAACTGGCTTAAGTAACCCCGAATGACGGTAAGTTACGGTAACATGTAAAGTTGCATTTATATTTTCAATTCCGTAGTTAAGAAATCAAACGTTAAATGTAAGCTTAAGCAGTAACAAGTTCGCATTAATAATATTAGATAAAGAAACTTTAACACACAAGTGTGCATATTTTGAATTAATGTGACATTTCAGTTATTTAATATATATTTTTTCTCCTTATATAAAATCTAATAAAACATGTTAATTAGAAAATAGGGGATTACAACTATACATACAATTTAATAATCTCTTGTAGTGACAGCATTATTGCAATCAATTCATTTATGTTGCTTACTATATTATAAATAGAAAGTATCGAAATGTTGTTTTTTACAGATAAAACATTCTCAAAAATTACTGGAACGCCATTAACGTATAGATAATCATTTTAAACGATGGTGGCATATCATTTGGGCACTGCACATGTATGGGTGGTTTGGGAGAAACAGCTATTTGAATTTTAGAAGACCACTTAAATTTTCTTATTTTTAAACAGGCGGCAAGAACGACTTATAGTAATTCTAATCAAATACTACGCCACTAATATTATATTTGCTTATAAAATGTAATTTAATAATTTTCCTCTCCTTTTTTTGCTGAACACCAATCATTATCACAATGGCGACTTCACAGAAAACAACAAAATTTGAGAGTACCCATATAATAACTGTTTGCTTTGTTCATTCGAATAATGTTATCTTCTCGCTCAAAAAAGCTTGTGCCTACCAAAGTGGGTACCTCAAAAATAAATCTCTACGTCTAACCTACGAGATCATGCTGCATCTTTTGGCTTTCAATACGGAATCCACCGTTAAGATTGTGTTTCTAGAACATTATAACTTTCACGCTAGTGCGCATATCAACTGATGATGCGTGATGTTTACCCTTGTATTAATTTGGTATCAAATAGTACTTAATGAGAACACTTTTATAACACAAAATAAATTGATATGATTTGTAACGATAACATAAATTTTTATTTAATATCTGTGATTTGTTAATGAAGCTATATCTTTATATTTAAACCTGAAACGTGGTGCCAATGGAGAGTAACTGACGTGCTAACAAATAAATTTAATGCAATTTTAACGGAATTTAAATTCGATACAATTTTAATAATTTTTAGTTCTATAGAGAGATTCCAGACAACAAACTTAAACAACGAAACCGCAGTTATTTTTTATACAATACATAGCTGAACGTAAAACAGGTTAATCACCTATTTAAATACTGAAAAAGGAAAACAGATTTCACTATTGCGCATTATGAATCCAAATACAAATTTGCTAATATGAGTAATTACCGCAGTTAATTTGGGTAAACATATTGATTGTAACAGTAAATCTTTATAACATAATCTTGTTTCTTTAAGAAAGCTTCTAGGATAATTAAGGATTAAATAACAGTGTGGTTGTCAATACTCGTGTTTCTAAATAATTACATGGTTGAAGAAGCTTTTTACACCCTTCATTAGAAATTATTCAATTTAAAATTACCCTAAAACAATTGCAGCTACAGTGTACAATGTACCCAGATAAGAAAATATAATTTTATTGCAATACATTTAAGTCACCTAGATACATCCGGGTTACCTAAACGGAATTCGTGAGTATCAGATTACAAATGAATTCGCCAGATACAATGATAAAATAAATTATTAAATTGTTAACATAAGGAACACGTATCAAATCACAGAAAATCACGCACTTTTTACGTTATATAATGTAAGTTCAACATGCAGATCGTAATGTGACATTCCTCTCGAAGACACACAAGACAAAAGCTAGACAGTGGGCAGAAACAAAAAATTAATAAATTATTTGTGAACAGGTAACGAGAACACGTGTGAGGGTAATCGCTAATAGGGAAGTCAAGAAGTCAAGTAAATTAAACGTGTTGATACCCGCGAATCAAGTCGACAACGACACGACAATAATAGTTTCTCGTCTTGATCTTCTAATATATGTTGTCGGATTGGTTACGTTTACCTTTTTAATCTTAAAAATTTCATTTGACCAGTTTGGCGTGTAACCTTTCGTAAATGCTTCCCTGTGTTTACTAATCCTCACACTGTCTTTAATTGAATATTTTGGTTGCAAGTTTGATGTGGGTAAATGATGATTTAAAAATAGTTTTTTCATCACAATATCGCTTAAATTTTTTATCCAATTGTAAGAACCATTCAGGTTAAACAAGCACCACATTTTTCCCTTTAAAGTTCTAATTACACGTTCAACAATGCATGCTTTCTTTGTAGAAAAAACACTATAATGGTTTATGCCATATGTCTGCATTAAGGAATGAAAGTGTTTGTTATAATATTCTTTACCAAAATCAGACTGCAAATTTCTTGGTGGATTTTTAAATTTATTTAAAATTGTTTTCATTGCAGCAGTAACATTAATACACGACTTACTTTTAAGTGGTACAGTCCATACGTATTTGAAGAAACAATCAATAACTACTAAAATATATTTAAATCTTTTGTTTGTTTGCGAATATGGTAGCATTTCAATCAAATCGGTCTGAAGAAGGTCGTTTAAACCTTTTACTATCACTTTGCGTCTCTTGAAATTTATTCTTATTGGTTTAGGAACTTCATTTACTATATCCTCTTTCACTTTTGATTGAGCAACTATCATAATACTTTTTTTTTCTAATCAGGATTTATTAAATACAATTAATAAATACTTCTATGTTTGAATGTCGAGGGCTCCACTTGCTTTGAAAGGAACTTTTAATATAAAATCAAGAAACATTGTGGTATTGTTTATGAAAGCACCGCTGTCACGAAAGCTGATTACATCCATACGTTTAAGCAAAAATCCTTGTAACTGTGCAATTACATAACTTTTTTCGTTTATAAGAATTTCAATGTCTTGCGGGTATCCTTTTGTTACGTCATCATCGAACAATTCGGCATTTTGTGACAATAAATACCGTCAGTGCGTGCATCCTACAGTTGTCAGTGAAACATTATATACCGGCAGTGAGTGCGTGAAGTGTCAGTCGTACTCGAGCCTTTACAGAAGCAAGTCGCTTCCGAACCCTTGGAGAAGACGGTCGTGTGAGAGCTTTGAAAGCGAGACCGACACCATTCGTGCGTGTTACTGGTTCTCCGTAAAAGCTTTTGTGCGTGAACGTTTTATTTGCCCACAGCGGCACAGGATAAAAGGTATTTATACCCTTTTATTACGTAGTTTGGTGTAGTTGTAGTTATTACCTAACCGCTCCACTGCTATCGTTATTGCTTGCAAAAAGCAATTGGTCCTTCCCTATAATAGCATATCTTTATCAATTTATATCAACTCCTTAATCCCCCATTAATCATTGGTCCTAATTCGATCCGCATTAACCAGTCTTATGGTATACGCATGTCCTAAATTAAATATTATTTTGCATTCCAGCGAGCTTTTTAATTAATTAAATATTTTAGTTTTAAATTTGTGTTCAAGCTCCATATGTAGCGGGTTAAAATGTGTAAATATTATTTATACTGTCTTTAGATTAAATTAAGCGATTTCGCCGTAATTGAAACCAGCAAGCGTTTTAATTACAAACAAATCCATAATATAAAATTTGTCAGTTTTTAGTTTTAAATTTATTTTAGCGGTATAAAGCACAGCAACCTGAAAATTATAGTCGCCTTATACTTCTTAAACAAGAAAGGTAAAGGGATTTGCTTTGTATTTAAAAGCTATTGTACGTTTTCTATCACATGCAACCTTTTCAGTCGGTTTACGGTAAAATATTGAACATCTGCAAAGGGGATAAAGTTGTAAAGCTGAACCCATCTTGCAAACACGTTAAGCTGCATGTTTTAAACGTTCCTGTGATCTTTTGATGTAAAGGCCGACCGTAACTGTAAGCGGTACATCTTATCTAAACACTTTGTTTGACAAACCCTTGTTTTCGACGTCTTGTTTTAAGCCCACATTGCAGGCTAATGGTCATAAAACGTGATTTATTGGTTTATACGCTGTCTTACCTTTTCGTGCTTTGAACAACTCATAATATTTTAATATTTCTCAGTGTACATCTTGAGCGGTACCGTTTTACAACATTTTATTGTAGGCCTTTCACAATAACAGTCACTATGGCTCCAAAGAAGGCACATGTGGTAGAACTCCAATTACTGAAAACACGTATTATAGAAATGTTTGAGCTTTGTAACAAAGTGACCCAAGTTTAAAAACGTTGTTCCTTATTCAAACAAGGGGAATAACTGACCTTTATACAAATTTCAGCAAAATTTTAATTGCGGTCTTAGCTTCATGTGACGAGGTAGAATCATTAACTTACAACGCTGTACGGAAGGAAGTAGATTCCGCTTATTTTTGCATACTGCTGCATCTCGAAACGATGCAAGAAATGAAAGCACCACAAATCATCGAAAATGCTCCAAGCAGCACGGTATCAAAATTGGTACCGTTAAAGCTCCCACTCTTTAAGAATGAGATTTATTTGACAGTCTGGTCTATAATAACGTGTCACTCACCAATATCGAAAAATTAAATCACCTTATTAATTGTTGTAGCGGGGAGTCTTTAAGAATCGTTAAATCTGTACCCATTTCGGGGAATAACTTTATTATTTCCTATAACGCCTTGCGTGAGCGATTTAGCAACCCGCGTTTATTGGCAACTTTGCATTGGAAAGCAATGAAAGACTTTCCACCTTTAAAATCAGAAGACCCTAAGAAACTTAGGGCACTTATTGATTGTTTTTCAGAGAACCTTGCTGTTCTAACTAACTTAAAGTTTCCCACTGAACATTGGAACTTTATTCTAGTCGATTTGCTTTTAGAAAAACTTGATCCGTTCACTAGAAAACGCTTCGAACTCCAATCGGATCCGAAGCAAATACCTAATTTCGAGGATTTGAGATATTTTTTAACCCAACAATGCGCAGCGTTGGAAACCTTTTCTTCAACCGCACCTGTTTCTTATTCGACGACTGTCCATACATTTCACACATCAGTGCCTAAGAAATCCTCAGCGTTTCAATTTAAACCAAGAGTTTCTTCTAACGTAGTCTCACTGGACACACCAAGTAGCTCCAGTGACTCAAAGAATTCATTTTCGCACCATTGTCCTTCTTGCAAAGGCAATCACTTAATTTATAGATGTCAATCGTTTCTAAAGAAAACTCCGACGGAACGTTTCGACATTGTCAAACGCTTACGCCTTTGTTTAAATTGCTTACGAACAGACCATGCGTCCATGCAATGCAAATCTTATAATTCCTGTCGAACTTGCGCCAAGCCGCATCATACCTTGCTACATTTTGATCCGCAACCTGCTTCTAGCCGTTCAGCTGAACCGATCGCTACACCTATGCATAAAAATGCCAATAGGACGCAGTCAGCCTCTCCTATTCCGGCAAATGTTTTGTCTTCACAGACGAATCCAAATCTTGGGGTTACTGTCTTACTCTCCACTGCTGTTGTGGAAGTTCAAGACCGGTCTGGTAGATACAAACCGATCAGGGTACTCTTAGACCCTGGCTCTCAAGCTAGCTTTATTCGAGACGATTGCGTGAGCAAACTTTGGCTTCCACGCATACGTTCTCAAGTTCCGATTTATGGACTTGGGCAGACAACTTCAGCAGTCAATAGGGGTGCCGTCAGCTGCACCATTCGTTCTATGTTAGACTCTGAAAAATCTCTAGAAGTCACAACTTTTGTGCTTTCGTCAATATCTGGCAAATTACCTAGCGTTGAAGTTCCTAATAATTGGGAACACTTATGCGGCCTGCACTTTGCAGACCCGACCTGGAACTCCCCAGGAACCATTGACATGCTCCTTGGAGCAGATGTTTATCCGTTCATCGTCAATGGCGGTGTTATACATGGCAAATTTCTTCAGCCTGCCGCCATAAATACAATTTTTGGTTGGACTATTCTTGGTCCCACAAAAAGCTTGCAGTCTGATACTGTCCAAGCATTTTTTACTTCTGTAGAAGATCCTATCGACCAGACCCTAAGGCGGTTTTGGGAGATAGAAGAACTGCCATCCAAGCCTTATACTTCTCCAGAAGAAGAAAAGGCAGATTTGATTTTGAAAACACGTTTTCTCGTGACCCTAGCGGTCGTTTTATTGTTGCGTTACCGTTCAACGATACTTTGCCCGTTTTGATAATTGCTTTGAGATGGCTAAAAAGACTATTTTCGTTGGAGCGCAAATTGCATGCTCAACCGGAGCTACGCGCCCAATACAACAATTTCATGCAGGACTATCTTGATGCGGGTCATATGGCATTACTCGATTCTCCGCCCGTTGGGAACGATAATTATTTTTACCCCATCACCCTGTGTTTAAAGAGGAAGGTCATACTTCTAAAATTCGTGTGGTTTTGACGCCTCTGCAAAGGCTAAAAACAACGTGTCACTTAATGACACTCAATTGGCTGGACCTAGTCTCCAAAATGACATTTCGTCAATCTTACTTAAATTTCGCTCTCATCGTTTCGTTTTTACTTGTGATGTTCGCCAAATGTATCGACAAATTTTGGTTACCGAAGAACATCGAAGGTTTCAGTTAATTGTTTGGCGGTTCTCCGCAGAAGAACCCATTCAGACTTATCGGCTTAATACAGTGACCTATGGTATTAAGTCATCGCCTTATCTAGCATTAAAACTCTTCAGCAATTAGCCATTGACGAAGGCAAAGGTTTCCGTTAGCCGCTGAGGCTATACGGTCAAATCTATATATTGACGATTTCGTCGCCGGTGGAGATTCTATACAATCGGCCCGAGAAATTAAAGATCAACTTATCCGACTTTTACATTTGGCTGGTTTTGAACTTCGAAAATGGAGTTCTAATTCAGTTTCTATTTTGGAAGGCATTCCGTCAGATTTTTGCCAATATACTTCACTCGATTTCGATTCTGACGAATCAATAAAAATATTGGGTCTTCAATGGTCACCTACAGAAGATATTTTCTCATTTCGGGTTAAACCATTAAACCCAATATGTACAAAGCGCAACATACTTTCGCAAGTTGCCAGAATATATGATCCATTAGGATTTTTAGCACCACTAACACTTTTTGCAAAACGCCTAATCCAGCATCTGTGGATGTTAGGTTTGAATTGGGATGACATCCCACCAGCAGACATTTCGTCTCAATGGCAGCAGTATCAAGAAGAGTTGCCGTTATTATCGTCATTAAAGTTACCACGTTGTTTACCCCCTTCGGACTCTTTTACTTGTCATTTGCATGGGTTTTGCGATGCTAGCGAGGTAGGGTATGCAGCGGTAGTGTATTTCCAGTTTATAAATCAAACTACTGGAGAAATAACTGTACAATTTGTAACCGCTAAAACAAAAGTAGCTCCAATTAAGCGCATTTCAATTCCACGTTTGGAATTATGTGCCGCCGTTTTATTAACCGATTTACTTTCTTTTACCATTCGTTCTTATCAAGGCTTGATTGACATCTCCGATGTTTCAGCGTGGAGTGATTCTACGGTCGCTCTCACTTGGATACGTTCTCCACCTTTTCGTTGGAAAACTTTTGTGGCAAACCGTGTTAGCCACATTCAAGAAATCATTGCACCTAGCCGATGGTTTTATATTAAATCTTCGCATAATCCGGCTGATCCTGCATCTCGGGGATTAATGCCTAGCGCGGTTATTTCATGTTCGCTATGGTGGGCGGGGCCTGAATGGCTTCACTACCCTAGTGACTCGTGGCCGCCTCAACCAACATTGTCAACCTCAATTGCTGAGGTAACTACGGAAAAGAAGATCCTAACATTTGTCGCTCAAACAGATTCAAACGTCATTGACATGTTACTAAGTCGCTTTTCATCATTATATAAAATCCAAGGCATCGTGGCTTACATCTATAGATTTTCTAAACCCATGACTCAACGTCATACGGGTCCCTTAACAGACATTGAATTACACAATGCTCTCATGATTATCGTTCGGCATGTACAAAATGTTACATTTTCAAAGGAAATAGCTTCGATCAAGGCAAACCGTAAATTATCTAAAAGCTTGCGAAAACTTTCTCCATTTGTTGATCCACAAAACATCTTAAGAGTAGGTGGGCGCTTGACACATTCGTCGCTTTCCTATTTCGAAAAGTTTCCTGCGTTATTGCCCCAGCGGCACCGATTAACCGAACTTATCATTCGGTCAACTCATGAAAGGTATTACCATCCCGGTGTTAATACCACAGCATATCTTATACAACAGAATTTTTGGATTCTTTCTATTAAAAATTCAATCAGAAATTATTTATCATCATGTCATAGATGTTTTCGTACCAAACCGGTCCTGGTAACTCCTCCTATGGGAGACCTACCGGCAGCACGTATTACCCAAATCAAACCGTTCAGTATTGTTGGTGTTGATTTTGCTGGCCCTTTTTTAATAAAGGCTAACCGCCTGCGAGGCTCTAAAACTCTTAAGGCCTATATTTGTATTTTTGTTTGTTTTGCCACTAAGGCAGCACATATTGAACTTGTTTCGGATTTGTCGGCAGACGCGTTTCTTGCCGCTTTGCGACGATTTATAGCACGGCGAGGACGCTGTTCTCAAATATTTAGCGATTGCGGTACTAATTTTGTAGGTGCCTATCGTCAGCTTATGAGTTATCTGCATAGTGCAGTAACCTCAGAAAAGATAAAGTGGTCGTTTAATCCACCTAGCGCCCCTCACTTCGGTGGCTTGTGGGAAAGCGGTGTTAAGTCGGTAAAGACACACCTATCTCGCGTAATCGGCGAACAAAAACTTACCTTTGAGGAACTGTACACAGTTCTTACGCAAATTGAATCTGTTCTAAATTCAAGGCCACTCTGCGCTTTGAGTTCGGATCCAAATGACTTGCGTTGCTTAACACCAGGTCATTTCCTAACTATGGAGCCTCTTTCTGCACCACCAGATGAGGACCATTCAACCAACGTTTTACCATTAAAGAGCAGGTGGAAACTCCTGCAAAACTCCACCAAGATTTTTGGGCTCGCTGGAGCCATGAGTACTACATACTCTGAATCAAAGGGTTAAATGGCACTCTAAGGTAGGTGTCCGACAAGTTGAAAAGGACACTATTGTCCTCATCAAGGACGACCAGCTTTCTCCACTTCAATGGAAGTTTGGTCGTATTATTAATACCTTTCCCGGTGCGGACGGTATTATACGTGTCGCTGAAATCAAAACGGCACATGGCACATTAAAACGACCTTTGGTCAAACTAGCGCCGCTACCGGTATTTTAATTTTATTTTTATGTTTAGATGTATATACACATTTTTTACATGTATAGTAGTATATTATTTTTACATATTTGCTTATTTACATATATATTTTTATTTTTTGCATAGTTGGTAACATCGCTCGCTGTAGTGTACTACCCTTTTGTTACCTGTTTTCCTAGCAAGGTCAAATCCCATGTGATTTCCATCACCCAACCTACTTCCCTCCTTTTCAAAATTCTATGAATTTGGTGGGCGGTATGTTACGTCATCATCGAACAATTCGGCATTTTGTGACAATAAATACCGTCAGTGCGTGCATCCTACAGTTGTCAGTGAAACATTATATACCGGCAGTGAGTGCGTGAAGTGTCAGTCGTACTCGAGCCTTTACAGAAGCAAGTCGCTTCCGAACCCTTGGAGAAGACGGTCGTGTGAGAGCTTTGAAAGCGAGACCGACACCATTCGTGCGTGTTACTGGTTCTCCGTAAAAGCTTTTGTGCGTGAACGTTTTATTTGCCCACAGCGGCACAGGATAAAAGGTATTTATACCCTTTTATTACGTAGTTTGGTGTAGTTGTAGTTATTACCTAACCGCTCCACTGCTATCGTTATTGCTTGCAAAAAGCAATTGGTCCTTCCCTATAATAGCATATCTTTATCAATTTATATCAACTCCTTAATCCCCCATTAATCACCTTTAATATTCTCAGTGACTGCTTCCTCATAAGGAAATTCATAATTATGTTTAATGTTGAAAATAAGGAATGTTTTGTCACCGTCAAGGAATGTACTAGAGTAAAACGTTGCTACTACCGTGTAATGTAGCATATGTAACTTGTACTCAATCAAGGTTCCAAAACCTTCATTTTTGTTTTCATATTCCTGTTCACTTATACATATTTTACGGTTATTTAAGTGCCTTCCAAATTTGTCAATTGTCATATCATCTAATCACTTTCGCCTCACGCAATTCTTCAATGATCGAATTTATTTCGTTGCCGTGACCTGTGTGTCCAGCAGTCTGAGATGAAACTAAAAGCCGTAATCTATCAACAAGTTCATTGGGATCATTCCAATATAAATAATCTATGGCGTTATTTGATACTTCCATTGTCATACCGTCTCCAAGACGCTTTTTATAGGGTAATGTTCTAGGTCTACGGGGTGTTTGGGGAAGTATGTTTAATGTAGATATTATATTTTTGTATTTATATGAATTATTACCCTGAATTTGTTCTGTTTCAGAATAATATCTTCTATTATCATTTGTTCTTTTCACAATATCAAGGTACGACTTTAGATCTTGCGATCTGTACCCGACAGGATATTTTTTAAACAGTAGTTCGTATAATCCAGGAGTACCTTTATATTTCAAATCATTTATCAGAACATTTTCATCATCCAACACGAAATTCGAATTGCCTATCATAAGACCATTTGAATCAGGGTTAAACCTAATACCATATTTATTATCAAATTCGTTCTTAACATCTTTAAACATATTGTAAATATATTCTCGAGGTAGCGGATGTAGCTGTTCGAGATAATGTGTCATACCAGGTGAATCGGCAAAGCTTTGTATATATTCCTGGGCTTCTTGAGCATTTCGATTAACTTCTGCTTCGTATTCATTCTCAACATCATCATCATCATCTTCCTCTATGGCATCATTTTTTATATTCGGTGTATGCTGAGCAATAACCGGCGAATCAATATAGTCAACGTTCCTTTCTAGCAATTTAGGTTAATTTTTTTTTACACTGTTATGAGGCAGTTCTTCTGCTACTTTAAATTTTTCTTTCTTTACCACACTTTCCCCATCCAGTTTATTAGCAATAGTTTCTAATCGCGATGTTATGGGTAAGATTGATTCCACTTGGACGACTTCATTATCTTATAACTGGCGCAATTTGTTTTTTACAATGTTTCTGTTCTTAATTAAAATCCTTTTAAGTTTTATCGCCTCCTTGTTCATTGCGTAAAAAGTTTATTGTAATAAAAAAAAAATTCTTCGATACTAACGATACTTGTGCCTCTCAAGGTTTAAATATGTATGAAGTGATCAAAACCTATTTGGTATCTTCCTTGACCTGGATCACTATCTTTGTATACAACTAAGAAACCGTATTTGTCTTGCCAACAAGCAGCACATATTTCACGGAATTTATCATACTTCATGTCAGTATTGACGTGATCGTCATATATGTGTTTTAAGTTTAAATCATCTTGTTTAAATAAAACTAAAAGATTAGCATTATCACGTAGTAAGTGCTTAGGTATACGAGTATAACTTTGACAAAGGTAAAACTGTCTACTTACTTATGACGCCCCATACTAAAGTATTCCTTAATGATACCTTGTTTATCGCAAGCTACATAATCAAAAACAAATATAGAATTATTTCGAGCATCAGATGGTGATATAATATTATCAGAACTGGAAAATGTATAATATTTGATCCCTTTTATTGGTCGCAGTAGACTTTCAAAGTATTGATACTTTGGTTGATAAAGTGATTAAGAATAAACATATACGTTTTCAAACTTTAAACCATTAGGATGTTCTATCAACCCAATCATAACGTTGGTTTTACCACAATTTGATGGACCAACAACTAGACATCGAATAGATGAAGGCAGAAGAACGCTATGTTTTTTTTTAGCTAAGGATTGCACGTCAATGTCATTATTGTTTATGGTTAAAGATGTTGATTGTTTCACAACACGCATGTTTGCAAGTACTAAATTCGATTGTAAAAAAGTGGAATTATATATATAAGAAACGGCGAGTATATAAAGAATCATTAATTCACAATATTTTATTTATTTACTGCACAGCTTGAGAAAGAATTTGTCCGCAAATGATTACTTATAATAATTCTAAAACTACCGGGAACGGACTGTTAAATACTGTAATTAACAATTTACCATTTGAAGCGCATATTCCGGGTTACACATTTTGCGGTCCGGGTACAAAACTAATCAAACGGTTAGCTCGGGGAGACAAGGGAATAAACAAGTTAGACGAGGCTTGTAAGGAGCACGATATTGCATACTCCAAAGAAAAAGATCTATCTAAACGCCATCAAGCAGATTCGAAGTTAGCTCGGTTAGCTACAGAAAGACTAAATTCTGGTGACTCGTCTTTAGGTGAAAAGGCAGCAGCATTTGGAGTAGCTACCGCAATGAAAGCTAAAGTAAAACTTGGTATGGGTGCCTGTGCATCACTGAGAACAAAAAATATCAATAAAATAAGAAAACTGATAAAGAAACGTAAAATAAGAAGTACGCTAGGTATTAAAAGTATTATCAAACAAGCACGTACAGCTTTAAAAAAGGCTAAAGGATCTAATATGGATGCAATCAACATAGCAATTAAGGCCGCCAATACAGCAAAACAAAAGAAGCATATTAAATCAGCTCGTATTATATCAATTCCTAAAACAGGAGGTTTTCTACCACTAATACCAATTTTTGCAGGCCTAAGCGCCCTTGGTACTCTTACTGGAGGTGCAGCTGCTGTTGCAAAAGCAGTTTCAGATACTAAAATAGCTAAGGAACAACTAGCGGAAAAACAACGTCATAACAAGGCAATGGAGGACATTGCAGTCGGAAACGGCATGTACATCAAACCTTATAAAAAAGGTTTTGGTCTTCTTTAGCCCCTGCAAAACCTCAAAGGAACGCAACTTGATTTTACCTAATCGAGCACTAAGCAATGTAGAATTAATAGAGTTTGTTAAGCAATTAGAAGTACCATATTTCCGTGGGGTGTTCATGAGAAACAATCTTACCAAGAAAGTTAATTTAAAAGAATGTGGTATAATTAATTTAGATGGAATAGAAGGTTTAGGTACGCATTGGACCTCTTATAAAAAGTATGGTAATAGCGCTATTTACTATGACAGCTACGGAAACCTGCGACCGCCAACAGAGTTGATAACTTATTTGAATAGCGGGGGTAAATGTAAAATTCTTTATAACATTAACCAAGAACAATCGTATGGTACTGCGTTTTGCGGTCATTTATGCTTACAATTTCTAAGTAGTACATAGAACTGCGTATGAAGTTGTCATGTCGTACACTTTTACTCTAACGGGAAACACTTCAGTTTTAACAAGCAACTTTAATCCGCCTATAAAGTTGGATAATGATTTGGAGTACGTATTAGGATTAACAAATTTTGAGTCTTATAACACAATTCCAAACATAGAAAAAGAAATAAATAATAAATTTTATTATGGATCTAACGGAGAATTCATAGAAATACCTGAAGGTGCTTATGAGATTAGAGAAATTAATAAATATCTTCAAAAAGCTTTAGGCGATAAAAGATGGCGTGGTTGTATGGAACAATCACGAAGCGCTAGAAAGACACCAGTGTATATAGAAATTACAGCTGACAATAATACGCTTAAATGTAGTATTAAATGTAGTGAAGATGTGGATTTTACCAAAAAGGATTCAATTGGTTCTCTACTCGGTTTCAATCCACGAAAATTGCTAGCATATGTCACACATCAAGCAGACTACGCGATCAACATTTGTAAAGTGAATGCAGTTTTAATCGATTGTAATATTGCAAGTGGATCCTATTTAAATAGTAAACCAGCCCATGTAATACATGAATTTTTTCCTCAAGTACCTGCAGGTTTTAAAATTATGGAGTGCCCACCTACGATTATATATCTACCAATCAGGTCACGTATAATAAATAAAATAATAGTTAAAGTGTTAGATCAAGATGGAAATTTAGTTAATTTCAGAGGAGAACTGCTAACTGTAAGGTTGCATTTAAAAAAAATCTGCAATAGCCATGGGTATTAAGTATAATGCACGCAACATGTCAAGAATTGCTATAAATGCTGGAATTTCAAAGCAATCGACACTCGATTGATTGTTTCAAGACCGCTAACAACACAAAACCGGCAGTTTCTACAATCGTTAGGACTGCATTTATTTAATTAAAAAGTAGAATGAATAGTGAAATACTGAACGTGCGTGAAAAAGTTTACTTCGACAATGAAATTGTTAATATTGAAAAACATACTCATCAACCTTATGCTAACACATCTTTAAACAATAATGATGAAATTCGAATCCCTATACAACAACAAGATGTATACACCTTACCATCGAAGAGCATGCTGTACATAGAAAGGAAATTAATTAAAACAGATGGAACGCCGTCTCAGACAGCAAAGTTTGTAAATAATGGGGTTTTGCTGCTTTTTGATGAAATTAGATACGAGATTGGTGGTGTCATTGTAGATCGTGTTTGGAATCCTGGATTAATGTCTATAATGAAGAGATGTGTTTCATATAATAGCAATCAAAGTAAACATTTACAAAACGCTGGGTGATTTCCTATGGATGATTCGCAAATAGTTGATGCCAATGGGAATTTTAACGTTGCAATAACCTTTCAATGGTACTCGGATTATGCAAAGATTTTAAAAAAATTATTTTAAACCTCCGCCATGAGTTAGTTTTACTACGTTCTAGTTTTGATACTAATGCTATAATTAATCCTACACCCGATGAAGAAATAAAAGTTGTTTTAAACAAAGTTTTATGGAAAATGCCGCATGTAGCCGTTGATGATACTCAACGAATTAATTTAATAGAATGCGTTGCACAAAATCAGGATTTGCATATTCCGTTTAGAGGATGGGAGTTGCATGAATATCAACTTCTACAAGAAACGCAACGTCATACATGGAACATTAAAACAACAACACAATTAGAAAAACCAAGATTTGTGATTGTTGGTTTCCAAACCAACCGAAAAAATAGATACATGAGCAACTACAGTCGTTTTGATCATTGCTATTTAACCAACATGAAACTCTATTTAAATTCAGAATTTTTCCCGTACGATAACTTAAATTTGAAGTTCGAGAATAAACAGACTGCTTTGTTATATGAGATATATGCCCAGTTTCAGCAATCATACTACGAAAAGGAAAATGAGCCACTTTTTAATCCTGAAGATTTACGAAGTATTGCACCATTAGTAGTCATAGATTGTTCTAGACAAAACAAAGCGTTAAAATCTGGTGCTGTCGATATTAGATTAGAATTTGAAACTAGCAGAAACGTTTTGCCAAATACATCTTGTCATTGCCTTATACTTCATGATAAGATAGTCAAATACAATCCACTCTCAAACAGCATAAGAATATTATAATTACTTTATTATTACTGTACCTTTTACAAATTATGAAAAGGAAAAAAAACAATAAATCATTTAGCAATCACAGTCTATTTATTATTATTATTTTACATGTTTGTTTTTTTTACAATATCAAATGTTTGATTGTTAATGGGTTATAATAATAATTTTTGCTTAAATATTTTTTACATGTTGGAATTACTAAGTGATTTAGTAAACAGTTATAAACATTGTCAAATTTAAATAAAAGTTTTGTTATACATTTCTCAAATAAACTAACTGGTATGTTATTAACAAACTGGATTTTTTTAACAGAACGGTAACTAGTACTATTTTTTTCTCTACAGTACATTTATACTAATATAGTTCAACTCGGACAGATTGAAAGATAGAAAAACGGTGAACTTGTGCAGGTATAAACATAACACTGAAGTTTTTATAACTAAAAAAGTATTATATGTTAATCGGGATAAAATAAATTGCATTCTTTATTTGAGCCAGTGGTTGAAGCTTTACAAGTTATTTCTGAGTGTATAGTTATACCCCCAAGGTTTAGTATCAGTGGTTGAGGTACTAAGAATTCTTTTATCATCACTTGTATTAAGAACAATTTTGTTTTGTTTAATAGTAAAGACATCATGTTTGACTGATCTAATTAAACATTGCTGTTTCTGTACAGTCTGTTTATAAAACAAAGCATTCTTATAATCATCAAAAGAAATTTGCTTAATACTTGCTAAGGAAGATTCCTTTGACTTTTTTATTATCCTATCCTGAACTCTGTAAGTGTACATTTTAGATCTAAGCCCTACAAACTCTAGCATGATATCACCATTGTTTTCATCTTTCATAATACCAGGAACCTTTTTATTTGATAATGGGATATGATATTTGTTATGAGGGTCGTAATCGGAAGTATCAAATCTATGAATATCTTTTTTGATATAAGAGTAAATATCTTCAACGCTAAACTCGTATATCAAACTATCCGTATCCGTGTACAGCAGCTTTGCTTTGTTAGCAAATTGCGATTTTATATAATTATAGTGAAATTCATATAAATAGGTTTTTGAAATATCTAGAATAGAGAAACCTACATAAATGGGTTTGTTTAAATAAACCTCTAATTTATTCATTTCTATTAAGACCAGATCTTTGTCTAACACAGTGCAACTGTGAAAATTAGGTTTCGCTATGTTACTACGAGCTCCAAACCGTCCTTCCCATTCGGTCACTAATTTCACATCTTTCCATTTCCGTACGTTTTCCATCATTTTTTCTTAAACCGCATATACCGAAACTGTTTTTTGACTGTTGTCTTAATTACGTATTCAAATCAATGTATTCTTTTAACCAAGGGGCTTGTTTAAACCGAAGAACCTTATGAATCCTTTTCAGTTCTAAACCGTAGCTTAAATACATTTTTAAATTCTTGTAGTGAATAATATAGTTGAGTTTTGGATATAAAGTTGTAAGTAATTTCTTTAAGTTTGATTTATTAGAAGGTACTGGTGGTATCATATGTTTAGGCGCCAAAGGTAAGTCACTGTGAATTTCATGTAAAGATACTGGGTAGTGTAAATCGAATTCAAAAATATATCCTACATCAGAATCATCGGGAATATTAAGTATGTCTAAACGTACTATATCTGGACTGGTGCTATCTAAAAATTCAAATTCTCGATATGGAAGATATTCAGACATTGTAGCCCCATATAAATTATTAACATCAAAATACATTAAATATTTAGAATCGAAATTCGGATCATAATCTGCATTCATATATTTGTTATTTGCTTTGGCATATCTATTCGAACATTGAGAAACACCACCACGAATTCCCCGTTCTAAAAACATTATTTTTTCAATATCAGTAAGCAACTCGAGTTGAACGTTCGTCGTTTTTAACAGTGCATCTAGAGATAAACCAGGAGCCGTAAAATAGTGAAGTGGACCTACGTGAACATGCAAGTTTTTCTAAAGTTTTCAAATATATCAGTCAAGAGCAGTACATCTGTTTTTAAATATAGATCTGAATAGTCCCCTAGTGTTTTTATATTAAATGTTTGCCAAACGTGTTTAGCATGATTGTAGTCTTCATCTGAGATTTCTTCATTGCGCAAACGATTAAAGAATGCTGTTTTACAGGGTAAATCGGTTTCATTGAGCCTATCCCAAGAGTTAATGTAATCATAGGGAAATATGCTTTTACGCGTAAGTAACCGAAACTCATTATCAGTGTTACAATTTTCCCTGGTAATGGATTTTTTTATTATCATTTAAGTAGGAAGCTAATTTTTCGATGCTAGATGCCATAAACCTGAATGAATCGATAAATCTAAAACTAACTTTCATACCTTTTACATATTTTGTAAAAGATATGTATTTTTCCTTATTTATTGGTAGAATGCTTAACGAACCTGAAAACTCTAACGAGATTTTTTTAATAATGAAATGCGAATCGTAGCCTGATAAGTTATGAAAAACTACTGGTATCATATAAGAATTATGATAATTGATGTTGCAATCTTGATGAGCCGCTCCTCGATTCACCTGTAAAGTGGCAGTGATCGCGAACTCTAATATCATCTATACTAAAAGGTTTATTGCAAATGTGACAGTGAAGGGCAAATTTAAATGCTGACTTTTGTTCTTCTGTTAAAGGATTCATAGGTTTTGAAACAAGACTTTCTCTAAACAAGGTAGTAACCTCAAAGTAAAACACACATAAATCAGAACCCACGTTAATTAAATACATCATTCTTTATACAATCGACTTGTGTTATAATAGTTTAAACAGTAAAGAACAAGATGTATATTATTATAATAATGAACTAATTTTTTAGATTAGTGACATATTATTCTGAAAATTCTATGTTGACAGTTAGACCGATCGATCTTTTACTAGTTATGTATACGTGTTTGTTCGAGCCAATACTTTCATTTAATTGTTTCACTCCATGTGCTTGAAGGTATTCAAAATATCTCAATGGCAATATACTCTTGAACTCTCTGTTTCCACTAATACTCTTTCTCCATATTTTGTCTTGATTGTTTCCACTTTTAAAACTTCAAACCTCTTACTCACTACAAGATCTTTTGAATTTACATAAGGTTTGCGATATGTTGTTTTATTAAGAGTATTAAAATCCATATTGCTTTTCTTCGACTAATTAAATTAATATTAGGAGCAATCTCCTTATATAGCAGATTACCACCATCTGCGTAATTTGCCAACCCACTTTTCAACCTATCACAAGAGTGAACACACATTTTGAATTGAGACCGGCCCATGTGTATTTGCAGCCTCTAAACATAAGTAAAAACCATAAATCAGAATAAACTTTAATTAAACACAATTGACTTGAATGCGATATTTTGCATCTGGCATACTTTATAACTTCTCGCTAGAAAACCGAATTCAAAACAGCTACACACATTTTTCTCTGCACTTACATTTTTCAACATACGTGTGTTTTGAAGTATGATCCATTGAAAGTAATATAAAGCCGGTCTGACTTCAATACGTGTCCACAAGTATTTTACATTTGAAAGTATACAAGGCCAGTCTGAATTCATGTTTTCACAACTATTTTACATTGAAAGTATATAAGGCCGGCCTGAATTCAAGACGGTGCACGTGTATTTTACATATGTAAAATACGTGTGAGCACGTTTTGAATTCGGACCGGCCTTACCCCACTACTCATGGCTAACAACCGATTGAAGAATTAAAATATACAACAAACTTGTGTGTCAGATAACAAGTCCTGGTGTTAATAAACAACTTGGAAATCATATACTAGATTTTTTACATTGTCCAGATGCACGTTTAAGGGAAACATTCGCGTCTACTTTGGCCAAAGAACATGGTATTACGCGATTGGAAGCGACGGTATACAACTGTACAATTGGAAACTATGTCAGTGCGGAGCAGGTGTATAATCCCTTATAAGACTGTTTAACCTTATTGGAAGATAGTAAGTTATACTTCCTAAAGGCGCCAATGTACTCGGTACCACTTGCCAAAATGTGGAGTAAGCTATCGGACAATCTACAAAAAAGCTGCTGTTTAGTGTATAATAACCTACTACAGTACGTGTATTGGGGGAATAGCAATAAAAAGAAATTGACTGGCTTGCAAAATAAGTTGTATGAAAGACCAGAGGAAAGGTAAAAATTGATAAAGTATGTGCTTTCAGCTTTTAGTTTTAACTATTTACCTGTAAATTATTTGGAAATAGTAGAGGAGGAAGACAGCCAAGATAAAATAAAAATCTTACACAAGTGTTACATTCAAGCAGGTAGTACATATTTAACACAATCTGCAACACCATATTCTACAATTCCAAAAAAATGATCATTTCGGAATTGGGGTTGATAAATACGCCTAACATTCGTGCAGTGGTTGTACGACAACACGTAAATATTGGCAGTAAACTCCATCCGTTTACGCTAAAGGAAATTACCCCATTATGCACGTCATACGCTGTAAGTGGAAGAAAAAGACAGTTGGAATTAGAGGAAATGGACGCAAAAAGGCGAAAGTTGGACTACATGGAAAACACTGCGGCAATACGCAAACAATACAAAGATGTGTTAGACAAAAAACATCTTATTAGAGAAAATGAGGAAGAATTAAAAGATTATTTTATGTGCCGATGGACTGACTTAGATACATCCGGGTTCTACAAGCTGTATGCATTTGTGGTTAGTAAGAAAGATTCCTTTAGTTATGTAGACGTCCTTGCGGAAAATGATGGTACCAAATCCGTATACTTTTTAAAAGGTTATTCTAAAAACGTATTTATCGAAATGGCAGATAACATAGCGGAACTAAGGAATGCGGGTTTCGTAGCCTTGGCGTACACCACACGGAAAAGGGTTTCTCCAAACATGGTATTTTTGCCTAGTAAAGAACCTTTCGGATCATTTAAAACCGAGGATCTTACAACCTATAACAACCATATATTTCCAAAAGTTGCGGACATGCAACTACGCAACAGTGAGTGGGAGAATAAGGATTCCTTCCAATACCGACAAGAAGAAGTCGCTAAAGCTAACAAGATACTTATGCAGGATATAGTGGGAGAGCCGCGATTAAAAGATTGTCACAAGCTGCAAGAATTACACAAAGAAATGGATCTGGTTGTTGGTGGAATCAAAGACTTTATATATAGAGGCAAGCTTCGATACATTTTACAATTGGAAAACCTAGACGGTCTCTATGTATCAAACTATTGGCTAGAAATGGAGATAGAGAACTTGGGTTCTCATTTAAATTTTAAGCTGCAAATAAAATTAGCTAAAATTAAAACCACTCCAAACAAACATAAAGAAAGGATTGTTTTCTGTGTATAACTTTTTATTAAATTTAAGTTTAAATGGCTCCATGTTTGGCATTAAATATTTTTAAATTTTGTTATGTATAATGTCAGAATAAAAATTTTAGAATGGTATTACATTGTTCTTTATTTATAAAAGGTTATGACGTCACCACGACCTTGGAAAAGTAGCCAAACTAGGGAGCCGATAGCATAGCGTTGTGGTGATTTTACCTATATTAATGACCTTTGGAACTCGCGAAAATGATTTGGACCTTAGAATTTCCCCATGTTAAATACCATAAGAAAACAGGTTTTTTGATCTCGTACGAACATAGCATATCTACTTGTTCGCGCTATTTCGCTCTCCCAACGTGGTATTCTTTATCAAGCCAGGCGAGATAAGAAATACCATAATTTAAAAGAGTCGATTAGCAACCATCCGCGAACGCGAACGTGTTCCTTCAATTCTAAATATTACTCTCTCATCTCTTTCCTAAAATAACCATTTCCTGACTCCGTTCCTATTTACCTCTGGCCAGAAACAGTACTGAAAGGTGCCGCGTTAGTGCTCCAGATGTCTGTGCTTCGGTAAGTGCTTTAAGTATTTATGTGACTTGTATTCAAATTCTATGTTTATTTTCTTCTACTCTATACAGTCCACGCTCTACCTTACAAACCCTGGTTTACTGCCTACTGCACTCCAGGCAATTTCTAATTGTGCCCCTTGTCGTTCTAAGAGGCGCATACATACCCTTTTTGATCCATACGAGCCGAATTAAGAACTACGTTATATCTCGTTCTACGTCTCACATCCTCAATTCAAGCACATAAATACGTATGTCCAACATTAATTGTAATTTCGAATAATCATAACACTTTAATTCTAAAGATAATTAAATTGCTATAAAAGTTTCCAGTTTGAATTGCACGTGTGTACTTTTAAAAATACTGCATTTATACTTTAGTCAGATAACTTCGTTATCGCGTTGCCATTCAACACGTTTAAAACAATGACATTTGTATTTGTATACAAACAATAAACTCTGCTTCGGAAGTAATTTTAATCTCAGATTCGTGCAAGTATTATTTGTGCGTAACAAACATTTAATCATGACTACCAGAAACATTCTACAAAAGAAATTAGAGGATTATTTTTCTCGTTTAACGGAAATCCAAGACTATATCAAAACGGCTACTCGCTTTTCAGCAGTCGAAGCGAGATATGTTCGAATGGAAAGTATTGAGCAACAACTTGATACTCTATACGATAAAATTTTAAGTTATAATTCCACTGTAGAAGAAAAGGATGAGATAAATTCTCAAAGATCTTCCTTCGACAATTTAATAGATGTTATTCGTTCTCGGTTTTTCGATATGAAGCAAAAGGCTTCTACTTCTGCCGGCGATACAGCAGTTATCGCAAGTGCATCTCAACCTGTTATCAGTTACTTAAAACCTCTTAGTATAAATCCGTTTGATGGTTGTTTAGACAATTGGCAAAATTTCATTACGTTATACAAAAGTTTAGTCCATGAAAACGATCACATTCCCGTAATCCAGAAGTATCATTACATGCGCATGCTTCTTCGGGGGGGGAAGCATTGGCTTTAATTTCGGATTTAGCTCTAGATGCCAATTTATATGAACAAGCGTTTACGAAACTTCAGGATCGCTACAATTCACCTCGTAGAATTACGAGCTACTACTTAAATAAAATACTTCAATTTAAAAACTCTGGATCGCTCTCAAACTTTATTAATATTCATGTTAATGCTGTTAACACGTTAAAGGTAGCGAACAAAGTTGAAGATTTGGCTGATTTTTTATTGTTTTCTTTATGCTATCGCAACCTAGAATTCAAAACTCAAAACGCATTTGATTCAAACATAGGTTCGGCAGTTCCTACTTGTACTCAACTGTTCGATTTCTTAACTTTGCAAGGCAAAACATCAGAGCTTTATGAAGATATTAAAAGGGAAAGAGCGCCAAGGCCAAGTGCACCCCTTCGCTTTAAATCTAGTTTAAACCAATCCTTCTTGGTTAAAAACTCGCAGACTTCAGTGGCGACTAGAACCGCTAGTATAACTTGTCCCTATTGTGGGGAAGTCCATAAAATCTATGGATGTTTGGCATTTAGAAAGCTTAGCGTTGACGATCGTCAGGTTGCTATTAAATCTTTAAATCGATGTTTTAAATGCCTCGGCAGTCATACTCCTCGTGATTGTAATTCTGATGGTAAATGTGAGTTGTGCCATTCCTCTTTTCATCATACTCTGTTGCATAAACCACTTGCTAGGGAACACATTAATGAATCTAACAATTCGAAAGCCGCACTCACAACTGAAGTTGTTTCGACATGCAACGTCACAAATTCACTAGAAAATTACACTGTTTTATTAGGTACTGTAGAAGCTCGTGTTTTAGATATAAACAATAAGTTACAATCTGTGAGATGCATTTTAGATTCCGGATCTCAAATCAACGCAATTTCAAATTCTTGTGTCCAACGCTTAGGGTTGGAGCGTCAACATGATTTTCGCCAAGTTGGTGGCATTTCAGGTTCTGCAATTAAATCCAAAGGAGCTGTAATATGCACTTTGTTTTCTAATCACTCGAAGCGTCAATTTCAATTTTGTGCTTCAATCTTTCCTAAAATAACGGGAAACGTTCCCGGTTGCTCACTGCCTTGTCGTATTTACCATAAATTTAAATGTTTGCAGCTTGCTGATGAAAATTTTCATAAATCATTGCCCGTGGATATACTACTGGGTGCTGAAATATGTTCCGAAGTGCTATTCTCTGATCGCACTAGAATCATTCCTGGCCAACCAGTAGCAATTGAAACAATATTCGGTTACGTGCTATTGTGACAGGTTCCCAATGTTAACACCGCAGTTAATGCAACTTCTCTTTTTATTTCTGATTCAGTAGAAAATGATATAAGGAATTTCTGGGAATTAGAAGAAGTCAAAATGCCCAAAGTCCCCTCTCAAGAAGATGTTATTTGTGAATCTCATTTTCTAGAAAATTATTCTCGAAACGCCTCTGGTCGTTTTACTGTCGCTCTCCCTTTCAATAACAATATTAAACCTCTCGGTAGCAATCGACATGTTGCTTATAAATGTTATCTAAATTTAGAAAAACGTCTTTCATGTTCTCTGGAAAAACAAAATTCTTATAATATGTTTTTACAAGAATATTTTGATCTTGGTCATATGATTTTAGCCGAAAATCCATCCGATTATATTTTACCACATCATGCCATCTCGAAAATAACAAGTAGTACTACCAAATTACGCGTTGTTTTTAATGGATCTTCCGTGGATTCATTAGGTCTTTCTCTCAACAATAGATTATATGCTGGTCCCAAATTACAGTACAATTTACCAGATATAATAAATACATTTAGATCGCATAAAATTGCTGTTTGTGCGGACATTCGCATGATGTACCGGCAGATCTTACTTCGTAAGCAAGATTGTCAATTTCAGCATATATTTTGGAGACCAACTCCACAAGACAACATTTCTGAGTACGAGCTTAGAACTCTTACATATGGTTTAGCTCCTTCCGCTTTCTTAGCTCAAAGAGTTCTTCGGCAATTAGTTATAGACGAAGGGAACTCTTACCCCCTGGCTTCTGAAGCTATTATGTATCATACCTATATGGATGACGTAATTAGCGGTGCTGAAAGTATTGCTGAAGCGAAGCAACTACAGCACGAGCTAGTAAAACTTCTTTCTCTAGGCCAGTTTGATTTGCGCAAATGGTCTAGTAACTCTGAGGAATTGTTACAGGATTTCGAACAAGCTGAATTAGAAACTCTAACTCCTTTCTCTGATGACGTTAGTGGTATAAAGATACTAGGTTTAGTCTGGAACCCTGGAATAGACGTGTTCACTTATAACGTGATACCCTTTAAAGGTGAATTTACAAAACGCTCTGTACTTTCTTATATGGCCCGCATATTCGACCCTTTAGGGTGGTTAACTCCCGTGATATTTGTAGTAAAGCATATGTTACAACGACTGTGGGTTCAACAAATTGATTGGGATGATACCCCTGATCATAAGTGGTGTCAGGAATGGCAAGGCTTTTGTAATCAAATTACTATGTTATCCCAGCTAAAAATACCTCGTATTTTGTCTCATTTTCACGGCACTTATCGATTGCTAGGATTTTGCGATGCAAGCGAAAGGGGATACGGCGCTTGTGTCTACTTGTATGTTGTTAATGATAAATCTGTAGATTGTAATCTTTTACAAGCCAAGAGCAAGGTTGCTCCTCTAAAGCATCTTACTATCCCACGCTTAGAACTTTCTGGAGCTCTTTTATTGGCCAAATTAATTCATTCTATGCGTTCAAATAAATTTCCATACCCTATTTTGGAAACTAAACTTTATTCAGACTCTCAAGTCGTACTTACATGGTTGCGTACTCCTACATATTTGTTAAAACCTTTGTGGGAAATCGAGTAAGCCAAATTCTAGAATATACCTCCATTGATCAATGGAGCCATGTTTCCGGAGAACTTAACCCCGCTGACGTCGCTTCTCGTGGACTCACCCTTTTCAATTATTACGCCACGATTTGTGGTGGAAAGGTGCATCTAATTTAAAGGATGTTTGTTTTAACCTCAACTATTCTTTTGTTCCTTTGAGTGAAGTACCTGAATTAAAATCAATTACTACACTACTGGTTGCATTAGAACAGTGCGATTTTGCTGAATTTATGGGAAATTTTTCTTCTTTAAGTCGCTTGCAATATGCAACGGCATATATTATTCGTTTTATTTATAATTGCCGTCACCCCATGGGATAAATTCTAGGTCCTATTTCACGTGATGAATTACATGATGCATCACAAACATGCGTGAAACTTGTTCAACAACAGTTTTTTGCAGTAGAATTGTTGCAAATAAAAATAAAAACCTCTCCGCCTCTTTTAGAAAATTATCGCCGTTTATCGATACTCTAGGTTTGCTTAGGGTGGGCGGTCGCTTACAGCATTCACAATTGAACTATGATAGCAAACATCCTCTGTTATTGCCTAAAAGGGCAGCTTTATCTAAACTTATTTGCGACCACTATCATGCGTTATCTTTGCATTCCGAACCTCTTACCACACAAGCTCTTATTCTAAAAAAATACTGGATTTTAGGATCACGATCGTTAATACGACAACGAATACATCAATGCATACCATGTTTCCGATTTAATTCTAAGCCTTCTCAACCCATTATGTCTAATTTGCCTCCGTCCCGTGTACAATTAACTCGTGCCTTTACTCATGTTGGAGTTGACTTTGCTGGACCGTTGCTTGTTAAGTTTTCCATTCGGCGTAATGCCTCTTCTTTCAAATCATATCTTTGTGTTTTCGTGTGCATGTGCACGAGAGCAGTTCACTTGGAATTAGTTGCCGAACTTACTACTAAATTACTTCCCGGTAGCGATGGTGTTGTTCGCGTGGTGTCGGTAAAAACCATCCACGGTTCCCTCACTCGGCCTGTAAATAAAATAATACCCCTTCCTTTAGAAAACTAATTTTTTTTCTTGTTTCTTTCTCAAACTTAGATTTAGTTTTTTTTTAAAAAAAATCGCGTTTTATTTTGCTTTTTTTTCTATCCCGAGCATCGGCGGGTAAACCGTAGCCCACTACTGGGAGGAAATGCCCAGTTGTAATACAATTTTCTTTTCAAGTTTCTAATATATCTCTTTTAAAAAAAATGTTCATTTTTGGTGGGCGGTTATGTTCGCACCATTTCGCTCTCCCAACGTGGTATTCTTTATCAAGCCAGGCGAGATAAGGAATACCATAATTTAAAAGAGTCGATTAGCAACCATCCGCGAACGCGAACGTGTTCCTTCAATTCTAAATATTACTCTCTCATCTCTTTCCTAAAATAACCATTTCCTGACTCCGTTCCTATTTACCTCTGGCCAGAAACAGTACTGAAAGGTGCCGCGTTAGTGCTCCAGATGTCTGTGCTTCGGTAAGTGCTTTAAGTATTTATGTGACTTGTATTCAAATTCTATGTTTATTTCCTTCTACTCTATACAGTCCACGCTCTACCTTACAAACCCTGGTTTACTGCCGACTGCACTCCAGGCAATTTCTATTTGCGCCCCCTGTCGTTCCAGGAGGCGTGTACACTACTAGTAACTTATTTAATCAGAATGAATTTTCCAAATATTGATTAAATTAAAATTGCTGCTCCAGATTACAAAGGGTTATAATGAAATAATTTAAACACGTATTCTTTTAAATGCTGAATAATATTTTTAAATAGAATATCGTTTTATTTACATTACCAAAAATATGGAATAATTGTAACATTTATATTTCAACTATTAAAATTGTTCGACTAAGTCTTGTTGTGTAGAAATCTGTTACTTTTATCTTTCCCCATACCTTGAACTATTTTTAATATTATTAAATATTTTCCTATTTAACTTACTTACCTGTACATCTTAGTAACTAAGGGATAATTTGAAAGTTCTTATTTGTTTCTAGAAGTTGTTTGAAGTAATAAAAATAAAGAAGTACCTAATTTGGTTTCTAACACTTATAAATTTATAGATGGTTCAATAATTTTATTTCTTAAATAGAAAGCAAATTTGAAGTAGTAACAAAAAATTATGAAGGTGAAGGCACCACAATACGCAATAAAAATATTAAGTAGAATGTAAATAAAGAAGCATATAAATTGATCTTGCAGCAAACATTTTTTGGTTATATGCAATATTGGATGCGTAATTAACACATTTAAATTTTAATGAAACAGAAATGTTCTTATATATTCATATTCAGTTTACTTCTATTAACTAGACGTGTTTTTAGTTCACCTGGTATATCCTACATTCTTATATATATATATTACCATTCCAAATGACATTAAGTCTATTTCTACAGTTAGAAATGCTTTTATTCTGCAATATTACAGATCTTTTCGGCAACTTTAGATTATCAAAATTGAATTCTTTTAAGATTCGAAGGGTATGTTCAATAAAATACGTAAGCATCAAAGAGCTACTTCGCTCTAATTCGTTTTACTATGTAAGAAGATGCATATGTAAATGTAGAAATAATTAGCTAGTTTTCTGTTAAGAAACTACAATAAATCACTACTAAACGATACAGGACTAGACAAGCATTTAGTTACCCTAAAACAATTATTTACAATACAAAGTAACAGTTGTCAAAATGCACCATAGTATTTCAATTAAAGTAAAAGTTATATTCTACCGAAATCATTCTTCTGCAAGAAGCTTAATATCTTTTACGGTATCCAAACTTCCAATTGGATCTATAATAGTTACTTTATAATGTAACCTTTTATTGCGGAACATACTATAGGTGTTGTCAAAAATAACAGTATCTGCAAAATAAATCAAAGTTTTATAATCATTTGTTCTGTTAACCAATATTGTCATTTTACTTACATTTTGTTGGTGCTCGACATTCTATAATACCATTTTCGGTTGCTTTATGAGACAATACTCTTTTTAATTGAACAGCAGATGTCATATTACCACTTTCATCACAGTAAACAATTCCAAACCTAATGTCATGCTTATCAGTACGAAACTCCCACCTGAAAAAACATATAAATACAACGTAAAGCATCTTATGAAGTCATATTTAGTTATAAGTCGTGACAAGTTTTATTGCTACATTCTTTAAATTGCAGTATTTTTGATCTAAATGATCGTATTCAATTACTTCATATCTTTGTTACGTTGATTTTCAACATAATTAATAATAAACACGCTCTCGAATAAATTCCATAACATAAATCCCTTTTTCTTTTACAACAAAAATTTATTCGATAAATTAAATATTCTATGCTTTGTTTTAGGTATCCCGTCATCTCTTAAATTCTTCGATAACATCCTGTTTATATTAATAAATACGCTTTCTACAAATTTTCATTTTGAACTCATTTATTTCGAAAGGACAACTTTAGGCTACAATTAAATAGTTTATATCCTGTTTTTAGGTACCCGCTATCTTGGTATACCTTACGACCGCCGTATAATGGTTTTCCCTATTGTTGCAATGTAACGACTTCTTGAAATAAGGTCGCGCACTATCCGATATAAGCCGGATTTTCCAGCTTTACCGCGCTTCGATACGCTAGAATTTGCAGCTCAAATTCGTGTAGTTTGAACCATTGTTGAATTTTATTCTAAAGCTGGTACGTCGAAGTGTTTTCTACATTTATTCGTCACCGTATTTCAAAAGCGATGCACGTGTTTCTGTTCGACAACTAGGTATCTTGCGTGTATTCAGTGAGTTTCCCCGCGCGTACCCATTCTAATCAGATTCTCTTTTTAGCATTTTTTAGCTGAAGGCCAAATGGGTTCTTTCTTTGTGTAGGCTCACCTGTTTGTTGCCGTGGACCAGCTGCCTTTTGTCTTTGGATCGCTGCTATAATTACGATGGCAGTGGGTCTGGGAATAGAATAGTCCCACGGTACGACCTGCCTGTTGCAAGAGGCGACTACAACGGTCCAACACATACACATACGCACACACACACACACACACACACACACACACACACACACACTTTATATACGTCCGATCTATACCCACACACTACATACACACATACATCCACAGACTTCATAAGCGCACAGTTCTTCTTGGCTCTCCTTTCTTCTGTTCTCTTCTTGGTTCTTTTTCTTCCGTTCTCTCCTTGTACTCCTTGACCCCGTGTGGGTCCGGAAATAGAATAGCCCTATGGTACCACCTGCCTGTCGTAAGAGGCGACTACAGCGGTCCAACACAACACATACACACACGCACACTTTATACATGCACAACACCTACACACACACTTCTTACACATTCACTCCCACACACATAAACACACAGACGCACGCACACACACACACCCACTCATACATAACTACACTAGGATTCTGTTTTATTTTCTTTTGTACGATTCTTAGTTTTTTTTTGGGTTTTGTACTTAGTGTTGGTGTTATTCTTTTTGTTTTTTTTCTTTTTTTCTCGTTCCTTTCGTTTCACATTCCTCTCCTTTTTCCCGTTGCTGGTCTTCTTTGCTGTCAGTTCCTAGACCGATTGTGTTTTGTCCATCCGATCCTGTGGTAGGTGCTTTCTAGTCCGTTCTTCGTTCTTCGGAAACCACAACTTAGTCGACTTTAGGACTAGTTAGTATTTCTTTTCTTTGGTCCTTCGTTGGTTGCGATTTTTGGTTATCACAGTTTGCAGTACACCGTTTCCTTGTACCAGCGTTTCTTCTCTCTTTCTCTCGTTCTCCCTTGTTGTCCCTTTGTTTACTTGAGGCTTGACCCTTGGGTCCTGTTTGGGCTTGTACATTTATTCGTCACCGTATTTCAAAAGCGATGCACGTGTTTCTGTTCAACAACTAAGAGGTATGTTGCGTGTACTCGGTGAGATACCCGCGCGAACCCATTCTAATCAGATTCTCTTTTCAGCTTTTTCTATCTGAAGGCCAAATGGGTTCTTTCTTTGTGTAGGCTCACCTGTTCGAAGCCATGGACCAGCTGCCTTTTGTCTTTGGATTGCTGCTATGATTATGGTGGCAGGGTTAATGAATCTTGACGACCATGGCGTTGCTATGTTGACTCATCCCCGGAGGTTTGTAAGATACGCATCCCGACGCATAGAGGTATGTGACTCGTTTTCTTTTACGTACATCGAGGATCCTTATTTATCAGCGGTTGATGTTGTGAAACCAGTTCACTATCCATGTTTCGAAGGTAGCTTCGCTAGTGCTTCTGGTTATCTTTTTTTAATTCTTACTATACCTTGGTCTACATTTAATACTTTAATTTAACACACTTGCTATTGAGAAAATCTAAGCATTACTTTTTTTTAATGATTTTTATTACCTGTTAGCTATGAAATGCGCACTTCGTGGATCCTTTATAAAATTTGTTCTTTAAAATATAACTTAAATTTAATACTTTTCCTTTGTACCTGTGAATCAAGAAATTTTAATTTATTTTCATTGTTAATAGATAGTCGTGGGTGATGTGTTTTTTTGTTTCTGTTTGGTATGTAGGCGAATCCCCCCACTCTCCGCGGTTGGTAGTTAGCCTGGTGTTTACTTTTTTCCGGCTACGTCTAGGTACGTAGCAGCTTTTAAAGTCCTATTATTATTAGCCTTAGATAGATTATATACTTTCAAGTTATACTCGTGTGATATGCAGGAGCTAAAACTCATTACAAACATTTGTGTGTTGCTTTAAACACAGTTATGTGTGTACTTTTTTACGCCTGTGTTCAAAATTAATGTTCTTCGGAACCGAATATTAAAAACCACGGTGTATCTTCTTTAAATCTCTAGAATATGTTGAAGTTTTGCGGAAGGCAGGCAATTTGGGAGTTGCCCTATAAAATCATTAAAACAAGTCCTAGTTAGTTCTGTAATTGACCTCTTCGTTGATGGTTGTTAAGAAGTTTGCTCTTCATTACTAGTTATACGCTTTATTTGCAGCGTTATCTTATAGCTATAAAATTAGAAGTGAATCCTTAAATATTATCTTATGGGAGTTGAAGACAAAACACTACTTGTAAAAGAAATAAAGGAATTGCAGTGACAAATTTTTATGCTTATTATATTATTTTTAGATCACAAATAGTGATCTCAATGTATGTGCTAACTGTAATTTCCTTTTCAGGGTGGTCTCTTTATTTGTGATCGGTAGTCGCAAACTTTTAGGACGTTTGAGATGGCTTTTGCACTAAGGTTTCTACATCTCCCCTTGTGTGTAGTTCCATCTAGTTGTTGAGTTACTAGATGTAGTGGCGCCTTCCGCTTCCCCCTTTTTTATAGTTTACAAACTGCGTTGACAACAAAACGACCACTCTTGTGCCCTCTGTAGGGTTGATACCCGTGCTATGCCATGGCTATGCTTGTTCCACCTATGTTAATAACCTTGCTCCATCCTTGTTAAATGATTATTGATTAACTAGCACCTGCAACATGGTGCGCTTTAGTTCTAAATACCCCTTTAGTTTCAGTTCCCCTAATTAATAAATTTTTATTTTACTTTAGTTAATTAAAATGTTTCGAGTTTTAAGGGTGATAATAGAGAAAACAATAGAAACAGGAGAAAGCGTCTATATACAGTCTGTATATCTGGATAAAGCATTCTACAATGTATAATGGAAAATTTTTTCGAAATCCTCAAAGAGATCGGAATAAATTATAGGGATAAATGGATAGCGCATAGCTCATACAAAGCTGTAATAGAATTACAGCAGGCAGGTATATATGGAATTATTAGGAAATGGGTGAGACAGGATTGTGCCCTGTCGCCGTTAGTTTTTAACTTGCATATTAAAGAGGCAACCATTATCTTCAAATGCAGAAAGAGATTTGGAATTATTATGCAGGAACAAACGATTGATATGCTTAGATAATATAGAAATATTAACACCTAGCTAGGAATACTTAAAAGCAGCAATGAAATAGAAATAGTACTAACTAGTATGTTAATGAGGGCAAAAAGTCAAAACCAGAATACAAGTAGAAAACGAGAACTTACAAGACGTTAAAAAGTTCTGCTACCTAGGGCTCCAAATAACACAAGGTGGAAGAAGTGCAAAAGATATATGACAAAGCACAAGGTCAGGCTGCATTTTACAGAAAAAAAGCCACTACTATGTTCGAGGAAAATAAACATAGAAACAAGGAAATAATTGCTGAAAGCATATATGTGGACCCAATCACTGTACGACTGCAAAACGTAAACAGTAGGAGAAGAGAACAGAAAAAAGATTGAAGTGTTTGAAATGTGGTGCTACAGACGTATGATGAAGATGTCATAGACAGACAAAGTTAAGAACAAAGAGGTACTAGAAATGGTAGGGGAGGAAAAAGGTAGAAATTAGTAACAACATCTGGGGAATAAGATGATAGAACGCATACTAAGGCATGAGGGAATAGTGCGGAATATATTAGAAGCAGAGAAAGGAAAGAGAGACCTTATATTGGACAATTACACAAATAGCGATAGATGTAGACTGTGGGAACTTCAGGGAAATGTGTTGGTTATCTCAAAATGGAAAACAACGGTGTTACGCGTCCAACCAGTTCCAGGACGGAAAACCTAATCATGATGGATATGAACTAAATCATTATTGTTGTTAAAATAAATAGGCTTACTGTGTAGGTAAATTAAGATAGAACAGTTAGTGTTTGTGTAAATTAATTAACGAAGTATCGATAAATTAGTAATAAACATTGTCTAATCGTAGGGTTGAGAAATAAATTAGTACAGGAAACATTGTTAGTAATTATCATCAGTGATTTACGTAGGGGAATTTCACTACATAGGATTCTCGGTAAATAATTATGAATTATCAAGCGTATATTGGACCTAATAAAGAATAGTGAATTCAACTTACTTTAGCAGATACCCTTCTTGGTTAACAATGAAATCAAGTTCAAGTTTATTTCCTTTTTCAATTACTGTCGACACATATTCCTTATCATCATAATCATACTCGCTAAACGAATTTTTGTAGAAAGATCTTGGTATCTTTCCGCCTTGCCTAATCTAAAAGTAAATACTTGGGTAAATAACATTAACTTAAATTATTACCTTGGATGGGCATTTTGGATTACCATCTGTGTCTACTAGTATACCTCCATAATATTTTGGTATTATTTCAATAGGAATATTGTCATGTAAAACCTTACGCCATTTTCTAGCATTACTATTATAAATATAAACGTTTCTAAGCGTACGTTCAGCGGCTATTCTTTTTATTACTGAATAAGCTATGGCAAACATTCTTGATGCTAAAATTTAAATACAGCTTTAATAAAAAAACAATAGGAAGTTAATGTTTTCGTACAAACCATTTACTACATATAGCGCCTTTAATATTTCAGGATAATTTGCCTCATACAATTTAATTAAACAAATCACCATTTCTATTACTAAAAATAAACAAAGTTAATCAAAGGTTTAACTATATTTAAACTACCATGTCTTCCAGCATAGTCTGAAATATTAAATCCATCCATATCACATACAACTACCAACTTGTGAGCGCCAGTTTTAGTAGCATCATTAACATAATGCTCTAAAAGCTTTATACACATTTTTATCATATTGTGCCGACTGACAGAACGAAAAATTCCCTTTACATCTAAACCAGAAACTGGTACAAAAATAACTAAAAATATATATGTTAAATTTATTGTATAATAGCTATACTAAAATATTCTTATTTTTTTGCAAAAATTAATGATAGCGGTCAAAGATATAAACGTTTAACACAAATTTATAATTTAATATTGAAGCAAGTGTAGGGTTGACTTACCATACAAAAAGCACCAGTGACTATTGCTTTTTGCAAATTTTTAAAAGAAGTAATACGCATATTATTATATTTTCATACGTTTCGTTTGAATTGATATCACCACTTTTCTATTATTACTGATTTACGATTTACAATGTAAATTTTATTTCCATCCGACGAGAGTTTAAATTGTGGTTATTATCTATGATGTTTTTATAAACTAAATACAAGTGCATAGATATCATGTTTTCTTCTGTTAATTAATTTTTCTGGGATGGCTGCTAACTTCATAGCTGGATATGATTCAGAATATACTTTGTAAAAGTATGTGATTAGTATAGTAATCTATGACTCTAAAATTTGTAGTAAGCGGTCTTCTAATGTAACCGCGAATTGATATTGTTAAGATAAGGACGTCATCTTAGTCCACATGGGATAAATACTAACTCTGAGTGATCAGCTATAAAGGGGCTAAGTTTTATTAAAAACGTTTCGTGTTGAAATTACGTCTTACACAAGCGAAAGTGAATAATACTTTATGCACATTCCTTCATTTAGTAAGCATTGAAAGTTATTAATAAGTATGCAGGAACTAAATCTTTATTAAAAGCGCATTTTATTTTAGAGAAACTGAGTAACATTTTGTGCATATCAAAAGTTATTAATGGGATAAACGCATTTATTTAATCTGCAAATTGCATTAATGTAGAAAAGGTCACCCAAACGCTAAATATGGAGTCAAATTCTTATTATAAACGTAATTTTTTTAATGGGTCACAAAGGATATCAAATTTTTGTCGTATAAACCAACATTTGTAAATGATAAAGGCGTTATCAAAACAAATTTGTTGTTTGCACTCCGTGATTACAGCATTAATTAAATATCAGCATTAATGGAATTTACATATGATAATAGCGCTAAATTATGAGAATTGAAGCATTCAACGCATAGAATCCGATATTATTAAAATAGTTAGATCATCGATACAGGATGTATATGCCGTTTTACAAATTTAGCACGAGGCGTTCAATAAACATTCCTGGAACAAATGCTCCATAATCTGAATTGAAAATTATAAATAACAGTATATTTATTTAGAAAGGATGATTTTTAATTTTTCAGTGAAACGGTTAAGAATGAAAAAATATAGTTCTACGTTAAGTAAGGATTAAAAATGTTTAATGTTGAAAAGTTAAATTAAAGTGGAGTACGACTTAACTGATTGGATATCGTAGGTTGAAGTTATATATTTGAATTGTTTTGATAATGGACTTGATATATTCTTTTTGGAGACTTTCCCAATTTTTTGCCACCATCCTAATGAGTTCTGGGCATTACTCTAAGTATTTTGAGAAACGCCATGAGTAACATTCAGTGGATCATTTATGTACGATTCTCTGATTTCAATATCGTTTAACTGGAAAATTTTAAATATTAGTGCAAACACTTCTTCGAGAATTAATGCTTTTACTGAGAATATTTGTTCTAATTTAATTGGTTTGATGCTGGTGAAATAAAATTTGTTGGATCTTAGGTTTTGGATTTAAATCGGCTGTCGGTTTAGTGTAAATTTGTCTGAAGATTATTTCTTTCGATAAATGTCAGTAAGTTGTTTAACTGGGCCTAACCTTATACTACCGCAATCAAGATCAGATTAGTTTATAAGTTTTATGTTTTCTATAACGGACAATTGGAAATGTGGGTGCATTGTGTATTTAATAATTTTAGGGTATAATTTTGTAGTTGTAAGGTGTCATTAATTCTATAAGAAATAATTAATAAGGAAGAGCAATTTACACGAATTTTTGGTTCAAAAATATTTTTTTAAGTAATAATCGGAGGTAAGACTACTATACCTCCTAAAAGGCCAATATTGGCATATGCCAAGTGTAAATTGACACGTTGGTAAATTTTTCGAATATTTTATGTGATCTGCTTTGCTCTACTTTCTAATTTCTGTTTGTCATTGGTATTACCTGTAAATATTTGTACTTTTGAAATTTTTGTGAGGTTGAATATACAAATTGAGTCGAAGAGAGTTTATGTTCAACCCACTAAATAACTGTGGAAGTAGTTTGTTATATTTAGGTAGAAGATTTTGTCACTATTAGATAGAGGAAGTGATTTTGAGTTCTAGAATAAAAGAAAGTTGATGCTTTACAAAAAGGTATATCATCGTAGATTACAACATCATGTCAGATTAATGGCGCCCGCAACGTGAGGCTTGACTTAGATTTCGACACTTCCACTTATTTCAAGCAGATAATTAGGGGTTCTAAACTCTCGAAAAGCTAGATATTACAAAAAAATTACCGACCAAGTTACAGGTGACTCGATTAAATTGGTGAATTAGCTAGAGTAAAATTATTACTCAGGATAAATTAGTTCCTTTTGAAAAATTTTGATAAAAGGGAAATGGAGATTAAAAGAAAAGCAGAGCCTAGTATAATAGACATGATAAACTTTCTAACAAAAAAACTGGAAGTGTTAAGTTAACAATTAGATCACAAATTAAAAAAAAATCACGAAGAATTCTGTCATGAATTAAAACAAAATAAGGATAAATTCCTTCAAGAAATAAAATTAATTAATGATAGATTCGATAATTTTACATTGCTCATGAAACAATATGTTCAAGAAGTTTTTAATTCGAGCATGTCAAGAGCAAAATCAGAAATCAATATGATGGAAAATGTTGATCGTACTGTGGGAAATTTTCATAAAACAGCATTTAAAAGAAATGTATATGGTGAGCTGTTTCCTATACCTTCAATCTTACTATTTACATAAAACAGTAATTAAACTAGTCACAAAATCATATACTTACACATTGTCCACAAATAATGCTTAATAAGTAATTAAAAAAAATTGTAACTCTACGAGTCGAAATGCGTTTTTCCTTGTAGCTGAAGAAAAAAGTATTAGAAAAACGTCACACTTTGACATAGTGTACTTTGAATTGTATATACTTGGCAAATTATATTTTATAATTGTTACCCAAACGAAAAAAGCTGTCTTCATTATCATATTCCGACAGGTTGAGTGAAGTAAGTTTAAAACTTAACAAAAGACTCAGACACAATCCTTCCTTATGTAGGTCATCAAAGCGACGCAGAAAAGAAATAGGAATTCTTACAGCTTGACCGAAAGTTCCGGTGCCCCCCAACAACTGGTTATAGTTAACATCTGCGGAATCACATGGCACATCATACAAAATTCTTTTCCTGAAAAACCAAGTGAATTAAATTCAGAAGAAATAAAGATGAAGAGAATAACTCTTCACTTTCCTTGACCAATAGCTAGTAGTAGATCATTATCTGACCTATATGTCTATACATGATACATAGTGATGGGTTGAATTAGTTGCAAGTAAATTGGTACCAATTCCAGTAGATATTTTGTAACAAAAACTTTTGTTACATTAATATCTCTAAAGAAAACATTTCTAGCCGTTGTTATTTTACGAAATTGTCAGTTAGCGTGAAATCGCTAAATAGTTTAATTTACTATAAGGAAGAACACCTCTTTCCTTTTACATTATCTTCACCTATACAAAGTATTTAATAGTGACTCCTACGCTTTTGATATCTGCAAATACCCTGAACGTAACTTGAGTTGCATAAGCTACAGGCATTCTGAAGCCCACTTGTGCAATTGCTAGACACAACGCCTGCGCGTAAGGTGACGCTATAGATAGGGTGTTGACAAGAAGGCGAGCGCAGCCATCTTGCAAGCAACAACGAGCAAGTACGCTTCGTTTTAAGATGCGGAACTTTTGCTTCAAGTGGGGGATTAGAATTGCTCTATCATCGGAGAGGGTGTAAAGGTTGTCGTGGCGGAGGCTTTGCAAAAGAGCTCTTGCAATGCCGCCCCAGACAATCAAGAGCAAACAGTAACAACACGTGCTGGTAGAAGTCCGTTAGTGGTGAGATCGTGTAATAGAACTGCCTTATATAAAACTAATAGATGCTTTAATTTCCTTAACACATTTAGGTAGACACATTTAAGTATGCCCGTCTGAAGAATAAAATTTTAAGGAAGCACGTTTGAGTATGGTAGAATTGAAAATTTAAATCGTTTGTATGTCAAGCAGAATTCCATGTAATGTTATTGGAACGTAATTATGTATGGTGGAATCATTCGTTTTGAAGCTGTCTGTGGAGCTGATCATGTAAGAATGCAGTATCTAGTAAATGCCAATTTCGTACCTTTTTAAACTTCAATAAGATGGAGTATTATGTTGTTTTGGTTGATCTAGTGCATTTACCAGCATCACCGTCGAGCAGTCAAAACAAAACCATTCAGGTACTTATAAAACTATCTATTGAGAGAATTAATTTTACGTATTAATTACGGTCAAAGCTTTGATTTAACGTTTTCCAAATTATAGGAAACTTTTGTTAAAGAATGTTAATGTTAAATTTTTTTGCAAGATATGTTCATGCTTAAATCCCATATAAAAACCAGTTAGAGAATTATATCCTAGTAACTTAATAGGTCAAATACCTTTTTGTTCAGAACTAAATTTTTTTTACATAAGAGGAATTTTTGAACTTTTAGATAATTTAAAGTTGTTATTCAAAGCACGTAAGTAATGCACATGTTAATTGAGAAAAATAAGTATAAAGTTCACTTTTGATTGAAAGATGTTTAACTACAATATGCTATATGATTAGTAGAATATCAATGCTGCTTCTAACATATGATGAACTGACTTTCTTTAATTTCATATAATGTTTGAGCCATATGAACTTTTTGTGTAATAAGTTCTTTAGAGAAACTTTGTAAGCCAGAACAGATCTGTTTTATGGATGTTTAAGAACCGACTGTATTAAATAATTTATAAATGTTAAGATCTCTCTATGTAGAGAAACAAATTCAGAGATTTTTGAAACTTATTTTATATTGATTATCAGATTTTTTTTATAAATAATTTTTGCAACAAAAGAGAATTACATTTAGATTATACTTTGATTTAAAACTTTCGTCTTTTTATTTCACTAATTGAAATTAATAATATCCAAATTAGATAAACAAAATTTTGAATGTGGAACTTAGAAAAAAGTTGATACAGTATTAGGTAATAGAAACAGAGTAAGTAATTTTCAGTTGAGTATATTTCCATAGGTAAGGTGTTGTTGAGATTTTGAAGTCGGGACAGTCGATCTATAAAGACCGAAATATTTTGTTGTCGTAAGACACAAACAGTGTCTTATATATTTTTTTTTTGTGTGACATTTTCTTGCAGGTCTGACATCGCAAAAGCTGAAGCAGAGGTCCAAGAGGTTTTCAGAGGTATTGCTTATTTTAATTTGTATGCTTTTTGATAGTCATTATATCCTATAGGTTTCTGCGTCTTCCTGTAGGATACTTTAGTTTTATTTATTGTCTATATAGATGCAGTGGCGCCCATTTAATTTTTTTTGTTCCCGTTTGTAGTCTAGCCCACCCTATATCCACGCCCAATCTCATTGCTCACCCTTGGGGTAATTCCCAGACTAAGCCGCGAATATAGTAAAGCTCGTGGGTCCACCGAGATTTTGTTCACTAATTGACCCACTCCCCATAATTAAATTAAATAAAGAAAAAATTATAAGTTTCACTGGCGCACAACGTGTGAGGCTCGATTTTGTTGGTGCTTGATTTGTAAAAATAAGTTATTTCAATATCCCTTCTGTGTTGGTTTAGTTGGTAAACTCAAAATTAATTTGGTTATAAATTTTCATAGGATTTATACCGTGTCTGGAACCTCAAGTCTTTTAAGCGTTAGTTATTTGAATGTCCCAACAGGTTTGATTCGCATTAAAGAAATATTTTGTAATATCAACATTGAGTTGGTCAAGAAATAAAATACTTTTAGGTTGTCATAATAAATTTTTTAAAATGGCTGAAACATTTCAAATTGTTCATTTACTCAAAGAAGAGCTGGAATATGAATTAAAAATCCGTGGAATAGAAAGTGCTAGGCCGGTTATGGAAAAGAGAAAAATTCTAGGTAGATTGTTAGCGAAAGAAGTAGGGAAACCTGATTGTTTAGTAGATCTGTCGGTATACAGGGTAGAATTTGAGGAAGAATGTAGAGAGATAAATGCTACCATCGATTCAATAAAACATTTGGTGTTAGAATTTGAAGGTGATTCGGGAGACTCTATCTTTAAAAGAGTACTTTCTAGGCTTGTCCATGTATCAGGTCGAGTTAAACGTATGAGACTTCCGTCTGACAATTTGAAAGAAGCTGAACTATCCATAAAAGAATTATTAGCAACTATTCTTACTGTTGAAGCTGAATCGTATGAGAAGGTGAAGCCGAGCTTAAGGTCAAGCAGTGCAAGTGATGCAAGTCACACAACTTCGTTAGCAGTAGCTGCGCCTATTCATACTTTCCCATATTTTACACCACCGATCCCTGTTGGCTCTTGGTCAGTTAAATTTTCAGGAGACCCCAAGCAGCTGTATTTCTTTTTGGATAGGATAAAGGAGTTGGCCCAATCACGTAAAGTATCATATAAAGACTTGTTTGAGTCATCCGTCGAATTGTTCGTTGGAAATGCTTTGGTGTGGTTTAGAAGTATTAGAGATTCCTTAAAAGATTGGGAAGCCCTTGAGAGTCGGTTGAAAGAAGATTTTTTACCCGCTCATTCAGAGGAAGAGATCTGAGAGACAATAAAAAATCGTCGTCAAAAGAGGGATGAACCAATTGTTCTATTCGTTGCTCATGTAGAAAGTTTATTTAGTAGACTACCCAATACCCCAGCGGAGATTACAAAAGTGAGGATACTTAGGAAAAATTTATTACCAGAATTCATATCGCAACTTGCTCTTTCTGATATTGAGGATATAGCTACGTTAATAAAATTATGCAAAAAATTGGAAGAAGCCATGATGTTGAAACAAAAATCAGTTTTCATTCAGTCGACTAGTTCAGCTAAATTTCATAATAATGCTAATTCGCCAGTAAAGAATAAATACCCTATTTATTTGAAGGATTCTTCTACATCAGAAGCTCGTGTTGATAATCAAAAAACGTGTGCTCCACAAGTTCAGACTATAAGTAATAATAAGGCTTTTCCAGTACCTACTCATGCTAGTTCTTCAGGTCCAACAAGGATTATTTCAGGGTGTTGGAATTGTTCGCGACATGGTCATTCATTTCGGTATTGTAGATTCCCAAAAAGAATTTTTTGCTACGGTTGCGGTCATAAAGGAGTTACACGTGATAAGTGTCCAGCATGTTCAAAAAACGAGTGAGGAGATGGATGTTGCGCGGCCGGCATTCCATTCCTTCTCAAAAGGCGGCAATTATGATTTGTGAACAGAAGAATTATTTTTGTAGAAAAGAGTGGTCTGAATGGTTAAGTGTAGTAAAAAATTTTTGTCGTACTAACCCTCAGTCCAAAACTGATTCGTTATTTGTTGAAAAATCTGGTGATAATCGGCCATATGTGATGGTTAAATTATTTGACATAGATGTCACTAGTCTTTTGGATTCGGGATGTACTACATCGGTAGTTGGGTCTCTTGCTATTCCTTTAATCGATAAGTTAGAGTTAAAAATTTTCAGGTCACAGAAACAAGGTATTTTTACAGCAGATGGAGCTTTGAAACCAGTTGAAGGAATCGTAGATTTGCCCATTTCGGTAGGAAAACAATGTCGTGTTTTTAATGCTCTCGTAGTGCCATCTTTACCACACGCATTTATATTCGGTAGTGATTTTGCTAAACTATTTGGATTGATAGCAAATTTTAAAAATAATTCGTGGCATGTGCAAGGCGATGCGGAAAGTAGTGTTCCGTATGTGGGTCCATCATCAGTTCCCTTAAAATATAGAGACTGCTTACTTAATTTGGATGATTTGTCGATTAATCAGAGGTCACAGGCGCAAGCTGCCATAGATTCATTCAGGAAATTTCTAGTGCTGATAAATTAGGGCGTACTAATATGATTGAAATGGATATTGATACAGGTGATACAAAACCCTTCAGGAAAAGACCCTATATTATGTCTCCCTATATTAGTAAAGAGTTGGATAAGGAGTTAGATGAAATGATTCGATTAAAAGTAGTAGAACCGTGTCAGAGTACATGGAATTCGCCCGTGTTGTTAGTCAAGAAAAAAGATGGTAAAGAATATAGATTTTGCTTCGACGGTAGAGCATTAAACGATGTTACGGTCCATGACAGCTACCCTCTTCCTAATATAGACAGAATCCTAGGGATGTTGCGTAATGCGAATTATATTTCCAGTCTTGATTTGCGAAAGTCATTTTGGCAGGTCCCTCTTAGTGAATCGTCGAAGGATAAAACAGCGTTTAGCGTTATTTCGCGGGGACAGTATAGATTTGTGACGATGCCGTTTGGTCTAAAAAATGCTGCACAGACTCAACAGCGTTTAGTTGATGCAATTTTCGGTTCGAAATTCGAACCATACGTTTTCTGTTATTTGGATGATATAATTCTATGCTCATCGACGTTTGAAGAACACCTAAAGTTATTGTACGAAGTCAAGGAACGCATTCGAGAGGCAAATTTAACGTTGAATCTAGAAAAGTGCGAGTTTTTTAAGAAGTCACTCAAATTTCTCGGTTATATAGTAGGGTCAATTTCTTTAAGGACGGATCCGGATAAGGTGTCAGCTATCGTCAATTTTCCACGCCCAAAGACCACCACTGAAGTCAAGAGATTTCTTGGTATGTGTAGTTGGTACCGTCGTTTCATTAAGGACTTTTTATCTTTAGTTTCACCAATCAATGATCTTGTCAAGAAAAGAAAAAAGGTCAAGTCGTTACGTGGACTTCGGAAGCAGAGTCTTCCTTTGTGTCGATTAAAGAGGCTTTAGTGTCTGCACCACTTCTGGCGCAGCCGGATTATTCCGTTCCCTTTATTATTGAGTGTGATGCAAGTAATACGGGTCTAGGTGCCGTATTAATTCAGAATGTCAGTGGAGAAGAACGTGTTATATCGTATGCCAGCAAAACCCTTAATCGTGCTGAACGAAATTATTCAACGACAGAGAAGGAGTGCCTTGCGGTAATTTTTGCCATTGAAAAGTTCCGTCCATGGGTCGAAGGAGTTCGTTTCACGGTCGTAACCGATCATTTTCGTTGCTTTGGCTGAGTAATTTGCAGAACCCTACAGGAAAACTAGCTAGATGGGCTGTAAGGTTAAGACAACATTCGTTTGATTTGGTACACAGGAAGGGGAAAGTTTAACGTAGTTCCCGACTGTCTTAGTCGTGCAACTCCGGAAGAAAAACATGTCGTAAATTTAATAGAAGTCAAGCTTGATAATTTAGAAAATTGGTATGTGTCGTTACGTAAGAAAATTTTGGCGTCGCCTGAGAATTACCCTCAATGGAAAGTTGAGAACGAGTTTGTTTTTTAAGTTTATTCCGTCAAACCTGCCTATGTCGTCAAATGTAGTAGAGTGGAAATATTTAGTGCCGAAAGTTCAAAGAGAAGAAGTCATCAGATCGTGTCATGACCCCTCAGTTGCAGGACATTTTGGGTTCTCGAAGACAATTGCTAGAGTCCAAGAACATTATTATTGGCCCAAAATGAATTTAGATGTGTTGAAATTTTGTCGTGCATGTTTAGTGTGTGGTGCGCAAAAATCTTCTAATGCAGGTCCTTTAGGTTTAATGGGAAAGGAAAAAGAGGCCAAGTTTCCATTTCAAATTATCGCGTTAGATCATATGGGTCCATTCCGAAGTTGCATGTAGCTTATCAAAGGTCGAGCAATCGATATAATCTAAGGAGGAGGAACATTTCTTTTGAGGTTGGTAATAAAGTATGGAGGGCCAATAAGGTGTTGTCGAGCGCGGCTAATAAATTTACTGCTAAACTTGCTCCAAAATTTGTTTTGAGTGTAGTCAAGAAGAAGTGCTCGAGTGTGGTGTACGACCTAATTAATTTGGATGGATCAAAGGCAGGAAGGTGGCATGTCAAGGATCTAAAACCCGATTCTGTCGTAGATCCAGAATATGTACCAGAGGACTGATTGATCGTCTTTAGTATTTGTGTCCCGAAGGATATATTATAAATTTAGTTATGGGATAGAGTGGTGATGACTAATTGAAGGCCTTTATCAGTATTTCGTTGCTGGTAGAGATTGAATAAATTTCTCAAATAGTGTTGTTTTTAAATGTGCATTAACGGAATATTTAGTAGTAGTAGATGAGAGAGACAAAAGTGCTATTTTGTCCGTGTTGTTGCTATAGCCCGTGGTGGAGCGAAACAAATATTTGTTGCTTCATGTTTGTGGACGTATTTTGTCCACGTCATGTGTTGTTATGTTTAGAGTAAGTGAGGAAGATAGGTGCAGTTTGTATTGTTGAAGTAAGTTGGAGTAGGCTAGTTGGTGAGGCCATTGTAGTATTGAGTAGCTTTTCGTTCGGGATGTTTGCTGTGGCCACAGTAGAGTTGAGGATTTTTTTTTTGAGACTGGAGTGTCCCAAAGAAAAGAGTAGCGGTAGGGTTATGAATAGCTATGAGCTGAAGAAGCCGAGTATTCATTAGTAAGCTACAATGTATATGGAATATTGGCTTGATGAAAGGGTTTATTTTTAGTAGAAGCAATAACCAAGTTTTGCTGAATATATTGAGCTGGAATTTTTAAGACCAACGAATACATAGACATTGTTGGAAGATTATTGATATTTATGTATATAGATGTGAGTTTTCGATTTACTATTAATATTAGTAAGGTTATCGTGTCAAGGGTAATGGTAAGAAAGTAAATCTTTTTGTTTTTATTTTGTGATAGTTCGTGTCAAGCATTTTGTTTGAATTTTAGTTTATATTTTGAAAAGTAGGTTAGTTTTTTTAGTTCCCCCGTTTGGTTGCAACTCGAGAGTGTTAGACTACAATATTTTGACTTTTACAGATTATGACCTTTTACCGATTATGACTTACCTATACTGATTCCTGACGGATGTGTGGTACGCAGAGATATCTACACACTCATTTGGTTGCACCGCATTTTCCTCTTCTTAATTCAAGAGGTCACTCATAATTTTTTTGGTTCAAAGATCAAAGTTCGAATTTACTTTGTTCTTACTTAGATTAGTTATAATGCTCCTTTTTTGTATTTGTCTTTTGGTTAAGGCGATAGTTTTCGTCTATAAAAAATATCTTCTCGGTTATGTATATATTAAGATATAATTAACCTCAAAGTTTTTTTTCTTTTTGGTCGGAGGCAGTGTAAAAAACTTTTGTTACATTAATATCTCTAAAGAAAACATTTCTAGCCGTTGTTATTTTACGAAATTGTCATTTAGCGTGAAATCGCTAAATAGTTTAATTTACTATAAGGAAGAACACCTCTTTCCTTTTACATTATCTTCACCTATACAAAGTATTTAATAGTGACTCCTACGCTTTTGATATCTGCAAATACCCTGAACGTAACTTGAGTTGCATAAGCTACAGGCATTCTGAAGCCCACTTGTGCAATTGCTAGACACAACGCCTGCGCGTAAGGTGACGCTATAGATAGGGTGTTGACAAGAAGGCGAGCGCAGCCATCTTGCAAGCAACAACGAGCAAGTACGCTTCGTTTTAAGATGCGGAACTTTTGCTTCAAGTGGGGGATTAGAATTGCTCTATCATCGGAGAGGGTGTAAAGGTTGTCGGCGGAGGTTTTGCAAAAGAGCTCTTGCAATGCCGCCCCAGACAATCAAGAGCAAACAGTAACAACACGTGCTGGTAGAAGTCCGTTAGTGGTGAGATCGTGTAATAGAACTGCCTTATATAAAACTAATAGATGCTTTAATTTCCTTAACACATTTAGGTAGACACATTTAAGTATGCCCGTCTGAAGAATAAAATTTTAAGGAAGCACGTTTGAGTATGGTAGAATTGAAAATTTAAATCGTTTGTATGTCAAGCAGAATTCCATGTAATGTTATTGGAACGTAATTATGTATGGTGGAATCATTCGTTTTGAAGCTGTCTGTGGAGCTGATCATGTAAGAATGCAGTATCTAGTAAATGCCAATTTCGTACCTTTTTAAACTTCAATAAGATGGAGTATTATGTTGTTTTGGTTGGTCTAGTGTATTTACCAGCATCACCGTCGAGCAGTCAAAACAAAACCATTCAGGTACTTATAAAACTATCTATTGAGAGAATTAATTTTACGTATTAATTACGGTCAAAGCTTTGATTTAACATTTTCCAAATTACAGGAAACTTTTGTTAAAGAATGTTAATGTTAAATTTTTTTGCAAGATATGTTTATGCTTAAATCCATATAAAAACCAGTTAGAGAATTATATCCTAGTAACTTAATAGGTCAAATACCTTTTTGTTCAGAACTAAATTTTTTTACATAAGAGGAATTTTTGAACTTTTAGATAATTTAAAGTTGTTATTCAAAGCACGTAAGTAATGCACATGTTAATTGAGAAAAATAAGTATAAAGTTCACTTTTGATTGAAAGATGTTTAACTACAATATGCTATATGATTAGTAGAATATCAATGCTGCTTCTAACATATGATGAACTGACTTTCTTTAATTTCATATAATGTTTGAGCCATATGAACTTTTTGTGTAATAAGTTCTTTAGAGAAATTTTGTAAGCCAGAACAGATCTGTTTTATGGATGTTTAAGAACCGACTGTATTAAATAATTTATAAATGTTAAGATCTCTCTATGTAGAGAAACAAATTCAGAGATTTTTGAAACTTATTTTATATTGATTATCAGATTTTTTTTATAAATAATTTTTGCAACAAAAGAGAATTACATTTAGATTATACTTTGATTTAAAACTTTCGTCTTTTTATTTCACTAATTGAAATTAATAATATCCAAATTAGATAAACAAAATTTTGAATGTGGAACTTAGAAAAAAGTTGATACAGTATTAGGTAATAGAAACAGAGTAAGTAATTTTCAGTTGAGTATATTTCCATAGGTAAGGTGTTGTTGAGATTTTGAAGTCGGGACAGTCGATCTATAAAAACCGAAATATTTTGTTGTCGTAAGACACAAACAGTGTCTTATATATTTTTTTTTGTGTGACATTTTCTTGCAGGTCTGACATCGCAAAAGCTGAAGCAGAGGTCCAAGAGGTTTTCAGAGGTATTGCTTATTTTAATTTGTATGCTTTTTGATAGTCATTATATCCTATAGGTTTCTGCGTCTTCCTGTAGGATACTTTAGTTTTATTTATTGTCTATATAGATGCAGTGGCGCCCATTTACTTTTTTTTGTTCCCGTTTGTAGTCGAGCCCACCCTATATCCACGCCCAATCTCATTGCTCACCCTTGGGGTAATTCCCAGACGAAGCCGCGAATATAGTAAAGCTCGTGGGTCCACCGAGGTTTTGTTCACTAATTGACCCACTCCCCATAATTAAATTAAATAAAGAAAAAATTATAAGTTTCAATTTTAGTTGTTAAAAAAATTCCATACCTCAGAGAAACAACTTCGTACAAACTAATTTCAGAATCCCATGTTATAGATCCATTAGCTGTAGGAGCCCACTTGTTTATCTTGACGACTAGAACGTAATACTTCTGTTTCGAGCAGTTATAAGTCATTAGATAGATCTAATATAAAAGTTCAACAACGAATGAATTGAATATGCCACATTAAAAACTCAAAGCCAACAACAACTGATAACGGGAAACCCATTTGATAATTTTTATTCCATTGCAATGTATGTTATTTTTCTAGAAACATCCATATATAGATAAAAGTAACCGCCAAATTCGAATTGAATTGCACTCGCTAATCACATATGTAGAAGATCTATTTTATATAAACCTTAGGATAATACTATTAAATAATGCAAGCATATTTTTTCAGAAAGCAAAGATTGTTGATAACCGAATACATTTTCGATGCTATATCAAACAATAGAGATAGGGCGTTTAAATTGCAAGGGAGTAGTTTTTGCTGATTAACATCCAAAGTAACCATAAAAGTAGTACTGGATATGCAATTTTAAATTAAGTACAAGCCAAATTATTTAGATACAGGGACAGAACGTAACAAAGTATTCAGAATTAATTGGTTTAGAACTGAGAATTGATAGAAGCTATGCGCCCCAATTAGAGGTAATAATTATGGAACCCTTTCAATCAAAGTATATTCGATTTCCGCGGCGTATAGGAAACAGGTTAATCTAGAAATAAACAACACGTTACCATAGAGAGTTTATCATAGAGAGATTGTCGACGCATTTTGTAAAACCAGTTGTGGTCATGAAGAAGAATGATGTCAGTATTGGTCTATGCTTAGATGCCAGAAAGATGAATTAATGAACGAAACCGCAATATCATAGTCCTCCAACGATGGACCCCAATATTCTCGAAGTTAGATTTTAAAAATTTATTTTAGTCGATTCCTTTAGAAAGAGCCTCTATAAAATATTCAGGTTATTCTGTTGAAGGTGAAATTATCAATTTAAGTTTGTCCCTTATTGCTCTCGTGAAAGAGAAGCAGTGTATCTTGCGACTGTATGAAAATTTTTGCATCCACTATGTGGACGATATACTGATCTTCAGCGACAACTTAGAACAGCACTTAATACATTTAGAAAGGTTTTTGTTGTCTTGTTAGAATCTTGTCTGGATTTCGTAAAATGTGAATTTTTTAAGAATATATAAAAAAGGGATAAAACATGTTGCAATTAAGTGAAGAATAGGAAAACCAATTCAAAAAACAAGATAATAAAGTAACGCCTCTGATTGTACAGTGTGTTTCTGATACACACTGGGACTGCTCATGCGACAAAGTTACTGCTTTTCAAATATAGAAAGTTTTTGAGGAGAAATTCGAAAGGAATGGATTACCAGGTCAATTATTTTTAAAAAAGAAGCTGCTTTCAATAAAGTTGAAAGAAGGCGAGCCGTTATAAAATTTACGATTGAATTTAAAGAAGTTGTTCAACAACTAAAAGTTGCATGAGTAGTTATTGATGAAAAATATCTGTTATATAATTTACTTTGCCACTTCCTAAATGGTACGAAATGGTTGCTACAATTATTGAATATTTACCTACAGATTTTTAAAATTTTGAAGGCGTTAGAAATAAATCGTTGACTGAAGAAAACAAGGGGCGAGTAGCAACAAAAATTATGAATCGACTAATCATGCAGTTTTAAATACGAAAACCGGCTGTTATAGATGTGGTATATCAAGATATTTTAAGCGTGAATGTAGGACTTGTCTACCAAACGCCAAGTCGGGCTACCAGAGCATCTACAAGGGTTCCAGTAATTTTCGAGAAGAATGTAGGGAAAATAGGTTTCGAAAATGTGTTCAAAGAGGTCAATACAGAGATGTTTATAATGGAGAATCCAGTGGACATGAAAAAAGAAATATGAGTAACCTCTTCGAGCAAAAGCTTGAAAGTGGTGAGGTGAGTGGATTATCTGATATGTGCTTTATATTTGGCGTAAATGCAAATAATGTTTGTAATCAAGATTATAAAAACATCATAATGCTTAGTATAGATTCAGGCTATATCGATTATTTAATAAATGATAAAATGTGTTTTCAAATATTAAGATGTTAAATAATGCAGTTAATTATAGCAAAAAATGATGATTATTTGCTAGCCACAGATGTGGGAAATATCAATGTAATTAGTAAAGTAGGGGATAAGAAAATAAAATGTAGTACAAAAATGTGCTGTATGTTCCTAGTTTAAAGAGAATTTTGTCTGTAAATTGACGAGAAATGTCTGGTATTAAAATGGTATTTGAACATGGTTTGATTAAGTTAAGTAATGTACAGGAATTGTTGGTGTTTGAAAATGAAATATCCTACATAAAATAGATTTTGAATTAATAAAAGTTAAATGTAATATTGTAAATAGTAGCAGATACGATTATTTACAGTGGTGCCGAAGATTGGCATATCTAAATTTTTCAGGACTCAATGAGTTCGTAAATAAACAAATGGAACTTATAAACGCAAAATTAGATGAAGATATTTACACATATGCACCAGAGGGGTTAAGAATTAATAGTGGTTATGTATTAATGTCATAGAAAAATCAATATATGGATTGAAACAATCCTCAAAATGTTGGAATGCCTAAACAAATAGTTTTATTATTTGCATAGGATTTACTCGTGCAGAAAATGACCATTGCCTTAGCTTTGAAGGAGATAAGATATATTTTCTTTTGTATGTCGACGACGTCTTACTCTATAAAAAATTTTAAGAAAGTTTGGGATGGAAGAATGTAAAAGTAGTGAAACCCCAATTGAACAAAAGTTATAATTTCAAAACTATTTTAAAGCGATTCTTACAGAAAGACTTTTTCGGCAATTATTAGGGTGTCTTATGTATGTAGTTTAGGGCACTTGGTTAGACGTATGTTTTCCATTGAATTTTTTTAGTAGATTTAAGGATTGAGCAATCGATGAAGTTCGGCATTACTAAAGAGAAATTTTCAGGCATTTGAAGAAAACTTGTAATGTTGGACTGGAATTTATTAGAAGTAGCAAATTAGATTTAGTGTGTTTTGCTGACGCAGAAACCGGTTATAGGTTTTCCATTTAGTGCTTAAAAATGCTATTCATTAGGTAACTAGGAAACAAAATTGTATGGCGTTATCCACAGCAGAAGCTGAGTTAGTGGCATTATGTAGTTCCGCTACTGATGGTTTATAATTAAAAAAATCCAAACAATAATAAAAGAGTTAAACATTTAGATTTAAAATTTAATTTTATATATGATCACTTCGAAAGGAAGCGTAGTGTTTTATACAATATGTTAATTCAGCTTTATAAGAACGCTATATTTTTATATAAGGATTGAAACCTGCTTCATTTGTAAGTTGAAGTATAGTATTTATCAACTTACCTTGTGTAATAATTAACTACCTAATATATTTATATATATTGCTATAATTATAGGGTAGTTTAGGGTAGGTTAAGTCATAGGGGTCGTGGAATAAATAAAAGCAACTTCCAGTTTAACAAAAGCACATAATTTCAGATATTATAAGAGTAAAACGGTCACTATACATATTGTTAATTGAGAGCACACTGTATATAAAATACATAGGATTAAATGCATAAGAACATAGAAATATCCAAAAGTAGTTTACAAGTTGAGATAAGATTTGAAAACGCAACAAAATGCATCAAAATTAAATCAACGAGAACCCTATATGAATTGGCTTTACAAATATTTAACAATTCCGTTAAAAATATCATCGTACACGCAATTTAAATTATGCATTATTAGAAAATCGTACGTGACATGAAGAATCACATTTGTTCAAAAATCCAATATTAGGAAATAAACAAGCACCAGATTATTCAGTTTAGATTATAATAAATAACAAACATTTAATACGTGACTTAATAAAAGGAAATTGTTGGAATTTCTCAAATAATACCATGATATGTGAGATTATTACGTGACGACTCAGGCATGCACTCGAATATTTGAACGAAATAATTGGTGAAAATTCCGAAGTTTACAAGATAAAGATAAAAGTATCGTCCCAGCACGTGAAAGAACCAATGGAAAACAGGTGGAGGCAGGGCTTTAAATACGATAAGGATGTAGCGACGAGTTAGTATACATGAAAACTGGGCTACGATTATGTTCGGAAGTACTAATTATTTTACGTAACCAGTGAAACAAAAATTAAAGTGAAATCATTTTGAAAAGTGTACGAATTTGTGCAACGAATAAACCGATCTATTATAGACGTAAGTAATAACGATTTAATTAAAAAACCATTTCTAACATTAATAAAACAGGGCTTTTATTACTAGTACTTTAATACTGGCTTTTAACACTGAGATTCAAATGGGATTTTAAATTATTTTAATACCGAGATTGAAATGGTCTAAATACCTACATATAAATGGAATTTTAATATCTACATCGAAGTTGTCCTCATACCTATTTTAAAATGGGATTCTAATACCTACATGTAATTTGGACTTGGTTTGTATTTTGGTTTAGATGTCGACTTCCAAATTCGACTCTCAATTTGGACATATTCAGACTTGGCACGAAAACTCTTAGGGGATGCAGATTACAAGCTAGGAATGAACTACAGAACCATTCCAGGTTAGCAATCTTGATACAATTTATTATTGAAAACTGTTTTAACTCAATATTTATCATTTCGTATCTGTAAGAGTCAACAAAACATAGTAGGTTCATTTAACAATTTATGACAAAGGTAATAGTCATCTTGGAACGTTCAAAGGTCCCTAAATATAAGCAAAAAGATAGTTTTGCTAGCTTGAAATATCATAAATCTGGTATATGTAAATATTCTGAAAAGGGGAAAATTATTAAAGTTGTAAATATTTAATCATTATATTGTGTATTGTAGAATTGCGTTATTTAATTAAATCAGCTAGTCGGGGCAAAATCCATAACTAAACATTCCACATCATAGGTGCTTGATTGAATTAGGGGTAAATTTCACAACAAAATTTATGACGGCTCAACGCTGGGATTAATATCACAGCATTTTATGACATGCTCAAACGCGGGGCCTAATATAAAAGAAATATCACAGCAATATATATATATATATATATATATATATTGTTGTGGATTTAAAGGTGTAAATAGGTGTAGACAATAAAATTTTAGCAACTGTGTATATAGAAATAAGAGCAAATTATTTACTCGCCAAATTAATTTAATGCATATAGTGAAAACGGACGAGTATTAAGGGATTTTTCTATATTTAAATAATTGCAATGTTAGAATTACATAAGGGAAGAAAAGCTTTAAAATACATAAAATCTCAAGGATAAGCATGTTTAATTATAATTTCTTTTAATCAAACGCATGAAAGCAGGAAGAGAGCGTGCTTGCATGAGAAAATCAATATTTTCTAACGCAAATGTATTCGTTTTAAAAACCAACGTTCATTTACACAGATACTACGTAGGGGAAAAATCTAGGAATTGTTATTTTTAAACGGTCGATAATTTCAAGAAACACCTGTTGGTTAAATGTTACGTTCAGAGAATATCAAACGAACGTTAATATAGAATTCCATAGAAATTGTTTTCAACGGTCAATTGGTATAAGCAGCTATAATAACAAATATCTTAAAGAGTGAGTGGAATGAACAATCAATAATATACGACAAATAGAGAAGCAGATAAAGCAAGTGTTGAATAGAAGTCACGTAGGATATACACGTGGATTTGGTGAAGGACGTCTACAATATCGATTTTCTGTAACTCAAGTGGGGTTTGAAAGGAGACAACAAACATGCATAGAACAGAGATGGATAGCAAATAGGTGGAGCTTTGTGACGACAGGAAATTATATCATTGGTTGATAGCCAGCAGTTTTCGAAAAGAGCGTATACGGTAAGGTAGGAAACGAATTATATGTAAACAGCACGATGGACGGCAGAAAATTTTCAGAATTTATAGTCGATTACGTACAAAATTTTAAGAAACCGCTTGAAAACAAGCTTTTCTCATGAAACGGATTCCACTAGGGGGATTGGAGAATAGTATAAATATACGGGAGAATATATTAAAGTTCTCTTTTTTCCTTCCATCGAGTTCTGAATACGGGTTCAGACCTACATAATAGTAAAGCTTTCGGTTAGAATTTGTGTGTGTACTAAAGTTACGTTAGACATCTTATTTGAAATTATAAAAACTGTAGTAGCGGACCTCAAGTTATTAAAGTGATTGCACGAGTTAGTGCTTATCTAAATAAAAGGTCCCGTTACTACGACTTTACAGTATTCAATAAATTGAGCTGGTCATAATTGCACCAAAATGTTTGTACTCATGTGTAAATATTTTATCTGTTAATATGTGTAAATAAAAGGTTGTATGGTTGTTGTATTATTTTGATAATTTCATTTGATGGTGTGTGAGTGTGAGAGAGGTATGTACGTAAAAATAGGTATTTAGGAAGAGGCCGATTGCTGAGCTAGCCAGGGTGGGCAGAGAAATTCGAAGGCGTCCCAAATAAAGGGTAAGAAAATTTTTTAATTTTTTTTAAATTTTTCATGTGGGGCCCTGGTGGGGTACAAATTTTACCGAGTCCACGGCAATTTTATGACGCCTAATTCGTGAAGCTCGAGTGGTATTTTAGAATAGGCTTGAGATTTTAGGAGAAGGTTCCAGAGTTTGTCCTAGAATTTTAGTAGACGAGTCCACGGCAATATATATATATATATATATATATATATATATATATATATATATATTATGGTGGTATTTGGTGCGCTGAAAGTGTGTTGTTTTTAGTTTGAATGTGGTTTTTGGATTCAGCATGTTAAAATACATCTAAACAACTTTAAAAACTTTTAAAAGTCAGTGTTAAAAATTTAATTTTTTTTCAGAAACTTTCAGGAATTACAGGTTTATTTTCATAATCCTTCAGGTATAAGTACTCATAAAATATAACCCATAACTTATAAAAAGCATTCCGTGAATATTAATGTATTTCAAATTTAATATTTTAAATCACAAAAATAGAACTTTCATACTTAATAGTAGTCAAGTTGATATTTATTTTCTAAGGCTGTTAGAATGATTTTCAAACAGTTTATTTTTCCTTGTATACAAGTGGGTCTATAAGAAACGAAACAAACAACACAGTTTTACCACCTCTTGACGATTGTAAACTTGATAAGAAGCAGACAGGCATGGGGGCAGCTGTCAGTCAAGCGACCAAGGTTGAAAACTAGGTGACAGAGAGCGTTGATTCGAGCGCATGTGTATGACTGAGATAGGGGCAACACGTGTTGGAAAGAGGCGTGTTCTGGACGTCAGTTTTCTTCGACTAGTGGTTTATACCAAGGTTGTCTGAGCATTGATTTTTCGAATACTAAAAAGGCCATGGCGCACGGGTTCATTTTGTTGGCTTCAAAGAGAATTTTACTAAGAAATGCTCATTTAGAAAGATAACGATTTGAAGTTGGCTTTGACTAATGAGTTTCTTTTGAGAGTAGAATACGAAGAATTTGCCTACGTGTGAATTTGTGTATTTTAGGAGTTTGAAACGAAAGAGTTTAATCTGGTTGATATCTATATTTTAAGAATTGAAAATATAATATGTCAAGACAAAACTTCAGACAATTTCACCATGTTTTGGAGGCTGGGGATAGGTATAAAACGGGCGGGACACTGATTTCAAGCTCTCTTAGATTCATAATTTTTTTGAATTAACTAATAATAAATGCTTAGTATAGCAGTTTGATTTATTTTACACATGCTGTGTAAAATGTTTAATTAGTTTTAAAATAATGGAATGGCGGTTTTTAACCGATTTGGGGTTTACTGCCAAAAATTTTAGTCCACGGAGGAAATTTTGGTGCACGGCCATAATTTCGGGTTTGTGCGAAGAAGTTAGGCCACTGCTGAAATTTCAGACGTTCTGTTTAAGGTCAGATTTATGTAGAGGAATTTTAGTGCACGGCCAAAAGATTGGACGAACTGCCGAATGTTGAAATATTAGAAACATTTTAGTAATTTATGGTCGCAGCGTGAATTTTTGGGAGAGAAATCAAGATTGGGGTTTGTTCTTTCGCGCAGCGGTCCCGTGCCGAACGTAAACTCTTTCAGTGTGTATATTATTCACAGGTAATTGTACCTTATAGTTTTTAAGATGTATACATGTAATTGAAAATTTTGTGGGGATCGATTTTTCTTTGTAGCTAGAGGGATAATTTTGAGATCATAAAGGGGGAGAGTTTTTTTTTATTTAATATTTTATTTTTTTATTTTAATTTTAATTTTTTATGTGTTAAAACATTTTGTTTGAATTTATTCATAGGTTTAAAAATATTTATGGTCTATAAATTATTTGATATTTTGTACGAAGTAGAAAGGTCAATTTAAAATATTTGTGCGCAGAAATTTGCAATAAAAGCCCACGTTTTACTATGAGTTCGTATTGAAACGTTAATTGAGTAAGAAATATGTGTTGAAGCCCTACTAGTTTTTTTAATTAATTTGATATATTATTCCGCGTAAATATTGACCTTGGGAATGTTACTTCAAAGGAGTATTTTATAGGGTATGTATATAACTTGTTAAAGAGGTGTGGAAGAGAAGAATATGTTTGATTTCGACTTATTAAATTGAATCCAGTTGGATTATAATAAATGTTGTCTATTTCCCCTAGCAAGAGTCTTTGTGCTAAAATTTTATTTTCAGGAAAGTGACTGGGCAGCCGTGACATTTTAAGTATTTATGCACTATCCTAATTCCGGGCATATATATATATATATATATATATATATATATTATTTTGTATTTAAATATTTTTTATTTACTTGATAGTGTGAAAATTTTTGCTTTATTTTACGTGCTTCAAATACATTTGGTCAGTCTACAAACAACTGTATAAATGTACTTCGACTATTGAAAATCTCTTTCTCTCAGGGTATCTACACCTACCTAACGTGGGTTGCTGTGATAAATAGATGGTCACGACACCGACCAAACAGCACTACCTTATTATTACTAACGTTAATCTTTTTTATTCGTATATGCCAAATCAACAACAGATCCGCGTAGCCTTGTGCCAATTCAAATAAAACTATAGCTACAGAATGACTTTGACGCTAAGAAAAATACAGTTCTCACCAGATTTATTCTTAGTCGTATGCCTTTCTGAACTCTGGCTAACGATCCCCGTAGCCGGTTGTGTCTTCACACTGCGCTCTACTTTCACAAGGCTGCTTGGCTGTACAAATACCAGGTTTTTTAATATAATTTTGTTATGTAACGCCCAAATCTGTAAATAATTAAATGAATTTAGAATTTAGAAAATTTTTATGTTCAACTTCCCCGCGCTAATTCTACTCTTATAATCCGTCGATCCACTCCAACACTCCTTCCAATCCAACAATACACAACCCAATACCACTTCCAAACTACTCTTCCAAATCTTATGCTACTTGTTCCAATTTTCCACTCAATGCCTGTCGACCACTTATAAAAACCACTCTTAATTAATCTTCCTGCTGCCTTATAACTCCACTCCAAATCCTATTCAACCCAATTTTAACCACTCTAAATACCAGCTCTTACTTGTTTCTCTTTCTGTACCGCTCCAATATCTACTCTCCAAATATACGCCGCTAACTTTCCACTCTCCTTAATGCTTATATGTTCCCTTTGTATCTCTATAATCTTCACTAATTCAACGCAAGTGCTTTAACTTCCAAACTTATTTATTTTCCACTTCAAATTATACAACTTAGCGCAGCATCGTCAAACACGTCTTTTTACCAAAAATAATTACAAATTGTTCTTTATTATTTTCACCTAGGTGATACTGCCACCTTAAAATTATCATGCCTACTCTTTTTTACATATCTAAATCCCAACACCCAATTACATCGTCACAACTAGTGCTGTGTCACTTATACCTATCAGTTACATTTATCGATCATGTTATCAACTGTTCAATCATTTTCTAATATGATCGCGTCGCACTTAAATCACTTTTACCCCAATCTATATGATATTCAGATAAAATTTTGATAATACAAGTTTGTCCAAAGGTTGATTCTAATAAATAGGTGCCGAAATGTTTCACACATAATCCTGGCCATGTGTTGTGAACAATGGAACTCACACAGACGCGCCCGCCTTTTGGACCAGCAAATTTACTCTCAATGGCTTATCATCGTACGACTTTGTATAAATCCTTGAACACTGAGTTTTCTCACGTCAGCAAGTCATTCCTTCACATATTGGCACTGTTACTCTGACCAATATACTTTAAATACTTCACCACTTGTAAAGTATGGCAAACACTAAATTACAATTACGTGATCTGGTCATTAGCTTTTTTGGCATATACACAACTTTAAAACAATAAAATACTCTTTATTACCTTTTAGATATTACGTACACTTCAATACATATATATATATATATATATATATATATATATATATATATATATATATCCAGCAGCTTCTCGTATTAGTAATTGACATACTTATGGAATTAGAGTTCGTATTTATCTAGGACAGTGTGTAATATATGCTTATCGAGATGATTTTTATTTACTAAAATTTAACTTGAGAAGTAGTCCAATATTTTTGGTATATACTATGCAGGACTTGTATACTGTATACCAATTGTTTCTTTAATATTATTTTACTAGAAATTGTCAAGCAAACAAGTGGCCTTATCTTTAACCGACGTTTAGCCAAGTTTTGGAAACGAAATAGTATGAACCGATTTTACAGATTACAAATTTTTAAATTAGAGATATGGTAATGGATAATGTATACAACAGATATACAAATGAAATATTTCAATGCAAAGTAAAACATACCGGGGGATCCCTCGCTATCATAGCCAGTTGTGCCACTCGGATAGTATAGTCCTAATGCTTCAGGTGGTTCCCATTCATCTATTTTGTCTGCATCCCAGGAAGACCTCCATATAAGATGCTAAATGAATTAATCCATTTATTTATTGTAAATATAAATTAGCATTAGAAGTACACTTCAACTGATATTAAGAATTGTAACACTGTATTTGAACAGTATTGATGTATAACTTGTTTCTACTTCTGAATTTTATGTAAACAATGTATAAATAAACTTAAATTAGTTCACTGTGTAAACATTTTAACCATCATTTAAACTAAATGCCAATTGGCAATTATATATCATCTAGTTTTAATGTGATCAACTTTCTAAATGATATACAGCGATAGGTTTAATCATAATGGGTAAAGTAACAAATAAGAAATTAGTGGTATACATCCCACTAACCACGCGACATTACATATACTTTCTGTAATATTAGTAAAAATGTAGTCTAATAGATTAAGTTACACGTTATATATGCAAATAACAGCCGTCAGCCAAAATTATATAAACCCCTTTAGTAATAAATAAAATATTCATACAACTTCCTACTTGAATTAGAGTACTGTAAACTAGTTGCAATGCTCTACCAGTAATCAGTAATTCAAGATCTAAGTTCGCATACAAATGCGTAGTTTAGGTTAGTATAAATATTTCCATCACACAATATGCGCATATTGTGTTCACACCAAATCAGTTACAGAAATTTGAATAATAGTTTATAATATCAGTTAGTTGCAAAGTATAAACCTCCCATAAAATTATTAAGTATCTATAATTATCTATATATAAATAGCGTAAGCGGTTAGTTTGTTCCAATTTTAGCTTCAATATTATTAGGGCAATATACACATATTATACATCAAAAAATTCAGTTTGAAGCGTAGATTTGCCAAAAACTATTAAAATTAGAAAACATTGTACCACTACGGAGTTATGATATGTCAAACATGCAAAAAAACGCCATAGAGATACATTATAAATTTTAAGACGCTGCGCGCGCGTTAGTGCGGGTTAGCACTAGTAATTGATAATTGAATAATGAATAATATTTTAAATTAATGAAAGTAGCTTCACAAATAAAATAAATAAATAAATAAAATCTTTACTAAAAAAGGTTCTTATGCAGCAACTATAAACTCCCGCACCATGGAATATGAACAGAAGTGCTAATATCTATCAAATTTAATATTAGAACAAAAAGGGCAAAGTTTACTACATACAAAAGATGGACGCTCACGCCTAAACTATCATTGTGATAAACGTTACAAACAGATGTCAAATATTTCCTCACACCAATAACGCGGACGAACATCCATTCAGTAAAATAAGAGTGCTTACTAATAATATTCTACAATTAATCCTTGAGGGTATAATTTCAACTCTGAAGCCCCTTTTAAATTTAGTTAGCATCAAGCACGATTTATTGCAACCAGTACATCGTATCGTTTAGAGCAGAATGATGCCTGCGTAACCACTAGTATCTTAACAAACCTGGCTGTACAAATAGTTGATACGACACGCAATCTTTAAATAGTAAATTCTAATTGAAGTAAAGACCAAATTCCTTAAAAAAATAGATGTATATAATATATATATATATATATATATATATATATATATATATATATATATATTACTCATATTTAGACCAGGGTAGAAAATTAAATAATCACATCAAATAATTTTAATCACCGTGTAGAAGCTTTGGGAAAAAGTACGCTTTATTAAAACCATGAAGCATAAATAAATTCATTCGTTTCAGTAAAAATAAGAGATTTAAATCATGTACAAGACGCTTTATATCAAAAGAAACAGTATTAAACAAGCTCTGCGTGTAATTTAATTATTCCTAAGAAAGAAACAAATGGAAATTACGGGCAAGATTTATATTAATTAACCCTATTTTAAGTAACCAGTATTAAACAAAGTGTACACATAATAATTAATATTTAACTTGTATTCGCTAAAAATGAAAGGATAGAAGTCAATTTTAATTGGAGTTAATTAAATCATTATTAATAATAAGCATAAAAGTCTGTGAAAATCCAAGATTATAATACCAGAAAATAAAGCTCTGAGAATTAATATTATGTTTGAACACCTGCGTAGTTTAAATATCACGTACGGCGAAAATTTTGTAGATAACAAATGGTTTCAGAGAATCTTGTAGAAACCGTCGCATAATAGTTACGAGAAATGCTAAAGGTGGGTTATTTCACACTCCACATGGACTAAAATAATCGATAATAAAGAATATCAATTTGCATCAATAAGAACAGGTTAGATAGAGACAGATAATATGCGCAAGACCGAGACACATATAGTAAAAGGCGTGAGTAGAGCAACGTCATGGGGTTACGATTGGTTGAAAGTAAAATGCAAAATTTGAGAGGTAAAAATAACATTTCTTTATAAAAGTCAATTAGTTATTTCCAGACTTTGCGTGCCGTGTTGAAATTTCTGAGATTTAACTGGGGTGAGTACTAAATTCGTAAAAACCGACGCGCGAGCGACGGAATGGGAACATAGCATGAGAAATTCTTAAGAATTGTCTGTTTTGAGGACAAAAGCGACGTGCCGGCTATCCGCTATATATACCGGTGGTAATATGAATTTCGTTCTCTTAGACTTTTGACTATTCGATGCGTTAAAAGCTCTCTTAGATCTTCGACTTGATTGAACGCGTTAAACAGTGCTTTTTAGTTTTCCGGTTTTAATATTAAATAATTTAAACAGTTTGCTCGAATATTATGTGATTTAAAACAGCTTGTTCTATACGTGCTACAATGAATGTACGTTAGTGCACTTAGAAAAGAAGATACAAGGTAATAAAGTTTAGGATCACTGTACCAATTGGTAAAATTTACTATGACAAATAAATACACAAAAGTAGGCAGTTTTGGCGTATATTGGTGAAAGAAGTATGAAGTTCTTTGTTATTTTTCGGGGGTATTAATACTTAAATGGTGCATAAACGGGTCTGGATCCACAAAACAAGGTTCAGATATACACAGATTAGTTCCGGAAAAGCCCTGAAACAACTTTAAATAAATGGTGATGGAGAAAATTTTTAAAGCGTTGAGAATCAGAAGCCGTAAATATAACCCAGTTGGAATGGTGTGATTAACAAAAGGGACGATGTACATTGAAGCTACGAGTGCAAGTAACCTTCAGGTAAATTATACTATTTTGTTGGAACTTTGAGATTTTTGTGTGTGTTGAATAACTTTATAATTGATTTACTCAAAATGGACAGTAGTGAAATGGTACTAACAATAATATTTTAATTTTAAGGTGAAATTTGCTTGTTTAAGTAGAAAGGGGTATTTAGTATTGATGTTCTGGATTATGATGAAAATTTAGGGTATGTCTTTGAGCTCAATTAGACGAACTTGGTTAATTAACGTAAAGGGGTGGTAGATGCTCCCTTTTTACTCTGCATATATTGTTATAGTAATTAGTTGGCATCCTACAAGGACTTTAATTCTGGATGCACTTTAAAATGATAACAAATTTAATCTTGAAATTTTCTGATACTGAAATTTATGCTGAATTTTAATTTTGAAATTTTAATCTATTGTGAATATTGATGTAAATAGAGTTAACGTTGATGTTTGTGGTAGGAATGTGTTTGTTTTTTATGTATGAGGATGAAAGCTATCTAGAGGAGCAGCCGAGGCGATTAACAGAAGAAAATCAACAGACCAGGTAATTCAAGAGGTTTCACAGCAATATATATATACATATAATATATATATATATATATATATATATATATATATTCAGTTTTTCTTTTATGGGTTATAGGTCCTGTTTAAAAAATAATAAAAGCGTACTCTTTTATTCCATCTGAATTTTCGAGTATATTTGTACTCTTGGTCACAGATTACTAAAATTACACGTTGTATAAACACAGTTATTGCAAATGAATTTATACTTACAATAGTTGAGATTGTGTAATTACTGGCATGTGTAACAGGAAACATTTTAAAAACTATTTCGAACAATTACAAAATTGACAGTTTCTGACATATAAATTAAAACATTTGTATATAAACATGCAAACTAAACTAGAGTGGAACTAAAAATAAATTATGAATATGCTTTATGGTAAATGATTATGAGTGGGGTGTACTAGTAAATGATATCTGGTTTGCAGGTGAATGTGTTTGTCTATGTGCAGTGTCTATATATTGTATATTTGTGTATGTTGTTATGTATGTGTGTGTCTGGTAAGCTTTGTTTTGTTGTGTAAAGTTGTATATGTGCGCGTGTTTGTGTGTGTGTGGCTACGTGTATGTATGTGTAAGTGTGTATATTGAGTGTAACTACATTATTTTTCTCATTAGAAAAAAAACTGAGATGCAGGTTCAAATCCTGTCTAAGACCTTATATTTTCCTACTTTCAATTATTAGCTTGATTTGAAATGATCATTTGGGCTTTGCATAAAAGTCTAAGTTATTATTTCATCTTATTAATTGTAATACATTAGTATTTATCAACTTACCTTGTGTAAAAAAAACTACTTAAAATATTTATGTATTTAATACTTGGCTTATAGCCGTAATTTTGAGCGATGCTTCCTGTCTATATCTGACATAAGTCAAAAAACTTGGCAATGTCAGATATGATTGACAAAAATGCTGAACGTAATTGAAAGTTAGGTTTATGTATAGTTCTGTACACGATTTAGATTTTTAAATTTCCCAATTATAGTCATCGGTCTAGGTGGCGTAATTGGTAAACGCACAGTTCCGGCAAAACTGAGATGCAGGTTCAAATCCTGTCCAAGACCTTATATTTTCCTACTTTCAATTACTAGCTTGATTTGAAATGATCATTTGGGCTTTGCATAAAAGTCTAAGTTATTATTTCATCTTATTAATTGTTATATATATATATATATATATATATATATTACATATATACATATTTTACATAAAGGCAATAGCGAGCACACTGTATATAAATCATAACTAATTTAATTCATAAAACGGAAGTTCATTCTGCAATAACCAGATCATATTTAGCAAGAACTATAACGTGTACTTCGTATAATACGCTTTAAATTAAATACACAAATCTAGAATTGAAAAGAAACAAGCCAAAATGATGTTTTAAACGCAACGAGTTTTATCAATATAAACATAGAATCGGTAAAGGTAAACAACCTGGCATCCTAGCTATATAATAACATCATTCAAAATATTAACGCATAAATAAGTAAACACATTCAAATACATCATTATAGAAATGTTAATACGTGATCAAAAGAAATTGTATTTTCATAAAATCCAACATGTTTGGAGTAATAAACAATAAACAGCAGACGGTCCGTAATGTGATAAAATTTGAACTATAGCATACACAAATAAGACGACGTGACAGAATATAATAGAAATTTGAATTTTCGGGAAATATGCTACATAATATTAAACGCCTACGTGAGAAATAAAGCGTTTTACCAAGAGTCTGGACAGGAAATTTGAAGAAATACCCGAGTCCTGCAATGATAGCGCAAGATACAACGCCTTAATCTACGAACACGCGAGGAAAACCAATAGGAAAAATAGGTAGTTGGAGTCTTTAAATAGTAAGCGAACCTTGTAAACATCCAGTATCTCTGTAACCAAGGCACAGACCACGTCAGTGAAACGTAAATTACTACGCAAAGTGAACTTAGTAAAAATAAATAATTGAGTGAAATCAAAGTGCAAAGTCAAGTGTCAATAAATACAATAGAAGCGGCCGTTTGCTTCTAAAAAATGTGAGGTAAATTATTAAGTGAATATAATTCTAATATTTGAGAATTTAGGGCTCTGAATAACCTTCAAACAACGACGTATGAATTTTAAATAAAAATCAAATTTCAAATAAACCTTCAAAGAAACTTCCAAATAAGTTCTGAAGAAACTTCAAATTAAACTACAAGTCACTTCAAGTAATTATAAAGAGTAATCAAACTCTAAGAATTTAAATAGAACTAACCAAATATCTGGGTAAAATCCGAAGGGAGAATTCAAGCAGATTTAAGTAATTATTCTGATCAACGAGTTGAGGAAACTACGCTAAGAATTAACCGAGAGAAGCCGTAAATAGAACCAAATTGGAAACGATCCAGGGATGCTGACCATCTACATACAGAAGCATTTCCAGGAAACAAACATGGAAAACACAGGTCAGAGATTTATAATCCTTTATTAATATAAGACTGTATTTTCAATTTTTTTGTACTTTTTCTATTACTTATATCAAAGTATTTGTAAGGGTCATCAAAAATCTTTTGAGAATTTATAAAAATAGAAGGAAGATCATTTAAACGTTTAAAAAGATCTTCAAAGTAAATTATAGTGGTATTTTTGCTGACTTTCAGGGAGTCTAATTTTGGTGGAATCAGATAAATATTAATATCTTATTCAGGGACTAATTATTGAATATAAAATCAAATTAATAGGTTATTAAAATACAAAGTGTAAATATTGTCGATTATTATACGAATTTTTGGTTTGCTTCATTTACATTATTTTAACAGGTAGGAGCTAGAGAAAGAGGGGGTTAAACAGTCCTTATTGTTGTGTCGTAGGGCACTCTGTGTTAATTAGATTGAGCTAGCCGAGGCAGATATATAAAATGAGGTATAGGATTTAGAGACGCAGAGTAGAAAGCCGGTACGAACACAGCAACAAAGATATATGACTCATCAACGTGGAACGAGAATATCGGAAGAGGATAAATAGCATGGTAGTGTGTGTGTGTGGTGTGTGTGGTGTGTATGTGTGTATGTGTGGTGTGTGTGTGGTGTGTGTGTGTGTGTGGTGTGTGTATGTGTGGTGTGTGTATGTGTGGTGTGTGTGTGGTTTGTGTGTGTGTCTGGTGTGTATGTGTGTGTGGTGAAACTACCAAACGTTGAGAACCAAAAATAATTCTATGATGCTTAGTAAAATTGCCCTGACCAATATAAGTATGCAATGGATGCTTGCTTAATGAAAAATGTGTATTTGTGCCCCTTTTTCTGTTTGGCTAACTCAACGACAGATATCTTGTGAATTTTACGTAAATGAAATGAAACAAAAAAATTTCAAAAAACCTTTATGAACAATCCTCTATACATTCAAAACACCTTTCTTTACACATATTATCTAAATATTCTACTTACACTCACAGATATAAATAACGCTTATAAATGTAGTTTACAGTTTAAGTTTATAAAAAAATTATCCTCTCGCTACTTGCGTATTAAAATAATCTTCACCCAATCCTTGTTAATAATTAGAGAACCTCATAACATTTCATATGTGAGTCACAAAATTTACTTTAAAAGATTTCTGGATAATTTAAATATCGTTGTATGACCCAGTCTATCAGTGTATTTGATCAATGACCCTACGCAGAAATTTTTGTAAGATCAAATCGCTTTGAGTTCCGACCTCAAAAGTGCTGAAATAAACTATTCATTGACAAATAACTTTTATACATAAAATAAAAACTTATTCTAGCTTAATCTACTTAATAATACTCAAATATCTTTCTAAGTTGTAAAAACAAAGCTGTACTTGCAGTTTGGATTCTTAAATTCATCTTTGCTTATAAAATTATCGTTTGCATTGGAATTAACTGCATTGAAAAATTCTTGGGTACAAATTTTTAAAGCTCCATTTTAATTAATTTTCGATCCGTCAAAATGTACGTCTTTGAACGTACATTTATTTTTAATAGATTAAAATTAGTGTGTGACTTTTACTAATATTATTTATATTGAAGGAGTAAATCGTCATTGTACTTTATACAATAATTATGCTTCTTATGTTTAAACTTCTATGGTACATGTGGAACGCCGACAGAATGAATTACAAATCTTGAATGAATCTCCCCTCATTAAAGTTCTCTTTATATAATAAAATAATTTTAATAAGTTATAGGTCTCGATTCTTCTGATTATGTTCTCAAAGATGATTCACCACATAATGTAATAATCCACTACAATCTTGCGCTTTCTTTCTATCCAGTATCAAATTTATGGCTATCGCAAAAAGTCTCGCATCCTTTCTTAATGAAGTAAACCACTTGTTGGTTGTCGCTCTCCTACGAACTTTTGTAATAGTTAGGACAATTAGAACGCGTTATATTATCTGTTTTATAGTCTTTCGGTATTACTGTTTCGCGAATTGGACTGTTGATTCATACAAGATAATTAATTTGCCGATTTAATAGGTTTGAGAACACTTCTCGAAAGAATGCGTACCCTTTATTTTGTTAACGTAAATGAATGTGAAAACTCTGGACTATTTGTCTTTCAATAAATGCAGTGTATTATTTTTTGAATAGGTAACGTTTACTGTGGTATTCCTAAAGATTGAATTTGCATTTTAGCAAAGTATAGATTTTATCTTCGCAAATCCTAAAGAAGTTAGCTTGACATGAAATTATTTTTAGTACTCCTAAAGCGGATGCTACTCGTTTTACAGTCTGCATAAGCAATAAAACTTGTACGGTAAATGAAACAAGTTTTAAATGTATTTTTCACAGGAATAATTATTTACATACAGATTTGAATGAACATAATCAATGAATGCTTTTGTATTTTCACTAATTTTTAAATTGGGCTTAGTTCTTAAATGGTATCACAATACCATATGTACTTCAAACGTGCTGTTGTACATAGGAATTTTATTTTATGTGTTAAGGTAATACGCTTCTATGTATATATAGGGTAAAAATTAAATATTGGGAATTTTACTTTTCTTTGTTTTGGGTCGTTTTCGCACAGATTTCGGTGCTCAATGACCTCTCGTGATGTCATTATCTATCACATCAGTATATATATATATATCCTATCTTTATTTGGGTAGATGTCGCATTACAGATGCAATGGTCAAAAAATTACTTACAGTTGCATGGAGGTCCTATAATTTCAGCACAGGCAGTACAATAGGTACACATTTTTACATAATAATTATATTTTAATTACTTATTAGAGAGTGGTTACAGCTTTGTAAAAGAGAGCCCGCAGTTACTTGCAAATGGCTAATCTAATTGTGTACAGTCTTGGAGAGGAAGACCTTGGAAGAAAACTAAAACAGTTGGTCTTCCAGACAGTGTTAAAATAAACATCAACAATATCTTGTATGCAATGTATGTTCAAAGTAAGTTGAATAAATTTTTAAAGTAAACGATAGTGTAATCTTCATTATTTGCAGAAAAGCATGTAACTGTCCAAACGTTGAATGTGGAACTTCTGGAAAGTGATATTGTATTAACTAATACCAGTTTGAAACACGTATTGCTTCAAATATAACTAAATTATAAGCAATACGCAAGAGCAAAAGAAATATAAAAATCCCTTACTCGTAACAATAAATCTAGGAGCCCTGCATAGCACGCCGGCTCAGTTCAAAAATTAACGAAAAAGTTGATTAGAAAAGACTGCGGTAGTTAAGCATAAAATCGATAAGAGAGATGCACGGCCAATAAGACAGCAGGCAACGAGGGGAAGTCAAGAAAATGATTGGAGATATAGAAGAATAAGGAGTGATTGAGCACTTTGATAGGCATTAGGCATCGCATGTTGTGCTTGTTAAGAAGAAGGACTGGTCAACAAGGTTTTGTATTGAACTAAAGCGATTAAATGACATGACCAAAAAAGACAGCCACCCACTTTCAAGTATTGACGACACCCTAGAAACATTTTAAGGGTCGCAGTAGTCTCCACCTTTGATTTAAAGAGTGGCTACTGGCAAATGGATATGAAAACCAAAAATAAAAAAAACTGTTTTCACTATTGATACTGGCAATTTACAGTCATGCTATTTGTAGTTTGCAACGCTCCTGCCACCTTCGAGCGTTTAATGCATAACATCTTGCGTGGGCTAGCATGGAAAACGTGTTTGGTATATTTGGGTGACGTGATCGTGATTAGGAAGTCATTTGGGAGGAGGGAAATTTAGAAATATGGAAGAAGTGTTTCAAGGACTCCAAGAAGTCAATTTGAAACCGAGTCCAACGAAGTATCACCTACTAGGTGAAGAGGTGCAATACTTAAAACACGTAGTTTCAGCAACGGAGTCAGGCCCGACCCGGCAAAAATTAAGACTGTACAAAAGACAAACATCAGCTACACCGCTTTCTGGGGTGTTGCACTACTATAGAAGATTATTTTCCGAGTTTGCGAATATTGTCAAGCCCTTGACCAAGCGGACTGAAGAAGAGCGTGATTATGTTTGGGATGAAAATTGCCTGATAACGTTCCAACAATTAAAGGCGGAAACAGACTATAGTCACGTCACGTGAGCTCACGTGCTGTTACGTTAACTCACGTCACGGGTGAAAAGTGTGGAGTATTATTTTATATGATATTTAAATCGATTAAAACCAGACTGCGGTTATATAACGCGACTGCTTGAAAAATGATAGGTGAGCATTTTTCACAAAAATTACGCCCTCGTTCGGATGAGAGGTTAAATGGAGGTCCCGTGTGTGAGTGTTGTCACGCACGTTAAAGATCCCTACCTTGCCTGGAACGGCAAGGGCTCGGCAAAATTCTAAATTTCCAGGCAACAAAAAACTCGCCTCCTAGCCAATGTAGTACCTTCTGGTGGAGCATTGGAAATATAAATGCACGGTTATATAACGCGCCCGGGTTCGAATCCCGACACGGCCCGCTTAAAAAATGTTAGGAGAGCATTTTTCACAAAAGTACGCCCTCGTTCGGATGAGAGGTAAAATGGAAGTCCGTGTGTGAGTGTTGTCACGCACGTTAAAGATCCCTACCTTGCTTGGAACAGCAAGGGTTCGGGAAAATTCAAAAATTTTTCAGGTAAAAAACACTCGCTTCCTGACCAATGTAGTACCTTCGGGTGGAGCATTGGAAAATCACATGTAGGGTCACCTCACGCGTATCACGTAATATCATCTACGCCCCACATAAAGGCACGTTTTTATTTTCTGGTCTATACATATTTTTAGCTCGCGTGAGCAGGTGTGCTTACAATTTCTATAGGAATTACCAGTTGCGATAAATCTGAAGAAAATGAGAATATAAACAAGCTTTAATGTTGAAATACTTTGTTTTAGCGGAAAAAGCCAAAGAACGTTGAGACAAATGAAGACGATGCTTTTGCAATGCAAAAAGTAGTCGCCGTGTTGAAACTAAAAGCGGAATGGCAGCAGAAAGATATCTACCTGGAAATATGAAAAGCTAATGTCGTTCAGACTGCCGTTTTTAGACACTAGAAAGTAGATCCAGCCAGGTTACGTAATTGTTGTTACCTTTATTAAATAAGTTTTTTTACAGAACACTTAGTAATTTAAATGGCTCGCAAACCTCTACCAAATTGGCGACTGAAGCAGAAAATCTATCCGATGAGTATGAGACAGAACAGTATAAAGAAGCTACTAAAACTGATCCCTTAATATATCAAACCATAATATGTAAACAGCAAACGAGCACGATTCTCAGACCATTAAAGTAGCAGAAAATCAATTATCTGTTAGTAACACAGAAACTACCAATATTTCACTTGAAAAAGACGGATTCATTAAGAAAAAACGACACTCCAACACATCAAATGGTTAAGATTTTGAAGGAAAACTCTGATTTAAGAAAACTTCGATATGAGGAAAAAAATGCGGCAGCGGGCAGTGAAACTTTTTTCGTAAGTCTGGTTGATACAGATATGTTATTTCTTAGTATGTCAAGAATGACAAAGCAATTGGCCAAAACGGAACATGCTCATATTAAACTTGCATTAAGCAATTCGGTATTATCAGCAAAGCTAAGAGCGAACGATCAACAATCAGTTTCTGCAACATATTCGCAAAAGTCACAAAGAGACGTCATGTATCGACAATCTTTGTTTTCGTCTCCATCGCCAGCGAATAACTATTTTAACGAAGGAACTGAATATGAATCTACCTCCAGCGAAAATCGAAGACCTACGGTACTGGAGATGATATCTTTGCCAGAAAGCTATACCAATTCCTATAAGTTTATTTTTTGTTTAGAAATACTTAGAGTTAATAAAATCATCAATATTTGATTATTTTCTACTTATCTTAAACAAACTGCTAACCTCTCCTCAGAACTGACTTCTCTTCGAAGCTGAGTATTTTGCTTCTAAATATCGTGTTTGATAAGGTCGTGTAAGAAATCAAATTCTTCGAAAGTCAATCGAAAATACATGTGAAATAATTTAGGATCTCTTTGTAATACAGGAACTAATTTGTGAAATTCACCCAATATTTCCCTTTTTCTATTTATATCATGAATCCACGATTTTTTTGATTTTTTGTTTTCTCCATTGCTACATATACAAGCAGTAACAGCTTTCAATTCCTCTATTATTTTGTGAACATAACCGTTCGTATTACGCCTATAACTTTAAAAGCATGACACCAGTGTGTTTCCAGACATGATATCACGGTTTAAATTTGAAACCGTGAAATGACCAGTTCATGTGACGTGTTTCCGCCTTAAGGCATTTATTGACAACACCTCCAATCTTAAGCTATCCTCGGTCGGAACGCAATTTCTTCTAAAATACAAACGTAAGCAATGTCGGCATGGGAGGTGTACTGTCACAGATGCAAGACGGGCAAGAGAAAGTCATTGATTACTTTAGTAAAGTACTCTCAAAACCGAAACTGTGCTAATAGAGTTTTCGTTACAATATGTATTATTTTCATAAATGCTATGCGAAAGAATAATGAGTATGTGGGCATAATACTAGTATTAGACGAGTGTGGGAAAATTATTGACATGCAGCGGTAATGTACAATGACAGATATCCGGAAAGAATATCAAACTCACAAATGGCTTTTAAACGGTAAGAAGATCGCGCCCGCACATTTGGATTACTTAAATCTCAAAACATGTGTTGGCAAAACCAAAACAAATGATAGTACTGCAGTAGGCATTTTAATGAAAATTTCTTTAAATCCCCATATTGGTGTTGCAGAATTGTCTAAAAATTATGGAATTAATGCAGGCTCCGTTTCAAAATTAGTACGTTATTATAAATTTCGCCCATACCATTTGCGTTTACACCTGGAATTATACGGAGAAGATTATGCTAACGGAATGACATTGCGTATGTGGATAAAAGAAAAATACGCATGACCTATAATTTTCTAAATCTCATCCTATCCAGAGATGAATGTAGCATTTGTGGTCTGTAAATGGTGCAGGATAACTTGAAAACATATTGTAGGACCATATCTTTTAGCAGCCAAATGGTCAAGTATATACATCTATTTTAATAAATATGCTTTTCATTACACTAGAAGACATTCTACTAAACGTACGCCAAGTAATGTGGTTTCAGAAAGATGGGGTACCGCTGCATTCTGCCCAATCAGCGAGAACCGCGTTAGACATATCCCTGGTTGATGGACAGGCGAGGCCGTCGATTGAATTGGCTATCTCGTTCGCCAGAAATTACACACGTATACTATTTTCTGGACAGATTAAAACCATGCTGTATTATTACCGTTGTATCGGTCGATGGTATTACTGCCAACCAACTACGTTCAGTTCGACTCAGTTTTATAAATCGCATTGGACAAATGTTTGGAAGTTCAAGAGTATCATGCTTAGCACTTAGTTTAAACATATTTCTTTAACCCAAGAACTTTATTTACTTTGTTTTAACCTTAAATCTTACAGAGTTGTTAATTTTAGAACTATTTGTTTACTCTGTAGAACCAGTAAGGCCACTTGACTGACATTAGACTCAATTATAACTTATCGGATTATTTAAAACTAAACTCCAAAACTGTTAATTTTAGGTATGTATTAATTTAGTAATTTTTTACTCATAGGTAATTGTGTGCGGGAAAAAATACTCCCCCCTCCCACCCACCCACCCACGCGCTCACCACAATGTTGAAGAAATAGACAAAAACTTTAAGTGTGACTAAAAGGTATACCCCAGGTTGTTATTTTGATTGATCAAAGATTTATAGTCTTATCTCATTCGGTTTTCAAAATATTGCCTTGAGGCACATTAAATATGAAATAAAAATAGAACTGGCAACCTATGATTTTCTAATAAAACTACAACTAAAAATTTTCTACCACTGTTCAAATTCAGTAGTCCCTCGTTGAAGATGTACTTTTTTATTTAATTAATTTATTACCTCTCTCAGCATCTTCTCTGCATCACCAACATTCCAATTTCGAGCTAAAAGGTATTGGGTAGTAATTGTTGATCTCACAAAATACACTTTTTTACATACCTTCCAACCACCTACTTATGTAGTAATCGTTATGATTGGGTCTTCTTACATCAGAAATATTCCGCCTAAGCTGAAACGAATACAAAAATTAATAGAAATAATTGCTAAATAGAATGGATATTGTTTAAGTTATATATTTACAATTATTAATATTTTTGGCGCAAGAATATAAATCAAACCAACCGTTATAAAAACATTTGTTAATCGGACATTTACAAGATAAAGGTCATTGATGGCATAACTTTTTTTTAATAGGAACCCTATACCATAATTCAATAAATATTCAATTTCATAAACACTAAATTTAAAGTAACTTCCATAATTGGTAGTCCTTGACAATATGCCAGTCATGTTTTGGTTTCAAATTATATTAAAAGGTTAACTATACCGCAATGTACATAGAATAAAGTACATTAGATTTTATAACAAGGTTTAATTACCTAAACTAATCGATAATGAATCTCTCGAAAGTAGTCGAATAGAATATAGATAATTATATTTTGAAACATAAACAACTAATATGTAGTTATGTAATTTAAATATAGAGAAGCACAAAACCATAGAAGACTAATTTTATAAATTTCGGTATCTTCAGGAATTAAACAATTCCAACGTATTATTATCCACCGAAGAAAAGGAATGCGAAACTCATATTCAAAAATCGTTTAAGTGCCATATCTAAGACAAATCTATAGTAAACTGCCATTTAAAAATTAATACAGTTCAATTAAGTTTATCATCGTCATAAACATGAGGTTTTCGGTCTTACACACAGCCTACATCGTTCACTATCTGTGCGCAAGAGTATAATTTAGGTCTACATCTATCTCTCTGTTTTTCTTTATCTGCTTTTAATATATACCGCGCTATATCCTCATGCCCCAGTATGTGTTGTATCATACTATCTCTCCTATCTTTTACTGTTTTCCACATATTTGATCCTTCCCGTACCATTTCGGGTACTTTTTTGCTCTTAACTTGTCTGACAATGATATCTTCATTATACAATTGTAGCACCACATTTCAAAGTCTTCTACCTTTTTCTGCTTCTCTTACTGTCCACGTTTAACAAGCGTACAGTGCTGTTCTCTACACATATGCTTTTAACAATTCTTTCCTTGTTTCTATGTTGTTGTCTTCGAATATAGTAGCTGCTTTGTATTGCTATTTCACCGATATTCAATGGTACACAAAGGGGGTTAAGCAACCTGACGTCTACCAAGAACCCCCCCCCCCATCACTTAAACACTTGTCGAATCAATAGTTTTCCAACTACTCCCTTGTTCAGCGGTTTTTAGGATTTTGCTTGTATCTTATCTATACCAGATGCCTTATTTGTTTTCAGATTTTATAATGCTGATTCAAACTCATCTCTAACAGTAAAATATTCCAAGTCATCTTTTTCAATGTTGATACATTAACCAACACTCGCAGTTGTTTACGATAATCATCAGGTTTAAACACAATTACTTTTTCGTCATTAAGTTTTCCATCCTTAAACCTCCATTGATTTCTATTCTGAGCTAACCTACACATTTTCCGGAAATTCTCGCATCCTACATCTTTCACCATGTGCAAAAGTCTAATCCTATTTCTCCTAATCATTATTTTTTCCCGTTTATTTCTTTGTTCCCCTACCATTTCTAGAAAATCTTTGTTCTTAATTTTGTATGCCCATGATATTTTCATCATATAAATCTGTAGCACCACATTTTAAAGGCTATTATCTTTCTCCTGTCCACTTCTCCTACTGTTTACGTTTCACAGTTATACTGTACTGTGCTGTACACATATGCTTTCAGCAATCTTTTTCTTGTTTCTATGTTTGTTATCTTTGAACACAATAATTGCTTGTTCTTGTTAAATTCAACACGGCCTTGTGTTCTTCTTCGTTTTGTATTATTTGCACTTTTCCCATCTTGCGTTATTTGACATTCCAGGCAGCAGAAATCCTTAACCTCTTGTAAATTTTCATTTCCTATTTGTATTCTGGTTTTGATTTATTTACCTCCCCTATAAATACTACTTTACTTTTATCGTTGTTAATTTTCTTACCGTATGTCTCTGTTAGTACCGTTTTCGTTTCATTAAAAGCTGCTTGTAACTCCTCCTTGCTAGAGGCAAATATCGCTATATGATGTGCAAATCGTAACAAATCAATCGTCTATCCCCGCATAACAATTCCAATTATCTTTCTGCATTTGACTGCATTCATTGCCTTTTTGATATGCAAGTTAAAAATTAACGGGGATAGGGCACATCCCTGTCTTATCCCTGTCCTAATATTTACTTTTCTACCTTGTTATCCTAATTCTGTTACAGCTATTTATGTACTATCCGTCTTTCTCTATTGCTGATTCTAGTCTTTTTGAGAATTTCGAATATTTTATTCCATATTACATTGTCGAATGCTTTTTTCAGTTTTACAAACACTATATACATACCTTCTCTCCTTTCTATTGTTTTTCCATTATCACACTTAAAGCTAAAATAGTCTCCCGTATTCTCTTGTTTCGCCTAAATCTTCTCCTAGTATTTCTTCAACCCGTTTTTCTATCCACTGTTGTACCATTTCAGTTAATACTTTTGACACGTTTGCCTTCCAATTTATTGTTCGTCACTTTTTACATCTATCTTCTCCTCTATTTTTTGTTATAGTGACTACGGTGTTACGTTCTCATACATATAAGTTACAAGTTGGAAGGGAAGTTCTGTTACTGCTTGTTCAGCGGTTTTTTAGGGTTTTGCTTGTATCTTATCTATACCAGATGCTTTATTTGTTTTCAGATTCTACAATGCTGATTCAAACTCATCTCTAACAGTAAAATATTCCAAGTCATCTTTTTCAATGTCTAATTCCTGTTTTAATGCTTGGAAGTTCTGATCCTTTACCTAAGTTCCTTACATGTTCTTGCCATCTATCCACTTTCTCTGCATTTTCTATAATGATGTCTCTTCCCTCTCTCCTTAATATTTTTGCTATACGGTTTTATATCCCTAAAATTCGTCCTAATTAGTTTGATTCTATTTCCGTCTCAGACTGTACCTCTTTGCTCTTTCCATCAATCCCTTCTTCATTAGCTTCCTGTATTTGCAAATAATTTCTCATTTTATGATTTTCTCTGTTTTTCTGCTTCGTCTGACCAGTTTTTCTATTTTCGTTTTTCTTCTATTAAATTCAGAATAACCTTTGTTACCCATGGTTTCTTATTTTCTTTGTGTTTATACCACAGAATATCTCTAGGCCACCATGTCTAAGTTGGATTTAATATTATTCCATTCTGTTTTTACTTCCTTACTATCAGAAAGTTTCCCGATGTCTTTCAGCAGTAAGTTTGACTTTTTCTAAAATTTTTTGTGAATATCTTTATTTTTTAGTTTTTCAAAGTCAAAGTGATTTTTTCCGCTCCGTTTTTTTTAATTTTTAAATTTAAGCGCGGCTTTCATAAATACTATGTTGTGGTCTGTGTCTAAATCTGCATCTGGGTAGCTTCTGCAGTCCTTTACTTGATTCTTAAAACGTTGTCGAACAAGAATATAATTATTAGATATCTCTCAAAGTCTCCTTGCATTTTCCTCGTATATAGTCTTCTAGCATGATGTATAAATAATGTATCTGTGATGGTAGAATGTTTTTTTTCGTAAAATTCTACCAACCAACTTTCCCTGTAGTTTTTAGTGCCGAAACCGAATAAACCTACTACCATCCATTCCCTGCCCTTACCTACAACTGCATTAAAATTTCCTGTGATTATTTAATTTTCATGACTTATACGAATCTTAGTATGTTTTCGATATCTTTGTAGATCGCTTGTACCTCTTCGTCACTGTATATTAGAGGTGAGCATGTATACCTGCATTATTTCCGTATTTACCGGTTTAGATATTAATCTAACCATGAGTACTCCTTTGTTCCTTTGAAAGTAGTTTTCTACACAATGTACTATCTTTATCCGCATAACTATCCCTACATCCGAATTACCTTTCTCTGCTGGTGTATGAAATACTTTAAAGTCTCCGCTCCAAGAATCTCCCGTCTGTGGCCACTGAACAAATGCTCTAACGCACATACTTGCTTCATGGACTTTGACATTCCACGCTTTGACGCGTAAAATATTCCCGACTTTTTTCTAAACTTTCCGATCACATCCTCTGAAGTAGTTCCCTCTCGGAGATCCGAATAAAGCACTATTTTAACTCCAGAATTTTTTACCCCCGAGAAAGCCATCATCTTAGATAACAATTTAAGTACGCTGTGTACTTGGGAGGTAACGTCCACATCGCAGTAGTATGTCTTAGAATGCCATAACGACCTCTGTCGTCTATGCCACTTTGAATAACCTCTTTCGGGGCAAATTTAGTCATCTAACGAAATTTCACTCTGAAGATTTTATAGTCTGGAGCGTTAATTCAATAAACAACAAAATTTTAAGAACGATTAATTTTCGTTTATAAATAAACATTTTGCATTAGGTCATTTGCAGTTAATAAATGAACAAAATCTAAATAGCGGAAATGAATATTTTCTGCGACACCACGTGGTTTTTGAAGAATCTACAACCATACAATTTAGGGTCATATTTGACGGATGCGCTAAAGCTAGTAATATATTAAGTCTAAATGATAATATGTTAGTAGGTTCTACCTTACAACGTTAACTATTTTCAATTTTGACGTGTTTCAGAATTATCAATAAGTTTTTAATACTGATAATGGCATTATTAATAGACAGATTAAAATTGATCAGCAGTATGCTGCATATCAGAAAATATTCTGGCGAAATTGTAGCGTTTAACCGATTGAAATTTTCATACTTAATACCGTTAACTTACGGTACTCGAGCCGCGCCATTTTTAGTTTAGATGTTTACAACAGATAGCAACTGAAAATTAAGAAATGTATAATAAAGTTGAAACTCTAATTATTCATACCTTTCAATGGACGATTTATTTTGCGGACATAACACTATTTCAGAAGCCTTGATGTTCAAAAATCAAATCGCTTCAATATTATTGCAAGAAGGGTTTAAATTTAGAAAATGGACTTCAACTATAAGGAATTACTATCTAACATTGTGTCAGTCTCGGATATTGTAATAGTTAATGTTGATAAGAATAGCAATGCAAAAATTTTTGGGTCGGTATTGGAATTGTGAAGTATCAAAAAAGTTAACTAAGCGAATCATTTTATTTACCATAGGTCAAAATTTTTGATATTCCTGTTTTATTAAAGGTGAATTGAATCTTCTAAAATATTTGGAATTCAAAAATAGGCTGAGCTGAATGCGTTCCTCAAAATATTTTCTCATTATAGGAACAGTTTATAATTGAACTTTCAAATCTAAAATTAATTAATATTCTCAGAAAGATTATTTTGAACGTTACAGGAAAATTGATTGAATTTCTTGGTATTTCAAATGCTTCCGTGCAATGGTCTGCGACTACTGTCTATTTAAGAGTTAAGAACGATGATAATAGATATTTTACATGCTAAAAGTCGAGTGGCTCTATTAAAAACAGTAACAACTCTTAATATGTTTGGTAAAAAAAAATATTGCAAAATTTAGATATACCACAAAGATATTTTTGGATCAACTCTAACATCGTGCTAATTTGTCTAATCGTAGAGCCAAATACATGGCAAGTTTTTGTTGCAAATCGTGTTGCAGAAATTCAATCACAAATTAGCAGAATCAAATTTGTAGTGGAATGAACAACAGTGGTTGACATTGATACGAATTTTTTGTTTGATGCCAGCCCCACGTTCCGGCGACAGTGATACGAATTTTTATTTGTTTTATGGCTCCACGTTGGGCGTCAGTGATACGAATTTTTTATTTGTTTTATGGCCCCACGTTAGATGGCAGTGTGACTTTTTTTTTAGACTTAGGCACCAGTGAAACGAATTTTTAAAGTTGTTGTTTGATGGGCGCCAGCACACAAAAATCTTCCGACATAGCTAGGGGTCTATTCCTGGGTAAAGCAATAAGAAGTGGGGGGAGTAAGTCGAATTTTGTTTGCAAACCAAAGCTAAACTAAGTTAAATAGGCGCCACCAAGCCCTGAGATAATCACGATAATAGCAAAGCACAATTCTAAGGGCGGACGTGGAAACCCAAAGATAGAAGGATCGCCTTCGTTAACATAAACCTGTCTTATAAAAATAAGACGCAGCTCCTGTAAGAAATTACAAAGATTAAATAAAGAAAATGTAGAACACCATTCGTGTCCTATAAAAGTATTAAAAATAAAAAAAATATATATCCAATATGATATTGGCACAAAATCATTACCCAAAAATTCTACCTTTATGTTATCAGATTTGATCGCATTTGACCAAAATAAAAGTCTCAAAGTTTAACTAATTGTTTACTGAAGTAAAAAACTTTTTTTTAAAATTTCATAACTTTTTAACAGGTAAAAAATTCTCAACAATAATGTTTATAACAAAATCAAAATTTTTGTCTGTTTAAAGCAAAAGACTGCTCTCTAAACATAAGCTTGTTTTAAATATTTGATCAAAATAATTTGTAACCACAATGCATTGAACTATCATTTCTATTCTGGGCAAATCTAATCAGGTAGATTACAGTTTCATAATTAGTACGCAGCATGTATTTAAATTTTGATACTTAGTTTTTATAATTTATTTGTGAATAAAAGCTAATTTCAAGATTGAAAAATGTTTAATTTGAATTTTAGGAAAGCTGCACGAAACATCTGCTTTCTCGGCAAACATCTGTCAAATGTTGCTACATCACAAAAAAGTATAACGTCGAAAATATACCTTGAAATTTATCTGAAGTTCAAATGGAACAAAGCTTACAATTATATAAACCTAACCTGACAAAATTTCTTTCTTTCTAACGACATTCTAAACACATGCAAAAATTTCTTAAATTTAATAACGAACCAAACTGCATCTGATATTCCTAGACAAATCCGAACAGAAATTCCATCAGTTTCAAACAATACTATAAGCCATTTCAAACTTGGGACGACAGCAATCACGAACACATGTCTGCAATCTCATGTCCTTGTACAAAACCATACAACTTACAAAACCAAAATCTTCACTTGTCCTTTTCTATTGTTTTCTTGTAGGCGCGCTAAGTAATTGAAACAAAATTAAATTAGGTTCGTACAATGTATAAATTACAAACCGTTAGTAGAAGTTACTGAAATTGTTCCAAGTCTAGCATGACCTGAACCACTCACACAAATAATTCAACCGAAGGTCGCATGCCTCTAGTCTGGAATACATCTTGATGAATTGATTGCTAGGGAGCGACTAACGAACCAAACTAGAAACAAATCATCGCGACGGTATTAAAGACTCGCGGTTAAAGATGGGGAAATACGTAAGATGCAGGATTGCTAGAGGTGCTTGCCAAAATAACTTTATGTGACACAGATATTTTACTACAAGAAGATTATTAAAACGAAGCGTTCCATTAGGTACTATATGGAACATTATTAAAGAATAAAGCAGGCTTAGCGCATTATCCTCGTAATTCAATGCGAATAAATACTGATCAAATTAAACATGTTACAACATTAGAAAGTCACCACTGGGACAATTCTAGTTCACACTAAATAGTCGTACCGAAAAATGTAAAATTGCACTGCTCGCTACATCTATTGGCATTGACAATTACCATTCTCGTTTTTCAAAACTTCTGCGTGTAATTGCGTACTTTTTCAGATTTATTATAATTGTAGAAATAAGTCCAAATGGCTAGTAAGCCGTTTGGCCTGCTGAGAGGTACATAACGCTCACAATATAATCATATATTCAAGCGCAGGAATTTAAAAAAGTGGTAACAAATTTGTCAGCAGGGAAACTTTGATTAATGAGGTATGGACTTGGAACAGGGACGTTAATTAAGGACAGAATTTATTTACGAAGTCCCAAAAGTTCTAGTAGGATCTGGTTAAAACGAATTGTCTACAAAAGATGCTTGATTTAAATTGTTTCCAAAGGTATCTGCAGGCAAATCACTCGTCAGATATTTATTCTAAATCTTCTGCAACTACCACCTACAGTAACTGTAAATTAATAAAAAAATTTTCAACTGATTAAACTTATAAACGTACCCATAGTACGTTTTTGTTACTAGTTTTATGAAACTGAAAAGCGGTATTGTTTACCGAAAACGTTTTCCATTGAGACAGGTAATTTTTGATATATATTTGGCTTTTGTTTAAGAATGTCTATATGTGCTTGTGCTTAAAACATTATTGTGTAATAGAGCTGAATTTCATACAATGGTGTTTCCATAACTACTGTAAAGGTAATAGTTTCCAACTTTAATTTAATAAAAGATACTACAATCATCTAGAGGCCTGATTAATATACAGGTAATTTAGTATTTGATTTTGGGAACCCTTTTCTTTCAGCCAGCAGTTTTATATAGTTAGTGCCTCTATTATTGCGTTTATTTTAAAATTAGTGTACTCAATTATTTCTCGAGTTAATTTTAAGTTAGAATCACTTTCATGGTTTTGGAGCTTGGCATCCTCTTGTTATTCCTCCGGATTTTTTCCCCCTAGAAACTCCCGTACTTCAAGATTAGGTGGCGTTTAGCATAATTCCAGATCGTATTCCTGGACCCTTTTCGAACTGAGTTACTCAGCAATTATTCTTGTTAGTACAGTCGAGGTTATCGGTACTTTACTGAAACAGGATTTTAGGGGAGTACTCCACCGAGTTTTTTCTGTGGATTACGGGCTAGATTGTCTAGCGCTAAAACTGTACGTCAAAAGTTGAAGGCATTAGAAGAAAAAAGCAAACGAAAGCTTATGTTGTTCTATTTGTGTGTTTCGCAACAAAGGCAATTCATCTTGAATTAACCAGTAATCTAATCACAGAATTCTTTTTAAGTGCTTTAAGTTGCTTTATTGCCCCGAATGATCATGTCACAGAATTGTTATCAGATAACCCCACAAATTTTGTTGGATCAAACGGAATGTTATATGAATTATCGAGTTTCTTACATTCAAAAACATTTAAAACTGAGGTACCTGAACTTATAATTTCTGAATATTAGCCTTTTATCCCTGCAGGACGGTTTATGGGAAGTATGGATAAAATAGGCTAAAAATCATTTAAATTACTCACATACGAAGAATTGCATATGTTTCTAACTAAAATTCAGTCAATCCTTAATAGTCGTCCCTTAACACCAATTACAACATTTATACACGGCCTAAATAGTCTCACACCTGGCTTTTTGTAATTTGTGAAGCCGCCCCATTAGATAGCAGATATCCCTGATATCTGGATTAATCGCCTAACTCTCAGAGAAGGAATCCAGCAACTTCGACAACGTTTTTAGAAACACTGGTCCAAGGAGTACATATCCGAATTGCAAGGTTCTGTTTAAATGGCAACAGTCTACTAACAAAATAATCAAAGAAGAACAAATTGTTTTGCTCATTAAAGTCAATTTACTGCCTTTTTGCTTGAAGTTTGGCCGAATTGTAAATATACATTCTGGAAATGGCGGAAAAATTCGAGTGGTGACTGTTCATATATCCAACGGCGAGACAAGACGTGCAGTTAGAAAGGCTTGCGTGTTGCCTATTGATCAAAATAGTGCGGAATGTCACAAAGAAAACGACTAACGGTTATTTAACCTTTTAAGTAATTACGTGTTATGTCTCTAAATAATTTATATTAGCATTAATTAGTTGTTCTTGGTCGTTATGAAATCATGTAATCTAGTTTATAAATTATCTTATGATTGAAGCACTTAAGGACGTCAAAGGGAGGGTATGTATTGTATAGATCCCCATACCATTAGTTTCGGTCACGTTTACCTGCGTGTAAACTATTTTGCAAGGACACTTCTATAGCAACCTTAACAGCCAGAGGTTCGCCAATGTAGTTTTCAGTAAATAAAATTTAGTTGTTCAGTGCGAGTAGCAAATAACTTCTAATCCTTCTATTACCGCACACAAGAATTCAAATCAAAATTAGTTATAAGACTGTTAGAAAAATTCACTTCAGCCTATGTGGCGAGAAGAATATCAAAAGAATTTCAGGACAACCACTTTATTGTTTAAAGTTTTGCAACTGAAGTTGACCTCTTGATGATGAAAATACGTATCTAGTTTAAAATAATTTGTAGCTAAAGTGTTTTTATTACCTTTAATTTGAATTGTACCACAAAGTTGTTATTTATTACTTAGAAAACATAAAAATGATGTTTTTACCAGAAAATTGGGGAAGAGCTTCAGTTAGAATAACAAAACTTTCATCAGTTGTGTATTTTTTTATTAATTTAATAAAAATATTTTTAAACTGCAATACTAAGTACACTATCTATACAAATATGTTACATAAATTTTAGCAACAAACGGCATCACAAATATATGATTATCAAAACTGCAGAGTAAAACCATGTGAGTTTTAAAGAAGAATTGTCTACAATATTATGAAAGATTAATCTTAGCCGTAATCATTTTCTTAATTCATTTGTAACAATCATAATTTATGGTTAGAATGGTAATCGCACTGGTGTAAAAAACCTGCTAGTTTTTACAGTAATTATGATTACGGTTCCAACATAACCTACAATTTCAATAACAGCATCTCCAATGTTACAAGTTTTTGCAGATTGATCTACAACTAAAACTATTTTTGTCTTTCTTTTTGATAGCAAAGCACTTTGAAATTGACTGTTACGTATAAACAAAATACTTCTCTAGCAAATCCTTAGACTTTACCTTGGTAAACTACCTGAGAGATCCGTGTCTTAAATTGCATTAACAATACCTACCAATTACATAATACTAAAGCATTATACGAATCTACAATTTTTGTCGAGATCCTATATTACTAATAAGAAATACCTAAGGCCGCTAAAGGTAGACAGGTAGATACAAAAAAATTGAAGAGCATAGGAAGACCTAGACCCAGCTATATTAGTCAAATTATTAGAAATTTAGGTTATGAAAGGTATGTAGAACTTTTTAGATTAGCACAGAATAGAAAAGAAGTTAGAGCTGCGTCAAACCGACCTTAAGTAAGGTCGAAAACAAAATGACGAAGGCCACTAAAGCAAAGTAACAAATAATAATGTTATTGAATAAACTGTATTAATTAATTTTGCAAGGTTGAATTTTTATGTCAATGAACATTTTTTTAATAGGCGTTTGAATTTGTTGTAATATTGCAACGATTCTCTAAATTATAAATTATTGAGTAATACCAAAGTTGAAAACTTGAACTATTAATTGTACTTAGTATAAGCTGAAATTGATATTAATAGTAACGTATATTATAGAAATGTACTGATTGTCTATATTATGATCCTTTCAAGACTTATAAAAATGTTTTCAATTTTACCAGTCTAGAAAAATAATTTATGTTATATTCTAAATAAGACTCTCTACAATATAAGGCATTCCAATTATTCACCTACCTTTGAATGTTCAATATAAATATATATATATATATATATATATATATATATATATATATATATATATATATATATATATATATATATATATATATATATATATATATATATATATATATATATATATATAAATATTTTATGTAGTTAATTACACAAGGTAAGTTGATAAATACTATCGTATTACAGTGAATAAGATGAAATAATAGCTTAGACTTTTATGCAAAGCCCAAATTTCAATTACTAGCTTGATTTGAAATGATCATTTGGGCTTTGCATAAAAGTCTAAGTTATTATTTCATCTTATTTGCATAGGATTTTTAGAACAATCGAGCCCCAGCGTTGGGCCGTCATAAAATTGCTTTGATTACTCTAGAGATATCGGGATCGCTTCGAGTCCCACTCTTGGGAGCCATAAAAGTGCTGTGATTAAACCTCTAGACTCGATTCTTGCCCCACGCTTGGGCCATATCAAAGTTGCAGTGGATTTCTACGTTGGTGCTCCTGCGTAAGTTCCCTTAATATTTTTCTGAAAAAAAATATTCCAATCTCTGGATACTCCCTTTTTATTTCTGCATACCCCGGCTAGCTTTACAATCTGCTTCTTGATAGATACTTACCATGCTAAGTTCACTCTTTCTCACATATACAGTCAAATAAAATTACCACTCAAATAATTCAACGAAACATACAACCTTTTATTTATACAAATTAAAAGTTTCCATTCTAAATAAATATTTACACATTCGAATATCCAGCTTCATAAAATATTACAATCTCAATCCTTACATCCTTTTAAAATTTTATGATTTCAATTTATTTCAAGAGTTTTATTTTTTCTGAGTAGATGGTCCCATCGTGAAACCCTAAATTGACTTTTATTCTGGTCTATGGTGAGCTCAGTATAAACCCAGTTACTCTAAATGCTTATATACATCGCATCTTTGTTTAAAAGACCCGTTTACTACTTACGTATGTCATTTATTTACATTTTTAAATAATAACTACCAATTGTCCTTTACATATACCCTTTAAATGAGTTTTTATGGTCATAAAATACACCCCCAATGTGTCAAATCACTCAAACACAAAATAACAGCACAAAATGTTCAAGCAAAAGCAATAGAAATTAATTTCGTTCCCTGGAGTAAGCTTTTTCCATCGTCACCTCTGAAGATGTTGTCCCAAAAACCTCGTCGTTGATTCCATACACTTCTCTGTTATTTGTAGATCAAACCCATTTCCACTTGCTATCCAAATCTCTACAGCCGCCTTCAGTGTTTCTACCACGATAATTGTATAGACTAAGCTTAATTACCTTCCGTAACTACCACACCTCAAGCATCCTCGTCCCAAACAATTCTCATCTCGCTTACCCTAGTAACATCCTTCCGTTAGTTTGTTAAATGTAGTAACAGCACCGTCTACTAACTAGCACCCACTTGTGCAATTCACACGTTTAATTACTTATCGACGGGCTGTACTAACACCGTTTTATATACTTTTAAACTTGGAAGTTACATTGCAAGCTAAGCGAGGTTAAACGGATAAGCGAAGTAAGAGAGCTTTACCTCGTCTCCTTGTATATTTATAATCGTCAATCCACACCTCCTGTAACCTATTTCAAACAAAAACTCCCCTACCGTAAATAATTCTAAAAATTTTGCACGTAACGAACTCGTAAAAACGAGAATTCTCATTCCATCCGCGCTTTACTCCAAAAACTGGTCAACAAAATACAACCGTTGCGAGCTTCTTGAAAATTTCTAGCATTCGACCAATCATACTCCTTTCCCCCATTTTTATGTCCAGCCGTTAGCTATCTTTCCTTGTTTAACCCATATTGGTTGTCTCTCTTATAATCCAACTCAAGCAACATATAATCGATATTGTGGTTGCCCTCCAAACCAGTCGCGTACTTTAGACGCGTGTTTTATCCAACGTCTGCCATATGCGATCTCTGTCTGCTTTACGCTATGAATATTCCGTCGCACTCTGGTTTCAAACCATCTGTTGTTTTAATAGCTTTTGCATCGACTGTTAAATACAATTCTACAGAATTATATTCCAACGTTCATTTCAGTTCCCCGAACCTGTTTATTTATTTGTCTGGTTTCCTATAAAGCAACAGTCCGTTTAAACTCGTATTTCCAAGTTTTAGAATTTTTTAGGATTTGTATTTAACGAACGTTTTGTTTAGTTAAATGAAAAATATGCGTTTACATTATTGATTTTATACACCCCAAAAGCTATGTTTATTATCTGATGCGCTTGATTTACAACTTTTAAAATATTAAAGCTAATTATGCGTATCTTTGAGTTTCACGTACTTCAAAGCTTCTACACGTTATGCAAATTTAACATTCCGATTTATAAATACAAAATATGCTATTATCCATCCGTTTTCAATGTCACAACTAATTAATTTGGCGCGCAAATAAATTTTTTCTACGACTGTTTTGGAACGAGCTTATTTTAGGTGTGTTTTTGATAGAGAAATCTACTACATTCTATACAGGTTTTTATTCCCGCACTCGTTGTTAGGCAAGTTGCTAAGCAACCAGTGCGGGAATGTTCAATTTGCACGGTTGCGCTTATATGTCTATTAATCAAGTAGCCCTGCACTTGCATCTTATTTCCAATGACGGCCGAGTTTTCAAAGGTGGGCTATGAAACAAATAATAAACCAACAAATGTCAAATAAATAATTTCAGACTGTGAAAGCGTTTAAAATCTTAAAGTATTTGCAAAGTCTTTAAAAAATTGCTAGTGATGGTGAAAGCGAACTAGAACCGACGCCTCCAAATATTGTGGAAGCTGCAAATGCAACTACATTAAATTTATTACTGGAAATTTCTAAAAAAAAATATGAGACTGCTTATAAATTGTTTATGGATTGGCGAAGAGATCAAAAGACAACATCTTATTCTGAAAATGTTTTAATTGCGTACTTCAATGAATTATCTAATAAGTATAAATCTCCGACATTGTGGACGCATTATTTTATGTTGAGAACAAGTCTCGCCATCCATCATATTGTAGATATATCAAAGTATGGAAAATTAAGAGCGTTTCTCAAACGGAAGTCAAGCGGATATAAATCGAAAAAATCAAAAAATTTTTGCAACAGAGGAAATAAATAAATTTATTACTGAGGCTCCGGATCAACAGTTTCTTCTGACAAAAGTATGTAATATTAACTTAGGAGAATAATGCGTGTTTATAGCTATTTTTATATTGTTACAGACTGCATTAATTATGGGAATTATGGATGCTTGCCGCAGACAGGAATTACATCAGATGAAGATTACTCATTTCACGGAATTGGGTTCTGCGATATTAGTTACAGTTCCCGACACGAAAACAAAAATTATACGCAGCTTTACGATAACGAGTAATTTTATAAAATCACGAAAAAAAATACTGGAATCTACGTCCATCAAATGTTTGCGATCCTAGTTTTTTCTTAAATTATCAGAAAGGAAAATGCACCATACAGAAAGTGGGTATCAATAAATTTGGTGCTATGGGAAAGCAAATTGCAACGTATTTAAAACTACCCAATCCGGAATTATATACTGGTCATTGCTTCCGGAGATCTTCCGCCACTATTCTTGTAGATGCTGGAGAAGATATAACATCTTTAAAAAGGCACGGTGGCTGGAAATCAACATCAGTCGCCGAAAACTATATAGCCGATTCTTTAACAAATAAGTTGAATGTAGGCAAAATAATACAAAATTCAATTGATAGCACATCAAATGTTCCATCAACGTCCAAAGACAAGAATTTCCAACGTCAAGAAAATTTAGTTTTTGGGAAAACACCTTCTACAATGACGTTTAATAATTGCAATGTAACATTTAATATTGTTAATAATCATGAATCTAAGAACTAAACTTAAATCAATTTATTTACTTTTATTATGATAAATTTGTACTTTTCTTTGAATTTATGTATATTCACAAACGATAATAAACTTATGATATTAATAAAATGTATACTCCTATACTTACCATGTATTTTATAATATTAACAAAAGAGGTATCACATTTAAAAAGTACGTACTACAGTCGTAGAAAAAGTATAGTGTTCAACACGCATGGAATGCCCATTTCTCACTCGTATGATTTGCAGCACTCGCTTTCAGCTCGTGCTGCAATTTATCATACTCGTGAGAAATGGGCATCATTCCATGCTCGTTGTACAATATACTAATTCCTATTTCCTATATACACGGTCGTTACAAATTTATTATCTTGACCTATTTATCCCTCTTAACCTATAATTTCCACGACAAGTCCTGTCCAAGACCTTATATTTTCCATCTTTCAATTACTCGCTCGATTTGAAATGATCATTTGGGCTTTGTATAAAAAGTTTAAGTTATTATTTCATCTTATTCACTGTAATACGATAGTATTTATCAACTTACCTTGTGTAATTAACTATCTAAAACATTTATATATATATATATATATATATATATATATATATATATATACACATGGTATCCTAAAATTGCTGGGAAATAAAGCTACCACGTATTGTAGAGCCCAAAATAAGTCAATTAAACCAAATTTACCTACATACCAAAATGTACCGTGTGTGCGTCAAGAGTTCAAACTTTACTTAAGAAATCACATTTTGTACGCTGTTCAGAAATGTGTGAAACAAATTTAAATTTATTGAAATTTCGCAAATGTGCATTTTAGAGGATTACCCAACTTTCAGTAATCAAAGAAAGCCAAAGGAAATTGTAAAAGGGTTAAAACCACCTTCACCCCTCGCAATTTTTGTTATACTTTTCTTAGAGGTGGTAATACCATTCCAAGACTTTTTCAACAGAAAAACTTGCCCATCATCTTCATTTTTTGACTCTTGTAAAAGCTCCGTATTTCTCTTAGTTTCGAAGGAGAAATGTAGTCTCAAACACTGCTAAACCATTTTTATAAACCGAAATGTTATAAAATACAATCGTATCACTTTAGTTTTTGGCACGTTTGACAGTATATGTTGCAATAATTTGTTCGCTACTGTTTTTTTTTAACTCAATTACCGTTATTGCTTTAATTGCTGTTACTGTTGTGTAATTTTGGCGGCTAGCAAATTATGGAGTTCCTTTTTAATGAGCAGGTGAACATGCTATTAGTTCTTGGATTTTGTTAGGGTAACTGCCTCGAAAGTGTTTGCGTGTATAAAGAGAAGTATCCAAATTGGGGAATTCCAAATCACAAAACCTTTGCCCAAATCGAAAGACATCTTCGAGAAACAGGAACGTTGAAGCCAGTCAGAACTAACGCTGAAAAACCTTGACAAGTCTTTAAATGATTGATGACAGTCCTGAGATCAGTACCAGAACATTGTAACGAGAGACTGGGATTCCAAAAAGCACCGTAAATCGGATCATTAGAGAGCAATTACTTCATCCATTCTATATTCAGCCAGTGCAAGAATTACTGCCAATTGACCACGGATCACGTTTAAATTTTTCACAAATTGTCCGCAAACGCAGGGTAGTTGATAACGGATTCCACACTAATATCTTGTTCACTGGTGAGTCTTGTTTTACACGTCGTGGCATGTCGAACCTGCACAATGAGCATGTGTATGCAGATGAAAATCCATAAACCATTAAAAGTAGACATTATCAACAAAAATTTAAAATTATGTCTGGGTCGTAGTTGTTGACAATTTTATGGTTGCACCACTTCAGTTACCCGATCGTTTGGCTGGCGCTAGTTATCTTCGATTTCTTCAACAAAGTTTTCATGAATAGTAAGCAGGGAGATTTTCTTGGAATATCTACAACGTTGTGATTAGTTAGGACAAAGTCGTGTATCGGAAGGTAGGATGGCACCAAGACAGCGAGAAAACCTAGGTAGAGTGCAAAGAAACACAGAAAACAATAGATTAAATAATAGGGGAAATTATGGGGGACAATTTTATAGAAACAATCACAATAACTACTATCCTAATAATAATTTTAGAAAGAACTGGAACACAAGGGATACTCCAAGAACAGAAGCAGAGCGAACGAATCACGACAGAAACATAAATCAGTGTACGCTACAAACACAACATCGGGAACAAGCAGCACAACCTACAAGAATGAACCGTACCTATGCAGAAGTTACGAGTCAGGCAAGACCATCTACGCCGAATCAGGATTTTTGAAAGAGGACAAACCAAGATAGCCCTTAAAAATAAATGGATACGAACACCAGCGTGAATACATAAAATGTGAAATGGAAAAGGAAATGAATAAAAGCTTATTACCGATAATTAAATTAAGAATTGGAAATAGTCGAGGTGGAACACTCATTGATACGGGAGCTGAAGCGTCGTTAGTGTCTGAGGACTTTGTTAAACGGGAAAAATTAATAGGAAACATGTTGCCCATGAGGAAATTTAATTTAATAGCACCAAATAGCAAGAGATTTGTAAGTGTGATCAAAATAATAGTTCTAGAATGCGAAATGGGTAAGGAAGTTTGAGAATGAATTTATAATAGTGCCGGGGTTAAGAGTAGATGCAATATTTGGTATGGACATAATAGATAAGTTGGGTTTAAAAATAAATGCCGAAGGTAAGGCAATAGATATAAAAGGGGAATATATAAAATGGGACGATGAGGAGAGCATTGAAGTCGAAGGAGACTTAATAAATTTGTGGATGAAGTTGATATAAAGGGGGATATTGATGATAATATAAAATGTCCAGAAGAAGTAGAAGAAAGGGTAGAGGCACTGTTAATAAAGAATTCAGAACTAATAATAAATAAATCCAGAATAGCAACGGGTTATGTGCATAAATTAGAAGTCGTTAATATGGAGCCGTTTAACACGAAGCTATATCCTATTCCAGCAGCGTATAGGGATAGAGTGAAGGTAGAGATAAATCAGATGCTAAGTGAGGGTATCATTGAGAAGGCGAACACGCATTTTGTCAATCCTTTGGTTGTGGTTAAAAAGAATGATGACAGCATCAGATTATGTTTAGATGCTAGGAAAATAAATAAAAGGACCAAACCTCAATATAGCAGTCCACCAACTATGGATACAATTTTAGCAACAATAGGTAATAAGAAAATATTTTCAAAAATAGACTTAAAGAATTCATTTTGGCTTATTCCACTGGAACGTGAATCCAGAAAATATACGGGTTTTTCGATAGAAGGCCAAATATATCAATTTAAAGTGGTTCCTTTTGGTTTGTTAGAAAATAAGGTGTGATATGGGAACCGTATGAAGAATTTGGGAGTGATGTGTTAAATTTTAGAAAAGACTTGGAAAGAAGTTGGTTGAAATTAAATTTTGTAGAGAAAAATATAAACAAGAGGAACTGTAGGTTCTCTTTCAAGGGGAAACAAAATTTTTGGGAGATGAAATAGATATAAAAGGGAAAAATAATACTAGGTTTGCGTCACACTGGGAAAACCAACAAATAGGGGTTATTTTCTGTAGCATCCGTCATCCTCAAGGAAATCATGCAGAGAGATACAATCAAGAAACCTGCAAGTTTTTGTGCATGATAACATATCAGGATCATCGAAGTTGGGAAATAAATTTACCAAAAGTTAAACGATTTATAAATCATTCAGTCACTGAAGAGTCTCCCATAACTTTAATGAGGAAGGTGTACCCGGATAGGCCCTGGGAAATTACAACAAGAGAGGAAGACTTAGAGAGAAAACTACATTGAGTCAGGAGAAAGCTGCAGGAAAGAGCACGAAAGTACGTGGACAAAATGAATGAAAAGATAAAGAAAAAATTACATTTCAAATAGGAGACAAGGTAATTATTAAAAATCTAAGAGTAGGAAGAAGACACCTGCATACATGTGCCAAGTTACACTTACCCTACATAGGTCCATTTCTGATAAACAAGGTCGTAGGGGAGAACACTTATGAACTGAAGAAGGTAGACTCAGACGTGATCAGGGGAAAATTCCATGTAAATTTAATGTACCACTACAAGGAATAGGAAAAACTTTTGATAATGGAGAAAAGTGTACATACTGTAAGATAAACTAGTGGAAATAGGGATATAATTATAAAATAGGATAGGACAATCATAAATTAGGATAGGCGAATTAAATTAGGATATCATCATAAATTAGGATATATTATGGAATAGGTATTGTACATATTGTAATATTTGAAGAAAACAATAGAGCATAGATAAGTGGAGATAGATAAACATGAGAAATATGAAGTGATGATACGTTGTACGAATCAATGAAAAATGGGAAAGTATAGATGGATAGGAATTAGGGAGATGAAATGCTTTATATAGACCGATAAAGATAGAAAGAGGCGTGTGTAAATAATAATCATTTAGAAAATAGCTTAAAATATTCGGAAGGGATACATTTGTAGTTATAGAATAGGTTATATTAAAATAGGAATAGGGATGTAAAAATAATGTAGCAGTTGTGTACATAGTGAATCAAAATAAAAATAAAATATTTTGACCAATGTAAATTTTGTGTCACGTTGGGCGCCAAAACCAACATTTTCAAACATTTTTATTTTAATTTGGGTGATTAATGCTGTAATTATAGGGTTAATTTAGGGGTAGGTTAAGTCATTGGGGTCGTGGAATAAGTAAAGGAAACTCCCAAGTAACAGAAACATATAATTATAGATATTAGAAGAGTAAATAGGTTATTGTAAAAATTATTAGTTGCGAGCACACTGTATATAGCAGTACAAACAATTAAAACACATATCCAAAAGTATCCACTAGCAAAGATTAGAATTTAAAAATGTAACGAAACGCATTAAAATTAAATTAGTGAAAAACCTGCATGAATTGGCTAGATAAACATTCAAAAAGTGTGTTAAGATATTATCGTAAACGCACCCAGAAGTTATGCATTATTTAAAAGCGTACGTGATCTAAGAGAATCACAGTTGTTCGAAAATTCAATTTATTAAGAAATAAACAAACACCAAATTTATTCGATTTAGATTAGAATAAGGCTAACAAACAAGACTACGTGATCGATATGTACGAAAATTCCTGGGATTCCTGAAGTAGATATAAGATATAACATTTGAATTACGTGACTTAGAGCACCGCGTCATACAATTAAAATACATACAATTGGTAAACTTTCCAAAATAACAAGTAATAAGATGCTTGCCCTCGCCTAGCACGTGAAGCCAGCGAATCACAAACAAAAGTGGGACGATCTTATAAATATCTTGAGAATTGAATATCGAGTTAGTATACTTTGAAACTGGGTAGTAACTATACTTGAAAGTGCCAAATATTTACGTAAATAATAAATATTTGTTAACAGTGAAATTCTAGAGTGTATAATTGTGAAAATTGTGCCGTACTTCTGAGACGTAAGTAAATAAGATTTAGGAAATTATAACATTTCTAATAATAAATAAAACAGGGCTCTGAATTCCTATCTGAATGTCGATCTGAATGTCCATCTGAATGACAATCTGAAATACGATCTAAATTACAATCATAAATTACAATTAGAATAATGTTACGATTCCTGTAGAACTTTAAATTACAAGCCATTACGATCAGAAATACAATTTTGGAGAATGCTGCCTAATCAAGCAAATTGATGGTAAATATTCTATTGCGGAATGAAAAACCTTTCATTGAAATAAACGCACCAATAACGATTTGGGTATCGACTTCAATTCTTAGGAGCACCTATGAAAATCCTACAGGTTAGAGATTTTGATATGACTTATTTTTAAAACTGTTTTATCTCAAATATTTTTGATACAATTTATTTTTAAACTGTTTTATCTCAATCATAATTTAAAGTGTAAAAGCCGACAAATTGGGGGTTTCTTGTATAAATTTTATCAAAAGCTATAGAAATTTTTGAAACGTTTCAACAGGTCTTTTAAGGTAATAAAAAGCTCGTTTTGATGGCTTGATTTTCTAATAATTTGACAAATGTATATGATTTAAAAAGGGAGAAGATATTTAAAAGGGTTGTAAATATTCAATCATTATACTGTGTATTATAGAAGTGCTTTATTTAATTGAATCAGCTAGTCGAGACAAAAGAAAATTATAAATGAACAATTTCACAAGTGTTTGTGTGGTATACGGGTAATATCATAGCATTTTATTGCACCCAATCGTAGGGGCTGAAAGATATCACAGCATAAGTTATGACGCCCAAGTTGCGGGGCTCGTATATCGCAGAATTATATATATATATATATATATATATATATATATATATTGCTGTGAATCTTCTCATTATCTGCAGGTACTGGCCCTTTAAAAAAAAACATTCGAGCCCCACAGTTTGGGCGTCAAGAATGCTGTGTTTCCTTTAAAATCCGTGAACTACGCTTTTCGCCTCGGCTGCTCACCTAATGTTATAAACCTCCTCATTCATAAAAAAAAACAACACATTCCTACCAAAAACATCAACGTTAACTCTATTTACATCAATATTCAGAATATATTAAAATTTCAAATTTAAAACTCAGCATAAATTTCAGTTTTAAAAAGAATTTCTAGATTAATTTTATTATCATTTTACTGTGCATCCACTATTAAAGTCCTTGTTGGATGCCTACTAATTAATATAACAATATAAGCAGACCGGAGTCTGAGTATAAAGGGCGCATCTACCACCCCTTTACGTTAATTAACCAGGTTTGTCTAATTGAGCTCAAAGACATACCCAAAGTTTCATCATATTCCCGAACATCAAAACAAAATACCCCTTTTTACTTAAACAAGCAAATTTCATCTTAAAATTAAACTTTTATGGTTAGAACAATTTCACTAATGTCCATTTAAAGTAAATCAATTATAAAGTCATTCAATACACACAAAAATGTCAAACAAAATAGTATAATTTACCTGAAGGTTACTGTCCTCGTAGCTTCAAAGTATCGTTTCTTTAGTTAATCACACCATTCACCAGGATTATATTTACGGCTTCTGATTCTCTACGCTTTTAAATTTTCTCCATCACCATCCATTCAAAGTCGTTTCTGGGCCTTTCCGGAACTCATCTGTGTTTATCTGACCCTTGTTTCATGGATCCAGACACGTATTTGAACCATTTAATTATTAACACCCCGAAAAATAGCAAAGAATTCATGCTTCTGTCACCAATATACGCCAAAACTGCCTACTTTTGTGTATACATTCGTCGTTGTAAATTTTGCTGATTGGTACAGTGAAACTAAATTTTATTACCTTGTATCTAAGTGCACTGAAGTACATTCATGTTAGCACGTAAATAACAAGCTATTTTGAATCACTAAAATATACTAGCAAACTTTAAATTATTTAATCAAACTAAAATGCACGGTTTACCATCTTTAATCAAGTCGCGTATGTACGAGCTTTTAACGCATCGAATCGTCAAAAGTCTAAGAGTCTAAGAGGGCTTGTTTATCTTCATCTCGGTATATATAGCAAAAAGCCTGTCTGTCGGTCGAGTCTCTAAAACGGGTAATTCTAAAGAATTCCTCATTCTATGTTCCCAGTCTGTTGCTCGCAAGTCGATTTTTACGAATTTTCACTCGCCCCATTCAAATCTCAGAAAATTTCCACACGGCACGCAAGCATGTCCGAGAAAAACTAATTGATTTTGTACAGAAATTGTTGTTCTACCTCTGATATTTGCATCCTATTTTTAACCAATTGTGACCCCCGTGACGTTGCTTAAATCCCGCCTTTTACAATATGTGTCTTTGCTTGACGCATTTTCTCTTTCCTTCTCTACCGTGTTCTTATTGGTGCAACTTGATATACTTTATTATCGATTATTTTAGTCCACATGGAGTGTGAAATACCCAGCTTTAGCAATTCTCGTAACTATTATGCGACGTTTTCCCAAGATTCTTTGAAACATTAATTATCTGCAAAATTTACGCCGAATGTGTTATTTAAACTACGCAGGTGTTCAACATAATATTAATTCTCAGAGCTTTAATCCGTGGTATTTTAATCTTGGGTTTTACAAGTTTCTATAGGTATTATATGTTATTAACGGTTTAATTAACTCCAATTAAAATTGATTTCTATCCTTTTCATTTTTAGCGAATACAACTTAAATATTAATTATTATAGGTACACTTTGTTTTACTACCGGTTACTTAAATAGAGTTAATTAATATAAACTTTGCACGTAATTTCTCTTTGTTTAGAATAATTACATTACACGCAGAGCTTTTCACTACTGCTTCGTCTTATAAATAATTTAAATTTCTTATTTTACTGAAACAACCGAGTTTATTTATGCTTCATGGTTTTAATAACGCGTATTATTTAATGAAATTCCTTATACACGGTGATTAAAATTATTTGATGTGATTATTTAATTTTCTACCCTGGTCTAAATATGAGTATTTTCCTCTATTTGAATACAAATAATCCCACTTATTTGACTTCAAATATAAAACATTTAGACAAAAAAATTACAAAAAAATTGCCTATCTCTCTCTACCCTTATCTATCTAACTTACCTACTTTGTCTCCAATCAAAAAAAATATTTACACCTATCCTATATCCCTATCCTATTCCTAACTTTCACCTAATTCTATAAACCGAAATTATCCCTAACTTCATCCTACTCATCCATCTAATCCTATATACATCCTATATACCTATCCTATTCCTAACTTTTAACTAATCTTCACTATACTTTACTTCCCCCTACCTAATCCTATATGCCTATCCTACTCTTACTCTATTCCTAACTCTCCACTACTCTTCTATGAAATATCTACACTTAATCTATCTTATTTTCTTCCTACCTTTACTCTTTATTCTCATCCTAAACCTATTCCTAATTATCTCCCATATTTATCCTATACCTAGCTCTATTTTCTATCAACACCTACTTTTACTCTTCTATCTACACCTATTCTATCCCTATCCTATTTAAATCTAACTCTCTTCTTGACCCTCCAGGTCTTCCTTCTTACCATCCTAATACTCTTCATCCCTATCTCTCCCCCTTCTATATCTATACTTAACATCTCTGTTATCTCACATACCATAAACTTATCATCCCTATTATCCTGACTCTTACATATTGCTTCTTCTTCATGCCCTACACTTGTCTGTTTCTCATTTATTATTTTTTTCTTTTCTGCCGACAAACCAAACGATACTACTTTAAAATTCTCGATTTTTCCCTCTATGGAAAATCCTATGTACCTTCTAGAATTTTTGTGTAATGGACTCCGCCAGAATGAATCCCTTAAATCTACTTTATTAAAAACAAACTTGCCACTTAACCTCGTCAAAAATAATTCTGCCTTCACCTGCTCCCGATATGCTGCTGTTGCTTCTACCCCCACTACTTCTGCATGTTTTTGTATTAAAGCTTGAACCTCTACTCTCCTATCCTCTGGACATCTTATTGTGTTGATCTGTTTTACTTCATCATCCTCTACCTCTACTACATTAATACTAAACCCCGTGTCATCCTCTGTGACTTCATAACTGCCCTTCCATGGCACTACCCTATCCTTAATCCTTATTACCTTCCTTTCCATATCTATCAAAACCCCTAACTTCATCATACAGTCAACACCTAAAATGCTCTGAAACTTCAGTCCAGGTACAATTACAAACTCCTGTTCACAGCTAAAACCTCCTATATCTATCCTAAGCACCACAACACTATTTACTACAGCAAACTTCTTTTTATTTGGAGCTACTAAATGACTACGCTTTATAGGCATAATTCTATCACAAACCTTATCCCTAATTTTGCTGACGAATTCCTCCGATATTAAACTCGCCTCTGCCCCTGTATCAAGTAATACTTCTACATTATTCTCAAAAATTTCTAAATTAATAATTGGCAAACATAATTTTTCCTCAGTTTCTGGCTCTACTTCCTCCTCAATTTTGAAAAATTCACGTGGATGTTCGTATACATTTACACAGAAATCTAGTGGTCTGTCACGTTCTAAAAATCCTGTCTCATCCTGTTTTCCGTGCTTGGTCCTGGTTGTCCTTCTACAACCTGTGCGTACGTCCTCCTCGTGTTAATATCCGTGTCCCTGTCTCTATTCGGCGTGCTGGTCACAGTCCTGTTTACTTCCGGTAAACTGTTCTGTCGCGTGTAACTAGGTCTTGGCGTCGGTCCCCTAGTCGCACTATTACTTCTGTATTCCTGTCCTCGTCGTTCCCAATTCGGTCGAAAATTTCTGTTGTAGTCAGGCCGTCTCGGATAATTCGGTGTCCTGTTGTCAAACCTAACTGTGTTAACGTTTCGTTCTCGTATCTCTCTTGTCCGTCCTACACATACATCGTCATATCTCTGCAAATACTCTAAAAATGTCTCCCGTTCTGTGATGTTTTGTAAGGCCACGTGTTGTCTAATTTCCAGTTCAAAATGTCGTGATAGGTACTTGATAATCTGTCTGTCCGTCAATGGTGGATTCAGTTGTTTGGCCACACTGTATTTGCGGATGGCATATTGCTCCCTAGAACCTGCAAACTCTCCCTTAAATTTTCCTGTAATCAAGTCGTCCCTAATCTGATCCTGTTTGTGATCACTCCAGTAATGTTGTAAAATTTGTTTTCAAAGTCCTGATACGTGTCTATGTCCTGTCCTACTAAATTGTACCACGCTTCCGCATTGTCTTTAATAAAGCCTTTATCGTATTTAGTTTAGTCTGTTCGTCAAATAAATTTCCCACTAGATTTCTTACACTATTAATAAAAATTTGTGGATTTACCCTGTTATCGCCATAAAACTTCATGTGTTGGTCCAATGATACTCCACCTGTAGAAAATCTGGGACCATCCCCCGTTAAATTTGACATGTTGTATTTAATACTACTAACTTCGCGTTCTACCCTGCCTAACTGATCCCTACATGAGTCCGTCACTTCAGTCATTTTACATTAATCTCTCTTCACAAAAATGCGTACTTCGGACCTTAAATGTCCCATTTCCTGTCGAAGACCTGTAATATCACGCTCATTTTATCAACCCTATTTTCAACTTCCCCATCTTTACGGTAAGACTATTTTAAATTCTGAAACTTCTTTATTCGTCTTATCTATTTTCTCACTTAGGGTTTCCCTAACTCCTGTTAATGTCTCATTCATTCGGTCAACTTTCCTATTCGATTCAGCACTCATTTCTCTAATCTCCTCAAACTTCCTATTAGCTTCTTCCCTACTCGATCTCATTTCCTCTAGCATTCTCATCATAATCTCGTTTCCTTGATCCCCTGATTCCGTCCTCGACTGATCTCTACTGCCTCCAGCTTCTTCCATTCTCGAATTTTTTTCACACAATGCACTATCGTCACTTCCAATTTCCACTCCTTGACTCCTTAACCACTCCTTTCTCTGCATACGTTCAAATCACTCTCACACACTCTAAAATACTCTTAAGTTTATCCACAAACAGAAACTCTCTCTCAGATCGCCAGTTTCCTGGAATAAAATAACAAAAATTTTATTTGGAACTCGAGCCCTCACGTTGTGGTCGCCAAGAATGCTGTGAATCTTCTCATTATCTGCAGGTACTGGCCCTTTAAAAAAACATTCGAGCCCCACAGTTTGGGCGTCAAGAATGCTGTGTTTCCTTTAAAATCCGTGAACTACGCTTTTCGCCTCGGCTGCTCACCTAATGTTATAAACCTCCTCATTCATAAAAAAAAACAACACATTCCTACCAAAAACATCAACGTTAACTCTATTTACATCAATATTCAGAATACATTAAAATTTCAATTTTAAAACTCAGCATAAATTTCAGTTTTAAAAAGAATTTCTAGATTAATTTTATTATCATTTTACTGTGCATCCACTATTAAAGTCCTTGTTGGATGCCTACTAATTAATATAACAATATAAGCAGACCGGAGTCTGAGTATAAAGGGCATCTACCACCCCTTTACGTTAATTAACCAGGTTTGTCTAATTGAGCTCAAAGACATACCCAAAGTTTCATCATATTCCCGAACATCAAAACAAAATACCCCTTTTTACTTAAACAAGCAAATTTCATCTTAAAATTAAACTTTTATGGTTAGAACAATTTCACTAATGTCCATTTAAAGTAAATCAATTATAAAGTCATTCAATACACACAAAAAAATGTCAAACAAAATAGTATAATTTACCTGAAGGTTACTGTCCTCGTAGCTTCAAAGTATCGTTTCTTTAGTTAATCACACCATTCACCAGGATTATATTTACGGCTTCTGATTCTCTACGCTTTTAAATTTTCTCCATCACCATCCATTCAAAGTCGTTTCTGGGCCTTTCCGGAACTCATCTGTGTTTATCTGACCCTTGTTTCATGGATCCAGACACGTATTTGAACCATTTAATTATTAACACCCTCGAAAAATAGCAAAGAATTCATGCTTCTGTCACCAATATACGCCAAAACTGCCTACTTTTGTGTATACATTCGTCGTTGTAAATTTTGCTGATTGGTACAGTGAAACTAAATTTTATTACCTTGTATCTAAGTGCACTGAAGTACATTCATGTTAGCACGTAAATAACAAGCTATTTTGAATCACTAAAATATACTAGCAAACTTTAAATTATTTAATCAAACTAAAATGCACGGTTTACCATCTTTAATCAAGTCGCGTATGTACGAGCTTTTAACGCATCGAATCGTCAAAAGTCTAAGAGTCTAAGAGGGCTTGTTTATCTTCATCTCGGTATATATAGCAAAAAGCCTGTCTGTCGGTCGAGTCTCTAAAACGGGTAATTCTAAAGAATTCCTCATTCTATGTTCCCAGTCTGTTGCTCGCACGTCGATTTTACGAATTTTCACTCGCCCCATTCAAATCTCAGAAAATTTCCACACGGCACGCAAGCATGTCCGAGAAAAACTAATTGATTTTGTACAGAAATTGTTGTTCTACCTCTGATATTTGCATCCTATTTTTAACCAATTGTGACCCCGTGACGTTGCTTAAATCCCGCCTTTTACAATATGTGTCTTTGCTTGACGCATTTTCTCTTTCCTTCTCTACCGTGTTCTTATTGGTGCAACTTGATATACTTTATTATCGATTATTTTAGTCCACATGGAGTGTGAAATACCCAGCTTTAACAATTCTCGTAACTATTATGCGACGTTTTCCCAAGATTCTTTGAAACATTAATTATCTGCAAAATTTACGCCGAATGTGTTATTTAAACTACGCAGGTGTTCAACATAATATTAATTCTCAGAGCTTTAATCCGTGGTATTTTAATCTTGGGTTTTACAAGTTTCTATAGGTATTATATGTTATTAACGGTTTAATTAACTCCAATTAAAATTGATTTCTATCCTTTTCATTTTTAGCGAATACAACTTAAATATTAATTATTATAGGTACACTTTGTTTTACTACCGGTTACTTAAATAGAGTTAATTAATATAAACTTTGCACGTAATTTCTCTTTGTTTAGAATAATTACATTACACGCAGAGCTTTTCACTACTGCTTCGTGTTATAAATAATTTAAATTTCTTATTTTACTGAAACAACCGAGTTTATTTATGCTTCATGGTTTTAATAACGCGTATTATTTAATGAAATTCCTTATACACGGTGATTAAAATTATTTGATGTGATTATTTAATTTTCTACCCTGGTCTAAATATGAGTAATATATATATATATATATATATATATATATATATATAATAAGATGATAATAACTAGACTTTTATAAAGCCAATGATCATTTCAAATCGAGCTAGTAATTGAAAGAAGGAAAATATAAGGCCTTGGACAGGATTTGAACCTGCATCTCAGTTTTGCCGGAACTGTGCGTTTACCAATTACGCTACCGAGACCGATGGCTATAATTGGGAAATTTACAAATCTAAATCGTGTACAGTACTATATATAAACCTAACTTTCAATTACGTTTAGCATTTTGTTAATCATACCTGACATTGTCAAGTTTTTGACTTATGTCAGATATAGACAGGAAGCAACGCTCAAAATCACGGCTATAAGCCAAGTATATTAATATTTAAATATTATAAGTATTTTTTACACAAGATAAGTTGATAAATACTAAAGTATTACAATTAATAAGATGAAATAATAACTTAGACTTGTTAAGTAAAGTCCAAATGATCATTTCAAATCGAGCTAGTAATTGAAAGAAGGAAAATATAAGGTCTTGGACAGAATTTGAACCTGCATCTCAGTTTTGCCGGAACTGTGATACAGGTTCAAATCTTGTCCAAGACCTTATATTTTCCTTCTTTCAATTACTAGCTCGATTTGAAATGATCATTTGGGCTTTACTTAAAAAGTCTAAGTTATTATTTCATCTTATTAATTGTAATACTTTAGTATTTATCAACTTACCTTGTGTAAAAAATACTTATAATATTTATATATTAATACTTGGCTTATAGCCGTAATTTTGAGCGTTGCTTCCTGTCTATATCTGACATAAGTCAAAAACTTGACAATGTCAGGTATGATTGACAAAAATGCTAAACGTAATTGAAAGTTAGGTTTATATATAGTACTGTACACGATTTGAATTTGTAAATTTCTCAATTATAGCCATCGGTCTCGGTTGCGTAATTGGTAAACGCACAGTTCCGGCAAAACTGAGATGCAGGTTCAAATCCTGCCCAAGACCTTATATTTTCCTTCTTTCAATTACTAGCTCGATTTGAAATGATCATTTGGGCTTTACTTAAAAAGTCTAAGTTATTATTTCATCTTATTAATTGTAATACTTTAGTATTTATCAACTTACCTTGTGTAAAAAATACTTATAATATTTTTATATATATATATATATATATATATATATATAAATAGTTTTTAAGATGAAATGAAAACCCAACTTTGTATTTAAAGTTGAATTACCATTTCAAATCGAACTAGTAATTGAAAACCACTAAAAGAACGGCTACAGCAGGACTTGAACCTGCAACCTCTGATTTTCCGGATCAGTGCTCTAACCAATTGAGCTATCTAGCCTAATTGTTTAGATGATGTTATACTTAATACTACTGAAGCTTGGCTCTTGTTAACGATTTTCAATTACGTCTTGCATTTAAGGAAATTGTATTAAGTATAACATCATCTAAACAATTAGGCTAGATAGCTCAATTGGTTAGAGCACTGATCCGGAAAATCAGAGGTTGCAGGTTCAAGTCCTGCTGTAGCCGTTCTTTTAGTGGTTTTCAATTACTAGTTCGATTTGAAATGGTAATTCAACTTTAAATACAAAGTTGGGTTTTCATTTCATCTTAAAAACTATTAATATATATTAAGCATTCATTTGCATTCCAAATGTGGATTATTCTTCTCTATTAATAATAATATAATTACATGTTTGTATTATTCCGAACGTTGCAAAATGGGATGATCAAGTTATTAGTACATGAATTATGTATATAACTAGATTCAATTTCCTTAAATGCAAGACGTAATTGAAAATCGTTAACAAGAGCCAAGCTTCAACTAAAAAGACACGGTCATTTGAAGGTCAACCATGTTTTTTGAAATAGGAACCCCTACTTTTTATTGCGGATTTGGAAAGCGCAGGAATTTTACATTCAAAATATAACTTTGACCATGTTTTTGACCATGACCTTCAACGTCATTCTAAGAACAAATTTGTTTTTGCAATGGGAACACTGAATAACTTTAAGGCAATTAAATTTTTTGAAGAATGATGAGAACAAATGTTTTAGAATTTTCTTCCAACTAATCAATGGTGACCTTGGATTTGACCTTGACCTTATCCTTCAAGGTCATTTTAAGGTCAACTGTTTTTTCAAATAGAAACCCCTACTTGTTATTACGGATTTAGAAAGAGCATGAAATTTTACATTCAAATATGACTTGATCATCACCTTCAACGTCCTTCCAATGTTCAAATTTGTTTTTACAACGAAACACTGAATAACTTTGAGGGAATTAAATATTTTGAAAAATGATAAGAACAAATGTTTTAGGAATTTTTCTTGGCCATTTAATGGTGACCATGGATCTGACCTTGACCTTGTCCTTCAAGGTTACTTCAAGATCAGCTTTATTTTTTCAATTGCCTTAACTGGCCGGGAACCTTCGCCTTGTCTTGAATGGCCAGGATCCTTCGCTTTTCCTTAAATAGCTGTGATATATCATTGCCTTTATTCGCCAGAATTTTTGCTTGAAATGACCTTGAAGAACAATGTCAAGGTCAAATCCAAAGTCACCATTGAATAGCCAAGGAAAAATTCTAAAGCAATTGTTCTTATCATTTTTCAAAAAATTTAATTGCATCAAAGTTATTTAGTGTTTCCGTTGCAAAAACAAATTTGACCTTGCGATGACGTTAAAGGTCATGGTCAAAGTCATATTTGAATGTAGAATTTCTTCCTGCTCTTTCCAAACCGCGTTAAAAAGTAGGGGTTCTTATTTGAAAAACATAAGTTGACCTTCAAATGACCTTGTGATTTAAAGTCAAAGTCGAATTCAAGGTCACCATTCAATCGAATGTCAAAAATTCTACAACATTTGTTCGAGACATTTTTTCCGAACAGGGCTTCCAAGCGAAATACCTTACCGTTTCGATACTTTTGGAACACCCGGTATATATATATATATATATATATATATATATATATATATATATATATATGAACACATATATACTGCTCATTATACATGCAGAAACCTGTTTTTTCATGAAAAAATGTAAAGTGCGTTTTGCAATTTATGTACTCTTCAAGTCATTCGTTCGAGGTTCACGTAACGCCATCATGGACAGTCCTTCACATGCACTGTTCAAGTTGAAAGTTCAAACCTCACCAATTCCGCAGTATTTTCGTCTCAATCAATGGAAAAGCTTAAAGAGCATTTGAAGAATAATATCCCTTCTTTCGTATTAGAGGTACACTCTGTGCTCCGAGTATAGGTGTTTACAAGCGCATTGAATATCCTTAGTATTCCAGGAGGAATTGGTTAAAATGTTAAAGGTTAGTAGTTTCTGTTCTCTGGTATTGATGATTGAGCATAAAATAGAAATATGCCTCAATAAATAAATAGAAATAAAAATTTATTAAAAGTATACATATAACCAAGCAATTTATACATGACAAAATAACTTGGACATACGATGAAACAATTATGGACATTAATATTAACAAATAACGTTGTCTGGTATTAGGAAGGTAGTTCAAGCATAGTGAACGAAAATTAAATTGTTGGTTATTTTACAAAGAGAAAAGCCAATGACGTGCTTCGCTGTGATTGCAGCTCATCAGATTGGCGAATTTTTCCCTGCAAAACAACCAACAAAGTTCTTGAATTATACGCAAACAATGGTGTATTAATAAATACAAAACATTTCCCATTCGCCCTCTATACTTGAATATAAACAACTATCGGTGACTTCTTCAAATTTCCAGCATAGTAGTAAAGATGGCATTGTCAGACAAAATTTAATAACTAGTCTATGACAACTAAGGTGAAAATAAACAAATAACCGATTACCCACTATTAGTTTCTGTCGACCAACTTCTCTACTAACATTAAGTGTACTACTTTCTTATAAAGTCCTCCATTATTCCCTATTCTGCGCTAACCTAAAACTTTCCCTGAAAATCCCACAGCCAACATCTTTCACTGTCTGTCTATTCTAGGTGTAGTTTTACCTCTGTTTTTCTTTTCCCTGTTTCCAATATATTTCTTTCCCTGACATTTCTAGTACGTCTTTGTTCTTAATTTTGTCTGTCCATGATATCTTTATCATACGTCTGTAACACCACATTTCAAAGGCTTCAATCTTTTTCCTGTTCGCTTCTCCTGTTGTTCACGTTTCACAGGCGTACAATCTTGTGCTCCGCATATATGCATTCAACAATTTTTTGCTTAGTTCTATGTTTGTTGTCTTCCAACATAGCAGCTGCTTTTTTTGTTAAATACAGCACAACCTTGTGCTAATCTTTTTCTATATTTTTTAGTGACGTCTTTGACTTTTAGTATAAAGTAATGTAAAATAAAAATTATTATTTTAAGAGAAGCTGTACTAAAATGTTATTTTATAAAAGCGAAACTAAAATACTTTCTATTTAAAGGTAGGGCATGTTAATGTTTTTGTTTTTCGCACTCCTTTAGCTTTTAGTGATTATACATTTTGATTTCCGTGTTTGTACACGTAAATAAATTTTGAAATCTTTAAAATAACAAAAAAAATTGGTCATTTTGACTTGTATGTGTTTAATTTAAGCTGATTCAAGCCATAATATTCTTCATTTTAGAAGTGCTAAAGTAAATTTAAATGAGATAGCATTCAATTAAGAGTAAACAAAGATTGTATATGTTAGTTATTATCAGAATTCAGATCCTTTGTGAACAAATTATACTTTTATGTTGAGGCACGCACATTATATGTCCTGAATTTATGAGGTGTTATGTGGTAAACTAATTTCATGTACGGTCTTATAAAGCAAAAGATGTTCCATGTGTCCAAAGTAAGTAAAGTACGATAAATTAACTTTGTTATTGTCTGTCTTGTTGACTTTGTTTTAATCTGGAGGTTTCTGCGTCTTCCCTTGGGATAATTTCCTGTTCGTCTATTTAACTAGATGCGGTGGCGCTGTTCCTTTGTTTTTTTTTACTCACGATTGTCTCATACTTTTGCAGTGTTTAATCACTCAACTGGCATTCGTATCTCGGAGATTTCCTTCTTTCTAATGCTTTTTGTCATTATTTTTTACTCTGTTTTTATTATAACCACAGGAAATCCTCACATAGTTTTAAGAGTTAAGTTTCCAGGCGTTTTCCGTTATTTATATTTATATTTGGAAAAGTTTTTACATTTTATCACTAGTACTTTGCCAAGACTGCGATTTTTCTTATAATCCTGTCAACCTTTCATTGAACTTTGCTTACTTTTTCGCACAAGCCTATAGTTTTTGTGTTCAGTAAAACTTTAGTACTACAGTATCAGTGGCGGCTCGTGACCTGAACAAGAGGTGAGGCTCAAAATGAGTCTATTTAGGAACTCTACATTTAATATAAATAAATCTCTAGGTTATCTAAGAGGAGCTTTTCCTTATTATTCCTTGAATTCATTGGTAATCAAGAGTAATTATTGAAACGAAGAGCTTACAAAAGTGATTCTAATAACCTTAGTTTGCATAGCTATGCTATTAACTATAAGCAAATTAAGTTTGATAAGTCAAATGTATTCTACGGTCTTTCAGTTTTGCAAATTTATCTATTACATTTTCATAAAAATCTGGATTTTACTTAATTCACTTAATAGTTCCTTTTCTATAGACATTAAACTTAATCCACTAAGCCGCTCTTGACTAATCGTATTTCTTAAGTATGACTTTATGCGTTTTAGACACGAGAAATTTCTTTCAACTGATACACTTGTAGCAGGAATCGTTAAAATTAATTGTAGAACTTTTTGAATCTGGCAAAATATATCAGCAAAGTCACAAGAAAGTATTTTAAGGGTTGTATATAAATCTGAATTTTTAAACTGCTCGTCTCTATAAAAACACAAAGTTCATTAATAAGTCTATCCCTATCAAAATATTTGGATAAGTCTCAAATAGAGATTGCAGAGATTTTTAGGAAATTTGGTAGTATAGAATTCATACTTAGATTGATCAAATAAAGCAAGAAATTCTAAGCTATTAAGATCCGAAAACCGTGTATTAAGTTGCAGACTAATGCAGTCTAAAATTTCGTAATACAGAATGTTGTATTTTGAAATATCTCTTGCTCAGATGTTGTTCCGCGCCGATTAGGTAACTCTGTTAAATTTCTGGCACGCCGAAATAATTCCAAAATTTGCCTTCGTTCCTTAATTCATTAATTCGGACGCAAGCTGTATTTATTTGTTGCGAACAATATATTACATTTAAAACTTTAGTCTGTAAAATGTTAAAAGGAGATCAGTAATATTAAAAATTTCGCGGTAAATAAAAGTTAAAATAGTAAATTCAAATTCACTAAAGTGCTTAAGAAATCCCTTTAGCTGCACGAATGGATTCGGCTCCGAGGTCGGATCATTTACTATTGCTTCGAAAACTTTTACGAAGTTGTCCCATTCGCTTGCGACAATGTTCAAAATTTTGATCTCGAATACCACCTGGTTTCCGCTGCTCGTGGCACACGTTTACCAACAATATGATCTAATATTACTGATCTTTTAGGTGAATGATGGAAAAAACTTGGTATACCTGATAAAGTAGAGAAAAAGATTCTACTCTGCGGAATATTTTGTGTTCCTTGTTGTAAAACGAGGTTTAACCGGTGAGCACAGCAATGGGTAAAAAGAGCATAGGGTGCAATTGACTTAACTTTTGCCTGGAGTCCATTTAGCTCGCCAGCCATAACACTCGCACCGTCGTAAGATTGGGCAACTAACTTTTCTTTATAACTAAATGGGTTTAAAACACCCTGAACTACTTCGAAGAGAGCACTGGCGGTTCGATCACTACTTACATCAAAAAATCCCATAAACCTTTCTTTTAATTTACAATCTCGAGTAACAAATCGAAGAGTTATCGCGCACTGAGATTTGTCTGCAATGTCAGTAGTATCATCAGATACTAAAGCAAAGAAAGGACTAGCTGCTATTTCTTGGGAAATGTTCTCTTTTAGAAAATCTTCAATGCATGATATTAATTCATTTTGAATTGTTTTTGACTGGCCGGTGAAGATTTGGCTCATTTTTGATAGGTGCTCTGATACTTCTACGTTTCGCTTAATCAAACATTCAAAAACTTCTTTAAAATTTCCACGATTAAGCGATTGTGAAGATTCATCATGACCCCGAAAAGCCAATTCTTGTTTACCCAAAAGTATGGTAGTATCAATTAAATAAGTTAACAACAACCTATTTTTTCGGACATTTTCGTTAAATATAATTTTATTTAAACCAGCATGTTCCTGAAGTGCATCTAGTATAGTTGTTCGATTTTGTTGAAGTCGTTTGAAACCAACAAAATTTTTTATATGATCTTTGGAACATTCATGCATTTTGCACTACGCGAAATGTTTTTAAATCGCAAAACCTTTACCGCAAGTCCAGCTGTTATTAACATTTGATAACAAAACGCACGGCCAACAATATAAACTCTGTTTATATGTACTTCCGCAAATCCATTTGTAGGTTTCATACCACGATAACTGAAAAGTTCTATTAAAACTTCGACCTTGTCGATTATCAGTACTAACTATATTTAGTGGAGGAGTCGGGCGCATAAATAAAATTTGCCGTTTTTCTAACTCACCGCGCACTGAAAAAGGCGTTTCAAATAAAGATAATAAAATATCATGTAAGGGATACATGACCCTGTGCCGAAATTTGAAATCAATCCAAATTGGAACAATATAACGATATTACACAATTTGAATTATATTATAACAATCAGTTTTGTTTATATAGATTAAGATTAACCACTAATCACGAGAAATAAAGTACTAAATAAGGAACAAGAACACTAAACAGTAAACACTTAAACACTGTGTAATCTATTCTATTTGAGGCATGAAGCACCAAACGTACAAATGTTAACCCGGTTCATCAATTCACTATTGAAGAATTAACCCAACTAGGTTTTTTACAAAACACAGCTTTCAAACAATACAATAATTTAAAATGAAACCAACAAATAATTCCAACTTGTCAACGTCAACTGTTAAAAACTATGGAACCACAACGGGGCTAATGGTTGCACTAGTACCTAAGTTTAAGCTCTTATAATAATAGAAAATCATATATATTATTATCCTTCACATATGTTTAATTTTCGACTATTTGTGCAGTTTAACAAGTATTACAAAGTCTAACACTCATCATCCCTACCGATCATTGACTGACTTCGTTTAAGTATGTATGTATAAGTATCCAGTCATCCCGCAGCTGCTGCTGTCGTTACTATTATTACAAAGACCCGAGAGGCAACGATGAGAGAGCCTCAGTACCCGAGTATAAAGTGCTAGTTGATGTATAGAGATACCCGCTAGACCCATCGCGCTCGCGTATAATGTAGCTTTGGATGCATGGAGATGGTTGAATAAGTGTGGCGCGCTTTATAACGCCTCAGATGAATTTGTATTAACAGAAATCGTGCACGAATTAAGAAATGAATTTTGTATTACAAACGTTTATTATATAATATTGATTATTAATCGAATTATGATATATTTGACACAAAATTGTTTAAAAGACGTTTGTACTAGTTGTAATAGAATTTTCTTTATGATTGAAAAGAAGATATATAAAATTAAAGGTGAGGCGGCGGTTCACTTGCCTCATACGACCAGCCGCCGATGTACAGTATAGTTTCAAATAACTAATGTTATCGCTATTAAAGTTAATCATATATTGAGACGGGAATGTACACATTAGTGCTTTTGGATTAACTTACATATTAATTAATATTATTGCACTATAATTATACTCAAACTAGTTTATACAGTGCAACACTAAAGTATATTAAACATCCAGAACAGCAAGCATACTTTAGAGTAATTAACAGAGTTGAATTCCAGGTCAGATATAATTTCAATTGCAATTGCGAAGGGTGCGTCGAAACGAGTAAATGTGTGTCACGCATTGATCTTACAAAACTGTATAGTGAATTAATTTACAAGAAAGTTGTTTCCTTACCAGATTGTTACTTAATTAGATATTTTACCACATGGGAATGTAATAAATTTAAATTTGCAGTGACTCAAATCTTCTACAATCAAACTTCTTGCTTTTTCTTTACATTATAAATCTAGGGGTCTCTAAGGTAATCGACGATAACGGGTGCTTAAAAAACACAACTAGTTTTGATGACATAATATATTACAAATATTAATGTTAACAATTAATAAAATATACAGAAATAGTTAAATCACCAACCAAATAACGTTAAATGTTAGAAGTGATTTCTCTAGGTCTGGAGGCAGATTCATATAAATTTCATAACCTTAATAGACCATTTTCGTAATGTTTGCTCGGTTATGTTTGAAATTTCAACGTCCGTTCTGAATGGACCTGCACCTTGAAGAAGTCTAGATTACTTAGAACGGGTAGAATAGCTTGAGAGTTCCTGTGATTTAAAAAGCCGAACTACAAATTTAATCAAATTAGTGGGGTCTCTAGTGAGGAACCAGACTAAGACAGGTCCCCAAAAGAGGTCAGCAACTCTTTCGGTACATAGAATGGCAGAGACCAAAGGGGTCGGAATGGCATTCTAAGACACACTACTACGAAGTGGAAGGTAACGGGAAACGACCACATTACCTCCCAAGTACACAGCGTACTTAAATTGTTATTTAAGATGATGGCATCCTCTGGGGTAAAAGATTCCGGAAGAGGACTACTTCAGAGGATGTGATCTAAAAGTTAAAAAAAAAGTCTGGAACATTCTGCGAGTCGGAGCGTGGAATGTCAGAAGTATGAAGCAAGTAGGTAAGCTAGAGAACTTGAAAATTGAAATGGATAGGTTAGCATTAGACATAGTAGGGATCAGCGAAGTTCAGTGGCCATAGGCGTGGAATTTCTGAAACGGGATTTTTTAAAGTAATTCATACAGGATCAGAGCAAGGAAATTCGGGTTTGGGGATAGTTATGAAAAAAAGATAGGATACTGTGTAGAAAACTATCTACAAACGAACGAAGGGATACTCTCATGGATAGATTTGAATCTAAACCGGTAAATACGGTAATAATACAAGTATTCATACCCACCTCTAGCTACAGTAAGGAAGAGCTAAAAGCGATCTACAAACATATCGAAGACATACGTAAAAGGACATGAAAACATAATAACAAAAAAAGGAAATAGGCTTGTAAAATTTTGCGACAAAAACAAATTAACCATCACAAACACATTATTTCAACATCATGCTAGAAGACGATACACGTGGACAATGCCAGGAAGATATCAAATCATTCACGTTAAACTAGACAACGGTTTAAAAATCAAGTAAAAGACTGTAGAAGCTCCCAGAAGCAGATATAGACACTGACCACAATATCGTAATTATGAAGACCGCTCTTTAATTTAAAAATTTGAGAGAAAGGAACTGAAAAGGACACTCTGATTTTGAAAAATTAAAGTATAGGGATATCCACGAAAGATTTGATAAAATGTCAAATGAATTGCTGAAAGATATCGGGAAAATTTCTTATATTAAGGAAGTAGAAACAGAATGGAATAACATTAAATCCAACTTTGACATGCCGGCCAGAAATATTCTGGACTATACACAAAAAGAGAATAAGAATCCATGGATAACAATGGATATCCTGAATTTAATAGAAGAAAGACGAAAATACAAAAACAGACCTCACGAAGCTAAAAAACAAAGATTCAAAGCCATAAAATGTAAAATTATTCGTAAATGCAGGAAAGCTAAAGAGCAATGGGTTGATGAAAAGTACAAAGAAATACAAACTAAGATGGAAATACGAAAGACAGACGAAGCACACAAATCAGAATGAATTTTAGGGATATAAAACCATATAGAGCCTCGGAAGGAGATATCGTTATAGAAAATGTAGAGAATGTGATTAGAAGGCGAGAATATATGAGAATTTATATACAAGACAGGAACTAACAGCACTAGAAGAGGAATCAGACATTGAAAACGATGACATGGGATATCCTTACCTAGAGATGAGTTTGAATTAGGATTAAAAAACTAGATAAGCAGTAACAGAACGTCTCTTCGAACTTGTAAGCTATATGTATGAGACAGTCGAAATACCCAAAGATTTCAAACGAAACATATCAAAAAAGAGAAGCGCGGATAGATGTGAAAATTTTCGAACGATAAGTTTGACGGCATACGTGTCAAAAATTTAACTAGAATTGTACAAAGACGGATGGAAAAAAGGACCGAAGAAGTACTAGGAGAAGATCAATTTGAGTTTAGGCAAAACGGGGGAACACAGAAGGGTATTTTAGCTCTGACGGTGATAATGGAGAAGACAATAGAAAAAGAAGAAAGCATGCACATAGGTTTTATAGATTGTGGAAAGAGCATTCAAGACTGTAAAATGGAAAAAATTGTTCAAAATACTCAAAAAGATTAGAATGAGTTTTAGGAATAGACGAATAGTACGTATTCTATACAAAGAGCAAACGGCTGTAAAGAATTAGAGCAGGAACGTAGAGCAGTAGATATCAGGAAAGTGGCGAGATAAGGGTGCGCCTTATCCAAGTTAATTTTTAACTTGTACATCGAAGAGACAATGAATACTGTCAAATGCAGTAAGACATTTGGTAATATGCAGGGACAAACGATTGATATGCTTAGATTTGCAGATGATATAGCGGTATTGGCATCAGCAAGGAAGAGCTAGAAGCAGATCTTGAGGAAATGGAAACAGTTCTTACAGAGAACTACGGTATGGAAATTAACAACTAAAGTACTAGTATGCAAAGGAGGGAAAATAAGTCAAAAGTTAGAATACAAATAGGAAACGAGAACTTACAAGAAGTTAAGGATTTCTACTACCTCGGCAGCACAAGATGGAGGAAGCACAAAAGATATCAAACAAAGATTAGCACAAGGTCGTGCTACATTAAGCAAGAAAAGAAATTACTGTGTTCAAAGACAACAAACATAGCAACAAGGAAAAGATTGCTTTAAACATATGTGTGGAGCACAGCACTGTATGGCTGTGAAACTTGGACAGTAGTAGAAGCGGACAGAGAAAAGGTAGAAACCTTTGAAATGTGGTGCTGCAGACGTATGAAGAAGATATCATGGACAGACAAAGTTAAAAGGTTCTAGAAATGGTAGCGGAAAATAAAAATATGTAGAACACCGTAAAAAATAGGAGAGATAGGAAGATAAGCCCCATACCAAGGCATGAGAGAACAGTGCGGAATATATTAATTGCAGAGACAGGATGAAAGAGATTAGAAATCAATGGAGGTACGCGTCCAACCAATTCCAAGATGAAAAACTTTATAATGAAAAAATAATTGTTCTCGAACCTGACGATTATTATAAGCAACTACAAGAGTAGGATTGCAATATTCCCAACTAATGTTAATTGTGCAAAAGGATTTACTGGAAAACTATTAATTCGGCACAGATCTGTGTTGGAGGATCCTGGTAGCCACAGACTGCTTATCCTCCATCACATACCACTGAATATCGGTGAAATAGGACATATATTTGGAAAACAATAGAAGGAGAATTGAGTTGTATCTAGGCTGTAGGGATGTCGGGAAACTGTGTAGACTAGCTCAGATTAGAAATCACTAGAGATTCGCGACCAAGCAGTTCCAAAACGGAAAACCTAATGACGAAAAAATTATTGCACTTAAACCTGATGATGATTATAAACAACTGCAGGTGTTAGTTTTGCAATATTTTCAACTAATCTTGATTGTGCGAAAGGATTTATTCAAAAACTATTAATTCAGCAAATGTCTGTGTCGAGAGATCTTGGTGGCCACAGGCTGCTTAATCCTTTTCACATACCGTGCATTTACATTTTCAATGCTCCACCCGAAGGTACTACATTGGACAGGAGGCGAGTTTTTTGTTGCCTGGAAGTTTAGAATTTTGCCGAACCCTTGCCGTTCCAGGCAAGGTAGGGATCTTTAACGTTCGTGACAACACACACACGGGACCTCCATATAACCTCTCATTCAAACCAGGGCGTAATTTTTGTGAAAAATGCTTGCCTGCCATTTTTCAAGCAGTCGGCCGTGTCGGGATTCGAACCCAGGACTTTGGGATCCGTAGTCTTACGCTTATTGCATTGATCCACGGCGATGTCTTCTTTTCACATACCACTGAATATCGGTGAAATAGGGTTTATATTTACAACACAATTGAAGAGGATCCGAACTGTATCGAACAAAAAAGAACAATGGCTGTGTTCGAAAATAACAAACATAGAAAGAAGTAAAAATTGTTGGAAGAACATGTGTAGAGCACAGCACTGTACGCAACTGTCCACACTGCCATCCTACTACTAATAAGTCTTCAAATAATACTTCAACTTCTGTTTTCAGCTCTAGGAGCCAAACTTCTTCTGCTTCTAATTCTACGTTCGCTTCTGTACCTCGTCCAGGTCATTCAGCTACCGCTATCAAAACCTACCCTTCTTCGGCAAATACAGCTTCGAACAAAATTTCCTCCGTCTCTAGTTCTACATCCTATTCTACTTCCTTCTGCTAGCCCTACTTATTCACTTTCACCCCAAACTGTGCATCCAGCACCATTGCAACCTATACTTTGAATTAGTGCCTTGCAGCTAGCTTCTCAAGAGTTTGTTCCCGCATTCTTAGACGATTCTACCCAGGAAATTTCTGTCGTGTCTGCAAGCACACATGTCGCTGAAGTGACGATAATTTCTAATTTAATCAGGGACGGTCCTGTTGAAGTTCATAGACCTGTATCTTTAATGTCTGTTGCTGTTGCTGTCAATATTTTACATGTTCCTGCTTTCTTAAATTGTTCTACTCAAGAAATTTCTGTCGTGTCTACAATAACTGCCGTAGCTAAAGTGACGATAATTCCTAATACGGATAGAGAAGGTACTGTTGAAATTAGCGAACCTGTAGCTGTGATGCCTGTGTTGCTGTTGTCGTCAAAGTTTTACCTGATCCTGTTTCGTTATCTACTATTGTTAAGGAATCAGTTTCTATTGTGGCTGAAGTTTTGTTTGTTCCTACTCTGTTGTCTAGCAGTAATGAAGTCTTACTTGATTCTACTACTTCATCGGACGTTCATGAAACGTTACCTGCTCTTACTCATTTTTCTGATGTTGACAAAATTCTTTCCGATTGTATTTCTTTATCTCATGCTGACAAACTTCTACTTGCTTCTGTTCTTTTAGCTTAGGTTAATGAACTTGTAGTTGATGTTCCTTTATCTACTGTTGTTGAAGTTGTTCCTGATGCTGTTTGTTTTTGTAAGGTTGATGAAATTCTGTCTGGTGCCGTTCCTTTCTGTCATGTTGATAAACCTCATTCTACTCGTTTATCTAACATTGGCAAAGTTCTACTTGATACTATTTGTTCTTGTAACGTTGATGAACTTCTACCTGATTCTGTTCCTTTATGTAATATAATTGAAGTGTTATCGGATTCTGCTCCTTTTCCTAAGGATGATATTCCTACAGCCAATGCTGTTTTCTTCCCTAACTGTGATACTTCTAGTCCTTAGTCTAATATCGTTAAAATTTTATGTTTCTGTCCCTTTACCTAACGTAACAGAAGTGTGCTCTGTTTGTGTTTCTTGTCGTAAGGTCGATTCTCGTACAGCCAATACTTTTTCTTTTTTTACCGTGGATATTCTGACAACCCATGATGTTTCCTTTTCTACCGTTGACTTTCTTACCTCCAACCCTAACAACAAACAACTTTCTTCCTTAACTCGTTTTGAGTTTCCTAAACCACCCTCGCCACCTCCTAAACCTTGTGCTAAAACTACTACACCCCCTGCTATCCCTGTTTTACAGAAAACTGCCCATAAAAGGCAGAAATTTGTTTATAGCGATTCCGAACCGGAAGATGTATGGCGGTGAAGTCATAATGTCCTTGATCTCGTTTTATTTTCTTGCTGGCGACGCAAACGTCTTAAGCCCAATATATAATCCTCGCGCCCGTTTCTTATGCCGACTTTGCTCTCCTTAGGTTTTGATTTCTGGATTTTAAGTTTTTTTTGCTTTACTTGCCTGTTTTGCTAGGTTTCCTTTCGTTTTCTTGCTTTTTCTTACCCCGTGTGGGTCCGGGAATAGAATAGTCCGATGGTACAACCTGCCTGTCGTAAGAGGTGACTACAGCAGTCCAACACATACATACACACACACTTTATACACGCATAACACATACACACACCCTTCTTGCACCCCCACGCACACACACACATACACACATACGCACGCACACACCCACACCTACTCATACATAACTACACTGGGATTCTGTTTTATTTTCTTTTGTACGATTCTTAGTTTATTTTGGGTTTTGTACTTGGTGTTGGTGTTATTTCTTTTGATTTTTTTTCTTTTATTCTCGTTCCTTTCATTCCACTTTCCTTTCCCTATCCGTTTGCTGGTCTTCTTTGCTGTCGGTCTCTATACTGATTGTGTTTCGTCCATCCGCTCCTGTGGTAGTTGTTTTCTAGTTCGTTTTTCTTTATTCAGAAAACACGACTTAGTCGACTTTTGGACTAGTCATCATTTCTTTTTTGGTTCTTCGGTTTTGATTTTTGGCTACCACAGTTTGTAGTACACCGTTTCCTTTTACCAGCGTTCCTCCTCTCTTCCTCTCGTTCTCCCTTGTTGCCCCTTTGTTTACTTGAGGCTTGACCTTTGAGTCCTGTTTAGGTTGGCACTGTTGGTTTTCTTCCTCGTTTTTTTTCTTCTTTTGAGGTTGATCGTACTGTTTCTTTTGAGAAACATCCGTCCGTTAACGACTCCGCAGTGCTGAGGCCGTTCCATCTTAGTCCTTCTTGATTGCGTATTACCGGTTTTCCCTTCTTTCCTTCCTTTTTTCTCTCTTCTATTATTGGACCTTTGAGCCGGACGAGAGTTCTTTTTTATTTTGGGGTGTTTTTTTTTTGTTTTTTGTTTATTTTTCGTAACGAATTTCCTTTTAGTTTTTAAGCGACTTTTCTTTTTTGTTTGGGTTTTTTCTTTTTTCTCTGTTTTATTGGTCCTGCCCACTCCCATTACTTTTGTTTTCCTATCTCGATTTGTTAACTCTGCTGGGGGATTTATTACGTTCCAATCTTGCTTTTAAAATTTTCCTGGTTAATTCAATACCCGCTCGAATAAATTCCGTTTCTACTGTTAAACCCTTCAACATAATTAATAATAAATACGCTTTCTAATATTTCCTCAACTTAACTCTAGTTGCTTTGAAACGACAAGTTTGTGCTACAATTAAACAGTTTAAATCCTGTTTTAGGTACCCGTTATCTTAGAATACATTACGACTGCGTATAATGGTCTTCTCTATTGTTACAATGTAGAGACTTGTTAAAATAAGGTCGCGCACTATCCGATAAAACCCGGGTTTTCCAGTTTTAATCGCGCTTCGATAAGCGAAGATTTGCAGTTCGAATTTGTCTCATTTTGAACCAATGTTGAATTTGATTCTGCAGCTTGTTCGTCGAAATATTTTCTACATTATTCGTCACCGTATTTCAAAAGCAATGCAAGTTTGTTTTTTCTGTGCGACAACTAGGAGGTGTCTTACGTGTATTGGTGAGTTTTTCCGCGCGTACCCATTCTAATCAGATTCTCTTTTTAGCTTTTTTTAGCTGGAGGACAAATGGGTTCTTTCTTTGTGTAGGCCCACCTGTTCGTTGCCGTGAACCAAATGCTTTTGTTTGTGGACCGCTGCTGTAGTTACGATGGAAGGGTGAATGGATCCTGGATACCGCGGCGTTGCTGTGTTGACTCACCCCAGACGGTTTGCAAACTAAGTAACCGGACACCTACACAGGTAGTATGCAACTCGTTTTCTTTTGTGTATGTCAATGGCATACTCCGTATCAGCGTTTGGTGTAGTTACGTGACAAGAAACGTGACATTGTAGAACTATTGGTTGTTGCTGCTAATCGATATTATCGCTTTACAGGAGTGATGTAGCATTGTGTAAAAAGTTGGACAGACACGCGTTTATTCTTTTATACTGATTGATTTATTTTACAAACGGTACTATGTACTATTTAAAAGATGTCTGACAAAAGCTCTCACACGTCAATTCTTTCCTACTAATTTTATTTTACAAAAAGTATTAGGTGAAATTTTAAAAACGCTTGACAAAAGCTCTCATAGGTTTATTTACTACTGATTAATTATATTTTGTGTGAAATACGAGATGCGCACTTCGTATCTAAAGTACTAAATTGTTCATATCACAAAATTGTTTGCTGTGAAATAGTAATGCTTAATTTATTTTCTTTTTGCTTGTTTGTACAAAAGCCTTTATTTATGTATGTTTATTGTTAATAGATAATCGTGGGCGACGTTCTTTTTTTGTTGTTTTTTTTTGGTATTTAGGTGAATCCTTCCACTCTCCGCGTTTGGTAGTTAGCCTGGTATTTACTTTTCTTCCTGCTACGTCTAGGTACGTAGCAAGTGTTTTTTATAAAAACATTTAGTTTTTGAAGAAATTGCATTAATATAATATCATAAATTCCTCATGGTATATATAATTGAAAGTGTAAAATAAAGTGGTTTTAACTGTGCAATAGCCAAATATGATTTGTATTTAAAAAAACAGAACTTTGTCATAACTTGATATTCTTTTCTAAGAAAACCGAGCAGGTCATTTCATTCTACTCAAAAAAGTTTATATAATTTGATGAATAACCGAAATATCATCATGTATCATAAATTGAGAAAGTCGAACTTCAGCTATAACTCAAAAACAAAATATAAACGCTAAGTTTGGCTTACAACGTTGAGTTTTTCTCGAAAAGAGAAGTCGAGGATGCGTGGCCCATTTTTAGTTTTTATTATAGTTAACGAGCTTTCCTACTAAAATGTCCAATTTAGGAAACCTGTTAACGATCCTGCAATTACAAGTCAGTTTGAAAACAATAAAAAATTAACCTTCGTAAAATCAGATAACAAATTGCACCATTATGTATCATAAACCCTTACCTGATATCACAAGGTCGAGAATTTCTTATTAACAATGAAAGCCCAAGGTAAAGTTGGATGGAAAACAGCTTGAGGAAAAGAAAAACTCTTTAGACATAAACGGCTAGTAGAGTGTTAGCTCTGAGTAGATCATGAGCTTGGGTCATGGGTTGTCAGATGACCAAAAATAGAGATAAAGAGCGCCACCGTATTATTCAATACAACAACCTACAAAAATTATCCGTTCTTTGTATTAGGAGAATGCGGAAACCTTATATCTACACCTCTAATATAGCCACAAAACCTGAATTTCACCTTCGTAAAGCACTTACCAAAATCTCAATTACTAGATGTCTTACAGATGTCTCGACTCAACCTGTGGACAAACAAATGCACAACATGGACACCGTTTGTATCCTCAAAAATATTTACCAAAAATAATATAATAGAATTTAAGTTCCAAAAATATACACCCAGGGTATTTGTTATCATTACACACAATGTCTGATCATGAATGACCTATAAGTTTTACTTGTATTTTGAATAATAAAAGAGATAGACAAAAATGGATTCTATTTGATTAAATTCCTTGATTTGTTTTAACATAATCTTTTTCAACTAAAATTTTTTTTTATAGAACAGAAAATTAATAAGGTATAAAGATCTCTAAATTGAATATATCATAATAAATTTTCTAAAAAGTTTGAGCTCTTTAATAATTCATATTACATATTTTAATCTTTTAGCCATGAGTAGTACTACGTTAACTTCACAATAAAATTTGATTATTTAAGCTCTCATAAAATAGCATGTTTCAACATAGAGTTAGTTTTACTTAATATGTATAAAAAGAATTCATCATGTTGTTTAAGAGTCAAAGTACATGACCTCAAAATTATTAAATATATTTTTAAATTAGCATAAAATAACATGTGATATTTAAATTGGACAACTGAATATTTTTTGACATTATATGTCACTAACAACTTTTTCAGTTTAGTTAGCGCTATTTGTTTGTGAAATAATTATGATAAGCAAACTGCATAGCCATCTTTAAAAATTATGCAGGTTACAAATTTATTACGGAATCTTTCTTTTACTAAATAAATTTTAAGTTACTTTAATCACGGTAAAGGTTCAACCTTCTACTTTTCGTATTACGTTTAAATAGTTATAAATGTGATTAAATACTACATATCACTCACGTCTCGAAGTACAGTACGACCAAAATAAATTGAACTATGGCATCAAATGTGGGATATTCCATAATCATCTGCGTCCTGCGATGCACAAACAGGAAACACATGATTACGAACGAATTTTATCACTGAATCTATGAGAAATCTTCTGAACAAAACATAATTTAACTAAACCAATTCCTTCTTAAGTACATCCTATAAATTCTTGTATTTCTAAATCTCAAACTAAATTTTCTAATACGGCAATTACGATATTAACGAAATCCGTGATATAATTATATGATATTGCTTACTTCCTTTATATTTTCTACATCCAAGATATTTTCTAGATATTACTTCCAAGATATTGCATGTTTTAATGATGAAGGAACCTATAATACTTCGGCCAGCAGGTATCGATTGAGCAGCTACAGGTGGAACACAAAATGAAATCTGCACTCTATAACTACCAAGAACCACTTTCCGACACGAAGGTTAAAACAATTCTGTTTTTTTGCGGACTGTGTTACAGGCCGTTCATTTATATTTCCAGTGCTCCGCCAGAAGGTACTACATTGACCAGGAGGCGAGTTTTTTGTTGCCTGGAAATTTAGAATTTTGCCGAACCCTTGCCGTTCCAGGCAAGGTAGGGATCTCTAACGTGCGTGACAACACTCACACACGGGACCTCCATTTAACCTCTCATTCGAACGAGGGCGTAATTTTTGTGAAAAATGCTCACCTGTCATTTTTCAAGCAGTCGGCCGTATCGGGATTTGAACCCAGGACCTTGGGATCCGTAGTCTTACGCTCACTACATTGATCCACGGCGACGCCTATGCGTTATAGGCCACGTGCCTGTCTAACATCTTGACTTTACTATGCCGCTGATAGCAGCTTACCTCTTCAGACGCTGATAGCAATGTGACACGAAATGACAACTCGGCGAAACTTATTAACGAAACTTAGACCTCAAGAGCAAAGGAGTTTTATGAATTATTTTTAGTGATCGAAAGTTTATAAATTATATTTTTATATTTTATTACGGTATTATTTTAGATTAATAGGCAAAATGTAACCGCGAAAAAAAAAATACGTTACAAATTTATTCTACACCGTTGAGCGTTACAACATCCACTGGTAGAACAATCGTATTTTGACAATACAACGGCCTCGAATACGTACTTGAAAGTTCAATTTACAAAAAAATCAGTGAATATGAGAAATAATTAAATATTTACGGAAATAATTTATACAAAAACTCATTGTGTCCAATGCAGATTTCCTTCATTAAAAATACCAATGTCTGAACCTGAAAGCAAGAGCACGTCTCAAGGCTATTCTTCTTACACTCAAACTGATTTTATTCGTAATAGTAGAATGAAGAATACAAAACAAACAATAGTACTTGTGTATGATAAGCATAGAATAACTTTCTCTCTTATATTGTTAAACCTTTCCGTAAAAAAATTCCCACTGGTTTCCACAGTTTTTGTAATTTAATGCGAAAGAAATTTCCGCTTGATTTTTATACAGTTTACAAGCTATTTGTAGACAGTATTTATAAACGAACAAAGTGAAAACAAGCGCGCGTAACGAAAAAATTTTAAACTTTAGTCTTTATTAATATTGTTTATTTAAAAAAAAGTTATGTCTCCGTGTCTTAATTTGAATAATGTTAATTTAAAGAATTAACAATCCTAAGGAGCGTATTTAATACGTTCTTACACGATTAGTGACCTAGATATGCAACTTAATTAACTCTTCTGGACCTGTTTAAATGAGTGACGAATACTAAAAATATGCGAATTTTTTACTTTGTTTTTAAATGCTTTACTTTTATTTTCTATGAATCGGTTAATAAATTTTTCTAAATACAACGATGAATATAAACTAACTGGACCATTTGAAATAAATTTCTTCTTTTTGTCAATGTTTAACTTACATATTGTATCGGCGTATAGTCTAAGTCTGACCAGAATAATTACGATGGAATGCAAGCGCGGCTTTTGTACACGATGATTGATAGGTCCTTGCGGTACCTCATCTTTCAGATAGTTTTGATTGACAGGTACAAGAGTTTTGCAGTTAAGAGTTATTTAGATTACATTAGATACATTCGCGATGTTGTTTCTGGTATGCTCTCGAAATAACTAGTACAATTGAATAAAGTATATGATATAGATTACTGTAGTGATTATATAAATTAATAATTAGTGCTTGAATATAGTGCTTTAGAAGATAGCATCGTAGTATTAAGAAGATAACTTTTGTATCGTTAGCAATTAGCTAGAAGTAAATTGTTGTGATGGCTTTTAGAAAATTAATTCTAGCTACGAGTTGTTGAAAAGGCATGTATAAAAATAAAAAAACTGTTGTTGTGCAAATAGAGATTTTGTTACATTGGTGACAGAAATGGAATTGTATTTAAAAAAAAAACGCTTAAACGATTTCTATTTGGATGCTAAAAACTCGTCAACGAAAAATAGATAGCGATATACTTTCTTGTTTGAAGGAGTTCAAGTCAAGAATTGCGGAGAGCTTGGCTGAAAATTACAAGAACACACGGAGAAACAAGACCAAAGTTCTGCGAGCTTACCAGTGAAGTTAGAAGAAAATGCGGAGCAACAAGCTCGAACTGCCGCAAACCTTACAGAAGAACTGAACCAGGCTACAGCGAAACTAGACGAAACTAACACATTTTTTTACAGAAGATTACAGTAAAACGCTGCGAGCTTTGCAGGAAAACCGAACGAGACTTTCGTGAATTTACGGAAAAGTTTTACAGCGCAATTGGACCAAAATGCAAAAGCGGTTGAACAAAAATTAATTGAAAATTACAACAAACTGAGAAAGGAATTTATACAAGAAACTGCTACATCCGCGGAAAACCTGGAAGACAAATTTTAAGGCGTTTTACAAAAAGTAGAAATGGAGATTTCAGAGAAAATGTTAAGAACTTCTCTAAAATTGAAAAGATGAGGTACTGAGTATGGAAGAACAGATTAATTTCCTAACAGTGTACGCACCATAGCCCACAGTGCCGGTGATATAACAAGCCCGCCTCAAAATTTAAGAATGTCTAGCATCCGAACTGACGTCAAGGACCAGAGTATAAAAACATCTACATTTTATAGAAAGTCACATTGGCAGAAATATTTCGAACAATTCGAAGCTGTCGCGAGAGCCAATGGTTGGAACGATGGTGAAAGGGCAACCGCTGATTGTCGTGTTACAAGATGAACTCTTGAATATTCTGCAGACCATACCAGACGATGACCAAAAAAACTACGGAACCTTGACATAAAGCCTGGAAATCAGATACAGCGACTCTCATTTGCAACAAATCTACAACGCACAAGTGAAGGACCGTTGCCAAAAGGTCAACAAAAATTCGCAAACGTTTGAATCTTATATTGTTCGCTTGGTGAGACTAGACTACCAAACAGCACCGTATAGCTTCCTGGAACAGCTAGTAGTACAGACTTTTGTTGACGGGATACGCGACGGAGAGATCAGCAAGCACTAAGACTGGGTCGAGCTAAGACCCTAAATTATTCGCTAGCTCATGCTTTGGAATTAAAAGCGGCAAAGTATGCATCGCATCCTTGTAGTGGCAAAGTAAGATGCTCCATAGAGGAGCAGGGCCAAGAAACCATAGAGGAGGTGCTTCAACGGGTACTTCGTGAACACACCAAAGAGGAAGGGACCCAGATGCTGGAATTGTGGCGAGTTTAATAATATACAGTCCAACTGTAAGCAGCCCAAGAAAAAAAGGGGATCCGAGAAACTAAAAAGGGTCGACAGGAGGAGGCAAAAATGGTCCTTATAGATTCTGCTTCGGAGATCATCACCCGCATCGCAGGATCTAAGCATTCAGACAGCATTTAAGTTTATCATCAGTTTAACAGAAAGCCTGTAAAGTTCTCGTTTGATACCGGAACTGCTAGTACAATTGCTAATTCGAATGTAGTGCACGACAGTGGCTAAGTGTCACTCGCGACTGTGCGGCATCGAACCGTAACTGTTGAGGAAATTCAGACACATGGAATGCTAGATGTAAAAATCGAATTTGGGAACAAAATATTTTACCATCAAGTAGTAATATCGAACATCACCGAAGAAGTTATCTTGGGAATGGATAGCCTAAAGGAGTACAAATTCCTAGTAGATATGAAGGAGGATGTCTTGTGAATGTAAAACAAGGAAGTTTCGTTTTGTGAAGCTGATGACGTATCTGCACGAGTATTTCTAATGGACCACATTATCCTACCTGGAAGGACCGAAAGTGTGCTGGTGGGACGCTTCGATGGTGTTCTTCACAAGGGCTTTGTGCGTGCTATTGAACAGATTACTGACAAATCCTTCTGAAAGAATGTGCTTTTGACCAAGAAGGATAGTTACCCACTTACAAAGATTGACGACACCCTAAATACATTTTCAGGATCGCGATGGCTTTCAACCTTGGATGTAAGGAATGGCTACTGAGAAGTGGATATGAAATTCAAACATTGAAAAAGACTGCTTGCACTAGTGGTACTGGCTTATGGCAATTTACGGTCAGGCCACTCGGGTTCTGCAACGCTCCTGCCACCGTCGAGCGTTTAATGGATGACATTTTGCATGAGATATCATGGAAAAAGTATCTTGTACAATTGGATGACTTAATCAAGATTGGAAAGTCGTTTGGGGAGCACTTGGGAAATTTAGAAGAAGCGTTTCGAAGACTCGGAGAAACCAATCTGAAAAATGAGTCCAAAGACGTGTCATCTGTTAGGCGAAGATGTGAACTACCTAGGGCACGGTTGTTTCATGCAGTTGTGCAGGCAAGATTCGGAAAAAATTAATGCAGTACAAGAGTGATCGACGCCAGAAGACAAACATCAGCTACGCAGTATTCTGGGGTTGTACATTTATTACAAAAAGTTTCCTGATTTGCGAATATTGCCAAATCATCGACCAAGCTAATTGCAGAAGAGCGGCGTTACGTTTGGGATGAAGATCGCCAAAATAAATTTCAACAAGTAAGGCATTTATTGGCAACAACTCCGATCTTAAGTTATACTTGGTCGGAAAACAAATTAATCCTGGATACGAACGCAAGCAATGTCGCCATCGGAAGTGTACTATTCTAGATGCAAGACGAGCAAGAGAGAAAGAATCACTGGTTACTTTAGCAAGGTGCTTTCAAAACAGGATCGCAATATCTGCGTTACAAGAGGAACTGATAGCTGTGGTGAAATCCGTAGAACAGCTTTATACGTACCTCTGCAAGAGAAAAGTAGGAGAAACAGACAGGAAAAGGAAGAAGCCTTTTGAAATGTTTTGCTTCAGATGTATGATGATGATAGCATGGACAGATAAAGTTAATAACAAAGAGATTATAGAAATAGTAAGGAATAAAGATATCTTAAAACGTGCTGTTTAACATGGAAACCTTATTTTATGTGTTAAGGGAATACACTCTTATGTATATACGGGGTAAAAATTAAATATTGGGAAATTTTATTTTTCTTCGTTTTGGGTCGGTTTTCTCACCGAATTTGGTGCTCAATGACCCCTTGTGACCTCATTACCACATCAGTATTTATCAACTTATATTGTGTAATTAACTACCTAAAATAATTATATATATATAAAATGATGTGATTAGGAGTCACCAAAAGGTCAAATAACACCATTACGTAAACATACAACACTGCGAACTTGAGCAAAATAAAAAACATTAACGACAGTCATAAGTTAGTGCAATAGAGTTTGAAGATAAGATAATGCGTAGATAAATGGAACTTATTAGTAGCCTCAGGCCGTAAACGTCAGATTCTGTGAAGGTTGCATCATTGAGAACAATTCTAGATTCTACCTAGAAGACGGCCCTCTAAATTTCAACTAGTTAAAACGTAGGAGTAGCAACCAAAGTGGAGTAGAAGCTTCAGGACCTATGCTGTTGCAGGGATCGGTCCTATAAAACCCAATAGGGATCAAATACACAGGTCAGTTGTTCAATACTCGTTTTAAACGTCTCCAGGATAGTATAATATCAAGTGATAACTAGTAGTAAACCGACGAGTTTAATTGACGACTTTGAAAGTTTATTGCTACTCTGATAGAAGTAGATAATTAAAATAGTTTCAAAAATAGAAAATAGATAAACAGCAATGAATTTCTGCAGGATAAAGTTTTAATTTGAATGAAAGCATATATGAAACTGGAATGGTATTTAACGGTAAATTGTTGACAAAATTTCAAACTATTTGGACGATGTTGGTATACGGATGTAGATTGCAATTCTGATATTTATTAAAAAAATTTCAACGATATGGAGAAGGACGACCCGCATAATTTACACGGTAAAATAAAAATCACGAGATTGTTAAAATTATCCGACTTATTTTATAACATTTTTACATAATAAGATTTAAATAAGGAATGATTTGTGAATGAAATTCCTAATTAAAAAAGAGATTTTGAACGGTATTTTAGTGTAAGCGAGTAATTATCCAGTAGTTATAATTTTTTTAAGTTAGATTTAAGATTTTGTTTGTTAGGCAAAACCTTTTTGGTGGTTTTGAGGACTACTTTTAAAGTTTGTGCTAAAATAAAATTATTTTTCTTAGATGTAAAATATTGCTTCTTAGAAATAAAGCTGTTGTGGATGTAATAATGTTTTTTTTTTGGAAAAATTGTCTGTCAAAGAATGTTTCGTGTCCTTATACGTTTGATGTCTTATTTTAGTGATTTGATTCAAACTGAGCTAGAATTAGTGTATCACTTTTACTAGAATCATTGACAGACCACAACAACGTTTAATGACGCCCAACGTCGGACATTTTCAAACAACAGCACTCTTATTGGCGACCAACGTCGCCATACTCAAACCACAGCTATATATATATATATATATATATATATATATATATATATTACTCATATTTAGACCAGGGTAGAAAATTAAATAATCACATCAAATAATTTTAATCACCGTGTATAAGGAATTTCATTAAATAATACGCGTTATTAAAACCTTGAAGCATAAATAAGCTCGGTCGTTTCAGTAAAAATAAGAAATTTAAATTATTTATAAGACGCTTTATATCAAAAGAAGCAGTATTGAAAAGCTCTGCGTGTAATGTAATTATTCCTAAACAAAGAGAAATTACGTGCAAAATTTATCTTAATTAACTCTATTTCGAGTAACCGGTATTAAACAAAGTGTACACATAATAATTAATATTTAAGTTGTATTCGCTAAAATGAAAGGATAGAAATCAATTTAATTGGAGTTAATTAAACCGTTAGTAACATATAATACCTATAAAACTTGTGAAAATCCAAGATTAAAATACCACGGAATAAGGCTCTGAGAATTAATATTATTTTGAACACCTGCGTAGTTTAAATGTCACATTCGGCGTAAAGTTTGCAGATAATTAATGTTTCAAAGAATCTTGGGGAAAACGTCGCATAATAGTTACGAGAATTGCTAAAGCTGGGTTATTTCACACTCCATGTGGACTAAAATAATCGATAATAAAGAATATCAATATGCACCAATACGAACAGGTTAGAGAAGGAAAGAGAAAATGCGTCAAGCAAAGACACATATTGTAAAAGGCGGGATTTAAGCAACGTCATGGGGTTGCGATTGGTTAAAAATAGGATGCATATATGAGAGGTAGAAACAACAATTTCTGTACAAAATTAATTAGTTTTTCTCGGACATGCTTGCGTGCCGTGTGGAAATTTTCTGAGATTTAAATGGGGCGAGTGAAAATTCGTAAAAAACGACGTGCGAGCGACAGACTGGGAACATAGAATGAGGAATTCTTTAGAATTACCCGTTTTGGGGAACAGACCGACAGACAGGCTTTTTGCTATATATACCGAGGTGAATATAAACAAGGCCTCTTAGACTCTTAGACTTTTGACGATTCGATGCGTTAAAAGCTCGTACATACGCGACTTGATTGAAGATGTTAAACCGTGCATTTTAGTTTGATTAAATAATTTAAAGTTTGCTCGTATATTTTAGTGATTCAAAATAGCTTGTTATTTACGTGCTAACATGAATGTACTTCAGTGCACTTAGATACAAGGTAATAAAATTTAGTTTCACTGTACCAATTAGCAAAATTTACAACGACAAATGTATACACAAAAGTAGGCAGTTTTGGCGTATATTGGTGACAGACGCATGAATTTCTTTGCTATTTTTCGGGGGTGTTAATAATTAAATGGTTCAAATACGTGGCTGGATCCATGAAACAAGGGTCAGATAAACACAGATGAGTTCCGGAAAAGCCCAGAAACAACTTCAAATAAATGGTGATGGAGAAAATTTTAAAAGCGTAGAGAATCAGAAGCCGTAAATATAATCCTGTTGAATGGTGTGATTAACTAAAGAAACGATACTTTGAAGCTACGAGGACAGTAACCTTCAGGTAAATTATACTATTTTGTTTGACATTTTTGTGTGTATTGAATGACTTTATAATTGATTTACTTTAAATGGACATTAGTGAAATTGTTCTAACCATAAAAGTTTAATTTTAAGATGAAATTTGCTTGTTTAAGTTAAAAGGGGTATTTTGTTTTGATGTTCGGGAATATGATGAAAATTTGGGTATGTCTTTGAGCTCAATTAGACGAACCTGGTTAATTAACGTAAAGGGGTGGTAGATGCTCCCTTTATACTCAGACTCCGGTCTGCTTATATTGTTATATTAATTACTAGGCATCCAACAAGGACTTTAATTCTGGATGCACATTAAAATGATAATAAAATTAATCTTGAAATTTTTTTTTGAAAATTAAATTTTATGCTGAAATTTAATTTGAAAATTTAATGTATTCTGAATATTGATGTAAATAGAGTTAACTTTGATGTTTGTGGTAGGAATGTGTTGTTTAATTTTATGAATGAGGAGGTTTATAAAATTAGGTGAGCAGCCGAGGCGAAAACAGGATCACAGCAGTTTATGACGTCCAATCGGTGGGACTAGAATTTTTTTGTTGAAAGGACCCAGTTCCCGCATAACAGGAGAATATCACAGCAGTTTATGGCGACCACAACGTGAGGGCTCGAGTTCCAAATAAAATTTTTGTTATTTTATTCCAGGAAACTGGCGATCTGAGAGAGAGAGTTTCTGTTTGTGGATAAATTTAAGAGTATTTTAGAGTGTGTGAGAGTGATTTGAACGTATGCAGAGAAAGGAGTGGTTAAGGAGTCAAGGAGTGGAAATTGGAAGTGACGATAGTGCATTGTGTGGGAAAAATTCGAAAATGGAAGAAGCTGGAGGCAGTAGAGATCAGTCGAGGACGGAATCAGGAGAAACAGGAAATGAGTTAATGATGAGAATGTTAGAGGAAATGCGATTAGCTAGGGAAGAATCGAATAGAGCGATGGAGGAGTCTAACAGAAAATTAGAACAGCTAAGCGATGAATCGAATAGAGCAGAGAGGACTCAAATCGAAAATTTGACCGAATGAATGAGACATTAACAGGAGTTAGGGAAACCCTAAGTGAGAAAATAGACAAGACGAATAAAGAAGTTTCAGAATTTAAAAATAGTCTTACCGTAAAGATGGGGGAAGTTGAAAATAGGGTAGATAAAAATGAGCGTGATATTACAGGTCTTCGACAGGAAATGGGACATTTAAAGTCCGAAGTACGCATTTTCTGTGAAGAAGAGATTAATGTAAAAATGACTGAAGTGACGGACTCATGTAGGGATCAGTTAGGCAGGGTAGAACGTGAAGTTAGTAGTATTAAATACAACATGTCAAATTTAACGGGGGATGGTCCCAGATTTACTACAGGTGGAGTATCATTGGACCAACACATGAAGTTTTATGGCGATAACAGGGTAAATCCACAAATTTTTATTAATAGTGTAAGAAATCTAGTGGGAAATTTATTTGACGAACAGACTAAACTGAATACGATAAAGACTTTATTAAAGGACAACGCGGAAGCATGGTACAATTTAGTAGGACAGGACATAGACACGTATCAGGACTTTGAAAACAAATTTTACAACATTACTGGAGTGATCACAAACAGGATCAGATTAGGGACGACTTGATTACAGGAAAATTTAAGGAGAGTTTGCAGGTTCTAGGGAGCAATATGCCATCCGCAAGTACAGTGTGGCCAAACAACTGAATCCACCATTGACGGACAGACAGATTATCAAGTACCTATCACGACATTTTGAACTGGAAATTAGACAACACGTGGCCTTACAAAACATCACAGAACGGGAGACATTTTAGAGTATTTGCAGAGATATGACGATGTATGTGTAGGACGGACAAGAGAGATACGAGAACGAAACGTTAACACAGTTAGGTTTGACAACAGGACACCGAATTATCCGAGACGGCCTGACTACAACAGAAATTTTCGACCGAATTGGGAACGACGAGGACAGGAATACAGGAGCAATAGTGCGACTAGGGGACCGACGCCAAGACCTAGTTACACGAGACAGAACAGTTTACCGGAAGTAAACGGGACTGTGACCAGCACGCCGAATAGAGACAGGGACACGGATATTAACACGAGGAGGACGTACGCACAGGTTGTAGAAGGACAACCAGGACCAAGCACGGAAAACAGGATGAGACAGGATTTTTAGAACGTGACAGACCACTAGATTTCTGTGTAAATGTATACGAACATCCACGTGAATTTTTCAAAATTGAGGAGGAAGTAGAGCCAGAAACTGAGGAAAAATTATGTTTGCCAATTATTAATTTAGAAATTTTGAAAATAATGTAGAAGTATTACTTGATACAGGGGCAGAGGCGAGTTTAATATCGGAGGAATTCGTCAGCAAAATTAGGGATAAGGTTTGTGATAGAATTATGCCTATAAAGCGTAGCCATTTAGTAGCTCCAAATAAAAAGAAGTTTGCTGTAGTAAATAGTGTTGTGGTGCTTAGGATAGATATAGGAGGTTTAAGCGGTGAACAGGAGTTTGTAATTGTACCTGGACTGAAGTTTCAGAGCATTTTAGGTGTTGACTGTATGATGAAGTTAGGGGTTTTGATAGATATGGAAAGGAAGGTAATAAGGATTAAGGATAGGGTAGTGCCATGGAAGGGCAGTTATGAAGTCACAGAGGATGACACGGGGTTTAGTATTAATGTAGTAGAGGTAGAGGATGATGAAGTAAAACAGATCAACACAATAAGATGTCCAGAGGGTAGGAAAGTAGAGGTTCAAGCTTTAATACAAAAACATGCAGAAGTAGTGGGGGTAGAAGCAGCATATCAGGAGCAGGTGAAGGCGAAATTAAGTAAAGATGGCAAGTTTGTTTTTAATCAAGTAGATTTAAGGGATTCATTCTGGCGGATTCCATTACACAAGCATTCTAGCAGGTACAGAGGATTTTCCGTAGAGGGAAAATTTGATAATTGTAAAGTAGTATCGTTTGGTTTGTCGAGAGAAAAGAAAATAATAATAAATAAGAAACAGACATGTGTAGAGACTGAAGAGGAAGCAATATTTAAGAATCAGGATAATAGGGATGATAAGTTTATTGTATGTGAGATAACAGGGATGATAAGTATAGATATAGAAGGGGGAGAAATAGGGATGAAGAGTATTAGGATGGTGAGAAGAAAGACTTGGAGGGTCAAGAAGAGAGTTAGATTTAAATAGGATAGGGATAAGATAGGTGTATATAGAAAAGTAGAAGTAAGTGTTTAAAGAAAATAAGATAGGTTAAGTGTAGATATTTCATAGAAGATTAGTGGAGAGTTAGGAATAGAGTAAGAGTAGGATAGGTATATAGGATTAGGTAGGGAGAAGTAAAGTATAGTGAAGATTAGTTAAAAGTTAGGGATAGGATAGGTATATAGGATGTATATAGGATTAGATGGATAAGTAGGATGAAGTTAGGGATAATTTCAGTTTATAAGATTAGGTGAGAGTTAGGAATAGGATAGGGATATAGGATAGATGTAAATATTTTTTGGGTTGGATAAGTTAGGTAAGTTAGATAGATAAGGGTAGAGAGAGATAGGCAATTTTTTTTTTGTAATTTTTTTGTCTAAATGCTTTATATTTGCATTCAAATAAGTGGGATTATTTGTATTCAAATAGGGGGAAAATACTCATATTTAGACCAGGGTAGAAAATTAAATAATCACATCAAATAATTTTAATCACCGTGTATAAGGAATTTCATTAAATAATACGCGTTATTAAAACCTTGAAGCATAAATAAGCTCGGTCGTTTCAGTAAAAATAAGAAATTTAAATTATTTATAAGACGCTTTATATCAAAAGAAGCAGTATTGAAAAGCTCTGCGTGTAATGTAATTATTCCTAAACAAAGAGAAATTACGTGCAAAATTTATCTTAATTAACTCTATTTCGAGTAACCGGTATTAAACAAAGTGTACACATAATAATTAATATTTAAGTTGTATTCGCTAAAAATGAAAGGATAGAAATCAATTTAATTGGAGTTAATTAAACCGTTAGTAACATATAATACCTATAAAAACTTGTGAAAATCCAAGATTAAAATACCACGGAATAAGGCTCTGAGAATTAATATTATTTTGAACACCTGCGTAGTTTAAATGTCACATTCGGCGTAAAGTTTGCAGATAATTAATGTTTCAAAGAATCTTGGGGAAAACGTCGCATAATAGTTACGAGAATTGCTAAAGCTGGGTTATTTCACACTCCATGTGGACTAAAATAATCGATAATAAAGAATATCAATTTGCACCAATACGAACAGGTTAGAGAAGGAAAGAGAAATGCGTCAAGCAAAGACACATATTGTAAAAGGCGGGATTTAAGCAACGTCATGGGGTTGCGATTGGTTAAAAATAGGATGCATATATGAGAGGTAGAAACAACAATTTCTGTACAAAATTAATTAGTTTTTCTCGGACATGCTTGCGTACCGTGTGGAAATTTTCTGAGATTTAAATGGGGCAGTGAAAATTCGTAAAAACGACGTGCGAGCGACAGACTGGGAACATAGAATGAGGAATTCTTTAGAATTACCCGTTTTGGGGAACAGACCGACAGACAGGCTTTTGCTATATATACCAAGGTGAATATAAACAAGGCCTCTTAGACTCTTAGACTTTTGACGATTCGATGCGTTAAAAGCTCGTACATACGCGACTTGATTGAAGATGTTAAACCGTGCATTTTAGTTTGATTAAATAATTTAAAGTTTGCTCGTATATTTTAGTGATTCAAAATAGCTTGTTATTTACGTGCTAACATGAATGTACTTCAGTGCACTTAGATACAAGGTAATAAAATTTAGTTTCACTGTACCAATTAGCAAAATTTACAACGACAAATGTATACACAAAAGTAGGCAGTTTTGGCGTATATTGGTGACAGACGCATGAATTTCTTTGCTATTTTTCGGGGGTGTTAATAATTAAATGGTTCAAATACGTGGCTGGATCCATGAAACAAGGGTCAGATAAACACAGATGAGTTCCGGAAAAGCCCAGAAACAACTTCAAATAAATGGTGATGGAGAAAATTTTAAAAGCGTAGAGAATCAGAAGCCGTAAATATAATCCTGTTGAATGGTGTGATTAACTAAAGAAACGATACTTTGAAGCTACGAGGACAGTAACCTTCAGGTAAATTATACTATTTTGTTTGACATTTTGTGTGTATTGAATGACTTTATAATTGATTTACTTTAAATGGACATTAATGAAATGGTACTAACCATAAAAGTTTAATTTTAAGATGAAATTTGCTTGTTTAAGTAAAAGGGTATTTTGTTTTGATGTTCGGGAATATGATGAAAATTTGGGTATGTCTTTGAGCTCAATTAGACGAACCTGGTTAATTAACGTAAAGGGGTGGTAGATGCTCCCTTTATACTCAGACTCCGGTCTGCTTATATTGTTATATTAATTACTAGGCATCCAACAAGGACTTTAATTCTGGATGCACATTAAAATGATAATAAAATTAATCTTGAAATTTTTTTTGAAAATTAAATTTTATGCTGAAATTTAATTTGAAAATTTAATGTATTCTGAATATTGATGTAAATAGAGTTAACGTTGATGTTTGTGGTAGGAATGTGTTGTTTAATTTTATGAATGAGGAGGTTTATAAAATTAGGTGAGCAGCCGAGGCGAAAACAGGATCACAGCAGTTTATGACGTCCAATCGGTGGGACTAGAATTTTTTTGTTGAAAGGACCCAGTTCCCGCATAACAGGAGAATATCACAGCAATATATATATATATATATATATATTGCTGTGGACTCGGGTATTAATCTCTGGAACACTCGAACCCTTTCCTAACAACCATTCAAGTCCCACGAATTGGGCGCCATAAGATTGCTGTGTTCTCGTGGATTTTAAGTTTTAACCTCGACAGTGTCCTCCGATACTTTTCAAAAATGCACAACTTTATAAAAAAAATTTCTTACCCTTATTACTTTCTGCTTTGAAAATCTTCAGCAGCTTCCCTGGCTAGCTCAGCTGTGCCTCTTCTCGGATACCTAAATTTACAACCATTCTTCATTCACACTCGCACGCCATTCAATAAAATCACCAAATAATACAACAATCATATAATCTTTTATTTACCGCTATTTACAGACAAATTATTCACATGTATAAAAACAGTTTGGTACACTAATTACAAACTCAAAATGTAATATGTTTTTAAAGTCCTTGTTTTTCTACTTATTTGCAAACAAATTTAATGAGATATGAGTAGAAGGGCCCCACATATTACATTACATTGACTGTACACTGGAGTATGGTGAGCTCATAATAACCCAGTTTATTTAATATATGCCTTTTACTTTGCATAGATTAATACAAAAGTTATAGGTCCGTTTACCCTTTACAATCTAATTTATATTCAGAATAAAATTTAGTAAGTTTTAAATACACCTTTTTCCAATATTTAAACCCCAATAAATTGTCCAGTACATGTATCTTTTCCAATAAGTTTATATAATCATAAATAAACCCCAAAATTCACTCACACAGCACCAAAATTTTATCAGACAACAGAAATTTGAAACAAATTACCTGGAGAATGCTTCAAGCTTCCATTCCTTCGACGACGATCACCAGAACACCTTGGCTTTGTGACCATGCCCTGTGATACTCAGCTATTCACAGACAATAACCCCAATTGCAAGCGAAGCGCCTCGTTTCAAAGTACCATTCCATAACAGCATACAATTTTGGTTGTTCGTGATGCTTACCCCACATATATATTATACTTCCATTTATTGATTTTCTAGCTTAGTATAGTCGTAGCCAGACCTCTATTAATTTAATATACACTACTCGTATTTCGCGTTAATAAATAGAAGGCCACTACTAATAATTTTACACGTGCTAGCACTATATTTACTGTAGTATTGACATATCTAATACTCACATAACAAAAACTCTACTAGAATGTTGGTCTATCGTAGTAAAGTAGTATAAAAGCGACGAGAAGACAAAGAGGCCCTTAATAATTTCCGTTTAGTATTTATACTAGTTCAAAATGCTAACCCCGGACACACTTCATGTAAAAACCTTATTTTCAAATTTAGATTCTACAAATTTTGATACAACCGTGTTGAAAATTCCTGAAATTTATGCCGTCTCCGTGCCGTACGTATGCGAAATCGCTCCCACCTGACGCGTTTGTCTACGTTTGGAAAACTGTCGGTTCTTGACCAATGATAATATACTCTGTCGTTATAAAACCCCGCCTGTACTATCTTTATCTCTGTCTGATGCATGTCTGCTGTCGCGTTCAAAACCCCACTTGAGTTATAGAAAATCGATATTGTTGACAGCTCAACTCCACTCCACGTGCATTAGTACGTGCGTTTTCAATATCAACGTTTTTATTTCTGTCTCTATCTGTAGTATATAACTGATCGTGCATTTCCCTTGCTCTTTAAGAACTTTGTTAGTTTGTTGTTCAAACTAAACTGACGGTTGAAAATATTTTCTATGATGTCCTGTCTTAATATGCTTATAAATTCGACGAATGTAACCTTTCTTAAAACCGCAGGTGTTCGTTAATTATCGACCATTTACCACCACAATTCTTAGATTTTATATTTCGTCGTATCCGATACAACTGACGTTTGCTTGTTACTAAGAAAACTTTTGGCTTGGAATTATTGATTTTCTTCCCTTAGTGGGTTTTCTTATGCTTTTACGTGTCGAATTAAAATTAATTAAACTTAATTATGCGTATTCTATTTGTTTTAAAACTGTTTTTCCTTATGTACTCTTAACCTTTCAATCATTAATTATAAAAATATGTCAATACTTGTCCGTTCTCCCTAAATGAATTAAATAAATTTTGCGCGTAAATAATTTGTTCTTTTCTTTGTACAGGGTCGTTGAAATTATTTTGTTTACCCCCAAATTTAACCCTTTGAATCCACAACAATATATATATATATATATAATTTAAAAGAAAAGTATGATTAATGTGTCTTAAATTAATACAAATTAAAAAAGAATTATTGGCAAGTGACTCAAATTCAGCCACGAGGGCATCCTGTCGACGCATTTCGTCCTAATTGCGGCTCATTAGGACATGACTTCTGTCCTGATAAAATTCAATTGATAATCGTTAAAGGGGTATATTAATATATGCAGAATTCAAAACTGACAGAATTCACATAGCGCTTTTAAAGTTTAATATACGATAGTCAACCTTTTTTTGTTTAGTATGGACGCCATATTAAATTTTGTGTTACTGAATGACATTTTCAAATTTTCATGTGACACTTTTTCAATTTTTGAAATCCTTCCCTAAATAAAAAAGTTACAAGTTCCAATAGCCATGGAAATGAATGAAAACAATGATCTGACTGTTTTAATCATAACGAAGTGTCAAAATTGGTAATCTCTTATTGACGGATTATTACCAGTGCTATTTCCTATTATTGTTATTTTTAATTGTGCCTATCGGTTTATGTGTATATACTGTGTTGGGATAAACTATGGAACCCAGTAAATATCTTAAACCGAAAAGGATGATATTTATGAAGCTTTGCAGATAAGTACGATGAGGCAAAATGCTTCTGATGTGATTTTTTTGTTAATAATGTACTTCCGGTTTAACCGGAAATGCCCTCAACTCTTTTAACTTAAATCGTACACCCCGCAAACTTATAAACAAATTCTTAAGTTACTCTTCCCAAAACTTCTCCCCGGATTAGTTCACATTCATTTCAATTCCTGCAAGGATGTTGGTCGTCTAACGTAAACACGTGATTTCAGGATCCCCAAAGAAAAAAATCTAACGAACTAATATCTGAAAAACGAGTGGGCCACTCTATGAATCATCCACGTCCAATCCATCGATTTGAAAAATTTGGATTAAAAAAATTGCATACCCGTGTATCATAGTGGGGAGGCGCTCCATCTTGTTGAAACCAAACATTTTGTGGTAACTCTCCATTCTGTTAAAGTCAAAATTCCGTCTATAAAAAAATGGGCCCATAAACCTATTTTCCGTTATTTCTATCCAAACATTCAACTTTTGTGGATGTTGGGAACGGGCTTCATAAATCTATTGAGGATTCTCAGTTGACCAATACCTTGTGTTATGACGATTAACGGTTCCATTTAAACAAAAAGATGCCTCATCCGAAAACACTACATTACTTGCAAAATATTCGTCGACATTACAGGTGGTGTTCATCATTTGATCACAAAATTTCAGTCGTCTGTCAAAATCATCATTTGATAATTCTTGAACTAATTGTATCTTATACGGATGATACTTTTCGCTTTTCAATATTTTGCCTACAGAACGTCGACTTATACCATGGCTTAGTGCAACATCTGTGGTAGAGCTTCAGGTGATTCCCCTAATTCAATAATAATATTTTGTTTAATAACTTCATTTGTTGCGGTCTGCGGCCTTCTAGTTTTTGGCAAATTTTTTACCATCTCCTTTGCATTAAAACGTTATAATGTTTTAGCAACCGTTGAACACGATATAGAATTTCATTCAGGATGTAAATCATTAAAAATATGACACACTTCTTCATGAGTTCTAACACGATCGTCAAAACCGATCATAATGAATATTTCAATTCAATCTTTTTCACTTAAACGTATCATTTTTAATCGTACTATTTACTTTCGTAAATTACAATTAACTTGACAGTTTGCCTTAACAGTTTGCCAACAGTTACCTTTTAAACAGTACGCGTTTAATACAAAGTAAACTAAATATCAATTTACTTATCTAAATGATTTTTACTCTAATGCGAGTTAAGGTTCGGGCCTTGGGAGCTGCATTTTAAAAAACACTTCCAAAACTTCTTAACAAATTTATTTATTGGTTCAACTTTAACAAAAATTAATGTAGAATTTTGACAAACTAGTATTAATTATTCTAAGTCGAAATAACTGATTTAAATGAATTATTGTGAGTCAGCCTAAGCAAACTGCAATGTTATAGCTGAATACTTTGACTGACTGCCGGGTCTTGGAGCTCCCGGACTATATATGATGTCCTTACTCCCTCACATGGCTGTGGGAACTTGCAGAGCTAATGTCTGTTTATTCCTAATTTTATTCATTGTGACAATGTTAAAATCTTATTTTTTAGGTAATTGCGGTATCTTGACCGTATGTGACCTGGCATCTGCAGTGTTACTATCGTCTGGATACAAAGTATTGCATCCGTTCTCATAAAGTGTTAATAAACTTTATTAATTGTCCTTGTATTATAATGTTGCACTTCACTTAGCACTTTCTTAATATTTTCTAATAATTTTCTATTATGTTCTATTTTATAATACATACATAATTGAGGGATATGTAGCTTGGGTAAAAACATAATAGTAGTTGCACTGTGCTTTAGTGTTTCGTTTTTACGAATTATTTCCAGTAACCCTGGTATGTACGAATTCGAAATAATAAGATCTATCGAAATCTGCAAAAATATACAGGGTGTTCCGTTTAAATTATTAAAGCTGAGGGTATTTCCGGATTAAACCGAAAGTACATTATTAACAAAAAATCACATCAGGTGCATTTTTACCTCATTGCACTTATCTTGCAAAGTTTCATAAATATCTTACTTTTAGTTTTAAAGCTTGGTTCCATACTTTATTCCAACTTAGTATATATTTATAATACTGTTCGAATTATAAGAATTCTATAACGATATATGCTCTTAATCGTAACATTTAATATCGTGCGCCATGACACTTTTGCGCTTTGTATTAATAAGCTAGTTTGCAGTTCCTACATTTTTACTCGAGAAATGCAGACGTGTCGATCATTAAAAACATTGTCATATGTAGATGTAATTTAACTTTTCATTTGTTCTACATTTATAATTACAATATCCGACCAGTACAAACTATGATTTTTAAATTACCATGACATAAACACGATTCGATTATACGCTTTAAACGTAATTCCGTCACTTGTGCTAAAATGTTAATATAATTTACAGTTTTAATTACGAACCGCTGTTTGAGTACTCGTTCGTTTTTGTACAAATAGAATCTTAAGATGTGCACAACGTTTTTATGATAATAATTTCACTTTACTGAAGCATCATCAATTAGTATCAACTTCAGGTTCTTTTTTTGACTTTTATCTAGCGAGTTACATAGCGGAAGAACATCTGTAATTACAGTCGATCGTGACTCTCTGTGGTAATAAAATAGGATCGGTAGAAAACCATTTCTTTTATACTTTGCTTATCTTGGGGCCATATAATTTGGTATTATGTTGCTTAGACTAATACTTAACTTTCCAAATTGCCCAAAGGCAGGTAAACCTGAATTTTTCTAATACTTAGATTCAAATTACTAATTGCATTTAAAAATCCTAACTGTTATTCAACTACTTTTAAATTATCTTTTGTGATTTGAAATTGATTTCTGGACACGCAGTTAATCACGTAGGGCAGTGGTTCTCTGCTTGTGACACACATTTTAGGACGGATAATCTCGAAAGGAAACGCCTAGTAATTAAAAAAGAAAGTAAGAAATTTTGTTATTGAGTAAAAAAGTTCCACAAAACATAAAATAAATTACATTCAGTAATAACAAGTTGAAAATGCAAGGCATTGTCGCAACGAACTTCCAAATGTAGACTTACTTTAAAACAATTTAAATAAATTAAAATTATTATGTTGTAATAATTATAAGTATTCAGATAAAAAAATTAAAAAAATTTATTCCCCGGGGGGGGGGTCGGGTATCCGTGGTCAGATTTTGTGGGGAGTACCATATTTCGACTCAGCTATGTTAGGGGAGTCCAAATATGTATCGCACATTAATTTTGGACCTATTTGAAATTTTAATTTTCCCGACGGAATATCGCGGCGGCACGGCGTCCCCGTGGCCCGATTTCAACTGACATCAAAACTTAAGCTCAGGACACCGAGCTGAATCGATTGATGTATCACACATTGATGTCCGACCATTAGAAAGGCCTCGGACGGACAGACGGACAGACAGACGGACGACAAATCGATTTCATAAACGAACGAAGTTCGTTGAAAAAATGCTTTACTATATGTAGAAAAGTACAGCGCCAACACGACGAGCTGAATCGATATGTATATGGGAAACTACTAGAACCAGTTATCTAAAAATTTGTATAAGGGAGTTTTCCTAAATGCTCGTTCTAGCCAAAACATTTTAATTTTCTGCTACTTTCGGTTATACCGGAAATGAACCCCAACTTCGTTATTTTAAATGGATTGCTTCGATTTCTATTGAATTTTTGGAATCTACGCTAAATTGCAATGTAACTTTATATAAAACGTTATATGCCTAAAGTGCGTCATTTTCGTGTTATTTCGTTTTTTCATTGTTTTTAGCACATCCAGTCCTCCACATAAAAATTTTCTTTTTCGACGTCCAAGCGTGTCAGGTCAAATATTTTCAAGATTTTTCACAAGTACGAGATGTAGCTTTCTTAATCTTTGAAAACTCTCCGAAAAACTTATATACGGTGCTTGGAAATTGGTGCCAAATTTCAGTATCGCAAAAGTTCGCAAACTTACTTTTTTCAAATGACAACTTCCAATTTTCTTATCGCTCTTGGATTCTACTCAGAAAAATGAGAAGTTTTCTGATAACATCCCTATATCGAAAATGCACATTATACGATTTTCGTAATTAATAACAACTAACAGCATTATAGGGAAAATTAAGAATAACTTAACAATACAGCAAAAAATGTAAAGTTAACCCAACTACAGCAAATGTTCAAACTAGTTGCCTTGAACTTTCTGCATGGAATCCAAGAATGAAGAGAAAATAACAAGTCATTTGAAAAAAGTAAGTTTGCGAACTTTTGCTATAGTGAAATTTAACACTATTTTTCAAATAGTTTTAATAGATTTTGGAAGGCTATATCTTTTATTTGTGAAAAATCGGGAAGATATTTGATCTGGCCCGCTTGAATATCGAAAAAGTAAATTTTTATAGGGAGGACTCGATCTGCTAAAAACAATGAAAAATCTGCAATAACTCAAAAGTGACGCACTTTAAGGCATATAACGTCTTATGTAAAGTTACATTGCTATTTAGTGTATATATATATATATATATATATATATATATATATATATATTGTAATGTCAGGGGGAGGTACAAGGCTTCTAAGGGTAGATTTGTGTTAAAAGGGGTGTATGCCAAATAAAATGATTCATATATCAGATCCAGTAATTCAAAAACTATATTTTGCCGTACTTTACATATGCTAAAGTATTTACCATGTTAGTTTGAAACGTATGTGCCAAAAGGTAAACTAAATGACTTGATGACGTTGATAAAATGCACAGTGCTCAAAGTTTTATACTAAGTTGCAATTTAATAAGCCATTGAAAGTACATTTGCCGTCTGAAAACCGGATGCGTCTACGGATGTCTACTATCAACCAAGCATCCAGGTCTTGTGTGAATTATTTTGGTTTTTATTTAAATAGAATCAACTTTTGGACGAATTTGTAAATTCAAAATTATAAGTTAATAGCAGTATCAAATATAATTGGAGAATTGTGAAGTATTTAGGACCAATGATAGAATTTAGGAATGTGTATAAAGACTATAGTGAAGGTATTTGTGACACAAAAAAATAGGACAAATTGTTATTGGATATTTTTATGTATGTAAAATGTAATTAAGTAAGCTAGTTTTGTTGTGCTTATTGCCTAGGAGAGTAAACAAGAGGATTCTTTTTCGATAAAATGTAGTATAAAGACGTGTTTTTACAAACCTGCGTTAAAGTTGTTATATATTTTGAAAAAATAAATGTGTTTGAATTTAAATAGTCTGATTTATTAAAGTGGAGGTACAAGAAGCATCGGTGGTTAAATAAGCAATAGCGACGTTAAAAGAAGTGTATAGAGTGGTTATAGTGCGACGGGAAAAGCGACGAATATTTAATTGGATTTGGATAGTGGTTTAAAGGCAGAAGGACATAGAGTGGTTATACAAGCGACGGCGAAGCAACGAATATATAAATAGATTTGGGGATTGATTTGGATAGAGATTTGAAGGTAGCAGGACATCGAATTTATAGCAGGGCATTGAGTGATTTGGAACAGGACGGCGGTTAGATTTGGGATTGAATACGAAAAGGCGAACGGATTAATTGGAGCACGAAGAGTGGAATTAAGAGAGCAGCAATCGCAGGGGAAGATTCAACGAAAAAAAAAGGAACACGGAAGGATTAGCGCAGGGGAAGTAATTACAACGGTTTGTCAAAATTCTAAAATTCGGGTTATTCATTTCAGATTTGGGGTCATCAAGATTGTACTAAGACACCTGGAGGCGATACGAAAGTTCAATAGTGATTGTGAGTCCATGTAAAGACGCATACGGCGACTAAGATCGTGAGCCAGCAGCATTTAAAAAGGGCATCAGCGAAGTATAATTCAGGTGAGTACCGTGCAATATCATAAAACGTCAAAAAAGTCAGAAATTGTGTACATTAATTATTTTGGCACAAAGCTACGTTGATCAGTAAAAGTTGGCATATACAGTAGTAAATTCACATAAAAGTAGTAAAACAAAAGAGTGTGCAGTTTGGTTGGGCAGTGCACATCTACTTACGACTGAACCCACGGTAAGTAGGTGAACACCCTGAGATAAAGAGTTCATATAGTCGAGGCATAATAATAGTAAACATTTTAATTAGATAACCAACCAAACGTTGCTAAAGCACATTATATAGAAGTCATTCATTTAATAATAAAAATAGGCGCGACGACAAAAGTAGAGTATAAATAAAATAATTTATATTTAAATAAATAAAAATAATAAAAGTAAAGGGGGGGTGAGTCAGTAGAATATATATATATATATATATATATATATATATATGTATATATATATTGCTGGAGCGTCGTTAAAAGAGTGCTGTGGTAAGATACAGCAATTTGTAGAACTTGAAGTTGTTCACTTACCTTCTTTTAAATTTACAAAATTAAATTTCTTCTTTTTCTTGGATATTTTACATGACTTTGTTTATTCCCACTCTTGTAAGGTTTGCTTGGCTAAAAACCCTTATCAAAAGGTCAGAGTGTTTCGAACCCTGAACAAAAACTTTCCTGGTAAAAATCCTTTACAAAAAATTATTATATGATTAACACTTATTATTCTACCTTAAATTAAATACAAACACTCCAATATCAGTTAAAAATAAATCTAAAAGTAATACTTGCAGAATCCACACGCTCCTCGTAATTAGATATCTTCTTATTTTAAATTGACGTCAAACCAGCTTACAAGATTTTCCACATATTTAAAATCACCACTTCAAACAGCAGTTACCAAAGTACATTTTTGGATAAATTTTCCTTTCGATTATTTAATGAAATTTTCAAAATAGCTTTATATTGAGAAATTTTCCCTCTTCATTGTAGTTTAATGAATTCTATTTTTTATGTAATATGCGTTTAAAACATCACTTCTATATTCAATGTATCATCGTAATTATTAAATTACAGTATGCTTATTGCATACTTTAAATATTATCTTCACAAAGCAACATCTGGTGACTTAAATCAAAAAAACATTTCCCGATCGAATTTAAGAATCGACTGAATGAATCTCTTAATTAATAAATACTTCTTTATATATGCAGAATATCTATTTATTAAAACCTAGTAGAATGTGTGCGATTCCATTCTAAATAATAAACGCCTATCTTACGTAATTTTTTTGGAAATCCTCATTACCGTTCAAAATTATTGAGTTTTATTACCTCGTTATCTGGTTACAGTTCTGAGTGACGCGCGCTGTTCGTCCCACTCTAATACATATACGATTATTGTGGCGTATTGCTTCTTTCCAACAGTAAATGCAAAAATCACTCATATTTCTTATCAATTTCTCTTACATTTTCTGAGTTTTTGGTGTTCCGGCCGCTTTTTGGAGTATATATATATATATATATATATATATATATATCTTAGAATGATCGATTTGCGTTCGCATTGAATGCGTTTTACGGTATCTTACAATTAATTATTTTTACATATACAACTTACATTACTTGCTATTTATTTACAATACGCTTATATCATACAGAGTGATTATTTATACACGGGCAATTGCATTTTTTGCTTGTATATCAATGAATAAAAGTACGCTTGTATTATACAGGACGTAACCATAAACTTACGGAAATTTTTGTTGTTCAGGATTCTTTTATATTTTGGTGGGATTTATTTGTAGAATTTGGGTTTCAATGACCTCTCGTGACCCTTCATCACGTTAACATGTATAATATATATATATATATATATATATATATATATATACAGGGTGCCCTATTTCTTACACGTTGTATGGGTAACTCTGTTATTTGTGACATGGGAAAAATGGGAAAACTAGTGCACTTTTTAATGCCGAGTTCAGCCATGAAGAGATAATTAACATACAGGGTGTAGCAAAAGCGTTATACCAAAATAACGAAATTTTGATCTTTTTTGTTTTGCTTCGTGGCTCATTTATTGTGATAGATACAGTAAAACGTTGTAGATCTTTTTTACATTATTTTAAAAGGAGAATAAGATAAAATTATTTGTTTTTACATGGCCTTGGTCATGTTCGAGTAAAAAAGTGAGGTTATGTTTTTTTAAATGGAAACCATCATTGGCGGTAGCTCTGATAGAAAGGCATTTTTTTTCTCTTTTCAGTGATGTACTACAGTGTACATGTTTAACATAAAAGTTTTTGAAAAAATTTTGTTTTTATGAAATACGAAACTTTGTATTAAATAATTTGAACTGATTTTAAGAATCAAGTAGCCATATGACACATAACAATAGATTTCACTTGTTTAAATAACAGAAATTAGATAGTACTGTTATTTTGTGTTTATACGTACATTATTTTCTTCTAAGAGATAGAATGTCCTATACAAATTAAGAAAATAATGACATGCTCTTTTGCTACTATTCTTCGAATCGTAACACACGTGCAGCAGCGGATTTGTACTTTGAGAGATACATGGAAAGTAAGCAACCACACTGTCGGATATTTAGCAAACTTGAAAATAATCTTAAGGCATATGGTGCATTTACCAAACCTAAATTCTTACGAAAATGTTGAAACGAATGTGTTGGCGTTTGTTAACTATAAACCAGAATCTTCTACTGCCGAAATTGCAAACCACTGTGCAACTTCTAAGGAAACTGTGAGGTGTACTCTGAAAAGTCGGAAATATCATCCCTATCACTATTCTATTTGGAATACATTGTATCCAGTGGATAATCAAAGACGGATAGCATTTTGTCGTTGGTACCTTAATAAATGTGAAGAGGATTCATATTTTTGGAGAACCATTATTTTTATTCACGAGACTAAATTTACAAATAACGAAATATTTAATCGGTATAACAAAGTATTTTATTCTCAAGAAAATCCTAAACTTGTGCGTGAATCCAGAGATCAACATCAATTTGGTATTAATTGTTGGTGTTGAATATTTTGCGGAAAAATTATTGGACTTTTTTTATAACGACAATTTCACCGCTGCAAATTACTTAAATTTCTTAAAACACCAACTGAAAGAATATTTGGATGAATTACCTATCAACATCCATTACAGACCAAAGTATTTCTAACACGATGGTGCCCCTGCACACAGTGGTACATCAGTGAAGCAATATTTAACTGATTGTTTTGAGCACGTGATTGGTAACAAAATGGAAAATGATTAGTCTGCTCATTCACCACAACTTACGCCATTAGATTTTATTTGTGAGTGATTTAAAAATAAAGTGTATTCTACTACTCCTCAAACGCCTGAGGATTTAATAGCTAGAATCCAAACAACAATTGCAAGCATTGATGCACGCACAATAGAAAAAGCACTTCGTAATGTTAAAAAACTATGTGAGCTTGTGCCTTCAATAAAATGGTGGGCACTTTGAACACACTTTGAAGTGATATTATATTTAATATTTTTAACATAATTTGTTTTTGATATTTTGTTACGTCATGCATAAGTATTTTATTATTTAATACCAAGTTTCGTATTTCATAAAACAAAATTTTTCAAAAATTTTTACGTTGAACATGTACACTGTAGTACATCACTGAAAAGAGAAAAAAAAATGTCTGTCTATCAGAACTACCGCCAATTATGGTTTCCATTTAAAAAAACATAACCTCACTTATTTACTCGAACATGACCAAAGCCATGTAAAACAAATAAGTTTATCTTATTCTCCTTTTAAAATAATGTAAAAAAGATTTACAACGTTTTACTGTATCTATCACAATAAATACACCACGAAGCAAAACAAAAAAGATCAAAATTTCGTTATTTTGGTATAACGCTTTTGCTACACCCTGTATGTTAATTATCTCTTCATGGCTGAACTCAGCATTAAAAACTGCATTAGTTTCCCCATTTGATCTTTTCTCTAATATCACAAATAACAGAGTTACCCATACAACGTGTAAGTAATAAGGCACCCTGTATATATATATATATATATATATATATATATATATATTGTTAATAAAATGAAATAATAACTTAGACTTTTATGCAAAACCCAAATGATCATTTCAAATCGAGCTAGTAATTTAAAGATGAAAAATATAAGGTCTTGGACAGAACTTGAACCTGTATCTTAGTCTTCCCAGGACCATGCGCTTTCCAATTACTCCACCGAGACCGATGACGACAATTGGAAAATTTACAAATCTAAGTCGTGTACACAATCATACATCAACCTAACTTTCAATTATTTAACATTTTTGTAAATCATATCTGACATTGTTAAGTTTTTGATTTATGTTAGTTATAGACAGGAAACAACGCTCAAAATTACGGTTATAAACCAATTATTAAATATATAAATATTTTAGGTAGTAATTACCCAAGGTAAGTTGATAAATACTAACGCATTACAGTTAATAAGATGAAAAAATAACTTAGACTTTTATGCAAAGCCCAAATGATCATTTCCAACGCATAGTCCTAGAAGACTAAGATGCACGTTCAAGTCATGTCCAAGATCTTATATTTTCCATCTTTCAATTACTAGCTCGATTTGAAATGATCATTTGGACTTTGTATAAAAGTCTGAGTTATTATTTCATTTTATTAACTGTAGTACGTTAGTATTTATCAATTTACCTTGTGTAATTAGCTACCTAAAATATTTAGATATATATATATATATATATATATATATATATTTTTTTATAGATATTTTACTTGACTTTGTTTATTCCCATGCTTGTAAAGTTTGTTTGGCCAAAAAATCCTTGACAGATGATCTATTAAAAGGTCAGAGTGTTTCGAAATCTGAACACAAACTTTCCTGGTTTCTTTACAAAAAAAAATAATTAGGACTATGTTAAACTATCTTAAACTGAATGACAAAATTTAAATATCAGTTACAAAAAAATTATATTTGCAAAAATCCACGAAGCGTTTCTTTATCCAACTCGTAATTAAATATCTTCTTATTTTAAATTGACGTCCATATCCGCTTACAAAATGATGCATAAAATTTCTATTTTTAAACAGCAGTTACGAATTTTCATATTTGCTTTTCAATATGATTAAATCTTCTTTTTAATTATTTAATAAAATTTTTAAAATAGCGTTGTATTGAAGAATTTTCCTTCTTTATTGTATTTAGTAATTTTTATATTTTTGTTATGTAATTTGCGTTTAAAACATCACTTCCATATTCATTGTACTACTGTAATTATTAAATTACTGTATGCTTACTGTATACTTCAAATATCATCTTCGCAAAACAACAACTCGCGACTTAAATCAAAATAACATTTCCCGATCAAATTTATGAATCGAATGAATCCCCGTTATTAATAAACGCTTCCTTATATATCCAAATTATCTATTTTCAGAAGGTAGTGGAATAGTATAAAACATTATAATGCAAGGTTCCCAGAAAAACCCATTAACGACTAAAATCTTAGCGTTTATTACCTTGTAATCTCTTCCATTTATTAGTGACGCGCGTTGCCTCATCCTACTCTAACACATATACGATTATTGTGGCATCGCATACTAGTGTGAAAGATAATAAATTTTTATCGGTTATTTTATGGATTTTACGAGTGTTTTTCAATGTTCAAGCCACTTCTTGGAATAAACGTTTATTTATCAATTCCTCTCAAAACTTCTTTCTCAATCTCGTCTGTTGCAGAAGATTCTCTATTTAAAATAAATTTATGTAATCTCAGGGAAGTTAATCTAAACTTTAATTGCTTTTTAGTGCAAAAGGGATTGCATTTTATAGAAATTATTTGCTTTCGTGTTTCAGTACACAAAATTAATATTAAAATTGTTTTTTTAAACAAAATTGTAGTTTCTTAAGCAAACTGCTTAAAGCTAGCACTATCTTATGTTATTTATAATAAATGAAAAGCTTTGTTATCAATAATGTATTGATAATTAATGAGCAAAAATAAATGGTTTTGTATTTGTCTTAAAATGATCGATTTGCGTTCGCGTTGAATGCGTTTTTAAGGTATCTTAAAAATAATTATCTTTTTACACATACAGCTTACGTTATTTGCTATTTATTTACAATACACTTATATCATACAGGGTGATTATTTAAACACGCGCAATTACACTTTTCGCTTGTACATCAATAAATAAAAGTACGCTTGTATTATACAGGGCGTAACCATAAATTTACCGAAATTTCCGTTTTTCAGGATTCCTTTATATTTTGGGGGGATTTATCTGCAGAATTTGAGTTTCAATGACCTCTCGTAACCCCTCATCACATCAATATAAATATATATATATATATATATACATATTGATATGATTAGGAGGTCCGAAGAGGTCAATAAACACGCTACTATGTAAATATAACCACCCAAAGTCAAAGATATTTTTAATCCTTCTAATACTTAATATCTGTAAAGAAACGCCCTGTATAATATTTTAGTAGTAGGATAGGCTTAGTATAATTTATTTTAGTGCGTAAGTACGTTCTTCACTGAAAAGTAGCAATAAATACCATTTAAACGCATTGTATAACTTGATCAAAAGTATTATATAACATTTTACAATGCAATGGGCTTATACTGGAAACATTATTAAAAGTTTTCCTCATTTTACAACTTCAGTCGTAACGCGATTGCATGTATTTAACAGGAAGCATTTAACAGGAAGCGTGTATTTTAGCTTGAATACGGCATTATTATTTCCAGATTTTTCAAAAAGTTTCTAGATTTTTCTAGGTCAGTTCAGTGGCAAGAATGAACTTACAAATCATTAGCAAATAACAGCTAATTATCTTTACTATAAAGCAGCATGAATGAAAACAACCCAATTATTGAATTAGAGGCTTCTACGACAATAATTTAAATAATATAAGACGTGTAAAAGCCATAAATCAAATAACAAGTAATTACCGTTAATCAGTTTTTATTCATTCTTTTAATTAAGAAACTATTTTTACGATAAGATAAGACTTTTAACAACCGATGACATGATAATATAGAGCGATAACGAAAAAATATGAGAAAGAATATTCAAGAAATGAGTGAAAAGGAAAGGTATAAAGAAATGGATGAGAAAGATACCAAAGTAATGAATAAAAAACATGTAAAAGTAAAAAGTATGAAAGAAATGAGTGAGAATATCGAGGAAATCAGTTAGAGATTTGATAAAAATACTAGGAAGTTACGAGCTGAATTTAGAGAGAATCTAGCCAAATTGGGGGAAAGTTTAAGATCAGAAAGCGACAAAAATAAAAGGAAATTTAAAAATAAGTGAGAAATTAATGAAGATTTAAAAGAAACTAATAGGGCCATAGAGGATATGAAATTTGACATTAGAAGAAAATTGCCATTTACTTGAGTCAGGTTCACTAAACCCTTTGCACCTTGGCTAACTAGAGAACTTCAAAATATGATGTCACTAAGAGATGCGGCTTTACGCTATTTTAAATTAACAAAGCAGGCAAGCCCATTGGGAATACTATGTGCGTCTAAGAAAGCTTACCACTGCAACAGTAGTGAAAAAAAAACTTACTTTCGGTAACGGTTTCAAAATAATCCTAGTTGTCTATCGAAAAACTTAAAATATTTAGATATTACACTGCATGCTAGAACTATTCCCCTGCATCTATCTAAATGATGTAAATTTGATAAAGAATTATTTTCTTAACTGTTACTAGATTATTTTCCTTTCGTGATTTTGACAAAGGCAGAGTGGTAGAAATTATAACCAGTATCAAATCGAAAGCCACCGGTAATTATGGCGTTAGTATTAAGGTGTTCCAATTATGCACTTCCAATTTTTATTATCTGTTATAATACACTTTATTAATTTTTGCTTGCAGAATTCTAATGTTCCAGTATGTTGAAAAAAAGTTCTCGTCATACCGGTACCAAAAGTTTTATCACCAGCAGAATTTAAAGATCAGAAACCTATAAGTTTTGTCATAAGTCTTGGAGAAAATGGTGGGTCAACAATTGCGTTGTCACTTATTGACTAATAAAGTCATCCCTACCAAACGATCAGGTTTTAAACCAGGTTATAGTTGTAGAACTGCACTTCTTAATGTACTGGACGTTTTTATTTCGACAACTGAGAGTAACATGATTACCCTTCTGGTATGCATTTCTCCAAAGCTACTCAATGTTTTTCTAATTATATAGACTTACGTTCGCGGGCTGTCATGTTATAAGGAAATATATCGGATTACGAAAAAATTGAGCGAGGGATGCTGCAGGGCTTGATTATGGGGCTACTGTTATTATCGATATACACGTTCATTTTTCTCACCGTACTTAAGTGGGTTGAATATCATTTTTATGCTGATGATCTACATGTATGTCGTTTCCTGAATCCAGAGTGCATAATAGTGTTCTATTCTTGAATAATATATTAAACCAGTTGCATGAAATTGTAATTGAGCTGCAACTCAATTTGAACAAATGTCTGTCAATTGCCATTGGCAAAAATCCTGTGAGATCCAGAGTACAAACAAATATCTCTGTACAAATTGGAAATCATACGTTGCCGTTACAGAGTCGGTATCAAATCTTGGGGTATTGTTTGACTACAGACTGCGGTTTAAAGAGCATCTCTCATATTGTATAAGAAAGTTTAAAATTAGTCCGTGATCTACTTTTAACTGGTCACATATTCGCGTTAAGGCATTTAAGCACGCCTAACTGAATGTCTTTATCTAATCTATTTGAGTTGAAGGCTCGTTATTCTACACTCTCTTATCGTATTTAAGTTGCTAAGTTAGATTTAGAATAGGAAGAGCAGTTTACAGCTTTAAGCTGATAAGCTGAACTTCTCGCTTTGTAGTATTTCTGTTTTGAAATTTGTTGGAACAGTAATGAATATTTTTTTTCTACAATAAAGATGCTATAATAATAATATAGTTTAAGCAACCTGACGGTTACCAAGATCTGCCAACAACGATAGTCATCGAATTTAGAAATACACTTACTTTTTTCATCATTAAGTTTTTCGTCCTGGAACTGGTTGGACGCGTTCCACCTCATAAAATATATTATCGCTTAAAATGTAAGTGTAAAAACAAAGAAATCTGAAGAAAATTACAATGACATAATACATACAAATGTGTTTAAGCAGCTAGTTGCCAAATTGATCAATATCAACCGCTAGGAATCAATTTCGTAAGGTAACATTAGATTGGGGCTCTAAGCTCGATCGGAAGTCAATAAATAAGAAATTTTACAAATAATGCTTAATTGCTAAGTTAGTTAAAAACCTTGCCTCCTTCACTACTTGCACATTTTATAACGCATGTTTACTATTCCACATACCAAATGAAGAATGACCTCGTTAATAAATTGAAAGTCGAATGAGCCCAGACCCATGAACGTACCTAACTTTGTTTATAACATTTTTCTATCAGTTATAAAACAAATATCACGAATATATTAGTTTGAGCTATGCACCATACAAAATATTTATTTAATCAGCATAACTCAAACGTGCGAAAGTTTCATACCAATTTTGTACACGCCATTATAATGTAGATGATCTCTGTGCCAAACAAATAAAACAGATAATAAAGTGTTTGCCGGATCACTATAACCATAAATATTCAGCAAATGAATTCCAAGCAAGGTATTAATTTTTCTACATGAAATAAATTTGGAGATAAGTGCATAACTTGAAAAAATATTAAATTAATATATTTACTAAAGCAAAATTCAGCATAATACTGAAGCTTTGGATAACAGTAAACCAATGAGCTAATTTCACAATTTCATCAAAGCAAAAACTTTAAATAAATTAAGCTTTAATTGCAAAAGAAATTTTGCAAGTTATAATTTTTTTAGCTACATTGCTGACAGTGGCAATCTTTGTTGTCTAAATTAAAAAATTAGTCAAGCAAACATGAGCCTGTTATTTGTTTTATAGCTATTCTATTTTATAATAGTGAAAATAAAATAACAGACATACATAACTTTGTTTTTCATGTATTCTTGTGATCGATGCGTAATCATGGTCAATTCTTACTGTAGCAGTTGCTTACAGGCGCCGTCAATACCTTTGTGTACAAGTGATTCATCTTGTTTCCAAAAATATCAGAATTAAATAAATTTTCATTTATCTTGTTTTTTAAATATTTTATTTTCAAGTATTTTATTTTCTCAGGGTACAATCATTAATATACATAATTTATTGCTAGTTGTTTGTACTCATTTTGTTAGTAGTAACGAACCCAAAAATGAGCGTGTCATCAACTATTATAACTAATTACCTAATATTTATAATACTCTAATTTGCTTTTATGCTTGTATAAACTTTTAATATTTTTAATAAACGGTTTACTAAAAGATTAATAATATTAAAGAAATTCCTAGGAAAAATATGCTTTCACTTTTTATACAAATCATCATTTACATGATAAAATTATAACTAACAGTCTGAATTGTAGAAAACTGTAATTATTTTTAATAATCTATAATATTCTGGTTTGAATAAACACTATATTTACAATCAAACGTTCCTCGAAAATAATATTCCCTGCTACTTAAAAAACGCAATATACTGTGACTTAAATGAAATACTGTCTTTTGTCGATCTCGGATCTCGGAGTAAATAAGTAATTTTTTCTAATATTCTATTATTTATTTAAAAAACTTTCGTTGCTGTAGAAAGATGATTAGGATCTAATTTTACAACATAAATAAATAACTAAAAGTTTATATGCGAGCTCTCTTTAAATACTTTGGAATAGCGGATAACTGTAAGATGGAGCATTTTAAACGTTTGTCTCGTTAAGTCGCGGTACATTTATTTAATTGAAATTTTCTTGAAAATTGAAGTCTAACCACATAAAGCACAAATCTGTGTAAGAGGTTAAAATGGTCGGCTATTTCAGCAAATCATTCATAGTTACTTGCGAAGTATTGAAAAAGGTATCACCGTGTCCAGCAGTTGCCAGTTGCGTCTTCTGGTATGAAACGTGAAATATACAGTAGCAACCTTATAAAGGCAAAAGTTCTGTACGAGGCCAGAACTGGTCGGCGTTTAAGTATCACAAAAGTGCATTTAGAAAGTTATTAAGCGAAGTATTGAATACATATTTTGCGACTGCTCAAGCAGTCGCGTCATCTGCATGAAACGTTAAATGTAATACTCTAGAAATTTCCACGTTACTTATAGTACAGGATAGTTCTCACGAGCCAGAACTTTTGTTTAAGTGGATCATCCTAATACAAGTGCATCTGTAGAAAATTTCTAAGGTGTATAATAATATTGTTGCGACTACTCAAGGTAGCCCAATCTCCAACTTATTAAGTGTAATAACTCTAACAAATTCTCAAACAAGTTACAAATTTTATGAGTTTGGATATTAGTTACATATTTTGTTCCTATGCAAAGAAAAATTATAGTGTATCATTCTAATAACAATGATACAGTATTCGTGTAATAATATATCAGTAACTATGTCCAGTCCAGGTAGCCCTAATTTCGTCACTTATTAATTTAAAAATTAACAAATTCTCAAACAAGAACAAATTTTATGATTTTTGGTGCTTAGTTACTTTTTGTTCCTATGCAAAGAAAAATTATAGTGTATTTTATAATAAAAATGATACAGTATTGTGTAATAATATATCACAACTAGACCCAGGTCCAGGTTTAAGACTCTGAATGATGCGTCGGTTCATGCTTTGGATTTTGAAGCGTCAGAGCAAGAATCATATCGTAGCAGTGTCGGGGTTAGATGCTCTTTGAAAGAACAGAGGCAAGAGCGCATGCAGAAAATGATTTGACGGGTGTTCTTCGTGACCAGCAACCAAAGAGAAATGAACCAAAATTCTGAAATTGTGGAGAATTTGAACATGTCCAGCGGCAATGCAAGCAAAGAGAACATGAGAAGTTGGAAAAGTACAGGGGGGTCGAAGATAGAAGATATGGGGGTTTGATCTGTAAGATTCTCCGCAGAAGAACATAATTCGCATTATGCGAAATAGCTGCGAGAACAGTATTTACGTACATGGACAGTATAAGGTAACATTAGTAAGTTTTTAGTTGATACCGGTGCCACTAATACAATTGTGAACCGTTCCGTAGTGTACAACCATGATAATGTGAAACCTGTGACGGCGCCTCTTCGGACAGTAACCGATAAAGACATTCGGATGCACGAAATTTAAAACGTAAAGATAGGGATTGGTAGCATAACTGAAGTGGCTACTGCAGTTCAAAAGACCGGAAGGACAGGTTGCAAGATGAATAGAAATGTTACAGGAGTACGATTTCAACACTGAACATCGAGCGCGATTGTCACCGTAACGCAGAAACGACCTTGTCCTGAAGATTGTAGCTATTGCTTAGGGCTGCATACAATATGTGACCATCTTCGTCGGATAACCATAAATAAACGACAATTGACACTCGCGACGGCTAAGCACCAAACAAGAGAATGACTCAGACTTAAGCGTCATTATAGATTAAAAAGTCAGAGGAAAGCGTCTATTGTGGCAGAATGTTAACCCACTACGTAGTATACTGAAGTTGTACTGAACACAGTAGGATTCATTAAAGTTATAAAAAAGAATCTTGGAGCGATACTTGAAAAAGACAATCAATGTGTGAGTACGCTTTAAGTAGTGGTAACTAGGAGCCGGGTGTCCGCGGTTTTAGGATATATACATAATGGGACGTCTGGAGGACACCTTGGTGTCAAGAAAACTCTAGAAAAAGTCCGTAAAAGATTTTACTGGGTAGGCTACAAGGAAAACGTCAGTAAATGATGCAGGAAACGTCAGTTATGTGCACCGTTGGATAACCGGAAAACACCCATGAGGCAGTATAACATAGGACGTCCGTTTGAAAGAATGGCAATTGAATCGTACGCTCATTCCTCCGACTCTGGAAATAAATATATTTTGGTGATCATAGACTACTTTATAAAATGAACTGAGACGTTTGCCATACCCAACCAGGAAGCATCAACCATCGTTTTAGTCAAAGAGCTTTTCTAGCGCTTCGGAATACCTTGGAGCTGCACGCTGAGCAGGGCAGAAATTTTAAGTCAGCGCTATTTCGAGATGTTTGTCGGTTGCTGGGGGTATGTGGAAAACTAGAACGATTCCCTTGCATCCTCAAACAAATGGTGTGTTAGCATGCATGAACTGCATCTTAGGAAAGTATCTTTTCAAGATAGTCTCTAAGCATAAAAGGGACCGATACCAATAAATACACCTATTTTTATTGGACTATCGATCAGCGGTTCAAGTGAGTGCTGTACAGACTTCTGCATGTGCTATGCTGGGACTCAACATATGTTAACTCATGTGACTTTGAGTTTGGAAATAAGCATGAACAAAACGTTGTAAGCGAAAGTTCTGTTGAGAGACTTGAGCGGAAAGTGCGTGACATATATAGAAACGTAGGAAAGGATATTCAAATTGCGAGCAGCCAGATGAAGACCAGGTATGATATCAAGGCGCAAGAGTCTGGTTTTAAAACGGTATAGCACGTTTGGTTGTATGATCGCCGACGTTCTTACGAAGTACTGAAACGAGTTAGCGATATAGTATATAGGATTCGCAACCTCCCAGAAAGTAGAAAAATAGTAGTGCATATTAACAAACTGCTAGCTTACGATAAGCTTGGTCGAAATTATGTATAGGTTCATGTCCGTGTACAACGGTACAGGCAAGGTGAGGTTTGGTATTACCGAATAGGCCAAAAAGGGCTTATTTTATACGCTGTCGAAATACTCTTTTGCACATTGCGTAGTGGCAGATCTCAATATGACTCGATCGCTACGGTGTTCAAAAGTAAATTTGGTAATTTGGAGCAGCTTCACCTACAACAACAACAGATGGACAAAACCATATACCTTAGAGATGGACATCGTTGCATTTATTACCTAGTGACAAAGGGATTGTTCTCTGGTAAACTCGTTTACCGGGCCCTGAGAAAGGTATTAGTGGGTCTCAAAGACCAGATGATAGAGTTTGGGGACAAGAAATTAGTCATTCCTAGGATTGGTTTGATAGATTGCACTGGAGCGTAGTACAAAATATGCTGGAAGTAGTATTCTAGAAGACCGGAGTCCTAATCTTGGTATACGGCTTTAGTCCAAATGGGACGGCATCTGCTATTAAGAGTGCCGATTGTTACTTCCATCAATAAAGGAGATGTAATAATGGTTCCGGTTGTTTTTATCGTCACGCAGACAACCAGCTTCCGGTCCGCAAAATGTTCTGAAGCAGAACAATTTTAAGAGAGAGGACATTAAGAAGTCTATGGAACATTTTGGAAGGTACGCTTATTCGGTTTTTACTAAAGCGGCTTTATACCTGTCTAGCGATAATTTACAGGTATAATACAATCGTAATATAATTATATCGGTCTTGCCATAAGAATTAATGACCGATAGATAGCGTAATACAATAAGGTGTTCTCGAAAGGTTTGATGACCGACATTTTGGTTGATTGTTGGATTATTGTATACAGAGTGGTAGAAAAATCCCGGAACGGTCAAATATTTTGGGAAATACTCATCGCATCAAAAAAAGAAAAAATACGTGTTCAATATTTTTTTAAAAGCTATCCAATGACACCAAAATTGAACCCCCACCCCCGGGGGGTAGGGGTGGGGCAACTTTAAAAGTTTAAGTGGAAACCCATTTGTTATTGCAGATTTGTATTCCGCAGGATAAATTACCCCAAATTGACCTACGATACAAGCCATTTTGGATGATAGAAGGCGTTGTAATTGACAAAACCAAAATAGGGTACAAAAACATTTGAAATTGAAAAATGTCAGAATTACATTCATTTTTAGTATTCATTTCGTTACTAGCTTTTGATATTATTTCGTGATGTCTCTATCTGAAAGAGAAAGAATAATTGTCCTGATGATGCGGGGGTATGGAGATAAAGAAAGATCATTGCAGCAAGTCGCAGATTTATTCAATGAAGTCAATGCGGAACGTCAACCGATTTCTAAATCTACTGTGAGTCGAAGAGTGAATCGTTTTGAGTGAACTGGTTCGGTGAAGGATGAACCAAGATCTGGAAGACCAAAAGCGCGACGAGAGGTGGTCAATTTGAACACCTTCGGCGGTAATTTCGTTATGTATGAAATAAATAATTTATTAATTTACTTCTTTTATTTTCTGATCCATCAATTCTTCTAGAAATAGTTAATTTTTGTCGATTGCAGCGCCATCTGCAAAAAAACCTAAAAAAATTATGACTAACATTTTGTGGCGAATCCGAATCTGCAATAACAAATGGGGGGTTCCACTTAAACTTTTAAAGTTGCCCCACCCGTACCCCCAGGGGTGGGGGTTCAATTTTGGTGTCATTGGATAGCTTTTAAAAAAATATTGAACACGTATTTTTTCTTTTTTTGATGCGATGAATATTTTCCAAAATATTTGACCGTTCCGGGACTTTTCTACCACTCTGTATGTAGATTGAAATTTATCATAATGAGTTCGATTTACATAAATTAATGTAAATATAATTTTGCTTGCGCGATATAAACGTTTTAGATAAATAAATTATCAGCAAGATTAGTCCTGTAATAGTGTTTAATTCGTTGTACTTAGAAGATTAAATCAGTGCCTATAAATAGTGATTAAGCTAGTGTTATTGTAAACAAGACTGTAACTACCTGTGGTTGTGAAGATTAATTATTGGACTTGTATTTATTGAAATAAAGATCAAAGATCAATTAAAGAATACGTTACAGTATGTAAATTTCAAACATCGATTATATACTAAAATTTCTGTACAATTGATTCACAAACACTTTCTTTGTTAGATTGTATTTTAATGAAAATACTTTTTCAGTCGACGTTAATGTAAGTTCTACGAGCCTTTACTTTTGCTTTTTTTTAAATTCTAAGGTTTTGTTCGCTTCAGAGCTAAAATTTTTTACGGTTGCCTGGGTTATAGGTAATATTATAATTAAAACTGCCAATTTATATTGTATCATATTAAGTGTGCTTTAGATGCTTTAATCGTAATCTCTGCCACCAGAGTTTTTAATACAACGTGTAAAAATTCTTACAGTTGCGCTTTGTGTTCGTATCAGTACGAATTAGCCGAAAGGTAAAATTCTATCTAGTAGGGGTGCGATATGTTACCAAGAAATCTTTTACGAAATGGATTCGCTTAATCAATTTACTAAAAATGCCGCTGAGGCATTTATAGTTTACAAAAATGTTCGCATAGTTGAACATTATACAAAACTGCCATCATCATTAGATCTTCAGTCCTGGAACTGGTTAGACGCGTACCTCATTGTTTCCTATTCTAAACTAACCTACGCATTTCCCTGAAATTTGCACAGTCTGCATCTATCACTATCTGATCTAGGTCTACATCTACCTCTTTTTTCCTATACTTCAAACATTTCACGCTCCGACTCGCAGAATGTTCCCGACTCTTATTCTGGACTTTCCGATCGAACCTACGAAGTAGTCCCATCCCAGAGATCCGAATGGGGGACCATTTTAACTCCGAAATCTTTTACCCCAGAGAATGCCATCATGTTTATTTCAATTCAAGTACGCTGTGTACTTGGGAGGTAATGTGGTGGTTTCCCGTAGCCTTCCACGTCGCGATAGTGTGTCTTAGACTGCCATACCGACCCCTATAGTCTCTGCCAATCTAAGTACCGAAAGATCCGCTGCCCTCTTTCGGGGACCTGTCTTAGTCTGGTTCCTCACTAACAATCCTACTACTTTGGTTCGACCTGTAGTTTGGCTCTTTAGCTCGTTAGAACACGCAAGTCATTTCACCTGTTCTAGTAATCTAGAACTTCGGCAAGGTGCAGGTCCATCGAAATGGACAAAACTGCCATAAAACTAAAATCAAGACATGAACTCTGCAATGCGTCAATATGGCATCAGGGAATTTTTTAAAACTTTGGCTTTAACCCATTTAAATTACCTAACATAACAAATACATCATCGTTCTCTGTTAGATTCGTTTATTGCACGCCTTAAAAGAGAACAATATTTTCAGTGTGATTGGATAATCTTGAAGAAGTTAACTTAACTCATCACTTACATAAGTTAAATGGACGAATCTCTTACAAGTCGTACCCTTGTAAACGTATTTAGAAACAGTTGAAAGATGGTACTTTTTATTATGTCAGTAGTTTCATCTGGCACAATTAATGCCAAATCGACTTTATCGACTTGTTTTATTTTATTCATCGCTGTGCCGTTTACGGCTTTAGTTAAGTTATTTAGTATTTTTGCCTAGGTATTACAAAATATTATCTAACAAGCCATCAATTCTTAAACAGATTTTAAAGATTAACTAAAAGTTCCTCTATCTATTGAGTCTACCGACTAGTCCTGACCTCTGAATGACATTTCTTGCTTTCCAAAAAAAAAACAAATAGGTTGAATTAATCGTTTCAAAATTGTGCGATTTTTCAAACCCTTTATTTGAATACTGTTCCATTTTCCCGCATCATGTTGAAGGTCAATTATATGCTTTTCAAACAGATAAATATTAGAAAACAATCCACATAACTCCATGACGCTTAACGTGCTTTTGTACAACACTCGATATATATTTTAACTCTGAGAAACTTAGATTACTTCAAACGTTTTTACTATTTTCTGTCTTAAACAATAAATATGGCCAATAAAATAATTTATTTTGTTTTAGACATGTCAACCAAATAATTTTCTTACCGAAAGGTACAAAAATATCTAATATAGTCGTTACATTTATGTGTCATTACTGTGTTCTTCACGACAAATTTTACTAATTCAGGAGGAGGACGATTGGATATGATTTTTTCCCCAAAAGGGCATTGGAAGAAAATATAGCGCATAACATTTTTTATGTCTTACTACTTTTTGGGATTGTAAAGTTTACCTCATCCTTGTAGATCAACTTTCGAGACTCCTGATGAATAGGTATGTCGTAAAACGGCATGTTCGTTTCGTTTCCTGTATTGCAAATAAGTAAATGATATTTCTAAGATATGCTCGCTGATAACAATACGTTTCACAGTCTGAAATTCTGTGGATTTGTAGGGTACCCATCGGCAAATGGCTTTTTTTATTTTAAGTTCTTGTGCAAATTGTTTGAAACTGCAGGGGAATTGATCTTTAAAAATAGTTCTATTATCTTGTATGAATGCTTTGTGTCCTGATTAATCGTGTATTCCACATAACGAACATTTTTTGATATTGCAACAGTTTTGGACCTGTCATGGAACTTCCTTATATATATATATATAAATATATATATTAGGTATATTAGTTACACAAGGTAAGTTGATAAATACTTACGTATTATAGTTAATAAGATGAAATAATAATATGCAGGTCAACATGATCATTTCAAATAGAGTTAATAATTGAAAGATGGAAAATATGAGGTCCGAGACATAATTTGAACCTGTATCTTCAGCTTGTGCGACTAAGATATTTACTAATTACACTATCGGGACTGGTAATGAAAATTGGAAAATTTTACAAATCCAAATCATGTATCACATATACAGGGTGTTTTAGAAGTACCGTAAATTGGGGAATATATAGATCTTAACGAGGTATCAAGAAAAGTTAGACAACAGTTTCCTGTAAACCCACCCATTTCTATTATACAGGGTGATGAAGTGATATTGAAAAATACATGTTTTTTAGAATACTTTCATTTAGGGTAAAGACTAACTTGCAAATAGGTACACGTTAGTTGATTACTAATACGAATTATTACACTTCATTTTGACAAAATAGAATAATCCATTGACGTAGATTAAGGTGGGGGGAGAGGGTATCAAACAATGTCGACTGTAATATTTTCGCACACCCTGTATTTTATAAAAATTAAAACTCATAATTATTCCTCATACAATTTGCCACAAATAGTACTCTGGTTAATCTCTGTAGAGCTTTCCATCTTCGAGATATTTTAAATTAAGTCATACTCAACTTATGCATGAAAACAACATATTATTAATTCTTTCAAAAATGCAAAGGTTTATTTTATGAATTCAAAACTGGTATCTGATTTAAATCAAATACATTTAATTAAAAAAAACGCATTCAATAGACTTGCCAATGTTTACAAACTGAAGAATATTTGTACAAGCTAAAATTTACTTACTGAGCGGCTACAAACTATAAAATAAAAATTAACTCATATCACTCATTATTTAAGTAAATGTTCATTGTGACGTCCTCCTACTTGAATACATTTTCGGGCTCGTTTCTTAATCTCGTGAGTAGTTTTTTGTAAAATAAACCTAGAATTGGCTAAGTCCCTAAAAGCATTTTCCATCCTCTCTCTTAACTCCAGAACAGCATTAATATGTTCAGAATAAACTTTTTGTTTTAATATACCCAAATTCCATAGTCCATAGGATTTAACTCAAGGGAACGAGGTGGCCAATTAACCGGAGAATATACTCCACGTTCAATCCACCTGCCTGGAAAATTGTCATTTAACCACTCCCTTGCAGTTAATGCAAAATGAGGTGTTGCCCCGTCATGCATGAACCACATGTTAACTCTTCGATAACAAGGAACATCTTCAAATAAACCTATTAAATGTTCTATTAAAAAAGCTGTATATCGCTCTCCAGTTAAATTTTCTTCCAAAATAAATGGTCCTATCAGCTGATTGTGTATCATTTCAGTCCAAACACTTATTTTAAATTTATGCTGAAAACTGCTGGTTTTCGTGAAATGTGGGTTTTCATCTGACGACGCATGCTCATTATGTATATTAAATATCTCATTCCTGCTAAAGCTTGCTTAATCAGTAAAAAGAATATTATTAACAAATTCATTATCTCTTCTAACTTGTCTTAGCAGCCAGTTGCAAAACTCGATTTTACGTTGGCAGTCGGTTTCTAGAAGGTCCTGAACCTGTTGCAGATGACTGGGATACAGCTGTTGATCTTTTAGAATTCTCCAACATGTTACCTGAGAAATTCCCGTTTGTAGCGAAAATCTTCTGGTACTTATTCCTGAGTTCTCCTCTACTAAATTTATAATATATTCTTCATTTCTCAATGTGCGATTTACTCTTTCACTTCCACGATGTTGGGCAGCAGGTAAAACAGTTCCAGTTTCCATTATCCATCTGTCTACTGCCACTAAAGTTTTTCTATTGGGAACAATGCGTCCTGGATATTTCTCAACATATCTTCTTGCAGCCTTTTCAGAATTGCCTTGGCATTCTCCTAGTACCAAATGCATATTCAGAGAATGTGTATGTTACCATTTTTGTGTGTAATTATTAACAAAATAATAAAAAATAAGCCAGCTGCAGTTACGTATTGAACGAGTATAACTTTTGATAACTATAGCCAGTAAGAGAAGCCTACTAGATTCAGCAACAGTTTGTAGTTATTTGTATTTTACTAGTAAAACTAATATAAATGAAATATTATTTTTACGACATATGATTTAAATTAGATACCAGTTTCGAATTTATAAAATAAACCTTTGCATTTTTGAAGGAATTAATAATACGTTGTTTTCATACATGAGTTGAGTATGACTTAATTTAAAATATCTCGAAAATGAATAGCTCTACAGAGATTAAACAAGAGCATCTTTTTTGTGACAAATTGTATGAGAAATAATTTTGAGTTTTAATTTTTATGAAATACAAAGTGTGCAAAACATATAGATCAAAATTGTTTGATAACCCCCTTTATTCTAAGCCAATGGATTATCCTATTTTGTCGAAATCAAGTATAATAATTCGTATTAGTAAACAATTATCGTGTACCTATTTTCAAGTTAAACTCTCTATCCTAAATGAACATATTCTAAAAATATGTATTTTTCAATATCACTTCATTATCCTGTATAATGGAAACGGGTGGGTTTACATGAAACTTATCTAACTTTTCTTGATAACACGTCAATATCTATATATTCTCCAATTTATGGTACTTTATTCTGAAACACCCTGTATATATTATATATATATACTATATATTATATAAATATATATATATATATATATATATATATATATATATATAGCTTCACTCTTATTTAATGGACTGGTCTAATATTTTATGTTTTTTAAATTAGTTTTATAGATGAAAAATTGGGATGATGTAGTCCAAATCAAAATCCAATATTGTATTTAGCACAACATTTAATTAAGACCTTACGTTTCGGCAAAGGTTTTTGCCTTTTTCAAAGGTACTGCAAAAAAATGACATATAGAATGACAGTTAGTTAAAGATTAAAAATATTTACTTAAAAGTTGTTAATGCAGAAATACATATATATTGTTAAACACCACCAAAATTGAAATGGTGAGGTCCCAAATCAAAATAACAAAATGGAGCACTCACTAGGGTGTACAAAGTCATTTTAATAGAAGATTGTCATTAATACATATTATAATGTCAAGTGACAAGTAATGACTGAAAAATTTGAAAAGAATGCGTTAATCATATGTAGCCTATTAAGTTATAATAAAAAGCTAATTAGGTGACATTCGGGTTGTTATTAAATGTTTGGTAATTTCTTTGAAATCCTGTACAAATTTTCATATATGGGATGCAAATTTTGTGTATCTTGTCTGAAGTTAATGGCATTAAGTTCACTGTATATATAGTAAGCCTCCAAGAAAAGTCTCATTTTATAATTAGTTTCAGAATCCAAGATAACTACCTCTTTATAATTTGGAGTGTGAAGTGTGTTACTAATGTGTTGAGACAAAGCACAGCTGTTTTTTTGTAATTTTGCATCAGACCTGTGTTGAATAATACGATTTTTTAACCATTGGGTGGTTGACTTTTTCACATTCATTTATATTAAGCAAATTCAATATTCAAAATAAAAAATATATAGAAAAATAAAATGTCTTATAACTAAAATCTGACCTGATCTATTTTCTTCGCATTGACGCATCCTTTTGAATAAAAATTATCTTCCCCCAATTCAGGATTATTACATGCCCATTCGAAATATTGTCTATCCACACGCTTGAACCATTGCATTTAAATTATTGCCATCACCCTCTGGACTACCATTATTAACTTATACTTATGCACCCCAATTTATTGTCGTCTCATTTCAGACTTAGAATTACTTCTTATCAATTTCCCCAAACTTAGAATTGGATTATCATCATTTATTTTCCCCTGCTTCAGAATAGAATTCTTATTGTCATTGTCCCCTGACTCGAAATTACATTTATTCTCTACGGACTCGGAAATACATTTATTCTCCACGGACTCAGAACTTGAATTTTTCTCCCCGGTTTTAGAATAGAATTTTTATTATCATTGTCCCCTGACTCGAAGTTACATTTATTCTCCACGGACTCGAAACTTGGATTTTTCTCCCCGGCTTTAGAATAGAATTCTTATTATCATTGTCCCTTGACTCGAAGTTACATTTATTCTCCACGGACTCGGAAGCCGTTTAATCGGCAATCGTAATTTTCATTTTTGCACTTATATAATTTTTCACTTTGAATTATTATTACGTATCACTTTATTTCATAGTGGCGCACCTCGGCCTTTGTTGAGTTCAAAACTGACTTCGTTATCACTGTACCTGTTAATATATCTTTTCTCCCCTACTCCGTCAGTGGGTATGGTCTACAAACTCGTCACTCATTTTAACCAATCAAATAATTACATTTAAAGTAGTTTCTGATGTAATTTTCTATGCTTTTCAATAATTGTGAGCTGGTCGCAGCTGTCTTCGTTATCAAACATGCGGTGTTTTGATGAATCTAATTGCTTTTCCATAAACAACTAATGCAATTCGACTTTTAATTTTCATATCTGCCTGTTATTCACGCAATTTTTAATCACCTCTCTTTATCAAAGTTCTTAACTACTTGCACGCATTTATATGCTTCCTGAAGCTCTATTTCTTATTCCCATATTCACCTAATTGTTTGGAACTCTTTTGAATGCGTGTTTAATTACACTTTATTATGTTTACTCATAAATACGCGTGCTTCCACTAAAAAATATCATTATTTGCATTGTTTAAATTAACTAAAACTCTATCTACAGGGTTATTAAATATTATACTATTGTAACCTAATGCATGTGTTCAACTGGTTTCTACGCTAGGACTATGCGTACTTCCGTGTGTAATTTACGTCGCTTAAAACTATTTATACTTTATATACAAGGTGTTGACTGCTTACTATTTACAAACTATCTCCATTTCTCAATTCTTTACTAAATAAATGCAGTTTTCTGCTGCTATGGTAATTTCTCAGTATTCTAAACGACCTTTACTATAAAGTACACCCTTAAACAACCCCTTATCACAGCAATATATATATATATATATATATATATATATATATATTGCTACGATATCGCCGCTCGCCAGATGTATAACGACCAGTTGCCTGCTGATCGCCACCTTTTTGTGCCTTTAAAATAATTTAAAATTAACACAATTAATTTTATGCCCCAACTAGCCCAGTGATACCCCGCACAGAGTGAACGACGATATGATAACAGAGACTTTTTACCCGCTCTCTTCCAACACTCTATATACTTAAATAAGACAAACGAAATTCGCCAAAATTCGTATAATAAGCTAAGAAAATTTACAATTCACAACTCTACGTCCTTTTTAATATCATTTACTATTTACAGAACTCTTGAATCAAAGTTAAAATAAATATTCCTATCAAATTTGTTCATTACGAAATTAATAATCTTTTTAAGCCTTTTTATCGCAATTAATGCTAGCAAAAAAGAATTGTATTTTACTATGAATAGTTTAGTTGATAATTCAAAGAACTATTCTCCTTTTTAAATCATTTGCAACAATTTTATTGACCTTAACCAATTAATTTTTAGACCTTCTTAAAACCAAAATATTAATAACTTTAAATTAGCGACAAAACCAGTTTCGTACGCTACTATTAAGTACACGGGCACCCCAGAACCATAAGATGTTTCTCGCACCTGCGTCAGTGTTATAAAAATTAAATCAGTGCGTTCTGTTTTATATTCATTCATTCAACTTGTGCCGCAACCAGCTGCATGAATTACACTGTAATCTTTAAATATTAACGTAGCAATAATTTTCCAAATTACTATTACATTTAAGACAGGTTGTTCTAATTAAAAATTGTACCAAGGCATTTGTAGTCCTGACTTTGTTTACATAAAATTTACAGTTGCTGTTCAAACTATTAAAATAGGTGCTGTATGTACAAGGCGTATCACGCGTGGTATTAAAAATTTTGCGTTATAGTTCATGCATTTTTGCCTCCAGATTAGCGAATCAGGACCGACGTGGGTCCCATGTGCACTCAACTCTACCCCTTAAATATACCGGTTTTACGTTTATGAAATTACATTGACACTGGACCAGTACGAAAACATTATTATTCAAAGTAGAATAAGTATTTTTCCTGCTTATTCATTTCGAATTATTATACTGATTGATTGGTGGCGTACAAAAGTATGCCGTGTTTAATTTCACATTTCCGTTAATGTACATATGTATTTCTTTCAGATAAAGAGTTGTGAATAGAGTTAAGTTAAACATTTTTGACGTGCTTTATTTGTAAATTTAAAATGTTAGGGTGGATCAGTCTGCTTTGCATTTTGAGTATAGAGCTTTTGGAGAGGTTTCGACCAGTGACGAAATCCTTTCTTTGCATCTAGCGTTTGATGTTACTGGTGGTGCCCACCCGATTTTGATATAATACCGAATTTTCGTCCCACTATACTTTACACCCTAGGGTAATTGGCAACCCCAACCTACGACTTTTACCATACCCACCCCTCGCCGGCTGGAAGCTAGTTTGCTGGAGATTCCGTGGTGTCGTAGTGCCAAATTTGGCCCGTAACACTGTTGGGTTTTATTCGGTGTTGCTTACTTTATACGTTTAAATTTTCACGTACATCAAAGCTTTGTATTGAAATTCGTTATCAAATGCTATATCATATATGCTTGAAATTGCACGTAGGTGTAATTTTAATATCCATAGTTTGTTTACCTATCTTTGAGTTTTATTCAATGTGGCAATTCCTACATTTCAAACGGTATCTACACTTTCACCTCAATTCTTTATACTTTATGAAATATGTTCGCTGTTATAACTTACATGCGTTATATTGACTTATATTTCTTACGCAAATGCATCTAGGTTGAAATAAATTTTATTTTACGTTTATTTTACTTTAAATATGCCGAATTTGTATTTATTTTGAGCTTAATAAGGTTTTAAAATGGATTGGGTTGCGTCCGCAATTACTTATTTTAATAAATGTGGTTAAGTTATTACTGAATGTGCTTGCTCTAATTAACTGTAGCTGGTTAGTAATTTTATACAGGGTGATTTGTATTTGCTTTTGTATAATGAACAAATTGTCCTTTTTATGATTTAATTGTTTGGTTTTCTTGATTTTTATAATTTTACATTAAGTATTCCTCCCTTGTGACGTTATATACCCTTAAATAACCCTATTATCATAGCAAAATATATATAAAATATGATTGGTTAATTTATCAACTTATTATATCGCGAAACGTCGAAACGTATATAGTTTTTTTTACATTTGTTACAATAATTAAACATCGATTAGATCTGATAATCATTTGTGTGTGATTGTATGCTATTCACCTTTTTTTAACTATCAACTCACCGGGGTCATTAGTCGAAAGGAGTAAATAAAAAACTCGCAAAAGAAAAATAATTAGTAAACGTATATAAAAATATAAGTGTTTCGGTGGCGCGATTTTAAGTAAGCTTATGACTCTTAGCCCAAAGTTCTCGGATTCTATTTTCAAATACGGCATCCCCTCCCCTTGAAAAAATTAGAGGAGCGTTTTTTTTCAAATAGCATACCTTCTTTCGGGTGAGAGGAACAACTGGAGGTCCGTGTATAGGTTTCGTCATGCATGCTAAAGATCTTTCTTGAAACAGAAAGACGTCAGCAAAATTTTAATTTTCCAGTGGTGATAGTTCTCGATTCTTGGTGTCAATGAAAAACCATAGAAGCAGAAATAAGCCAACTTAATATAAATAAATAAAAATAGAACCCGTCTAGCATAAACCAGGGCGAAGAGTTCATGTTGCTCAGATAATAGAACGCACTCGAACTTTAAATTCATGAAAAAAAATTTATAGTGGTGATAATGATATATGAAAATTTATTTAGAACCCATTTGTGTCATTAGTGTCAGATTTGCATATGACTACTAATCGCAAGCTTTCAAGTTCGATTTCCAAACGCACTATTCAAAAAATGTTGGGCGAACATTTTTCTTCTTGAAAATACGTCCTCGTTTGGATGAAAGATTACATGTAGGTTTTATATGAGTTGTTTTACGCACCCTAGAAAACCTTATTTTTGTTGGTATGGCAAAGGTTTGACTAAATTCTGCGTTTTCACGTAAAACAGCCTCCAGGCCAATGTAGTACATCCGAGTATACCATTATAGAATTCAAATTAACATGAAAAAGTTTAGTAAATTTAAGCACCTTTTTATCAGTTTCGCATTTTTAAGAACAACTGAAGAATTTAGCAGTGTTGCGGAATATTCATTCAAAAGTTTTGGTTGATTTTGACAGTTTTTAAATTTACAATAAATTAATTTTTCAACTAATCAAACGCTGAAAAATAATTTTTATGAATTAACTAGTCAAAAACACGTACTTAACCAACTAATATGTTTATGGTCACATGTGGAAAGGTTGTGAGTTTTATTGTATATCTAATTTACAAATGTCCCGTTTTGGGTTTTTAATGTTATCACTTTATTTAAAGAGATTCAAGTGAAATTGTTAAAAATTTCTCAAACCTAGACAACTATTTAAACTACAAAGAAAGTTAAAAGAGATTCAATACAAAATCTAAGACGTTAGTGCATAAAAACGAACAAATTAAATTTAGTAAAATAATTGAAGCGACAAGAAAGTAGTTAACTACTAAATTATTTATTCTTAAAGCCAAGAATTCACAAAAATTGTTACTTACTTTCATTAATGCAAACTTTTGGTCATCATCTAGCACTAGCGTTGGCAAAGGCATGTTGAAGCACTAACACTAAAGATCTAACTTGAACCTCCATATAAGTTCTATAATATCCTTATAAAAAAATGAGAGTGTATGGTGTTATAAGCAATCCGCCACGCTTTCTCTTATTTACTAGCTAATTATTAATCGATCAGTGGCTTCCTTCTCCATGTAAGAGTTTCGGCAATTCACTTGCCTGGTGGGGATCATGTAACGGTTATGAATCTCATACGTTCAGTTTTTGTGAAGATAGTTGTTAATATTTTGATTCAGAGGTTAATACTCTCGTTTACAATGTATCTTCCTTAAATTAATTTAACTAAAAAACTTGGTTACTTTAAATTGCAACATACATGTACGAGACATTAAAGATAGAAGTTTTTCATTCACTTTTCAAAAGCAAGAGAAATGTTTGGAAGTGCTCAGCTTGTCTGTTTCCTGAAATGCAAAACAATGGAACAGTACCCAGGTTAAAGTTTAATAATATCTTGCAATATTTTGCTAATAATTACTCAAAGTAAGTATAATTAAAAGTGCTGTAGCGTTTAACGTAATTGCGCATTAGGAAGTGTTATTCAATAATTGTAGCTTATAGCCAGTATTAATTACAATGATCGTAATACTATAAAAAGTTTTTCATGGATGTTTGTATATCCATGCGTATAACATCTGTTCCACAATATCTTCGCTATCCACTGTGTCCTAGATAAGGCTTTTCAGTATGGAGATCTCAAAAATGGCAAAGTACAAATCTAGTTAAATGAGAAAAATTTGTGTAATTAGAAAAACTGACAAAATGAATGTAAAAAATCGATGATGTAATTTTTCTTTTTGAACTATTTGAAAAAATTTTAATTTTCGAATTTCTATTGTATTTTTACTTGAGAATATTATCAATGCTAGTGCAGAAATAACATTTTTTCATGACGACTAGTTACAGATTTTCAAGTTTTTCATTAGATTTGCGATAATTCATCACACTTGACGATGTAATTGTGTTTACAACATTTATAGATTATCATCAAGAAATTTTTGTATAAGGATACCGAGTTTCTAAAAAAACAGATTCAATTAACTTCTTCTATACGTTTATAACTTTATAAAATAAACCAAATTATAAAATAAACCAAACACTAAAGCAAAGCACCGTTAATTGTGTAGAAAAACATAACAACCTGATATTGTCAGGTGTTGCTACATTTTTTTTTCTTTAAAAATGCATATTTTTAATTATTTTTTTAAAGGTTTGTACCTACCCCAAAATAATATATAATATTGTAGATAGAAGTATAAGATGATACGCATCTTTAGAGATTAATGAATACTTTTTGAAACACGATCTTTCATTTTTCTCAATTATGTTGCAGTGAAATGTGTTAAGCATTAAATAATCAACAATATTATACTTTATTGATATTTCAATTTTATAGAGTTACTAGCTGCAGAAGCCAGCTTTGCCAATAACTTTTGTTGTTCTAATCATTTTTGCATCGTATTCCTGAATGTGTGCGGGTGAGAATTGACAGGCTAAATTTTTGAAAATACCCCTCTGGCAGCCACAATACTTTTCCGCACAGAAAAAAGCATTTTTTAAATATAATAAATAGATAATATATTGGCTGCCTATGGAATATAAAAAAAATCAACCTTCCCATTCTTATCTACACACGCACAGGAACACGGCACAAAAAGAATTAGAACAATAAGCAATACACAAAAAAGTTACAGCACTCGCTCGAAAGAAATCAGTCTTATAAAAAATGTTTTCTCCACTGCGGAGCTGTAATTTTTTGCTGTTGTGTACCTGATTGCTAGGTGCATTTAGTTAAAAATGGACCGGCCGAATTTTTTAATATGCGCCACTTTGGCACCCAAAATACCGTTCCGCACAGAAGACAGTGTTCTTAAAGATAATGGAAAAAAAATATTTTGGCTCCACAGGGCATTTTAAGAAATTCAGTCTGTCCATTCTCACTACACGCGTACAGAAGCACGATATAAATAACATTAGAACAATAAACAATACACAAAAAATGTTTCAATGCCAGCATAGAAGAAACGATTCCTCAAAACTCGTTACGTTCTATTTCTGAAATCGAGTGATTTCTGCATTAATTTCCAGTTACCTTAATTAAGTGTTTCCTACAAATTCTAATCTGAGCGCCGGACCGCTTTTTATGCTATTCCAATTAAAATAAATATTTAAAAACTCTTATATAAAGATTTCCGTAAGTGTAGAAATACGTGAATTATATTCTAAAACCAAGTTCTAATTCTCTGAAATGTTTGCCTCAGTGTTCATTCTATAGTCTACTGCTTTGTAAATGTTAAAATCACGCGTTCTAGTTCCCTGAAATATTTGTTTATCGTTAAACAACTTCTATATAAATTCATGGAAAAAAGCTAGCAGCGGCTTATTATTTCCAATAGTTTATTTTTGAATCACGTTTGAAACAGCTGCATAATACAAATATAAAAGCTTTTATTGGTTTGCACTGAAAAATTTGATTTTGTTAATTTGTACGTGTTGAGCTCGCTCAAATTTTATGGCATAATCGTTTCCTCATTAATTCGCTCTCAGTATCCCCGGTCGATAACATAACAAATCGTATTCGTTGTTATAAGCTTTAGGCAACCTGATATACATTTCTCACCATTCCACTGTATGCAAGGTTGCATAGGTACTGGATCCTTTAAAATAAACGTTGCTTTTCCATGCGGATAACAAACTTCAATGGAAGTCATTATAGCATGTTTGTTTACGTTTATTGACTCTTTTTCGAGGAATAACTTGCAGCTAATGTGTAGAATATATTTTTACTTGTGTTTGCAGAATAATTCAGACAATATTGGTTGAAATGATTTCGAAGCACGTTGGCCAATTTATATAAATATAAATTGAGCTTTTGCAAAAAGTCTGTTCTATTCTAGTCATTTCTATTCGATTCTACACTAGGTGCTATTCGATACAACATCCTTTTAACGAAAAAAAGTGTCGTGAGTTGCAATTTTAAGGTGCTATTGGTACGTAGTGTTCTAATCTGATTAAATTGGTTGATCCGGTAACCAGCCTATAGACGAATGCAGCATGCATTTCCGAATTCTTGAAGATGGTAGAAAGGCAGACAGCTTAAGGTACAGTTATTTTATTTTCTTTACTTTGCTGCTGTTGTGGAAGGTAGACACTTCTTGTGATGGTTCTGCAATTTCGTACTTATGTTTACCCAATAAACTGCAGACTGCACATTTCAAATTCACATTTACAATGCACCAACGAGTATGTAATTATTGTTCAGATCAAAAGTAGTTAAATCAAAGCTTCCGTTAGAGTACTTTTTACTGTTTCCTTTTTCTTTCTACAAGAATGTTAACATTAACAACTTGCTTACCAAATTAGTTAACACTTGGCTCATTTAAGTTAGGTTTACGTTATTTAGGTCTAATGTTATGTTTTGATTCTTACGCAGTGCACTTCCCAAAGCAGATGGAAATTACTGTATATATGATGGCTAGTTATTTCTTGTATATATTTAGGGCTGGAAACATTTTGTAAGTGTACCTATATATATATATATATATATATATATATTACACCTATTATTTAAATTTTAAGATTTTATTCTCAATATTTGCTTAAAGATATATTTTGATATTATGTAACATGCAAATTGACGCTGTGTTTACATCACATTATAAAAAGACAATTACGTAAATGTGCGTTATTGACTTTTGTAAATATTCCTTTGGGGACTGTATGTTTAGCTAAAGGTTCGTAACAAATCCGTTTACTGAGGTTTCCAGTTTTTCTTTCTGTATGACCCATTCCACTATACGATGCTTTTGAGCTTGCCCGAAATCCAATTCTTTTGCATCTTTATTCTACCCTTCTCCCTGTTTTGTTACGGTATTCGGTGTGGGCGATTTTCTTTACTTATCTTACTAATTTTTTGTCTGCGCGGAATACCGTAACAAGCTTGTCCGACATACGAAATACACACAAACGCCATAATAAGACATTTTTCAAAAACTTGGCCTGTCCATTTTCATCTACGCATACCGTGGAATACAATACAAATAAACAACGAACAGTAAACAAAAAAAATTATAGCTACCGCACCAAAGAAATCAGTTTTATAAAGAATTTTTTTTTTTGTGGACGCTGTAACCTTTTGTGTTTTGTTTTTTGTTCTATTTCTTTTTGTACCGTATTGCTGAGTGTGTGTAAATTAAAGTGGACAGGTCAAATTAGAAAATTCCCCTTCGGGAGCTAAAATACTGTTCCGCACAGAAGAAAGTATTCTTCAAAAATAATTGAAGAACAATATTTTGGCTGCCAAGGGCATTGTTTACCCGACTCGAAACGTAAAGTAAACAGTAGAATCCTTCGATAGCTAAATTAGTGGAGGACGATCCGAATCGAGTTAACATATAAGAGTTTCTAAATATGTAATAAGTAAACCATAGACAAAGATACGTTGATAAACACAGGTTTTTAGATAGCATCATCTTCCAGGGAGCTACCCTCATTTTAAGAATTTTCACCGTTAACGATTTCAGTGCGTTCTTATAAATGTTTTAGCCATGCGATACATCAAATTAGTCTAGAATTTTACGCAAAATCGGAATCTGCAAACAGATTTAAAATCCGACCACCCCTTACCGTTTTACATACATACCCTCTAGCAATCATATAAAAGATTATTTTTGTTTCTTTTAAGATAAATATATCTTGTTTGATATCAACTAATATTAGATTTTTCTAGTGAGTCCAAATCTGTAAATAGATTTTAAATAGGGCCACCCCTTGGCAAGTTACACCTTTTAAAGGTCCCAAACCTCTAATTTTTGCTCATCTATATTTAGGTTTTTGTAAATCAATTTAAACATTTGAAAAAAAAACTTAATAAATCAGTTTGTTACGTTCAAAAGCCTTCAAGTACTTTTTCCTGCATTCATTTTTAAAAACGCCCTTAAATTTCTCGACAAGCTTGATTCCCGCCATTTGAATTAATGTTTCTTTATAAAATTTCTCAAATAATTACTCTATATAAAAGTTTGCCTCATAAAATCAAACAGTTGCTTAGGAAACGTTACAAGTTTAAACGTTTTATATCATGCTTATTGAATACAGTATACGAATAAAATAATTAAATAATTTCTATGTAATATTTTTGGTATTTATGATTTGTTTCGTTTCCAAATGAATCACCGAGCGAAAGTTGTGTCTCATTTGCAAGCGCAGTTAATTAGTGTAAAGTCTAATTTGCTTTTAATTAAATGACGAGGTCAGTTTTGTAAATTACTTGGAACTGAAACGCGAATATTCCTACGAAGCGATTAATTGTATTTACCAGAATTAATAATTGTCGTCGGCCTTACTGCTCATTTTGAAAAAATTCCCGTTCAACTTTCCATACTATTAACCTCATATTTGGTAACGCTAAAAGGAATGCAGTTATCGGTTACACCACTTTAAACCTAAGAATAAAAAACAAGATAGTTTAATACGTCTATTAATAATTTTGCTAATGTTGGTGATACAAATAAGTACAACAAACTTTATCAAGAAATATTATGTTCTTGGGTAAATTCTATGATTCTAAATTCTAATTAAAAATTGCAAAACTCTCTCCATTTAGAGTAGTTCATTTTATAGCATAATTTTAGCACATTCTACTATTGCAGATAATTTGTACGACTGGTTGCAGACTACCGTATAAATCAAAACCAACTTCTACGATATGTTGGTGAAAATTGATGTAAATTCACTTAACGCATAGGTGGTGCCTGATGACACTCTTACATCACTTGTAACGTTAACGCCAGAAAAATCCATCTTCAACTTGTAATTTTTGATTAACTCGACAATACTTTGACAACTAATGCTCTGGAACATGGCTCCCTCGCATTTTATGCTGACGGCCGAGCCTGAGCAGCTCGTTATTATGTTAATTGGCGTTATATGCAAGTCTTGACTGGAAAAGTGACATTTATAATTGTTTTATAGTGGGTTTTACCTGTGTGTATTTAACCACCAACACCATTTTTAGAATTTTTAAAAAAAATTATTCTTACCAGTATTTTTAATATAACTCCGTCGAGTAAGATATCAATTATTATTGCGTTTTTCCTCAGGTTCTCAAATCCTTGGGAATTTTTTTTAAATCGAACGATCCCTTACTGATTTACAGATCAACCTTTTACAAACCATACGGTGTTCATGCTTAATCGATTTTTTTTGAGATAAACCCATTGTGTAACCTATCAGATTAGCATAGAATTTTCCTGGGGAATCGAAATCAATTATCACGTCTTTTAAAATTAGCTCCAACAAAGACCCGCATAGTGTTTTAATATTCAAAAATCTAACAGCAAAACACCTCTGCATTTTTATTTAGATTTAACTCAATAATAAAATAAAACTCAAAAAATATTTATTAATGTCTAGGATTGTTAAAATTTTCAATTAGTGCAATCACATTCAAATAATTAAACCAATAGGTGAAATATATATTAATTCTGCACGGTAGGCTAGAAAGTGGTTCGATAATCTATTTTAAATGTAGTTAAAAATAGGACGTATTTTCTAAATAAATTTAGTGAAATGTATGATGCTCAGCCTTGCATTGTTTTGTCAATGACGTCTGACTGTTGATTGTGAAAGGTACTTTTCTACAATTCTAGTTAATATACTGGAATACACATTCTATAATTTGATTTAAATTGGGTGAATGTAAGGACAAATTGTACTTATACTTTCTGTATGTACATAAATACGGGGAAATGATACCGAAAGTTCATTTTAAGTTTATATTTGTAAAACGTAAAGTCGTTCAAAGTGTAATTAATAATGTTACAGAATTTTCCGTCTTTGAAGATTTCGTGTGAGGACTATCGACAAAGAAGAGTAAGTCTTAGTTTGAATTTTAACCTGCAACGTAGAAGAAATTAATATTTACATGTATAATTCAAAAACTGTTAATCATTAATTTTTTCTAGAATGAACATCTTAAGCATCTCATGCAGTGTGTGTGAAAGCGTTTTTATTGGATGTGACGCCATAGAAAACACAACGAGAAGCACATCGAGATGGTTTATTTCCAGGAGGAACTAAAAATTACAGACAATGAGTGGGAACAAATTAAGAATTTGGAAAAGCAGTCGACCACAGTGCATAAAGAATGTATAAACGCCGCAATTTAGAGCGAACCAAGTTGCTATTTAAAAAGTCATACACCATAACAAAATCTTCTTGCAAAATCATAATTGTAGGCCTGAACCCGTTTCAACTACAGATATTAATAGCTGTAAATAAAATTATGTTATAGTTTTAAATAAAACGATTCTGATTAATAATTTTGTAAAACATTTATAACACCCTTTTAACCCTTTATAGGTTACTGGTCGATATTTCTACCAAGGCTAAAAAATATAGTTAAAATAAAATTTAAGGTTTAATTTTCGACCAGTTGTGTACAAGAGCATGCCGTGAACGGATTGTGGTGGTTATTTGCGCCACATATGTGTTAACTGGTGAGAAGTGGGGGAAGTGGTTGGATTGTCAACCAGTATTCGGCTTAGTGTGTGCAGTTTTAGCACCACGTGCGGCACATGTTTTTACAAAGTGCGGTATAATTTGCGTATCCGTAATAAGTAAACCACGAAAGTTTATAAAGAAATGTGTGTTGAATGCAGTGAATGTATTAGTTTATCCCTAACACTTCCGGCTTACATGTTATAGTTATTCAAATTTGACATACCTAACCTAAAATACTGTGCTGAATAGGTGCATTCAATTAAAATTTAGTGCCCTTTTCCTTTATAGGGCAATAATAGAGCGTCGATTCGCGTTTTCTGATTTGGAATCTATGGACCCCGACAGTTTACGATCTCATAGATAGTATAACGGATGAGCAAGCTTTAGATTCTGATATTGGAGGCGATTCTGATGCGGATGATGATCTTCCTATTCGCGAGCCATCAACCTCCACGCCCAAGCGTGCAAGGCGTACGGGTGATGTTCTTGATTTCGAAGACTTTAACGACGACTCAATAATCGATCCAAATTTTGTACCAATTGACCAAATTCAACAGGAATCCAGTGACGATGATGAGGACGATATTCCTCTAATAAATTTCGCAAAGCGCAAGACGAATTATACCTACAACTGGACAAAAATTTCATTCGCGAATAAATTTGAAAAGTTCACATTTACTGAAAACTTTGGACCGAAAGTTACTGCTGATACTGATTCACCTATAGAATATTTACAAGTCTGTTCGACCAAGAATTGATTGATCTAATTGTTACCCAGTCAAACCTGTATAGCGAACAAAAGGTACTAAGCTAGATTTGACCGAAACTGAGATAAGGGCTGTTTTGGGAATATTCATCCTGATGGGTCTTGACACCTTACTCTATTGGTCAACAGATATAAACTTCCAAGACTAGAATTGCAGACGTAATACCCATGAAGAGATTCTTAAAAATAATACGTTTCTTACATATAAATGACAATTCCAAAATGCGAAAGAAAGGAAAACCTAACTACGATAAATTGTACAAAATAGCACCCATAATAAAAATAATGAATACAAATTTCTTGGCAGCTTTTAGCCCGGGAAGAAATTTATCAGTGGACGAAAGCATGGTTGCATTCAAAGGTAGAACTAGCTTGGAGCAATATATGCCGCTGAAACCGATAAAGAGAGGTTTCAAAATCTGGGCTATAGCATGTGCTACGACAGGATATTTTCTGCAGTTTTTGGTATACGAAGGGAAAAAGGAGAGTAAGGAAGATGGACCTCTAGGTGAGAGAGTTGTTCTCGAACTTACGAAATCGTTCCAAAAAAAACATTACTGTATCTTTTTTGATAACTTTTTCACGGGTTTCATATTGCTAAGCAAGTTTCTAGAAAGATCTTTATATGGGTGTGGGACTATTCGTACGAATAGGAAGAATTTCCCGAAGAATAGTTTTGCTGACGATAAGAGTTTGGCTTCTGGAGAACATGATTCTGTAAATTGTGGTAATATTTCGGTTGCAAAGTGGAGAGATAGAGGAAAAAGTGCGTAGTTGTTTCAAGTACAATGCACAATATTACCAAAACTTCTACAGTTTTGCGCTTGAACAAATGTTTTGAAAGGATCTCAGTAGGATGTCCCTTGTCTATAGCTGATTATAACAAGAATATGGGGGTCCTAGATATGTTTGACCAGCTCCATGCCTGCTATAATATAGCATGGAAATCACGACGATGGTGGTTGAAACTGTTCTACCATTTCTTCGAATGTGCTGTTGTCAATTCATTTATAATTTATAAAGCGGCATCGACGAAGACCAACAAAAAAACCAAATTCTCATATTGGATTCAGAAGCATACTAGTCAATCAGCTTATAGGAGATTATTCTAGCCGCAAACATCAGGCTTCATGGTTGATCACAGGAAAGAACAAGATGAAGAAAACTGATGGACGTGCAATCAGCGTCGAGAACACGGTCCGACTGTCGAATGTAGGAGATCACTTACCTCAGTCAACTACTTCTCGTAGATGCGCTAGGTGCAGCACACTGGAAAAGCCGAAAAGATCCAATGTGCAGTGTTCTGAGTGCAAAGTTGCTTTGTGCATTCCATGTTTCGCGCCTTTCCATAATAAAAATGTTTAATAAAGTTGATGGTCCTAAATGGATACTGGCCTAAAAAGCGACCAGTGAAAAAAAGTGGAAAATTTTTATTTCTTTGTAAAACTGGCTATGGATACTATTTTTGTATGTCCAAATAAACATACTTTTGAATTAAAATGTGTACTTTTTTGCTTCTTGTTATCTGCCCTATAAAGAGTTAATAAATACACATATTTGTTATAATTCTTTACATAAGAACTTAGATAACCATTTCAGTTATGTGGACATTTGAAAACTTTCACATTTAGTATCTGAAATAAAAGTCACCTGATTCGCGTCCTTTACGAATCCTGCATAAATGCAGCCAATCACACACTCCTTTAGAACCGTGCAACAAATTTTCAATTAATTATTGTTACATCGGTATTGAATAGCTTACAAGAAACGCAAAATACATATTGTTTAAAAAAGTTTAATATACATGACCATGACCATTGGGTTTTTCACAATTGTTTAGTGCAAGGTAGCTATAACAGTCTAAAAATTTCCAACTACTAGCATCTCCGGGGAAAGCAAAGTTTTTGATTTACATGAGAAAATTTTTAACGATAAATTGAACTTCATTTGGTTTCGTTGTTTTTGACCTTCTTCCAGGATCATTCGAAATAAGATAAGTATCAGTATATGTGTGGTGCCAGTAGTAATTTTTAATTTTTCGCTTTCCATGCCGCTGATGTAGCCAGTAGCATATGCTGCATTTGGAATTTGGTTTCTATCTTCAACATCTATTACTTTCTCTTTTGTAACAGTGTTAGTTGCGTTATTTTACAAAATCTTTTGATGTTGAGCTTGAAGTCGAAGCGACAATGTTATATCTATATTGCAGGGATCGTGACAATCCTTTGAATTGTCATTAATCATATTTCATTTTAAAGTTTAATAGCTTTAGAGTTATTTTCTTTAAGAAATGCAATTTTTAAGTTACATGCATTATTGGTCTAAAGCGGTTTTAAAGGTTAAGAACAATATCGCCGTTATTTTGTATTCTAAACTAGTGCAGTTTTATGATTCATTAATTTTAATTCATAGTGTATAATGCTGCTGCCTATAACCTCATCGTCTTGAAGCGAAAAAAGCTTATGGCAAAGATTATGTTGATTCAAAAAATAAAAAACGCCTTTCTCTGGTGCAAGTTAAGGTTTCAGTAAGATAAATTTTACATATATTAAATTAAAAAAAGACACAAGTTATTTCAACTTGCATTCTTAATTTATTTGTCCGAATTCTGCCAAACATAATTCCAAATCGTTTTATGGAAGAAAGGCTTGCTGTGGAGCACTTTGTCATTTCCATCGAGACAGATCACATGCAACTTTAGTAGATCAAGTTAACCGTTGATAGCAAGATATTGAACTGCTTAAAGCAATTAGTCGATTGGTAATAATAACTACCAAGTTGATTACTTTTAATTTTAAGAAGGATTGGTTCCCATACGATAATTTCATGTCGGATAAAAACACATCAATTAAGAACATCTTGTTTTCTTTTAGAAGTTCTAGTAGGAACTGTTTAAAACAAATCGAGTCCAAAAGATGATGACTTTTAGGTGTTTCTAAGGAATCTATGGTAAAAAATCATTCATCAGGTATTTATAATAAACCTACTGAAACTATAACCTACAGTAGCCGTAAATAAATGAACATTTTTAATTAATTGCATAAATTTATAAACGTACCCACAGTACGTTCTTCTTATTAGTTTAAAAATTTAGAAAGTAACCCTGTTCGCCTAAAGCGTTTCTATTACGCTAAATAAATTTTGATATATTTGTATTTTTTTAAAGAATTTTTATATGTACTTGTAATGAAAACAATTGTGTGATAGTCCTATACTGGTATTTTTCACAACCAATGTAAAGATAATAGTTCCAGTCTTGATGCAATAAAATACATTTTAATTACTTAGAGGCGTGACTAATATACAGGTAATTTAACATTGCAATTTGGAAACCTTTTCAGCTTGCAGTTTTTAAATAGGTATATTAGTGTTCTTATTGTTAACATTTATTTTAGGTAGGTTCTAGCATTAGTGTACGTGATTATTTCTCATGGAAATTGTTGGTCAGAGTCACTCTCCTGATCGCGAGTTTTGTTATTCTCTTAGTATTTCTTCTAAGGCTTTACCTAAGAAATCCCCATATTTCAAGATTAGGTAGCATCCTGGACTATTTCCGATTAAGGCGTATTCCACACACGATAGCATTCTGGGACTCTCTTCAATCACTTACACCACACTTCCCACTGAGTTAGTTTGCAGTCATTCTTGTTAGTATAGTCGAGGTTTTCGATACTTCATCGTAATAGAATTTTTAGCTGGGTACTTCACCAGTTCGACAAAAAAAGTCCGTCCAAAAATAATCTGCGTGTCGATATTCAGTTTTTGCCGCTGAAAGGTTTCAATCAATAGAAATTTATAAGAGAATGAAAGCTGTGTACGGTGACTATAGTTATTCTCATACCTCAGATTTGACCCGTCGCGGACCTGCACGTATTGCAGTATCAGATGAAAATGTGAGACAACTATGAAGTATTGCGCGCAAAAAAAGCATCAAGTTAGAGAACTTTCCCAAATATTGAATGAACATCAGCGTGAGAACTGTTCATTCAGTCATTCACAATCTTGGCTATCCAAAGTTTCCGCTCGGTGGACCCCACAATTGCGATAAGTAAAAGAACGTGTGGTCGCCCTTATCAATACAACATTAGATAGGCTATCAACAGCAAGGTGTGTTTTTCTACACTAAATTCTTGCCGGCGATGAGTTTTAGTGTTATCACTACAAACCTTAATCCAATCGTCAGAGTATGCAGCGGAAGCGAGCACAATCTCCCAAGGCGAAAAAATTTTGAAAAGCAATGTTGACCGTATTTTTTAGTTACCAGTGTGTGCTGTTCTTGGATATTAAAGAATCCGGTGTCAACAATAACCCTGAGTGCTATATAGTTACGTTAAAAAGTTTACATGCCAACATGAAGATGTTACGTTCCATTTCGTAGTTTGAATATTTTCCGCATTTTACACTCCATTCCTTGTTTTAATAAATGTTTGCTTTAACGTTTGGGAAATTGCTCGATTATACGGGCTGCCTATGATACTGTTACGTAGTATTCGATATTTATTGTAGCTAAATAACCTAGTTATTTGTAATTAGAAAAAGCGGCTGTGTTATCTTTAAATGCGAAAAATATGCTCAAAGTTGTTTTTATTCTCTAATGGGTTTTCCGTGATTATTCTTCAGAAAACAATTTTTACAATTCGTTCGTGAAACTAGATCACTGTATTTCGTGTGTTGGTTCGAATGGTTTCTTTTGTGATAAATATTATAAACCCAACCGGCCAGGTACTAAATCTTTCCTTTTATGTGATTGCTAAATAATCAAATAGTGGTGTTCTTTTAATAGAAATATTAATGGTTTCAGCCCGGATTTTAAACCACATTCCCCGGATTTTAACCCACATGCTTAACCTGGATTCTAACCCACAATTTTAGGTTTTTTGAACCAATGCTTACTTGGCCTTAACACAGAAAATTTCACTTTGTCGTTAGAACATATTTGTCTGGTTGCCGTTGATATGCTGACTAACGTATCACGAGTTAGGTACACATTGTACCTATAATCCTCAACCGCCTTCGTGAGAGAATCGAAAGCAAAAGGTAAAGAATAGCTTTTACTTATTTATGATACGTGAGTTTTACTTGTATTGTAACACGTTTAATTTCAGTAATAATTATTCGCATTGAATTACGAGGATAATGTGCTGAACGTGCCTTATTCCTTATTTAATCTTCTTATATTAAAATATGTGTGACATAAAGTTATTTCCACGCGCATCTCTAGTTGTTTCTTTCGTATATCACGCCTCTAACGTCGCGACTATTTGGTTCTTGCTTTGTCAAGTTAGTCGCCCGCCAGCAACAGCTTTATCAAGATATATTCCCGGTTAGAGGCAGGCGACCTTCGCATCAATTACTAAAGTAAGCAGGTCAGGTCGTGCTAGACCTGAAACTATTATGATACCTTTTACTAACGCGCGTCATGTAGGATTCATCATTTAAAATTCGTTACTGAGGATTTGTTCATTTGAAATTTGTCTACTAAGAAATTTGTGAACTAGGAATTATGGATGTTAGTTTGGATTGCAGTCGTCTCTAGTTAGAAATGACTGGTAACTTTGTTTGAAGAATATAAATATCCATCTCGATTTGTCGTGGAGCAACAAAAGCAGTTTGGTTCGTTATTAGATATAAGATACATGTGTTTTGAATGTCATAAAAATTTGATAAACAGATATCATATAAAGTACGTAAAGTTGCTATTATGTTTTCAACATGTTATCTGTGTAATTCTCAATTATTGTTGAACTGGTTTTATAAGCCGTAGAACAAAATTTTGTCAGATTAGGTTTTTTTAATTACAAGCTTGGTTCCATCTGAACCATAGATAATTTCAACGTATGTTTTCGACGTCATATTTTTTTGTGTTGCACAATTGACAGATGTTGTCATGAAAACAAATGTTTCGTGCAGCTGTCATTGAGTTTAAACCAAACATTCCTATTTTTGTGATTAGCATTTATCTACATGTAAATCATAAAATGTAAATCTGAAAATTTAAAGACACTCTGAATAAATTCTAGAAATTGTAATCTACCTGAAAAGATCTGCCCAAGTTAGAACGTAATTCAGTGTATTATGCTTACAAATTATTTTCACTCAAATGTTTAAAGCAGATTCATATTTAAAGTGTAATTGGTTGTTTTAAAAAGTTAAAACCTTAACTTTGATATAGATGTTAATGATACATTTTGTGTTATTTGTTAAAAAGATCCTAAATTCTAAAAGAAAGTTTTTTTAGTAAACAATTAGTTCAACTTTGAGATTTTTATTTTGGTCAAATGCGATCAAATCTAATTACACAAAGGTATAATTTTTGAGTAATAATTTGGTGCCAATATCATATTGGATATACATTTTTTATTTTTTTTTTGATACTTTTATAGGACACAAATGGTGTTCTACATTTTTATTTATTTAATCTTTGCAATTTCTTACAGGAGCTGCGTCTTATTTTGATAAGACAAGTTTTTGTTAACGAAGGCGATCGTTTTATCTTTGGGTTTCCACGTCCGCCCTTAGAACTGTGCTCTGCTATTATCGTAATTATCTCAGGACATGGTAGCGCCTATTTAGCTTAGTTTAACTTTGGTTTGCAAACAGAATTCGACTTACCCCCCCCCCCCCCACTTCTTATTGCGCTACCCAGGAATAGACCCCTAGCTATGTCGAAAGATTTTTGTTCACTGGCGCCCATTAAGAAAAATAAGTTACACTAGCGCCTCAACGTAGAAGAAATAACGTTTTAGTGGCGCTCACATCGTGGTGCCTTCTGTAAAACAAAAGTCGTTTCAGTGGCGCCCAACAATTAGGGCTTCGAAATTTGTTTGCTTAAATTTGCTATTGTTCTTGAAATTTGTTTTGGCACTAATTTAGTTGAGACATTGACCTTCCTTCAGTCAGTTAATTACCTCAGCCAAATTTATTTTTAACTTTAATTTTATTTTGACCCAATAAAGATTTTACTTGATATTATTTTGGCGAAAACCTATTTTTACCAAATTCACTTTTTGACTTTGACCATTCGTTGCCCAACATTTACTTTGACAATTTTCGTAAGGCTTAAATCATTTAGATTTATCAATTTAATTTCATTAAAATATTAGACTATCGCAATCATGTCTGAAAAATTCCAAATTGTTTGTTTACTTAAAGAGGAACTAAAATATTAACTGAGAATTAGAGCAGTAGTGAGTGAGAGACCAGTTCTTGAGAAAAGAAAAATTTTAGGTAGACTATTAGCTAAAGAAGTTGATAAGCCTGGTTGTCTGATTGATCTTTCGAGTTAGGTAGTAAATTTTGCGACAGAAAGTAAAGAGATTTCTGTTTCAGTTGAGTCAGTTCAAAATGTTTTGTCCGAATTTGACGGTGATTCGTCGGATTCAATTTTTAGGAGAGCTTGTTCAAGGTTGATTCACCTTTCTGGTCGAGTTAAACGCATGAAAATTCCTTTAATAAATTCAGAGGAAGCTATTAAGTTCAGAAATGAAACCGTAGCAACTATACTTACCCTAGAAGCTGAATTATATGATAAAGTCAATAAGAGTACAGAATCGACTAATTTTGATCGGTCTGTTGTAGTATCACCTTCAGTTGATAGTGCGCCTACCCATTCAATTTCGTATGTAGCACTTTCTTTACCTATAGGTACGTGGCCCGTAAAATTTTCAGGGGACCCTAAACAATTATATTCATTTTTAGATAGAGTCAGCGAATTAGCGCAATCTCCTAAGGTACCCGATGTTGATTTATTTGGATCAGCATGTGAACTTTTTGTGGGAAATGCTTTGATTTGGTTTAGAACTGTGAAAAATTCGTCGAAGGATTGGAATTCCTTATTAGAACGTTTAAAGGAAGATTTTTTACCCGGTTTTTCAGATGATGATACTTGGGAAAAAATTAAAAATCGTCGTCAAGGAAAAGATGAAAGTATCGTTTTGTTGCGCATATGCAAACTTTATTCAGTAGACTTACTAATGAGCCTGCAGAAGTAACTAAAGTTAGGATGATAAGAAAAAATTTGATTCCTGATTTTATTTCCGTACTTGCGTTGTGGGACATTCAAGATGTACCTACCTTAGTAAGGTGGTGTAAAAATTAGAAAAAGCTTCTTTGATGAAACTAAACTCAGTTTCTGCATCTTCGAGTAAACCTAACAAGTCTTTGAGTTTTCTAAGCATCCATTTGAGATTAAACATCCCGTTTCGAATGAAAAAGTTTATGCAGTTAAGAGTAGGGTTTATCAAAATAAATTAGTTAATCCTCAAGTACAAGTAGTTGATAATGGTACTTCTGAGCCTTCAGTTTTTAATTTGTTTGGTCCTGATAAGAAAAATAATTTTGCTTGTTGGAATTGCTCACGTGGTGGACATTGGTTTAAGGATTGTAGAGCACCCAAAAAGATTTTTTGTTTTGGATGTGGTCGAAAAGGTGTAAAGACAACTTCGTGTCCACAATGTTCAAAAAAACCAGTAAAGCGGCAGGTGCATGGTGGTCGGCATTCTGTTTCGCATGATAAGGCTACAGTTATGTTGTGTAAACAAGAAAAATATTTTTGCAAAGATGATTGGTCGAAATGGCTTGCAGTTGTAAAACATTTTTGTCAGATTTCTTCGAAGCCTAAGACTAATCCGTTGTTCATAGAAAAGGAGTGTGATAATCGACCTTACATTATAGTAAAATTATTTGATAGAGATATTACCGGTCTTTTGGATTCCAGATGTACTACCTCAGTGGTTGGATCGTTAGCTCTTCCGATAATTGAAAAGTTAGACTTAAAAATTTTTAGTTCAGCAAAGACAGGTATTACTACAGCTGATGGATCAGTAAAGTCTGTTTTAGGTTCTGTCGATTTACCAATTTGTGTGGGTAATGATTGTCGTATTCTTAATGCATTGGTGGTCCCGTCCCTACCTCATGCTTTTATATTTGGTAGTAATTTTGCAAAATTATTTGGTGTAGTTGCCGATTTTAAGAACAATAAATGGTTTATTCAGAGTAATATTGAGAACAGTATTGTGTATTTAGGTTCATCTTCTATGCCTTTGAGCACTAATGATTACTTGTTTGATTTGCATGACCTTTCGGATGTTCAGTGTGTGCAAGCACAAGAGATTATAGATTCATTCAATGAAATTAGCAGTGATGATAGGTTGGGACGTACTAACCTGATCGAAATGGATATAGATACAGGTAATGCTAAGCCCTTCCATAAGAAACCGTATGTAATGTCACCGTATATGAGTAAGATATTGAATGATGAGTTGGACGACATGCTTGGACTCAAGGTTATTGAACCGTGTATTAGTCCGTGGTCATCTCCGGTATTGTTGGTTAAGAAGGCAGATGGAGAATATCGTTTCTGTTTTGATGGTTGAACCTTGAACGACCTAACTGTTCACGATTCGTATCCGCTTGCAAATGTAGATAGAATTCTCAATATGTTGAGAGGTGCAAACTATATTTCGTCACTTGATTTGAGAAAATCGTTTTGGCAAGTCCCTCTTAGTGAGTCATCTAAAGATAAGACTGCTTTTAGTATTATTTCGCGAGGACAGTATAGATTTACGTGTATGCCATTTGGGTTGAAGAATGCTGCGCAGACGCAACAGCGATTAGTAGATGCGATTTTTGGTCCACGTTTTGAACCTCATGTATTTTGCTATTTGGACGACATAATACTATGTTCGTCGTCGTTTGAAGAACATTTGAAATTATTGTCGGAGGTTAAGCAACGTTTAAAACAGTCTAACCTTACTATAAATGTAGGAAAATGTGAATTCTTCAAAAAGTCACTTAAATTTTTGGGTTATATAGTAGATTCAAATTCACTTCGCACCGACCCCGATAAAGTGTCGGGAAAAACCACGACGGAAGTTAAGAGGTTCATAGGATTGTGCAGTTGGTATCGTCGCTTTATAAAAAATTTTTCGTCATTAGTTTTGCCCATTAATGATCTCGTCAAGAAAAAGAAAAAAGGTCAAATTATAACTTGGAGCCCGGAGGCAGAAAATTCTTTTGTGATAATTAAACAAGCCTTAGTTTCTGCACCTCTTCTTTCGCAGCCAGATTATTCGGCCCCCTTTATTGTCGAATGCGACGCCAGTAACACTGGGTTACGTGCTGTTCTGATACAGAATATAAATGGAGAAGAACGTGTAATTTCGTACACAAGTAAAACCCTAAGCCGTACGGAGCGCAATTATTCCACCACAGAAAAAGAGTGCCTAGCAGTCATTTTTGCTATTGAAAAATTTCGTCCGTGGGTGGAAGGTGTTCGATTTACAGTTGTTACTGATCATTTTTCGTTACTTTGGTTGAGTAATCTTCAGAATCCCACTGGAAAACTTGCCAGATGGTCTGTTCGATTAAGGCAACATTCATTTGATTTAGTACACAGGAAAGGAAAATTCAATATAGCTCCAGATTGTCTTAGTCGTGCTGTTCCTGTAGAAAATCCTGAAATTAATTTAGTAGAGATCAAACTTGATAATGTAGGTTTGTGGTATGAATCTATAAGGAAGAAAATTTTGTCGTCGCCTAAAAGCTACCCACAATGGAAAGTGGAAGATGGTTTTATTTTTAAGTTTATTCCTTCTAAATTACCTCATTCGGCGAATATTGTAGAATGGAAGCACTTAGTACCAAAATCTAAGCGTGAAAATGTCATTCGATCATGTCATGACCCCCCTACAGCAGGACATTTTGGTTCTTTGAAAACTTTGTCTCGTGTCCAAGAATTGTACTATTGGCCAAAAATAATTTTTGATGTACGTAAGTTTTGTCGGAAATGTTTGATTTGTGGTGCTCAAAAACCACCAAATAAAGGTCCTCTTGGCATGATGGGAAAGGAAAAAGAGGTTAGATTTCCGTTCCAAACCATTGCTTTGGATTTGATGGGTCCGTTCCCTCGTTCCAAACGCGGACATAAATGGCTCTTAATTGTTGGCGACTGGTTCTCGAAGTATTCGATTCTACAACCTTTGCGCAGTGCCAAGGCACATTTGATTGAAAAATTTTTAGAAGAAAAAGTGTTTCTTGTTTACGGCGTACCACAGTTTGTTATTTGTGATAATGGTCCACAGTTGATTGGTCGTGTTTTTAAGGCTTTGTGTGCAAAGTACGAAATCCAAAAGATTTGGTACAATGCTGTTTATGCTCCTCAATGCAATTTTGTGGAAAGGATTAATAAGACAGTTGGTACTGCTATCCGTTCATACGTAGAAGAACATGATACGTGGGATATTGAGATATCAAAGATTCAGTATGCAGTTAATTCAGCGAAACACGAATCCACCAACTATTCACCAAATTTTTTAGTCTTTGGTCGTCAGGTACTCTTAAGTGGAAAAGCTTATAGTAACAATTTTGAACCCGGTAAAGATGTTGATGTTGTTTCTAGCAGTAGACCTTCCTATGTTTTGGATCGTCAATCTTTGTTCGATATTTTTGGGAGTATATTCAATTTTTCAATGTCAGAATCCTTATTAATGCATCAACCAAACAAGACACTTAACGCTTTCTATTAATGTTTTGATGTACCCAAAAGCGGCCACAGCCCGCAATACATCAATACATGCTGCGGGTGGATAGTTCATAATAAACTGTGAACTCAGGCTGACGATATATAGCCTATTTCTAACGAACTCTATGGTGGTCACTGGTGCGCTTTGGGATGTATGGGAAGCTGCTCTGGAATGATGTGAATTATCTAGCCTAGCCGTTTGTTACTCGTTCTGTTTGTTATAGAACAGTGGCTTGTTACGTTACGAATATTACGCGCGCTTGCCTATTAAGTATTAAGCAGTATATTGTTTGTGTTCTTAACAATGGCAGCCGCCCTAGACAGCAATGCTTTAGTAGACTGTCTAATAAACAACGGCAATTATTTTAATAATTTAGCTTTAGAAGATAAACTTTTAAAATTAAAGCGGCAAGAGTTACTCTGCTGCTATATTAATGGAAAGAAAAGATTCATGTGGGAAATATATTCGACGGTTCCAAAATGTTTGGTATACGAACTTTATTTGGTTGACGGATAGTGTAATTCGCAACAGGCTTTATTATTTTTACTATTTATTGTTTTCGAATAGTAATACCGAATGGTGTAAATTGGGACTTGGTGATGAAAGCTTAAAAAAGAATGACGGCGAAAATGAAAAAGCACGAATGTTCTGCACATCATATATATGCGGCTGTTAAATTTAATCAAATAGGAACTGTAAGGATAGATCATGCTGAACGTGTGGCAGCTATTAAACGTAATGAAAAAGTTAAGGGAAAACGATTAATAGTAAAAAGACTTATTTCCGTAACCTGTTATTGGCCCGACAGGAGTTTGCATTTCGCAGGCACGACGAGTTGGAGAATTCGTTAAATAAAGAAAAGTATTTAGAAATCTTACACTTTTAGCGATGGAAAAATCGCATATGAAAACTCGCCTAATTCATTCTACTGTATTTAAAGCGACTTCATCTGATAAACAAAATGAATTGATTCAATGCGTTACAGGCGTTGCGAATGAATTCATTTTGAGTGAAGTGGAGAATTCACATTTTATTTTTATCCAGACGGATGAAACGACGGATGTTGCAGTAGAAAGTAAATTAAGCCTTCCGATATGTGAATGTGTTAAATGGTGAAATTGAAGAACGATTCCTTTGATTTTATGACGTTTCGGAAGTTAAATCGGCGCAAGGTTTGACAAATGTATTGTTGATTGTACTACAGAAATGGAAAATTGAAAAGAATTAATAAATATGTCAGATATTTGATGGGGTTAGCACTATGGCGGGAAGAACTGGAGGTGTTCATACTATCATCAGAAAAGAATATTCATATGCATTATTTATACATTGCTATGCCCATCAACTAAATTTAGTACTGTTACATCCCAGTGAAACGGTGGAATTTTCATTCATGCAGTGTCTCAACTATTCTTGCACATTTTTCCGAGTTGAATGCTTCCATGCAGCATGTTTTAGAAAAATATGGTTGGGATAATAATACTATAAGCTTAGTAATTGGTCTAGAAAGAAGCCTAAATTATACAAAATTTGTATTTTTTCTACTACTGTACAATAAAATTTTGAATACACGTCTATCTTATTCGATATTTTATAAAAGAAAAACACCGATGTAAAACGATGCAATATAAAGATACAAAACTGTTTACCATCCATTAAGAAATTGACAAGTAATGAAACTGTGCGGATGTGCGCCGAAAAGACTGAAAACTTACTATCTAAGAAAAGCCATATAACCACCAATGTCGAAGAAGAAGGGGAAACAAAAGACGAGACAGACGGCCTAAAATTAAAAGTTAACGATAAGCCGTTTCTACAAATGAGAATTCTATCATTTGAAATTCTTGACTGTGTTATAGTAAATATGGAAAGCAGATTTTAAGAATTACATAAATGAAGAATATTTTGAGTTTTATAGTGCATCACAAAACCTTCCTAACAAGATTTTATCCTTTCGACAACTTGAAATTGAAAGGTGAACTTATGTTAGTAGGTAAGTAAGGCCGGTCTGACTTCAAAACGGCGCATGCGTATGTTTTTCCATGTGATATACGCGTGCACCGTTTTGAAGCCAGACCGGCTTTATATTACTTTCAATGGAACATACGTGTGTGACTTCAAAACACTTGTATGCTACGTTGAAAGTGCGTGCAGAGAAAATGTGGAGCTGTTTTGAATTCGGTTTTCTAGCGAGAAGTTATAAAGTAGGTCAGATGCAAAATATCGCATTCAAGTCAATTGTATTTAATTAAAGTGGATTCTGATTTATGTTTTTTACTTTCGTTTAGAGGCTGCAAATACACATAGGCCGGTTTGACTTCAAAACGTGTCCACGCGTATGCTACGTTGGAAAAATGTAGGTGCACGCAAAAAATGTGGAGCTGTTTTGAATTCTAGCGAGAAGTTATAAAGTAGGTCAGATGGATCACTCTGCAAATACACATGGGCCGGTCTGACTTCAAAACGTGTTCACACGTGTGCTGCATTGAAAAATGTAGGTGCATGCAAAAAATGTGAAGCTGTTTTAAATTCGGTTCTCTAGCGAGAAGTTATAAAGTAGGTCAAATTCATAATATCACATCTAAGTCAATTGTATAAAGAATGCTGTATTTAATTAAACTGGATTCTGATTTATGTTTTTACTTTTGTTTAGAGATTGCAAATACACATAAGCCGGTTTGACTTTAAAACGTGTCCACACGTATGCTACATTAAAAATATGTAGATGCGTGCAGAAAAAATGTGGAGCTGTATTGAATTCTAGCGAGAAGTTATAAAGTAGGTCAGATGCAAAATATGCTAAGGCCGGTTTGAAATCAAAGTGCGACCACACTACAAATACACATAGACGGGTTTCAATTCAAAATGTGTTCACTCTTGTGATAGGTTGAAAAGTAGGTTAACAAAGTACGTAGATGGTGGTAATCTGCTATATAAAGAGATTGCTCCTAATATTAATTTAATTAGTCGAAGTTTACTGCATATTTACATACCTACATATACAAACATGTATATAATTGATATTCAGGGATTTAAATACAAGAAAAACGAGTTTGTGTAAAAAGAAATTGCGGTTTTGGACTTGTTGGAAGGTGTTGTTTGGCATCAAATTTTTAAACTACCAATGCAGTCTAGTTGTTTGAGCCAAGATCATATAAAACATAACGACTGGGTGACAAGGAATATTCATGGTCTTTCTTGGGATGAATCTTCAACGGCTGGAATGGTGTCATCATGTATAGCGCTTTATTTGAAGCAAATTATTCGATCCGGTGAAGAAGTATGTGTGAAGGGTCTAGAAAAGAAGAAATGGATGGAAACCTATCTAATGCAAAACGTTGTAACTGATATGCTTGCACTAGGTTGTCCTAAGCTATCGGAGTTAAAAATCAACAATCGTTTACTATGTAACATCCATTGTTATAGACACAGCAATAATAATCTGCAATGTGCAAAACAAAATACCTTGTTATTAAAAGAATGGTTTAATAATAATAAAAAGCAATAGAAAGATTGTTTCTGTATTATTTATGTTAATTTAATTTTACAATGTTAGCCTTATTAACTATTATTATTATAACAACTTCTAGCAAACATTATTTTTATCGATCCAGCTATTGTGTACGTTAGAGAAGCCTAACCATTTTACAAAGACTTTATTTCCACTCTTTCTTAGGACTTTTTCTACCAGGTAAATTCCTAGATGTTTAACCTTTTGCAACTCCAGTTCATAAAATGCACCTTTGATTTCTTTCTCATCTTGATCTTCTAATATATATATATATATATATATATATATATATATATATATTGTCGGATTGGTTACGTTTACCTTTTTAATCTTAAAAATTTTATTTGACTAGTTTAGCGTGTAACCTTTCGTAAATGCTTCCCTGTGTTTACTAATCCTCACACTGTCTTTAATTGAATATTTTGATATTTTGGTTGCAAGTTTGATGTGGGTAAATGATGATTTAACAATAGTTTTTCATTTGATTTATCAACTTTTACAGGTTTGACTCTGATAGTACTGTGAACTGTATTGTTGTATTGTTTCACAATATCGCTTAAATTTTTTATCCAATTGTAAGAACCGTTCAGATTAAACAAACGCCACATTTTTCCCTTTAAAGTTCTAATTGCACGTACCACAATGCATGCTTTCTTTGTAGAAAAAACACTATAATGGTTTATGCCATATGTCTGCATTAAGGATTGAAAGTGTTTGTTATAATATTCTTTACCAAAATCAGACTGCAAATTTCTTGGTGGATTTTTAAATTTATTTAAAATTGTTTTTATTGCAGCAGTAACATCAATACCCGTTTTACTTTTAAGTGGTACAGCCCATACGTATTTGGAGAAATAATCAATAACTACTAAAATGTATTTAAAGCTTTTGTTTGTTTGCGAATATGGCAGCATTTTAATCGAATCGGTCTAAAGAAGGTGATTTAAACCTTTTACTATCACTTTGCGTCTCTTGAAATTTATTCTTGCTGGTTTATGAACTTCATTTACTATATCCTCTTTCACTTTTGATTGAGCAACTATCATGATACTTTTTCTAATCAGGATTTATTAAATACAATTAATAAATACTTCTATGTTTGGATGTCGAGGGCTCCAATTGCTTTGAAAGGAACTTTTAATATAAAATCAAGAAACATTGTGGTATTGTTTATGCTAGCACCGCTGTCACAAAAGCTGATTACATCCATACGTTTAAGCAAAAATCTTGTAACTGTGCAATTACATAACCCTTTTCGTTTATAAGAATTTCAATGTCTTGCGGGTATCCTTTAAAATTCTCAATGACTGCTTCCTCATAAGGAAATTCATAATTATGTTTAATGTTGCAACTGTCGAGGAATGTACTAGAGTAAAACGTTGCTACTACCGTGTAATGTAGCATATGTAACTTGTACTCAATCAAGGTTTCAAAACCTTCATTTTCTTTCATATTCCCGTTTATATCTATTTTACGGTTATTTAAGTGCCTTCCAAATTTGTCAATTGTCATATCATCTAATCACTTTCGCCTCACGCAATTCTTTAATGTCGAATTTATTTCGTTGCCGTGACCTGTGTGTCCAGCAGTCTGAGATGAAACTAAAAGCCGTAATCTATCAACAAGTTCGTTGGGATCATTCCAATATAAATAATCTATGCCGTTATTTGATACTTCCATTGTCATACCGTCTCCAAGAAGCTTTCTATAGGGTAATGTTCTAGGTCTACGAGGTGTTTGAGGAAGTATGTTCAATGTAGATATTATATTTTTGTATTTATATGAATTATTACCCTGAATTTGTTCTGTTTCAGAATAATATCTTCTATTAGCATTTGTTCTTTTCACAATATCAAGGTACGACTTTAGATCTTGCGATCTGTACCCGACAGGATATTTTTTAAACAGTAGTTCGTATAATCCAGGAGTATCTTTATATTTCAAATCATTTATTAGTACATTTCCATCATCCAACGCGAAATTTGAATTGCCTATCATAAGACCATTTGAATCAGGGTTAAACCTAATACCATATTTATGATCAAATTCGTTCTTAACATCTTTAAACATATTGTATATATATATTTTCGAGGTAGCGGATGTAGCTGTTCGAGATAATGTGTCATACCAGGTAAATCGACAAAGCTTTGTATATATTCCTGGGCTTCTTGAGCATTTCGATTAACTTCTGTTTCGTATTCATTGTCATCATCATCATCATCTTCATCTATGGCATTATTTATATTCTGTATATGCTGAGCAATAACCGGCGAATCAATATAGTCAACGTTCCTTTCTAGCAATTTAGGTTTAATTTTTTTTACACTGCTATGAAACAGTTCTTCTTTTTCTTCTTTAAATTTTTCTTCCTTCCAGTTTATTAGCAATAGTTTCTAATCGCGATGTTATGGGTAAGAGTGATTCCGCTTGGACGACTTCACTATCTTTTAACTGGCGTAATTTGTTTTTTACAATGTTTCTTTTTTTAATTAAAATTCTTTTAAGTTTTATCGCTTCCTTGTTCATTGCGTAAAAAGTCTATTGTAATAAAGAAAATTCTTGGATACTAATGATACTTGCGTCTCTCAAGGTTTAAATATGTATGAAGTGATCAAAACCTATTCGGTACCTTCCTTGACCTGGATCACTATCTTTGTCTACAACTAAGAAACCGTATTTGTCTTGCCAACAAGCAGCACATATTTCACGGAATTTATCATACTTCATGTCAGTATTGACGTGATCGTCATATATGTGTTTTAAAATTAAATAATCTTGTTTAAATAAAACTAAAAGATTAGCATTATCACGTAGTAAGTGCTTAGGTATACGAGTATAACTTTGACAAAGGTAAAACTGTCTACTTGTTTATGACGTCCCATACTAATGTATTCCCTAATTATACTTTGTTTATTGAAAGCTACATCATCAAAAACAAATATAGAATTATTTCGAGCATCAGATGGTGATATAATATTGGGAGGCTCCGTGGCGTAGTGGTATGTGTGTGACTACTACGCCCAAGGTCCCGGGTTCAAATCCCGACACGGTCCGCTTGAAAAATGTTAGGCGAGCATTTTTCACAAAAATATACCCTCGTTCGAATGAGAGGTTAAATGGAGGTCCCGTGTGTGAGTGTTGTCACGCATGTTAAAGATCCCTACCTTGCTTGGAACAGCAAGGGTTCGGCAAAATTCCAAATTTTCCAGGTAAAAAAAACTCGCTTCCTGACCAATGTAGTACCTTCGGGTGGAGCATTGGAAAATCACATGTAAGGTGATATAATATTATCAGAATTGGAAAATGTATAATATTTAATCCCTTTTATTGGTCGCAGTAGACTTTCAAGATATTGATACTTTGGTTGATAAAGTGATTTAGAATAAACATATACGTTTTCAAGCTTTAAACCATTAGGATGTTCTATCAACCCAATCATAACGTTGGTTTTACCGCAATTTGATGGACCAACAACCAGACATCGAATAGATGAAGGCAGAAGAACGCTATGTTTTTTTCTTAGCTAAGGATTGCACGTCAATGTCATTATTGTTTATGGTTAAAGATGTAGATTGTTTCACAACACGCATGTTTGCAAGTACTAAATTCGATTGTAAAGAAGTGGAATTATATATATAAGAAACGGCTAGTATATAATCATTAATTCACAATAATTTATTTACTGCACAGCTTGAGAGGACAGTTGTCCGCTAATGATTACCTATAATAATCCTAAAACTACTGGGAACGGACTGTTAAATACTGTAATTAACAATTTACCATTTGAAGCGCATATTCCGGTTTACAAATTTTGCGGTACGGGTACAAAACTAATCAAACGGTTAGCTCGGGGAAACAAGGGAATAGACAAGTTAGACGAGGCTTGTAAGGAGCACGATATTGCATACTCCAAAGAAGAGGATCTATCTAAACACCATCAAGCAGATTCGAAGTTAGCTCAGTTAGCTACAGAAAGACTAAATTCTGGTGACTCGTTTTTAGGTGAAGAAGCAGCAGCATTTGGAGTAGCTACCGCAATGAAAGCTAAAGTAAAACTTGGTATGGGCGCCTGTGCATCGCTGAGAACAAAAAATATCAATAAAATAAGAAAACTGATAAAGAAACGTAAAATAAGAAGTACGCTAGGTATTAAAAGTATTATCAAACAAGCACGTACAGCTTTAAAAAGAGCTAAAGGATCTAATATTATCGATGCAATCAACATAGCAATTAAGGCCGCCAATACAGCAAAACAAAAGAAGCATATTAAATCAGCTCGTATTACATCAATTCCTAAAACAGGAGGTTTTCTACCACTAATACCAATATTTGCAGGTCTAAGCGCCCTTGGTGCTCTTACTGGAGGTGCAGCTGCTGTTGCAAAATCAGTTTCAGATACTAAAACAAAGGAACAACTAGCGGAAAAATAACGTCATAACAAGGCAATGGAGGACATTGCAGTCGGAAACGGCATGTACATCAAACCCTATAAAAAAGATTTTGGTCTTTTTATAGCCCCTGTAAAACCTCAAAGGAACGCAACTTGATTTTACCGAATCGAGCGCTAAGTAATGTAGAATTAATAGAGTTTGTTTAGCAATTAGAAGTACCATATTTCCGTGGAGTCTTCATGAGAAACAATCTTCCCAAGAAAGTTAATTTAAAAGAATGTGGTATAATTAATTTAGATGGAATAGAAGGTTTAGGCACGTATTGGACCTCTTATAAAAAGTACGGTAGTAGTGCTATTTACTATGACAGCTACGGAAACCTGCGACCGCCAACAGAGTTGATAAGTTATTTGAATAGCGGGGGTAAATGTAAAATTCTTTATAACTTTAACCAAGAACAATCGTACGGTACTGTGTTTTGCGGACATTTATGCTTACAATTTCTAAGCAGTACATAGAACTGCGTATAAAGTTGTCATGTCGTACACTTTTACTCTAACGGGAAACACTTCAGTTTTAACAAGCAACTTTAATCCGCCTATAAACTTGGATAATGATTCGGAGTACGTATTAGGATTAACAAATTTTGAGTCTTATAACACAATTCCAAACACTGAAAAAGGAATAAATAATAAATTTTATTATGGACCTAACGGAGTATTCATAGAAATACCTGAAGGTGCTTATGAGATTAGAAAAATTAATAAATATCTTCAAAAAGCTTTAGGCGATGAAAGATGGCGTGGTCGTATGAAACAATCACAAAGCGCTAGAAAGACGCCAGTGTATATAGAAATTACAGCTGACAATAATACACTTAAATGTAGTATTAAATGTAGTGAAGATGTGGATTTTACCAAAAAGGATTCAATTGGTTCTCTACTCGGTTTCAATTCATGAAAATTGCTAGCATGTGCCACGCATCAAGCAGACTACTCAGTCAACATTTGTAAAGTGAATGCAGTTTTAATCGACTGTAATATTGCAAGTGGATCCTATTTAAATAGTAAACCAGCGCACGTAATACTTGAAGTTTTTCCTCAAGTACCTGCAGGTTTTAAAAGTATCGAGTGCCCACCTACGATTATATATCTACCAATCAGGTCACGTATAATAAATGAAATAATAGTTAAAGTGTTAGATCAAGATGGAAATTTAGTTAATTTCAGAGGAGAATTGCTAACTGTAAGGTTGCATTTAAAAAAATCTGCAATAGCCATGAGTATTAAGTATAATGCACGCAACATGTCAAGAATTGCTATAAATGCTGGAAATTTCAAAGCAATCGACACTCTATTGATTGTTTCAAGACCGTTAACAGCACAAAACCGGCAGTTTCTACAATCGTCAGGACTGCATTTATATAATTAAAAAGTAGAATGAATAGTGAAATACTGAACGTGCGTAAAAAAGTTTACTTCGACAATGCAATTGTTAATATTGAAAAACATACTCATCAGTCTTATGCTAACACATCTTTAAACAATAATGATGAAATTCGAATCCCTATACAACAACAAGATGTATACACCTTACCATCGAAAAGTATGCTGTACATAGAAGGCAAATTAATTAAAACAAATGGAACGCCGTCTCAGACAGCAAAGTTTGTAGATAATGGAGTTTTGCAGCTTTTTGATGAAATTAGATATGAGATTGGTGGTGTCATTGTAGATCGTGTTCGGAATCCTGGATTAACGTGTATAATGAAGGAATATGTTTCATATAATAGCAATCAAAGTAAACATTTAGAAAACGCTGGGTGGTTTCCTATGGATGATTCGCAAATAGTTGATGCCAATGGGAATTTTAACATTGCAATAAACCTTTCAATGGTTCTCGGATTATGCGAAGATTTTAAAAGAATTATTTTAAACCTCCGCCATGAGTTAGTTTTACTACGTTTTAGTTTTGATACTAATGCTATAATTAATCCTACACCTGATGAAGAAATGAAAGTTGTTTTAGACAAAGTTTTATGGAAAATGCCGCATGTAGCCGTTCATGATACTCAACGAATTAACTTAATAGAATGCGTTGCACAAAATCCGGATTTGCATATTCCGTTTAGAGGATGGGAGTTGCATGAATATCAACTTCTACAAAAACGCAACGTCATACATGGAACATTAAAACAACAACACAATTAGAAAAACCAAGATTTGTGATTGTTGGTTTCCAAACCAACCGAAAAAATAGATACATGAGCAACTACAGTCGCTTTGATCATTGCTATTTAACCAACATGAAACTCTATTTAAATTAAGAAATTTTCCCGTACGATAACTTAAATTTGAAGTTAGAGAATAAACAGACTGCGTTGTTATATGAGATGTATGCCCAATTTCAGCAATCATACTACGAAAAGGAAAATGAACCACTTTTTAATCCTGAATATTTACGAAGTATTGCGCCATTAGTAGTCATAAATTGTTCTAGACAAAACGAAGCGTTAGAATCTGGTACTGTCGATATTAGATTAGAATTTGAAACTAGCAGAAACGTTTTGCCAAATACATCTTGTCATTGCCTTATACTTCATGATAAGATAGTCAAATACAATCCGCTCTCAAACAACATAAGAATATTATAATTACTTTATTACTGTACCTTTACAAATTATGAAAAAAAGAAAAAAAACAATAAATCATTTAGCAATCACAGTCTATTTATTATTTTACATGTTTTTTACAATATCAAATGTTTGATTGTTAATGGGTTATAATAATTTTTGATTAAATATTTTTTACATGTTGGAATTATTAAGTGATTTAGTAAACAGTCATAAACATTGTCAAATTGTGTCAGTAGAACTGCTAATATTTACAAGCAATTTAAATAAAAGTTTTGTTATACATTTCTCAAATAAACTAACTGGTATGTTATTAACAAACTGGATTTTCTTTAACAGAACGGTTACTACTATTTTTCTCTGCAATACATTTATACTAATATAGTTCAACTCGGACAGATTGAAAGGTATCCTATTTTAGACACATCAAAAAAAGAAAACGGTGTACTTGTGCAGGTATAAACATAACACTGAAGTTTCTATAACTAAAAAAATATTATATGTTAATCGGGATAAAATAAATTTGAGTCAGAGTCTTTATTTGATTCAGTGGTTGAAGCTTTTTTGAGTGTATAGTTATATCCCCAAGGTTTAGTATCAGTGGTTGAGGTGCTAAGAATTCTTTTATCATCACTTGGATTAAGAACAATTTTGTTTTGTTTTATAGTAAACACATCATGCTTGACTTTTTTATTACCCTATCCTGAACTCTGTAAGTGTACATTTTAGATCTAAGCCCTACAAACTCTAGCATGATATCACCATTGTTTTCATAAGACCAGAAACCTTTTTATTTGATAATGGGATATGATATTTGTTATGGGGGTCGTAATCGGAAGTATCAAATCTATGAATATCTTGTTTGATATAAGAGTAAATATCTTCAACGCTAAACTCGTATATCAAACTATCCGTATCTGTGTACAGAAGCTTTGCTTTGTTAGCAAATTGCGATTTTATATAACTATAGTGAAATTCATATAAATAGGTTTTCGAAATATCTAGAATAGAGAAACCTGCATAAATGGGTTTGTTTAAATAAACCTCTAATTTATTCATTTCTATTAAGACAAGATCTTTGTCTAACACAGTGCAACTGTGAAAATTAGGTTTCGCTATGTAACTACGAGCTCCAAACCGTCCTTCCCATTTGGTTACTAATTTCACATCTTTCCATTTCCGTACGTTTTCCATCATTTTTCCATAAACCGAATTTATCATATTTTTATAAAATCATATATCGAAACTGTTTTTTGACTGTTGTCTTAATTTCGTATTCAAATCAATGTATTCTTTTAACCAAGGAGCTTGTTTAAACCGAAGAACCTTATAAATCTTTTTCAGTTCTAAACCGTAGCTTAAATACATTTTTAAATTCGTGTAGTGAATACTATAGTTGAGTTTTGGATATAAAGTTGTAAGTAATTTCTTTAGGTTTGATTTATTAGAAAGTACTGGTGGAATCATATGTTCAGGCGCCAAAGGTAAGTCACTGTGAATTTCATGTAAAGATACTGGGTAGTGTAAATCGCATTCAAAAATATATCCTACATCAGAATCATCGGGAATATTAAGTATGTCTAAACGTACTATATCTGGACTGGTGCCATGTAAAAATTTAAATTCTCCATATGGAAGATATTCAGACATTGCAGCCACATATAAATTATTGACATCAAAATACATTAAATATTTAGAATCGAAATTCGGATCACAATATGCATTCATATATTTGTTGTTTGCTTTGGCATATCTATTCGAACATTGAGAAACGCCACCACGAATTCCCCGTTCTAAAAACATTATTTTTTCAATATCAGTAAGCAACTCGAGTTTAACGTTCGTCGTTTTTAAAATTGCGTCTAGAGCTAAACCAGGAGCCGTAAAGTAGTGAAGTGGATCTAACTTTTACGTGAACATGCAAGTTTTTCTAAAGTTTTCAAATATATCAATCAAGAGCAGTACATCGGTTTTTAAATATAGATCTGAATAGTCCCCTAGTGTTTTTATATTAAATGTTTGCCAAACGTGCTTAGCATGATTGTAGTCTTCATCTGAGACTTCTTGATTGCGCAAACGATTAAAGAATGCTGTTTTACAAGGTAAATTGGTTTCATTGAGCCTACCCCAAGAGTTACTGTAATCATACGGAAATATGCATTTACGCGTAAGTAACCGAAACTCATTATGAGTGTTACAATTTTCCCTGGTAATGGATTTTTTATTATTATCTAAGTAGGAAGCTAATTTTTTGATGCTAGATGCCATAAACCTAAATGAATCGATAAATCTAAACCTAACTTTCGTACCTTTTACATATTTTGTAAAAAATATGTATTTTTCCTTATTTATTGGTAGAATGCTTAACGAACCTGAAAACCCTAACGCAATTTTTTTAATAATAAAGTGCGAATTGTAGCCTAATAAGTTATGAAAAACTACTGGTACCATATAAGAATTATGATAATTGATGTTGCAATCTGTTACGTTCATTTTCATAAATTACTAATTAGTTATATACAATAATTTTTATCTTAAACTCCTTTGGCGTTCAACACAGAAATTAATTCCGTTAATTAAAAAGAACCTTTTCCTGTATTAAAATTTGTATAGTAATTAAAAATCAATATCCTTTCTCAGAATTTCGCCCCGTGGAATTTACGCCTTAATTAGCTAGACGACTTTCCAAGTATTTTAATACTTAAAGGCTAGTGTGTTTTCCCTTTTTAAAAGAATTCGGTGAATTTATTTTAATAAAACTAGGGTTTTCCTGGTTTATTTCCTTGCTTTGGTGCCTAACACATGTAATATTCATTTGCTGTTTGAATAGCCACAAGAAAGCACGTTCTATTTGACTTCGCTTGTTTTCTTGATGCATATTTTCGGCACGCATTATTTAGCGTGGTAAGTATATGGGGTTTATATAAAACAATACTTTTTTGGCTGCAATAAATTAATTTATGGTTTGTAACTATTCTAGCTTCCTGCGGGGGACACGTCGATCCCTGGAGCTGCGTTTTCTTTTGGGGGACTGCGAAGTCCAATGCGCTCCGCTTGGCCGTAAGCTGGCCTGTTCGCTGAGGCGAACCAGCGACAGCCTTCCCCCCGATGTCAGGAACTCGAGGGTGAGTCCTTCTTTTTTTCTTTGTATCCGCTTCTTACCGCGGAACAAGAACGCCTGTGATTTTACCGTTCTAAGATGGCATTTCCCAAATTTGATTTTTTTTATATATGAAAATTATTGAACGATTTTGGTATTTACTGTTTTTTTTTCGATTAATACTATACATGTTTGTAAATTTAGTTTAAGTTTACTTTTACGATGATTTAGAGCTGTGGTTTTTAGGGTTGCGTTTGTTTCTTTTCTCTTTTTTTCTTACTAACTACTGTCAGGGGTTATTACCTAAAAATTACAGCTCGCCATTTTCATGGGTAATTTTTTTGGATGTTTAAGGGGTGTTCATAATGTAATAGGTAAATTGGGGCATTGATTTTTTTTGGGGTTGGGTTTTGGGAGTACGGTTTTTTGTATATATATTTTGTTTTTAATTATAAGTTCTTTCTTTTCTGTTGTATGTTTTGTTCTGTGTGTGAATGAGTGAGTGTTTATATATTTTTCTATTTATTTCAGGTTTTTGTTACTTTAGCTATAGGTATAAGACCCCGCCCACTCGCCGCCTGAGCCCGGACTTACTTTCTTTCTCTTTCCTTTTCTCGATTTTTTCTATGTTACGTCAATGTACGTAGCAAATCTTAATGAGCCGCTCCTCGAAATTCACCTGTAAAGTGACAGTTATCGCAAACTCTAATATCATCTATACTAAAAGGTTTATTGCAAATGTGACAGTGAAAAGCAAATTTAAAAGCTGGCTTTTGTTCTTCTGTTAAAGGATTCATAGGTTTTGGGTTACAGAAAATTTTATTCGTCTTTTGTGAAATCAGTTTCAATTGAGCAACAAATCATTCTATACAATCCTTTCCGCGATACAATTGAAATTTGGAATATTTATTATCATACGAGCATTTCAAATAGCACGCTACACTAAAGGGTATATGTCTTTGGTAACGAACTGTGTTTAATATTACCTCCGGTTCATTGCATGTTTCTAATATACATTCGAGATCTGCATAAACTACAAATGATACCTTTTCTTGGTAGTGGAAATGTTTAAATATTAGATACTCTTCAGATTCTTCGGGTAATCTTATTGAGCAAGTATTCTGCTTTTCGCAATGATTCGAATGATGCTTAAGTAATGCTGCTGTACTAAAATTATTTAAACATCTATAACAAAAAAATTTTCTATGGTGATGTGAAGACAACTGTTTTGCAAATAATTTTGACATATCCTTAATTCAAGTAAAATGAAAGTGATTCTCATTAGCATTTGTTGGACGAGAATATTGTAAAGAATCATTATTTAAAACTAACAGATTAATAGGTTCTATTTTTCCTAAATTTTTACTCAAACAAAATGGCAGTATTTTAGTATTTTCTATGCAATATAAGTTAATTGCAAGATTGTTGAGCTTCTCCATTTTTTTTGTCTTTTAATGCAATTGGAAACTGAATTGAATTGTAGCGTAATACTGAATCAATGTGGATAGCTAGATATTCTATGAAGATTTTGTTTAGCAGGATGTAAAGCGGAAGCCAAGGCCCAAAGAAAGCAATGTTGGTCGTTATTTATTACATTTACCACAGCTCGTTTTTTTGCTATAAAGTCCGGAACCGGAACAAACGTTGAACATAAAGCGGATCATGATTGTTTATATTTACCTTCAAGTGTAAAACTTCTTGGATTGCCCAACCTGAATCCTTTTCGCTAAATTCTTCCAATCGCTTCGATATCTTGTCCAATACGTTCTCCTTATACCACTGCTTAAGATTGGTGTTTATATCGATGTGACGATTTGCAGTAGGAAACGTCTTCAAATCTATTTCACCAGTTGTAGGCTTAACAAAGTTAGCTGTGAATATTACATTAACTTTAAACATTGACTTTTTTTAAGCAAGCAACAATCTTGCGTTTAAAACTAGCAAACGCCTTGTCTAAGAACACTAGTGGATCTTTATAACTTAAATTGGTAATAAGTCCCGTAATTATTCGACTTCCAAAACATGATTGTACATCATGCCAAATCAAATTTTTTCGAATATAACCTCTAGAAAGCGTTGCATCAACACCTTTACCTCGCTATTCCAAAGAGCGTTTCAAGTGTTTCAATCGTACAAGGTAACTTTTAAGATGTGCCAAATTAGACTCTAGCCTACTAGGATTTTCCTGCCGATTGTCTTCGTATACCTTGTTTTTAATCGCAAGCTTTAATAAACTTATGTTTGTCTTAAGAATGATCATGTGCTTCATAATTTCATCAACTGATATAATTAGATTTATACACTTCACTGTTACCTTTAAAATATCACTACCAACTTCGGCTACCGTTTCAGAATTCATGATGGTTGTTCTTTACAATCACTACACTACTTAATAATTAATATATGTAGAGATTTATTGACTATTTATACATAAATATGTTCTGACGTAAGCAAAACAACTGTAAAAGAATTAGCATACAAAATGTTATAATGCAAAATTGCAATAATATTTATTTCTATGCAATCAAAATAATTGCATAGCGAATTGCTTTGAAAGCAGTTGTTAAAATCATCTTTATTTACGTTTTGATTCAAGACGATTTTCAAGCATGAATGGTTTAATTCCCAAAGAATATTCAGCAGAAAAATTAACAAGGAATTTATAATTTCCAACAAATCCAGTTTTAAATAAGCAAAGTATCTGATTTCGTTTATTAACAGTTGCATCGACATGACCTTGTATCCTTTCATTTATGCTCGTGTTTACGGAAAATATGCTTGCAGTACAGTAGTATTCTTACACGACCTTTCATTTATGCTCGTGTGTACGGAAAATATGCTTGCAGTACAGTACTATTCTTATTTTATGGTTACCTATACAATTCGACATATTTGAAATTTTTTCAGAAAAAATAAAGCAAATTTGAAATATCTTGCTGACAATTTACTATTTCTTTTTAATTTGAATATCTTGCATGATTAACTATAAAAAATGTATATTTGCAATTTTTCAGGCAATAAACCCAATTCGTTATTTCTGCTGAGGCATCATTATATTTGCTTACATACTGTTTTTTATTCATTAGAATAGATTACATAGCTGAATATATAACATTTTCATTTGCAATTTTCTTCACAAAACGATGCTAATTTTTAATTTTTTTTCTAACAGACCCGTTTCTTATTTAAAATAAATACTTCACGTACATTTTACCAACAGTATTCAATCAGATCTCTTGTATAATTATTATTAGTTACTAGCAACTTTAAAAAATGAGTAACTTATCATCCATCAAAGATGGTAGCAGTACCAACGATAGTGTGAAAGTTCTAGAACAATTTATATTTCATTCTAACGAAGACTTGATTATAGAAGTTTTTGGTTCTTCATCTCAACTTGACACTGCTGCTATTTTGATAGTGACGTAATAGATATATATCACCGTAAGTGCTTTTTCACATTTATACATGTGTTTTAATATTGATAGATTTGCGCGTTTTAGGAGCAATGAAATGTACGAGTCTGCCGCTCCTGTTGCTGTTCTACCGCAGCCAGTTTCTCTACTCGAAATTAGATGTACCAATGATCAACGTCGTAGTAAAGCAGAACCATACATGTACGTTAGAATATATATATATATATATATATATATATATATATATATATGTTTATGCAAACACTACTAATTTATAATTTACATTAGATTAAGATCAAAAAACCATTCTGGAAATTCTGAGGCTATCGTTGGATCGTTGGCACATTCTGATTCTCTCAGAAACATCAAGTAGTATACAAAAGAAAAAGGGGAACCTACAATAATCTGTTATGTTATGCTCACAGATCCGGCAAAAACATGTTGGCTATGAAAAAGTTATGTCCAGGACCTAATATGGCTGTTTGCTGTGAAGATGACAAATCTTACGAAGATGACACAGTAGAGTTGCTTAATGCATTTAAAAAGCGTGGAGAGAAGCTACTGCGTCGTCTAGATTTGGAACTAAAAATAATAAAGCAAAAAGGAGAGGAACTGGCTGCAAGGGAGCAGCAGATACTTCAAGAACGAGAGTTAATAAATACTTTTTCATTTATAAATAGTTAGATTTTAAGTTGTAAAAAAATATTTAGTGTGATTCTTTTTAACTGTAAATAGTTAGATCAAAATATTCAACAATTTGTAAATAAAAGTATTTTATAAAAGTTTCTCTTTTTAAACAAGGTTTTCTCTAAACAAGGTAGTAACCTCAAAGTAAAACACATAAATCAGAACCCACTTTAATTAAATACAGCATTCTTTATACAATCGAGTTAGATGTGTTATAATAAAATAAACAGTAAAGAACAAGATATGTATTATTATAATAAACTAATTTCTTAGAATAGCGACATATTATTCTGAAAATTCTATGTTGACAGTTAGACCGATCGATCCCTTACTAGTTATGTATACGTGTTTGTTCGAGCCAATACTTTCATTTAATTGTTTTACTCCATGCGCTTGAAGGTATTCAAAATATCTCAATGGCAATATACTTTTGAACTCTTCTGTTTCCACTAATACTCTTTCTCCATATTTTGTCTTGACAGTTTCCACTTTCAAAACTTCAAACCTCTTATTCACTACAAGATCTTTTAAATTTACATAAGGTTTGCGATATGTGGTTTTATTAAGAATATTAAAATCCATATTGCATTTAATTATTTGCTTCTATCTTACACACAACAATCCGTTAACTAATTTATGTTGTTATGATTGCTAGTTGAAGATTTTTTACTTATATTAGATGGGATTGACCTTGATTACCACCACTGCTTTTCCTACTGTTGGGCACACTTTGAAGGCAAACCGGCCTATGTGTATTTGCAGCCTCTAAACAAAAGTAAAAAACATAATTCAGAACCCACTTTAATTAAACTCAATTGACTTAGATGCGATATTTTGCATCTGACCTACTTTATAACTTCTCGCTAGAAAACCGAATTTAAAACAGCTCCACATTTTCTCTGCACGCACTTTCAACGTAGCATACGTGTGTTTTGAAGTCACACACGTATGTTCTATTGAAAGTAATATAAAGCCGGTCTGACTTCAAAACGTGTCCACACGTATTTTACATTGAAAGTATAGCGTCTGTTAAAACGGTGCACGCGTATGTTACATGGAAAACATACGCGTGCACCGTTTTGAAGTCAGACCGGCCTTACTTACCTACTTATGTTTATTTACGGAAGTGATGATAAGAAATTGTCGCCGACAGAACTTTTTAAATTTTTGATAAACAATAATCTCAAAGATGCGTTACCTGAGACAGTTAAGTTATTATCGTTAGTTCTATGTATTCCGGTTACAACCGCTTCCTGTGAAAGAAGCATGGTACCATAAAACGGATAAAAACTTATTTGCGTAACACTATGACAAACAAGTGTTCTTCCAATTTGGCCACGTTAGCAATTGAGAAAAGACTTGTCAAGACATCTGCTTCACAGTAAGAATTTCTTTCAAAAGCTACAGATGTTTTTGCAGAAAAGAAAAACGCGGTGAATTGAATTGATATACAAAAAATATAGATAAGAGTGGTGCCGTTTTTGTTTTTCACACCCTTATATATTTACTACACTAAAAATGACCCCCTTCCTTTATGCCCCCATCCTCAACTAATTTAGGACAGCCTACCTTCAGTCTAAATCGACGCTTCGCCATTGGTCATATGAAATGGAAAGTTTTAAAACATCCATCCAACAATCCCGACTTGTCCTCGTGCAATTTTCACATGTTTGGCCAATTAAAACAATCATTAAAAGGAAGGCGGATGCTGAGGGAGGCTGGCGTTATGGAATGTTTCCGCAAACAGCCGCTGGAATTTTATCAACACGGAATCTATAGACTAGTCCACCAGTGAGACCCATGCCTTAATGTAAACGGGGACTTCTCTTACATTCATTGAATATACACTATTTTGCAGCCTCTAAACGTGTTTTCTTTGAGGTATCCTCGTACAAGAACGAAATTCGTACTATACTTGTTTTTGATTGGAGTGTTTTTAACACAAAAACTCTAATGGAATGAGAAACAACTCCATTTAGGGACTTTGAGGTTGTTGTTCGTTAATAAATATTCGACATCTTATTCAAGCTTTGTTAAGAAATTCACTGTGTAGCACTTTGCCATTTAAAGACGGAATGACTTTGTCCTTTTAAGAAAAAGAGATGAACAAGGTTAAATGTAGTTGAGAGAATTTGGAAACTATTAATACATAAACCGATCTTTAAATTATTATTTTTAGACCCTTTAATTTACAATAAAACACCGACATTTATTTGGTAAACAAACAAGTGCATTTATCGATTTAACTTTTCAATTAGTTAACTTTTAAAACAAAAATACACAAGAATTGTTACTTACTTTCATTAATGCAAACATCTGATCATCATCTAGCACTAATTTTGGCAAAGACATGTTGAGATCTCAAAACACTAATGTTATTGCTTGAACCGTTTTATAAATACTGGAATATTTTTGCAAAACAATCAGCGTGTATAGTGTAAATAAGAATCGACGATGCTTTCTCTTATTTATCTCGTTAGTTACTAATGGATTAGCTGGTGTTTTACCAATTCATCTAGTGGGGATTGTACATGCAATAACTTTTTAGTAAGATGTTGATGAAGAACTTGGGTTTGGTTTGGCAAGGTTATTTGAAATTGCTTATAGTTATTAATATTTCGTTTTATTGTTAATAATCTCGTTTGAACCATGTCTTGTTTAAATTAATTTATGGAATGTGTAAAAACGAACAGCGGCTGTTTAAACCACGTATGTACGAAATATTCAGTCTTAATGGAAAGAGAAACATTTGGTTATTGAGATTGCTCAATTTGTCTAGCATTTTACGAAATACAAACAACAGAAGGGTATTTACAGTATAAATCGATTGATTTTGCAATTTTTGACCACTGCTTAGTCGAAATAAATAACTAAAATGCCGAATTTATTTCCTAAATTGCTCATCAGGAACTGAAATTTAATAATTTGCGAGTAAATTATTGCCACTGTTCTGCCAATCCTTGAAATACTAAGACAGTCATAATAATTTCCAAACGTATTCTTTATAATTTATATATTATTATCGAAGGTCCAATTAAAGTGCACCTTGAATCATAACATCAGAAATTATTAATTATTCTAGCAGATTAACGTTTACATCATGTTATTGTTGGGTTCTCAGTCCGCAGACCGGTTTGATGCAGCTCTCCATGCTAATCTATCCTGATCTAACCACTTCATTGATACGTAACTAATACATCCTACATAAATTCATCTCAATTTTTTTATCATATTCAAACAGGTTTGCCTCTACCATTTTTATCATTCACAATCCCCTCCAACATTAGGCTAAGCAACCTTGTATGCCTTAAGGAATGTTCAATCATCCTATCCCTCCTTTTCTTTACATTTTGCCACAGAACTCTATTCTCACCAATGCGCCTCAATACCTCACCATTTGTGAATTGATTTACCTACCTAATCTTTAAAATTCGTCTGTAACACCACATTTCGAAGGCCTCTATTCTCTTTCTTTTAATGCTGCTTAACGTCCATATTTGACTTCCAGACAAATCCACGCTCCATATAAAAACGTTCAGAAATACTTTTGATTTCATCAAATTTCTCTTTTTCAGAAATATTTTCCTTATTTGTTGCAGCCTACACTTTACTCTTGTTTGCTTCTACCGGCCCTTGCTATCTTACTACCAAAGCAACAGAATTCCTCCACTTTCTTCAATGTTGTATCTCTCAATCTGATGTTCGCTGCCTCACATGATCTTACACGACTGCACTTCATCATCTTTGTTTTACTTTTATTAATGTTCATCATATAATCACTTTTCAAATTAGATCCCATGTCATTCAACAAATCCTTTAGATTCCCTGCTCACTCATTTCTTTTTCTTGCACTTTAACACCTTTGATTTCTTTTACTGTTTGTTCTACATGCAAGTTAAACAGCGTAAGAGATAAACTATAATCTTGCCTCACTCTCTTCTAACTATTGCCTCCTTTTCGTTCTCTATATTTTACTCCACACCTCTTCACAATGTCGAAAAGTTTGTACCAATAAACATTATTAAAAGCTTTTTCTAGATCAATAAAAGCCAAAAATCTGAGCTCGTTTTTTCTAATCCTATTCTCTAAGATAAGTTGTAGATTCAATATTTCCTCACGTGTTCCAACATTTCTTTGAAAGCCAAACTGGTCTTGTTTTAATTCTTTTTTTATCTGGTTTTCCATTCACCTGTAGACGATTTCGCTTGAATTTTGCAGACATGACTGGCTAAATTTATGGTTCGATAGTTTTCATATCTGTCAGCTCCTATTTTCTTTGATATGGGAATAATAACATTCTTTTCGAAATCAGAAGGTACTCTACCTCTCTCATACATCTTGCTTACCAGATGGTAGAGTTCTGTCCTAACTGTATTTTCCATGGCATTTACTAAAAGCGATGGGATTCCTGTCGAACTCGGAAGTAAGTATCCTGTCACTCTTCTCATCCTCATTAACTACTTCTTTTCTTTCAAGTACTTTGTCGGGTACGTGAACTCTAAGATCTCTTCCTTGATAGAATCCTTCAGTCTGTTCTTTCCATCTATCAGCCTTTTCTTCTATGCCTGTAAGTGGCTTACCATTTGGATCTCTTAGATTTATGCAACCTATTTTCTTCTCTTCAAACGTTTCTTTGATTTTCTTGTAAGCTGAATCTACCTTTCACGCAGCCATGCAGATTTCAGCATTTTTGCATTTCTTTGTAACCATTCTTCTTTGCAATCTTACACTTCCATTAATATCAATTCTGAGGTTCTTATACTTCCTTTTGCTTGTCTCATCTTTTACATTATTAAATTTTCGTCAGTCATTTATCAAATTCAGAATCTCTTGTGTGACCCTTGGATTTCCTACAGCCCTAGTCTTTCTTTCTGATTTTTCATTCGCTACCCCAGTAATTCCATCTTTCAGCACTGGCCACTTCACCTCTAAAGTGCTTATTTTGCTTTTCTAGTTACTTCATACACTTTCTTTGAAACTTTCCCTCGCCTCAAGTTGTTTCAACTTATCAAAGTCCCGCCTATTATACTTTTTGCTTATTTTGAGTTTTACAGTTTTATTCTGCATTACATTACCAGCGGATTATGGTCAGAGTCTACATTGGCTCCCAGTTATATCTGACGGCTAAAAACCTGGTTTCTAAACATCTGCCTAACCATTATGTAACCTATTTAGTACCTAGTGTTTCCAGGTTTCACCCAGGTATACAGCTTTCTTTCAGGTTTCATAAACCAAGTGTTGGTAAAGACAAGATTGTGTTTAATACAAAATTCTACCAGTCGACTTCACCGTTCGTTTCTTGCATCCAGACCAGGGTTTCCTACTGCTTTATATTCTCTTGCTATTCCTACGGTTGCATTCCGGTCAAGAAGTAAATGAAGGAAATAAAAGGGTAAGTGAAGTTAAGGAAGAAATTGATGAAACAGAAGAAAATGTAAAGGAGGTGCAGGAAGAAATAAGTGAAGAAAAGTTAGAGTGTATTGAGAATCCAGGTAAGATACAAGATAAAGTAGGGTTAGCGTTGTTTGAATATTTTGAAAATGGTGAGTTGAAAAATGAAGATCTGAATATTTCTACTAGATACAAAGTGAAAATGGAAAAAGTTGAGGAAGATAAGATTAAAGATGAATTAAATGATGGTTTTAAAGATTTAAATAAGTTTTAGGATTTTAAATGAGAGTATCAGTGATAAAAATTTAAATGAGAGTAATTTTGATGGTATCTGTGAAAGAGCTAGTACTTATTTTGTAAATCATGTAATTGTAATAAAAAGAAGCGATGTTTAAGAGAAATTAAATTCATATATGAAAGGTACAAGTCAGCGTTATGATAAAAAGTTTAATTGCCCAACTTCGGATGATAGTATTTTTGCGAAATTTGGTAATAAGGTGTTTTCTAAAATTAATTAAAAGAGTTCATTTTTGCGAGAATGTACGAAGGATTTTCAACGGATGAGTATATTTGTAAATTGAAAAAGGCCTTTTCTTTTGGTTTGTCTGTGAGCATAATAACATTAGTATTATTACTAGGGAATATCTAGGACAAAGTCAGAAAATGTTATGCCATATTTTTTATGAGATAGTAATATTCTATAGAAGTTTTTCACAGTATTTTATGTATGCAGGAAAAATCTTTAACTCGATGAGACAGTGTGTACATAAAAGTGAATAAGAAATAAAGGTCAATGAGAGAAGTCAGGTGGTGTAAGGATAAGGTTAGAGATGTTAAGTTGAAGTTGAAATGTTGTGAAGTAAACGAGCGATTGAAGTGAAAGGCCACTGTAAGAAAGGGATTATGCGTGTATATTATAAGCCTAATAGAAATAGTCGTATATAGTACGTAATTAGAAATAAAAATAAACAAATTACTCATCACTGCAGAAATATGGCGCTCAGCGTAAACTCTGCGGGATTGATTTCAAATTTTATATTTTAATTTGGGGGGAAATAGTGCGATAAAAAAGTCACAAGAGGTCATTGAGACCCCACTTTCTGTGAGAAAACAGACCCGAAAGTAAAATTTTCCAAAATTTAATTTCTACCATTATAATATTCTTTAAGATTCCTTAAACACATATGCAAAATCCCATTGTAAAATCACACGCACTAAGTACATATAGTGTTGTAACATACGATTCAAAAGCGAAGCCCAATCAAGCATGTATTGATTCAAAATCGTGTGCAAATATTTATTCTCTAGAAATATATCTTAAAAACAAGTTTCATTGCGTTTATCCAGATTGATAAGACGGAGAAACAAGGTCTAAAGTGTAACGATTGGTCTACTTTAAAAATACTAAATAACTTCAATGTCAAGTTATCTTCTTTAAAATATATCATTTAGAAAAAGTTCTAGTCGGCGAAAATATAAAAATCCGTACTTTACTAAAATGTAAATTCAATAATGCATTCATCCTCTTTAAAAATATTATTTCAAATACGTTATTTAATACAAACGAAAAATACTGCATTTATTCGCATTCTTTCGAGAGTATTCTCAGAGCCATACTTTATTTGTAAATAAACAAAGGACAGCTAATTATTTCCCATGAATAAATATACGTCGATTGGAGGAACGCAATAACACCGGGTAAGACTATAAATCCAGATAAGATAACAAGTTTTAATGGCTATATATTACAGAAGCTCGTAATGGAAAGAAAGAACTGTCTGTATGATCGCAATAAATTTAAACTGAAGGGCCATTAGAGATAAGAAAACACGAAATTACGGTTAATTGTTACATCATGATAATGACTCATACGTCCAAAAAGACGAAATTTAATAAAGAACGACATTTGTTCGTTCAAGATTTAGCAACCAAAATTTAAACATAAGTACTTCGACATTCGATAATTGGTAGATAATTACTGAATGGAGTGCAACAATGATTAATTTATTGCGCAAATATAAATAATAAGTTATTTAAGTGCAAGCTCACCGGCTATTTTAAACAATTAAAAATAAAAGTACTTTTGAAAACTGATACTTTAACGGATGAAGATTAAAAATGGGACCAGAAATTTTTCGATGCCGTTAATTCTAATGGAAACTATCTCTAGATGGCATTAGAAATAAGAATACCAGCAAGAATTTGATAATTCAAACCGCATGTATACCTTTGTTTTCAGCGTAAAGATACAGTTTGTGTATTATTATGTATATTAAGCTAGTATAAGTTTTTCTTTTGCGTATTGAAAATTATTTGTGAATAGATGTTTCTTATTTTAGAATTTTGAGGTCAGATCTCGAGGTGGTTTAGCTCTTATAAAAATGTCTACTTAAGGTTGCTAATCAGCTACACTAAGACGGGGTAATAGTAGAATGTTTAAATTATCCATAAAAATTTAAAGAGAAAATTGTGACTTACATAATTCTAATTCTATGTATCAACAGGAATAGATAAAGATGATATTAATATATTGCTAGTAATAAAATGTTGTTTTTCTAAACTTAAGCTGTAAACTACATTTATAAGCTTTCTTTATGTATATGTGTGCAAGTAAATTTCTTAGATTATGTGTGTAGAAGAAAGATGTTTTTAAAAGTTTTGAGGATTGTTCATAAAAAATTGTTGTTCATAAAATTATGTGGAGATTTCTTTGTTTCATTTCATTTTCGTAAAGTCCACAGCATATTTATCACTGAGCTAGCAAGAGATAACCGGCATATTACAGTAAGAATTTACACTTTCCATTAAGCGAGCATCCATTGCATCTTTATTGATCAGAATGGCATATTCACAGCAATATATATATATATATATATCATATACATATATATATATATACATATACATATATATATATATATATATATATATATATATTACTGTGATATAACTCTTATTTCATTTAAGCCCCACGATTGGGTGTCATTTTCAATGCTGTGATATGCCCTTTTATGATTGGTGTATCTATTTTTATTGGTGTGAATATCAACCCTTTTTTAAAATCCTATAATTTCTTGAATTTGTTTTTCCACGGCTAGCTCACTGAATGCCCTACTTCACGACAATAAAGATTGTTTAACCTCTTTTTCTTTCTACTACCTAACTGTTAAAATAATTTAAATGAATCAATCCAAAATTACACAGTATAATGATTGATAATATGTACAGTTTTATGTCAATTCAAAAATTAGCCTTTGAATAAATTATTCACATTCGCCAAATTTAATTTTCCTGAAAGCCAGCAAAAATATCTTTGTAATTACTCTTAAATATCTTTCGAACGTTCAAAGATGCTTTCTCTATTTTTCAAATTCTCAATTGCCCTTTTTGTTGACCCTTACAGATATATACTATATAGCAATTATAAAAATTGAAACAGTCTTTAACAAATGAAAAATTTAAGATCCCTAACTTGCGTTTTTCTTGCTTGTCACTGGAATCACCACAAGTATCAGTGGTCAGCACCCCTTGATTTTTACAGTTCGACTTGCTTCACTTGTATGCCAGAATGATGGATTAATGGTTGCTTGTATTTTTCCTCTCGGATTTCTGGAGTAACTTTTAGTATCTTCACGTTTATTTCCTTGTAAGTATTTTCGAAGTATCTTTGGATTTTCATTTATAGGTACATCTAGAGATACATTTAGATCTTTAGATATACTTTTTGATCTACATCTAGATCTTTATTCGGAGCCGTAAATTTGTTAAATATTAAAATAAAATTCAATTAATTGTTTATCTTACGTTTACACGTAGAACGGCTATTCTCCGTTGCACATATTGGCACTTTCAATTTTTCACTTTTAATAAATTATTGACTTTTTACTAATTGTTACTGGTACGTAATTTTCCACTTTAAATCGACGTGGTTCATGCCTTGTTAAAGATATACTGTCTATTTTCGAGTTTTCTATGGTATTTATAAGCCGCACCCTTCAACGTCTTAATTGGCGTGTTCGTTGATCAAGGCTTGTACTTTGCGCCTATCTCTGTAGAACCCGGTATTTCTCAAAATTCCCTGGTTTAATTCTCGATGAATTGCTTTGCCGATCACGTAAGCGTTCTGTATATCACAGTATATTCTTAGAATTTCCAAATATTTATGGCATTCTGATATGTATTTTATGTTTGTCGATTATAGTCCAAACTTTTATCATATCGCGGACCGCTTGTTATTTATTGTTTGTTATTTCAAATATGTGAATTTCATGTAAATATGATATTCCAGTCATGTACTCATTATCCTAATAATGATGTATTTGAATGCGTTTTCTTATTTATGCGTTGACATTTTTAATGAAAATTTTAAATCGCTAGAATGCCAGGTTGTTTATATTTCCCGATTACGTGTTTATTTTAATGAAACTTGATGTATTTAAAACATTATCTTTGTTCGTTTCTTTCATTTAAAGTGTATTATAACATGCACACATTATTACTTTAGCTAAATATTATCTAATTATTGCAAAATGAGCTTTTTTCTTATGCATTAAATTAAATATAATTTATATACAGTGTGCTCGCTATTGACTTTTTGTAAAATATTCGATTAACTCCTATTTAATGTGGAATTATTTGGTTTTCTTAACGTTAATTATTTATACATTTATCTTACAATCCTTAATTTACCCTTAAACTACCCTCTTATGATACCAATATATACTGCTGTGATACCACCAAAATCTGGGTACTCCGCTTTTCGAATCGAGCCCCTACGAATTGGATGCCAAAGAATGCTGTGAAACCTACAAAGTTATTAAATTACCTGGTCCGTTGACTTTCTTCTGTTAATCGCCTCGGCTGCTCCCCTAGATAACTTTCATCCTCATTCATAAAAAAAACAAACACATTCCTACCACAAACACGAACGTTAACTCTATTTACATCAATATTCACAATACATTAAAATTTCAAATTAAAAATTCAGCATAAATTTCAGTTTTAAAAAGAATTTCAAGATTAATTTTATTATCATTTAATGTGCATCCAGAATTAAAGTCCTTGTAGGATGCCTACTAATTAATATAACAATATATGCAGACCTGAGTCTGAGTACAAAGGGAGCATCTACCACCCCTTTACGTTAATTAACCAGGTTCGTCTAATTGAGCTCAAAGACATACGTAAAATTTCATTATAATCCAGAACATCAATACTAAATACCCCTTTCTACTTAAACAAGCAAAATTTCACCTTAAAATTAAAATTTTATTGTTAGTATAATCTCACTAATGTCCATTTAAAGTAAATCAATTATAAAGTTATTCAACACACACAAAAATATCAAAGTTCAAACAAAATAGTATAAATTACCTGAAGTTTACTGCACTCGTAGCTTCAATGTACATCGTCCCTTTTGTTAATCACACCATTCCAACTGGATTATATTTACAGCTTCTGATTCTCAACGCTTTAAAAATTTTCTCCATCACCATTTATTTAAAGTTGTTTCTGGGCTTTTCCGGAACTCATCTGTGTATATCTGACCCTTGTTTTGTGGATCCAGACACATTTATGAACCATTTAATCATTAACACCTCCGAAAAATAGCAAAGAAATTCATACTTCTTTCACCAATATACGCCAAAACTGCCTACTTTTGTGTATACATTTGTCGTTGTAAATTTTACTAATTGGTACAGTGATACTAAATTTTATTACCTTGTATCTAAATGCACTAAAGTATATTCATGTTAGCACGTAAAGAACAAACTATTTTGAATCACCAAAATATACGAGCAAACTTTAAATTATTTTATCAAACTAAAATGCACTGTTTAACATCTTGAATCAAGTCGCGGATGTAAGAGAGCTTGTTCATATTCACCTGGGTATATATAGAAGTTAGCCCGTCTGTCGGTCGAGTCCTCAAAACAGACAATTCTAAAGAATTTCGCCTGCTCTGTTCCCATTCCGCAGCTCGCGCATCGGTTTTTACGAATTTTGTACTCGCCCCAGTTAAATCTCAGAAATTTCAACACGGCACGCAATGTCTGGAAATAACTAATTGACTTTTATACAGAAATCGTTGTTTCTACCTCTGATATTTGCATCCTATTTTCAACCAATTGTGACCCTCGTGACGTTGCTTAAATTACGCCTTTTACTATATGTGTCTCGGTCTTGTGCATATTATCTGTCTCTATCTAACCTGTTCTTATTGATGCAAATTGATATTCTTTATTATCGATTATTTTAGTCCATGTGGAGTGTGAAATATCCCACCTTTAGCATTTCTCGTAACTATTATGCGATGGTTTCTCCAAGATTCTCTGAACCATTAATTCTCTGCAAAATTTACGCCGAATGAGCTTTTTTAAACAACGCAGGTGTTCAAACATACTATTAATTCTCAGAGCCTTATTCCGTGGTATTTTAATCTTGGATTTTCACAGGCTTTTATGCTTATTATTAATAATGGTTTAATTAACTCCAATTAAAATTGACTTCTATCCTTTCATTTTTAGCGAATACAAATTAAATATTAATTATTATGTGTACACTTTGTTTAATACCGGTTACTTAAAATAGGGTTAATTAATATAAATTTTGCACGTAATTTCCATTTGTTTCTTTCCTCGAAGTAATTAAATTACACGCAGAGCTTTTTAATACTGTTTCTTTTGATATAAAGCGTCTTGTACATGATTTAAATCTCTTATTTTTACTGAAACGAATGAATTTTTATTCTCCACGGTGTTTTAATAAAGCGTATTATCTAATAAAATTCCTTATACACGGTGATTAAAATTATTTTATGTAATTCATTAATTTTCTACCCTGGTCTAAATATGAGTAATATATATATATATATATATATATATATATATATAGTGGGGGCGGTGTGCCTTGCCAAGAATAACAACTCCGAATCAAAATAATTGTTATCTGTTCCAGAACAACGGCTAATTATTATTATTATTATTGTTTTTTTTTTGTTTGTTTTTTAAGAGGTTTCCTACTGATGATGACCACATAGTGGTCGAAATACGTATCTAGTAATTTAAATATTTTTTGTGGTTAAGGGTTTTTATTTAATTTTACATAAATATTTATGTATCTATCTTCATCATTGAAATTATCTTTAAGATGCTACCCTATTTATTGAATACTTTAAACCATAAATGGTTATATATCGACCTTTCTGTTTGAAGATATGTTTGAGATTTTACTTTACCTAACTGTAGCTGCAAAGAAAAAATTATCTAGGTATTTTTCTTTTTGAAAATGTCTTTGAGAACTTATCAATTTGATGTTCAAAACCTTTTGGTATTTATGATCAAAGATAATATTTATTGTATAAATCAAAAGAGCTTACCTGTCTTTTAGCTATGAATTTTGGTAGAATAAAATTAATAAATTTACATATCGTTAATTCAGTACTACATAATTTGTTAACGTAAAGTTTTTATTGCTGCAATCTATTTTGCTTATATCTTACTAGTAAATCAGTGCTTTCAATTTGTTTGGGCTAATAGAATACCTTACATGTATTTGAAGATCTTTATGCATTTATATGCAATGTAAAGAAAAATACATGTTGTATTTAGTTTTATAGTGAATTTAAATGTTAGTTTTAAGTACTCAAGTATCATACTCTCGACTAGTTTGATGCGGTCAAGGCTGTGGCAAACAAGACTCTTGCGCGCTTAGATGATTAGCTTGATGATCGGGTGGTTACTTATTTCCGTTTCCTGGTGGCGCAAAGTTTGTTACGGTTTAAAAACCAGATGGTGCCTAAAGACTGTTAAAGAAATACGTTTTCCGTGTAATACGAACTCTCGTACAAACAAACTTTTCTTTCTTTTCTTTTTTGAAGTTTTGGCGCGTTTATTACGCCTCATTTGGTTATACACGGAATTTATTTTAATAATTATTCTATGGAACTTTTTCTTGTTCAATTGAATAAGTCATGACGCATTATAAATGTGATTTTGAATTTCCAACTTTGCTTGGGGATAACTTATTTATTATTATATTTTGCGGCATAGACGTGTTATTACGCTTTAAAGTGAAGTGCATAATTTCTTCAGTCAATAAGAACATGCGACGAGATGAGGTATTTACAAGTTGGTTGGAACAAGCGTCATGATTTCAGACTACACTGTGCTACCGTACCTAAAAGTTAAAGTGACAGAGTCAGTGCGTGTAATGCAATGAAGTTACCTTTGAATACCTATCTTCCCTTTATCTCTTAATATCTGTCTGTTTCCCGTTTTAATGTTGTAGGTGTACAACTAACTTCACTGCATCTGCTGCATAGAGGCTAATGTACCTATACTACTAACATACGTGTTAGAGATTAGAGAACCTATCCGTAAAAATTCGCGCGGCGATTGCTGTAATAGAAGGATTCAGTAATTGGCTTTACCTTAACTTAACGATCTAGATAAATAAAAGTAGGCTATTTCATGGTGCTAATTATTATATTTTTGTATTGTAAAATCTGTGCAGTATTACTACGCCCTCTGTACAACCATGCAATAAATTATATTCGCTTTATACCTGTCTTATTGATAAGTAATACTTTATGAAAGCTTGTATTGTCGTGATGCAGAATGATGTGGTGTTTCCTATTTTTTGTTTCATACTTTAAAGCATTCTGCATTCCCAAGTTCTATGATCTTCCAAAGGAACAGTAAAAACTGCCAGTTTCGAGAGAAATTAAGCACAGAGTCTCTTAAAAACGTTACTGCAATGACAAGCTTGTTTTGGCTTTGTATACCTTGAAATACTCATGCAGTTGAGTTTAATATGTATATATATATATATATATATATATATATATATATATATATATATTTGAATGATAAGTTGTTTGTATATTGGGTATGAAGTCCAAGTAATAAAAGTTGGTGTAAAATTTAAAAGTTTAGTTTTATTATTCTTAACATTTCGGCGACTCTTTTCGCCTTTATCAAAAGTATCTACAAATGGAAGCGTTGTATATTAAAGATAACATAGCATATGAATAAGTAACTCACCGTATAGAATTAATAATTGTCAAATTATTTTTTTGAAAATGACAGATGATTATGTGACTAACATGATAATTAATATAAATTTAGATGGAACTTGAAGGGAAGTTTCTTAAAATATTGTATGTTGTAAGTTGAAATGATGAAAGTTCGGTATGGTTGAAGATGATGATGTAGGAGTGTTTCAAGAACATGGACATAACATCAGTGTAATCTTCATATGAAGGAGTTAATGTTGTTTACTGGATTTGAAGTGATTCGAGTTGTATAGAGTGGAATAGAATCTATGTGAGTCTTCTATATCTTGTTTGTTGTTTAAACATTGTTTTTCTTTATTAATGTGGTAAGATTCTAAGAACAATCTTGTTTTGTAATGGGGCTCCTTTTCTAATATTTCTGTTTCTTCAAATGCGGGAGTATCTTTAGTTGCATATACATGTGTGGAAAGTGCACATTTGTTGGGATTGCGTTTACAGTCGCTTCTATGTTGGGTTAGACGACTCTTCAACCACTGGGAAGTTTGGCCAACGTAACAAGCCTGGCAGCTGCAGACGATCTTGTAGATTAGATTACTGTCAAGTAATTTAGGTGTAGGGTTCTTTATTTTAGTGAAAAGATTCTGAATAGTATTGTTGTATTCGAAGGAAATGGTAATGTCTGGTTGTTTGAGTACCTTAACCAACAGTGGAGTTAGTCTTTGTATTATTAATTATTAATTATCATGTTAGTCACATAATCATCTGTCATTTTCAAAAAAATAATTTGACAATTATTAATTCTATACGGTGAGTTACTTATTCATATGCTATGTTATCTTTAATATACAACGCTTCCATTTGTAGATACTTTTGATAAAGGCGAAAAGAGTCGCCGAAACGTTAAGAATAATAAAACTAAACTTTTAAATTTTACACCAACTTTTATTACTTGGACTTCATACCCAATATACAAACAACTTATCATTAAAATATTTATGCTATCCAGTCCATTATTGATAAATATATATATATATATATATATATATATATATATATATATATATATATATATATATATATTCAACTATCATCACCACTAACGATATCATACGCTATATTTGTTGCTCTTGAATTAAACCGATTAGCATTTCCAGACACCTTTTAACACTAGCTTCTTCGTGACCAACGTAAATATAATTTTTTAACACATGTGATCATGTAAGATTTTATAAATTTATTTCATGTCATTACCCTGTATGTTATATGCTAAACTTCAGTGGTCATTTACCGAAGAGCATACGTTTTTCAACCGTTTTCAATGTTGTTGCCCGACTTTCCCGAAATTACCCCCAAACACTGCTTCGATCAATTTAAATTCCTAGTATCACATGATGTCCACTTGATGGTGACATCACCAAAAGCAGTTTTTAAATATTCGGTGCACTCCTGGAAAATGGTTAAATCTTATTTACTTCAACTGTAATCAAACTCCTTAGTATTCTTCCATTCTGTCACTTTGTTTGACAACACTGTTAAAATTAATGAATTTTAGCAACAGCCCTCTTATAACTAGAATACAGTGCTGTAACGTATTGCTGAAAACCAATTTTCACACCATCTATTTAATTTAATTTACAATAATTTCGATGTCTTTACAATGTGTGAGAATGTTTCCGAATATATGTTCTTAGGATCGTTAGTCGTAGAAAGGTGCTGATGTTTTTTGAATTTGATAGTCGACATTTGAAGTCCCTTTTATTGCTGGTTGTTAAAGAATGTACTGAGTACTTTTCCTGTTTATTTCGGTTTTTACTGTAATATTATATTAAATATTTCTTGTCTAAACTGTAAAACACTTAGCTTCTATAAAAGTTTTCGGATATTCTCGTGATAACCTCATTTTAAATAACTTAAAATATACATTTGTATCCTTAATTAACGTATTAGCGTTACACAGTTTCAATTGGAACTTATTAAAATGCAACCGAATACAAAGTTCATTTTAATTAACTTAAAATAATAAATGCTTTTCTATATTCAATTGCGTGGTTAAAAATGCATTAGCGTTACCTAGTTTTAAATAGAAATTATTAAAATGCAACCTAATACACTCCCTCAAGATGCGTCTGGAAATAATTCTTAGTTTAAGTCTTTCTTTACAAAAATTTGAATGCAACTTTAAGTGAGCTTCGAAAACCTGTTTTTCGTGGTGTTAAGTCTGCACATTTCTGTAGCAAACGTTTTAAAGTTAAAAACGTCTTTACAAAAATTTGAGTGCAATTTTAAGTCAGGCTCAAAAACCTGTTTTTCGCGGTGTTTATCCTACACATTTCTGTAAGCAAACGTTTTAAAGTTGATAATCATCTCTCATGACTAAGGACACGCTGGTAAACAGAATTAAACTTTTCTTGGCCCACGAATGAAATGGTCTGACCCTGGTGGACCTTTTTTGCTGAATTTATATATGTAATAAGTTTTTCTGTAGCACTCACGATTTTTTGTGACACGAATAATAATTGTAATGAAAATGCTATATATTTACGTACATAGATGATATTTTTTTGACTTATTTAAAATGTAGAAGTTGTTAATTTCTTCAATATTTGGCATCTATAACACCTTTCTTAAGTGTACAGCAGTAATCGGTAAGCATTCTGTTACGCGATAAAACAGCGCTTCACCAAAGAATCTTTGGTATAATTAATTTAGGGGTCTTACACATATTTATGTAATTTAGTTAGAAAATGGGTCACGTGAATTATCTTCAAGGTTTTTTTAGAAATAGATTTATTTCCGTGTAATACCGTGGGGACAGAATGTTACAAATTACTTTCTACGGTTCGTTATATGCATATGTCGCCTTTCCGACCAATCAAGACGACGAATTGCGATGAGTTGTGATCGAACTAGTTGTTGGAAGCGCGCCATGATACTTTCCTGCCTTGACTAGCTTATCGTTAATTGCTTGTGCGGTAGTAGTGCATTATAAACTATGTAGTGGAGTGTTTACGTGTCGATTCCCTTCCTATTCTTCTATCATACATTATCTGGGTTTCCGTTTAATGCTGTAGGTAATACAATCGACCTTAATTACAAAAATATGAATTAAGAAAAGGACGTTCAACTCTGAGATAACGGAACAAATATCTGTTACCTGGCTTGTTAATATGCAATAATTTAGAAAAGTAAGCGAGTAGTAATTAATTTACATTGTAAATCTCCAACGTAAATTATTTTAATTCGTTTATAACCTACCTAACTTTTTTAGCAAAATCCAATATTTAGTGCGTTGATTAAAAATATTTTTGTTTTATATGTGGAAATAACTAAGAGTGTGTTGCTTATAAAGCAAGTTTATAGGATTGCAAAATATTTTAATCAGTGGGTAACGAATTTTCTTTAATATGTGTTACATTCATTTTTGGAAATAATTGGTTAGTTTATGTACAATAATTTTTATCTCAAATCTCGTTGGCGTTAAACACGAAAATTAATTCCGTAAATTAAAATAACCTTTTCGGGTGTTTAAAATTATATTGTAATTAATAATAAATATTCTACATATTTTACTTGATAAATCTTTCTGCTCATTAAAAATAAACATCCTTTCTAAGAATTCCTTAACGTGGAATTTACGCCATAATTAGATAGGCGAGAACGTCTTTCCAAGTGTCCGATAATTAAGGCTTATGTGTTTTCCCTTTGAAAGAATTCGTGGAATAAAAGCTGCATATTATTTCAATAAACTCGGGTTTTTCCTGTTTTATTTCCTTAACAACAAGATTACTTTGAGCTCTGTGCTTTAGCTAAACAAACTTAATATTTACTTTCTGTTCGAATAGCAACACGAAAACATCCGTCCTGTTTTGCTTCGTTCCGTTTTTCATTATGCGAATTTTGTGCACGCAATGCGACGTGGTCAGTATTTAGGGTTTTTATAAAACGGTACTTTTCGACTTCAATAAATTAATTTATTGTTCGTAATTATTCTAGTTTCTTGTTGTAATGGGAGGCCAAACGTGTTCTTCCTGGGCGTAGGCCCACCTACTCGCTGACGTGGACCAGCTACCAACTCAACCCCGACGTCAGCAACTCGAAGCTGAGTTTTTTGTTTTCTCTCGCTACTTACTTTGGAACCAGATCGCCAGGGATTTTACCTTTCAAGTATCATGCATTTTCAAATTTGATTGATCTACACGAAAATTATTGCCCTATTTTGGTATTTATTGGCATTATATTAATGCAGTACTATTTTGTTTTTAAATAACTAAAAACACACTACTTGTCAACGTAAAAATGGTTTAAAGACTTGCTGGCATGTGTGAAAACGTTGTTGCCATTATATTTGTAACTATAGGTTAATTTTATATTTACGATGATCTAGAGCTGTGGTTTGTAGGGTTGCGTTTGGTTCTTTTTTATACTTAATAATGTGAGGGGGTAATTACCTAAAAACTACAGCTCGCCATTTTCATGAGTAATTTTATTGCTGTTTGGAGGTTTCTCATGAAGTATATGTAATTTGTCTAAAGGTATAAATCCCTGCCCACTCACCGATTGAGCCCGGTCAAACTTTTTTTTTGCTTTGGTTTTTTGTAGGCTACGGCACTGTATGTAACATATGACTTCTGTATACTTATAAATATCTACAAAATAGTATCTCAATCTTAAAAAAAAATTAATTAAAATTTGTCAAAAAATATAGCATAACCTAATATCGAAAATTTTCGGATTTTAACTTAGAAAGAACTTTTTCTAATTAACTTTGAGTAGTGCAATTGTTTTTATAAACTTGTGTAATCACTTATTTTTAAATAGGCGTCTGATATAGCTTTTCATGAAAAAACATTTCTATCTTCATTTTCGAAGAGTACAAGCATTTAATAAAATACTGTATTAAGTATTATTTGTACCTTTTCAGTACTTGATCCTACCTTGTATATTATATTAACCGTCATGTATTACATACATGTAAAGTCAGATGAAACTACTTGTGGGTTTTGTAATTAAAAATGAACCCAAACCCTCTCCTATCTAATATATTATAATTTGAATAAGGGCCGCTATGCTGGCGACCACATCCCCAATGCTCCTCCTGAAGGTACTACATTGGGTTTAAACGCGAAGTAAACGTTCTTTAAATTAAATTTAACTTCAAATTAATCGATCCAAATAAAAATCTACAAACTGAAACTACACTAAAAATAGGGTTTAAATAATGGTATCCTTAGCGTTGATTTTGGAATGTGTCCATTCAACGAGGAATAATTGAAAAATGTCATTATACAAAAACGGTACGTGATAGAAAAATTTTGATTATATTTGAATTCACGTTAGAAACACGTAAGCTTTTAAGACCATATCATGACAACTAATGGGAACTTATATCCAAATATGACCAGTGCAAAAAAGATTTTTATAAAAGTCATGTTTGACGTCAGACGCACATCCGTATTGAAATCAGAGTTAAGTTGAAATAAAACGTATCTATTAATAAGTCAAAAGAAACCATAGTTAGAAAACAGATTTTGACAATCCAACATCTCTATCTATAGCGGTAGTTGCAAATAAGCTACGTGAAATTTTAACTGACGCTTTAGAACTTACTTGTTGTGTTTCAGATGATGTCTAATGAATTATTCATTATCTTTAAACTACTGTAATAATTATACACTCTAGTACTACCTTACTACGTTGTTACCTGAATAATTTGACAATAATCAGAACTAGAACTTTTACAGTACGAATCCAACACTGATATAATATGTTTGTTGCTAAAAAAACTAAAATTTTGGCTTATCACTACAACCTTCTATAATAAAATATCTGTTTAAAAAAGTATTTATGACTATGACTTCATTTACAACTTATACAACGTATAAAATAATTATTGTACAAAGCCTTGAATTTAATTCATTTTTTTATCTTCCTAATTATTTAGTTTTAGAACAAAAACAAATCCTAGACAATTGGTACTTACTTTCATTAATGCAAACCTTTGCTCATCGTCTAAAACCAATTTTTGGTAAGACATGTTGGAAGCACACTTTCAGCACCAAAGATATACCTCAACGATTAAATAAATACTGAAACATGTTTACAAAAAAGAAAAACGAAAGTGTATCACGTGAACTAAATCCGAGACTCTTTCACTTATTTTATTTGTTAATTACTAATTCATTAATAGAAGTTTTCTAGCTACCTATCTTGGGTTTGGCAATTCTCGTGGTCGGTTGGAGACGTATTTGCAATCATGTCTTCGGCACAATTAAGATGTAGGATATATGCATTTCATTTTCATAAATGTTTTTAAATTCATTACATCTTGGATTTTATACAGTCAATGCACTTGTTTACAACAAATACTGCTTAAACTAGTTTGTAGGTATATTTTAGATTTTATTATTGTTTACAACAGAAATTGTTTAATATTACCGGCGATAATATAAATGGATATTTTTTGTCATCAAGGCATGCAAACGTTGGGCGTGATGCATTTGGTTCAGTGAGTTTTATAAAACTTAAGAAACAGAAAGTTCTCTGGATATTGTTGGAAGTAGAAAAACAATCTATTTAGTTATAATAATTTATTTTTATAGTTAGTTGGACGTGTATGACAAAATTAATCGTACCGGTATTTAGCTATCTAAGAAAAAGAAAAATGTATGTATATACGGGTAAACGTAAAAATTTGAACTGCTGTAAAATAAAGAATTGTATTTCTTACTGGCTGAATACCAATTTGATTTGCCTAAACCATTGGTTCATTCCTTAAAGCTGCAAGAAATATTTCTCGATCAATTTACTTAAAATTAATTGCATTCCCGATATTTCTGAAATTCTTATAACGATACACTAATGCAGAACCAAAGTTTGCGTATGTAATTGCTCTTCTAGTTTGTGATAAACCCTACAGTAATCATGATTCGCAAAAATGTCTACGTAAAGGTGAACAGTGTAGTGGAATAGAGGAATTGTGGCGATTGAGGGATACCGCCCTCTCCTCTCTTCTCTCTTCTTCAACCTTTGACTACCTGCGCCTCCTCCTCCCTCCTCCCACCTTCTACCACCATCAACACCTTATCCCTCCTTACACCTTCCACTATCATTCCCACCACGCCCTCTAACCTTTCACGTTCCACATTTTACCTTTTATGTTTTACTTTCCACGTTTACCTTCACATTCTAACTTGTAGCTAGAAACCAACCTAATCACTTATTGGTAATAAAGGAACCTTCCTATGCTGTCAGCTATACCATGTTTCGCTTTTTTAGCAATGTTACTTATCTAAAGGTACATTCTTTAACAGTTATGGATGGTATTTTATAAATTTCCAGCCAGGATGTTCGCAAGCTTGTGATTAATAAGCAACAACCAAATTATCTTTTACTTACCGAATATAAAATTCATACATTTCTATACGCAAAAAACTTTATTTCTTTGTTTCCTAAGAACTGTTCTTAACCTATCTAACGGATTTCTTATTTTATAATTCAAATCCACATCTCCTTCTTGTACTGGCTTTTCTAGCCAATAATGATTCGAAGTGCAAAATATAATGAGTTTTGTTTCTGTGCTCCACTTCTTTAATCCCAGCAATAATAAGTTCTCTTTACATGACTCTTTACTTCTCGCATACAAATTTCGTCGATTTGTTCTACCTCTTTTGTGTAAAAGATTCTTCCTCCATATTTTCTACATACCTCGTAAAGAAACTCTATTTTCGAAAATGAGTGACCACTGTACGCTGCAATTCCATTAGTTTTAAATATTTTAAAAGGCTCTTTTGTGGTCAAGCAAATGAAATCCATTCCACTAAAGAAAATTAAAATGAATCACTCTTTTGTAAGTTCTTCGCTAGCATCGTATACCTTGATAAACTGTTTCTTATAAAACCCTTTTCAAAAATGTATATTCTTATACCCATTATTTTCCACAAGAGCTCCAACATAGGAATGTTTTTCTCTATTATTAATTGGTGGCCTGGCGGGCAAAAAGGTATAAATCACAAATTGTGAAAAACGAGATATGTGTAACATGTGATTCATGACATTAATTTAACTAGGGGAACAATGGTATAAGTCTACGAGGCACAAGCAATTGTATTTTGATAATGTGTTTATCAATATATGTTAAAAATCTAAGAATTTGTTTGTGCAAAACGGTATTTCTATACGTATATCTTACCCCAAAAAACCAGCAAAGAACTATTCTTAATGAAAATTAAAAGAAGTAGACTTATGCTTATATTTCCAAAATACTTAGCAACGTAATATTGTGGGAAAAAAAATATCCTATATATTTAAAACACTAAGCCGTTTCTTGTAATGGTAGTTATTTACCTATTAATAGAATCTAATAGGAATTATTAGAAATTGTTAAATAAAATATAAGTCAATTGCAACAATGTAATACAAGCATTAACAGTTCATGAGAACGGATATGCAACTTTATATCCGAGACGATAGTGGTACTGCAGGTGGCAGGTCACAGACGGTTAAGATATCGCAATTACCTACCCGACACAATCTGAACTGAAAATTGACAAATCCAACCAGAAGTAACGATACAAACAGCGAAACAAATCTCAATTTTTACAAAATTTAAAATTACTCAAAAGCGAAAGCAACCCTTACCAAAATGAGTGCAGATATGAAACTTTATTTGGAGACGATTTAAATTTTTAATGGCGAGCAAGGTCGTCACCTCGTTAATTCCATCGGAACATGCGAAATGTTTCTGAAAAACTTCTACAAGCCTAGAGATAACGAAAGAAATGTATTACTCTTACACCTGATAATAAATAAACTGACAAAACGGGCACTAACCTTAATTGCCAGTCGAGACGATCTAAATGAATGGCAGGACTTTAAACGTATACTAATTGCATATTTTGGCGATCAATGTAATATAAAATACCTTGTACGAGACCTGATAAACCTCAAAATCAATTCGGAATAAAATCTCAAGACGTGAGAAATCTTAGTCCTAACGAAATTAAAAATCGAAGAACCCGATCAAAATATTCGACATTTAAAAACGAAAATGTATGACGAAATGGCACTGGACACATATATAAACGCTTTACCAGAACGACTATCAAAAAGATCAGATTCCAACGTCCCCAAAACCTAGAAGAAGCCATGAATATGATAATAAAAGTAGAAAATGTAGTGTATTACTGCAACAGACTATACAACCCCAACGCAAATAAAAGTTATTCACCATTAAAAATTATACAAGCCGCGAGACATACAATCCCCCAACAAAAATTCACACGCATAAACAAATCAACCGCGAATTAATAACTCAAATTTCAATAACACGAATTTTAATAATCAATATAAACATTTTTCAAATAAACGTTTAACCCAAATTTTACGAAACCCGCATTCTAACCAACATTCAACCAAAACGCAAATCAATAAAAACCAGCATTCAGCGCGAACCCTATTAAAAATACACCAATGACAAATAATAATAACAATCCTAATAACTATTACAAACCAACGCCTATGGATACCTCATCTTGTAACACCAGACAAAATACAAAAATAACCCATATCCGACGAAACCATCGTCAGAAACGCAATTTTATATCGGAAGAACTATTTCACCAAGAAGTAGAAAAATTTGACAATGACCAGAATAATTACATTCGGCCCAGTACGAACGATGAATCAAACCACGTAAAAACTTATGAATGCGACGAATCATACGAATCTTACGAAGAGGACGACGAAGAAAACACGTGCTCAAATTTTCAGATAGACCGATTCATAAACGACCAAACTTAATAAACTTAAGTAACATAAATCACCTAGTACTACCATACATAGAAATACCCCACGCCGAATTTAAACTACTATTCGATACCGGATCCTCAAAGACATTAATTAGCCCCAGAACCGTGAAAAAACATTACTTAGATTATGTAGAAAGAGAACCATTTAAAATTAAAACAGCCCATCAAACGACATTACACCAAATCATAGCTAATATACCCTTACCGAGAACATTTAATGTAAAAATGAAACATAAATTTTGTATTTTCGAATTCAACTACAAATATGACGGAATAATCGGAATGGACCTTCTAAGAAAATTAGGAGCCAACATTGACATAAAAAACCGTTTACTAAGAACGAAATACGGAAAGATTCCCATAAAATTTCAAAACACTCAAATCGAACAAAAATACACTATAGAACCCCGAACGGAAAGAAAAATAAAAATCCCAGTAAATTCTAACAACAAAGTAGGAATAATAAATCATATAACATTTCAACAAGGAATAGAAACCCCAACTGCCTTAGTACAAATAAAAGATAATTATGCCACTACAACGATATTAAATTCAAATTACTATCCCGTACAAATATCATTAACAGACCCAATTAACATAAAAGAATTAAATTTTAACGAAATGGAAATAGACGAAAATTTAGAAAACAATTGCAACCCAATAGAACATTACAAAATGTTAAGATAAAATTTAAGTAACATTCGTTTTAATTCCGACATCAATCGAGAAGAGCAATGAGCAACTAAAAACTTATGTTTTGAATACCGCGACATATTCCACTGTGAAGGAATACCCTTAAACATTCACCAACACAATAAAACATAACATCGAACTAACAGACAACAAGCCAATCTTTACAAAAGCATATAGACTACCTCATGCAAGCCAAGAAGAAGCTGACAGACAAGTAGCCGACTTATTAGAACAAGACATAATCCAGCACTTTAATTCACCATGGAGCAGCCCCGTATTAATAGTACCCAAGAAGTTAGACGCCTCGGGCAAGAGAAAGTACAGAACGGTAATAGACTACAGAAAGTTAAATGAAAAAACGGTAGATGACAAATATCTACTACCAAATATAACCGAAATTTTAGACAAATTAGGCAAATGCAAATATTTTTCAACATTAGACCTAGCATCAGGATACCATCAAGTAGAAATGGATGAAAAGGATATATGGAAAACAGCCTTTAGCACACCTAGAGGACACTACAAATACAAACGAATGCCATTTGGATTAAAGAACGCACCCGCTACTTTTCAAAGAGTCATGGACAATATATTACGAGAAATACACAACGAAAAATGCCTTGTGTACCTAGACGACATCATAGTTTATTCCACATCATTATTAGAACACATAGAAAGACTGAAAGAAGTATTCGAAAATTAAGACAAGCACATTTCAAAGTACAACTAGACAAAAGTGAATTTTTACAAAAGGAAGTATCATTTTTAGGACATATAATAACACCCCAAGGAGTAATGCCAAACCCCGATAAAACAAATGCAGTTCTAAATTACCCCTTACTTTACCAAAAACAACTAAAGAAATTAAAGGATTTCTAGGACTTAGCGGTTACTACCGCAAATTCATTAAAGGTTACGCTCAGATAACCAAGCCCCTGACAAATTGGTTAAAAAAAGGAAACAAATTTGAACACACCCCGGAATTCATTAAAGCCGTAGACAAAATTAAAAATATATTAACGAATCACGCCGTATTAGAATACCCAGACTTTTCAAAACCATTTATACTAACGACAGACGCATCGAATGTACCATTAGGCGCAGCATTGAGCCAAGGAAAAGTAGGTGACGATAAACCCATCAGCTACGCATCCAGAACCATAATGAAACTAAACAGAAATATAGCACCATAGAAAAAGAATTATTAGCCATAATTTGGGCAACAAAATACTTTAGACCTTACTTATACGGAAGAAAATTTTACATATACACCGATCATAGACAATTAGTATGGCTATGCAAACTTAAAGAACGAAATTCAAAATTACAACGATGGAGAATCAGACTAGAAGAATACGATTACGAAATTATATATAAAAAGGGAATTTATAACAACAACGCAGACGCTTTAAGTAGAATACAACTCAATGCATTAGAAACAGACTCAATTGTAGGAAACGTAGACGAAACACAAATAAGGGAAGACCCAAAAGAGATCTACACAATACATTCGACACAAAACGAAGAACCTAAAACCACGGTTAAAATCTTAAACGAAGCAATCGATATGAAACCAAATCAATTTATAATTACCGAAGTTTTGAATAACCCGAATCCCGTAAAATATACAAAAGTAGATAACAGAAAGATATACCCAATCCAAATAACCAAAGATGACAACGAGGAGCAAATAATTAAAATTCTAAAAGAATACACCCCCGAGAAAAAACGATTTTATTTTAGCACCGAACATTTATACAAAAGATTTTCAGAATTATACGTTAAATTATTCAATAACTCAGGCCCTGAACTTATCAGATGTACGAGAAAATTAATAACACTAGACGACCCTGACGAAATAAATGATGTAATTCGAAACCAACACGAAGGAAAAGCCAACCATCGTGGAATTAATGAAACCATAAAGCAACTTGTAAGACGATATTATTTTAAAGACATGAAAGAATTGACCACAGATTTTAGTAACCAATGTGAACTATGCGACAATGCGATATGCGACAGAAAACCCCCAAAGATACCCTTAATGTTAACCAAAACACCCCACAAACCATTTCAAAAATTACATGCCGACACTCTAGTAGTAGAAGCACAAAACTATTTAACAATTGTAGACGCATTTACAAAAATAGGCCAAGCAATATTCATCACTTCTAAAAATAGCATTGACGTAACCCAATGATTTTTACAGTACTTTACATTCTATGGAAGACCCGAAACAATAATGTTAGATAATGGTAGCGAATTTAAAAATGAGACAATACAAAACACTTTAGAACTTCACAAAAAAAATTCATTTTATAACTGAAAACCACCCTAAATCAAATGGACTGATTGAACGACTACATTCAACCCTGTTAGAGCAAATCCGATTATTAAGAATAACATAACCAATTTAATATCATATGCATTAATGGCCTACAATAACACAATTCACTCATCGACAAATTTTACACCCTTAGAATTATCTCTAGGACATTCAGATTCACGCAATCCCTATGACATACACTACAACAAGGAAGTATACCAACAATACGCTAAGGATCACAAAAAAAACTTAAAAAAAAATTATGACAAAGTAAAAGATAAATTAGTTAACGACAAGGAACGTATCACTACAACCCGTAATAAAAATACCGACGCTAATAAATTTTCAATAGGACAAACCGTGTATGAGAAAAAATTCCAAAGCAAACAACATAAAACGGCACCCAGAAATTTAGGCCCATTTAAAATCAAGAGAATATCAGACAAAAATATAGCAGTAGTAGACAACGACAAAATAACGAAGTACATTCACTAGAAAAACTTAAGACACCCTGTAATTTCAGATGGACAATCATCACCTTTACCGTCAATCTCCGCCCAGGTAGAACGGACAACGAAATAATAATAGAAGATATAAAAAACAACCCCGGTATACTACCAATAAAATTAGGCAGTATGCAAAATACCATAAACTATTGGACATTCGCACAAAAATTCGACCTAACAGAATTAAAACAAGGATTTCAAACAATCACAGAAAACTATTACCGATTAAAACAATCAATGAACACAGTCAAATTTGGAAAGGAATACGTAATAGAGATGATGAATTACAACTGTATAATAGAAAGCATTTTAAGAAACATAGAAGATAAATTTAATAGATTAATACCCACCGAACAAACTACGAGACGAAAAAGAGGACTAATCAACGGATTAGGTAAAATAATAAAAGCTATCACGGGCAATTTAGATAATCAAGACGCAGAACGTTATGACAACGCAATACAACAATTAATTGAGAACCAAAATGACATAAACGCCATAATTAACAACAAAATATCTATAACCCAATCGACAATTATAAAATTCAACGAAACACTAAGAAAGTTAGTAAGAAACCAGGACAGTATAGCCAACCGAATACAAACCCTTGAAACCAACATGCAAACTACCATGTTAGGCATGCGAGATTTAATTAGATTTAATACAATATTTACTCAAATAATATCAACCCTTACTTTAACTCAACAAATTTTAGCAACGTTAGAAAATGCAGTAACATTTGCAAAATTAAATACCCTACACTCTAGTATCATTGAACCAACCTATTTATTAAAAGAATTATTAAGAATTAGATCATTTATAACTAACAGTAAACTACCTTTTGATGTAACAGAATCAAACATTCTAATATTTGAAAAAATAGCTGTAGTTAATGGCTACATTAAGAATAACAAAATAATATAAATAATAAAAATCCCAATAGTAGAGAGTAACAACTATAATCATTATCATTTATTTGCTTTTTCAACGAAAGTTACTAGCACATACCAAGTTATCATACCCAAAACCAAATTCCTATCCTTAAATGAACTGAGATATGGTTATACAAACGAAAAATATACCGAAGTAACACCAAACCAATACTTATGCCAATCGTTGACGACAACAACCATTCAAGAAGACAGCCCTTGCGAAGTACAACTATTAAAATTTTCAAATCATTACTAAAACTGTGAAGCAAAACTCGTACAAATAACCACCATGAAAATTCAAAAGGTTACAGAAAACAAATGGATCGCCATTTTCCCAACAGAAGTAATAGCAACCATCCACTGCAATCAAGATGAAAATAACCTAGCATTAACCAGAAGCAAATTAATCACCCTTAAAGAAGACTGTTATGTAAAATTGAAAGACGAAGTAATCAGAGTTTATCAAGACCCCATAGCAACAAAGAAACTTGCAAACCTACCGAAACTACAGTTCAAGATAGAACAACAAGAAGACGAAGAAATAGCCCAGGAAGCTAGAACATCTAGACTTAGACGACCTCAACCACGCCATGAAATTAATGGAAAGTTACAAAGAACATTTAAGTGAACTCAAAGTACCCAAGTTACACTATGACAATATAAGCGTTTGGACAATTGTGTTAATCATTCTAATAATTTTTCTAATTATATTTCGAATTATATATAAATGTATCTTAGATATAAGAATAAAGGAAACAGTTTTAGATTTAAGGAAACAAAGAGAAATAAAGAAACAATAAGTGTACCCTTAGAAACAATGAATTTTAAATAATGAAATTAAATAATGAATTTTATGAATTTAAAAATTAAGCAAAACCTTAATTTTTCATGTACCTCGGGAGGAGTTATGTATCCCCCAATTTACCTATACATTAAATAATAGAATCCATTAGGAATTATTAGAAATTGTTAAATAAATCATAAGTCAATTGCAACAATGTAATACAAGAATAAACCAGACAGGTTATTAACAGTTCATGAGAACGGATATGCAACTTTGTATCCGAGACGATAGTGATACTGTAGGTGGCAGGTCACAGACGGTTAAGATATCGCAATTACCTAGAAATAAGATTGAAACAATATAACAAAGTGTAGAATTAAGAGTAAAGCAAACATGAGATCTGCAAGTTCCCACAGCCATGAGAGGGGGTAGGATTATTATAAAAAGCCCGGAAGCTCAAGGACCCGGCAGTCAGTCAAAGTATTCAGCTTTAGCATTGCAGTTTGCTTAAACAACTCACAATATTAGTTCAATTAATTAATTTATTTTGATTTAAAGTTAAAATAAGTTTGTCAAAATTCCACATTAATTTCTGTAACAATTTAAAATAAATTTGTTAAGTTTTGGAAACGTTTTTTAAAAACGCAGCTCCCAAGGCCCGAACCTTAACTCGCTTAGTTTGAGAAAAGTACTGGACGGATTTTTATCATTCGAGTACCACGATAATAGTATATTATACAACGACGCTATAACGAAGGCTATTATTCTCGAGGATGAAAGTTGCTACACGAGCGAGCGAAGCGAGCGAGTATAGTAATTATAGCGAGTTGTATACTATACTTTATCTACAACTAAGTGTCAGTATAAGAGAGCGTAATTTATATAACTTGACTATCCAAATTATCGAAATTCTATAATAAATTAGCGAAAACCAACATGGCTAGTTGTTTGTGTCTATATATTGAGACATAGTATTTGATATTTGGCATTTGACGTTTGTTTTAAATTTCAAAGGTATTGGGATTTAATATTATTTTCCAGTTGGTCTATAAGAGGGAATAAAGAGCCATTATTCCCTCTGTTCTTCATTATTCCCTAGCGTGATTAATATATAACATTATACTGCAAAAACCACAGGTGTAATACGTATGTTATATATTAGTTGTAGATAAAGCTTATCATTCGTAGATGTGCTCGCAGTAGGTATTTTTTTTACAAAGAGCGTATTATTATTGGTGAAAATGACGTTTGAAGTTGTCATTATATTAAACGTAATCGTTCATATTAAACACAGCGAATGTTACCGATTTGAAACGAAGTAAGTATACTCTTAATGAGAAGGTAAATGTGCGATGCGCATGTATAAACACAAAACACGTTGTGTTTATGATCAATTGAGATTGAGGTATTTATGGCATCGAAGTTTATTTCTATCGGGTGTGCATTGTTTCTTATAGCTGTTCTATAGATTCCTATATAGTGCTTCTATAACTGTATTGTGTGTCCTTTGAGGTTATTATATTCGGAATTGTTTAGTAAATACGTTAGTTTTAATAAACTTCGACTATAATGGGACGTCACGTTGTTCCAATTTTAGGTGATCTTAATTGTTTGTTCAGACCAGTTGCTTGTTCTATATTTAACAGCGACAACAACCATCGTGACACTCGCTTGCAAGTAGTCGAAAAATAAAAGAAGAGTGGAATTTATTTGCAATGTTTGTTATTAGTGATTCGTCTGGTTACTTACCGGTGATTAATGCAGTGAAATATGATAATTTAATGTCCTTAGATAAAGAATACGCGAGTGATGTAGAATTGCATATGTCAGTTGTTTCCGGAATACTTATTTAAAATACATATTGACGACCACAATCACATTTTTGATTATGCAGCTCGCAACACTGTCTGCATAATACTTGTAGCGGTCATTACAATCTCTTCCCGTCGAGTTTTGACAGGATTTACGAATTTTACCGATTTCCAACGAAGTATGACGAAGTGATCGGACATTTCCAATTAAGTATTAGTAGTGGTTTAAACTGTTATAGATATTGTCGCATTTATACTAAAATACTCGTCGAATTTCGACGGGGTTTATTCTAGTGTATACTTAAAAGTGCTAGGCACTAAATAAAAATGTACGTGTACAATGAAATAACTGCACATATACCGTTCCAACACATCAACATCCTTCTACTGATGATATGAACATACATATATCTTTCTTCTCTTTAAACACTTCTCCCAATTCTCACGGGAACATGCGCCTGACACATCTTGAAAAGTTTAGTGGCATATAGTAGGTAATGAAGTTTCAAAGTATGTCGTAATATCAAATCTAATACGTTTACTAAATACTTTAATTATTATCGATTTAGTTTATTTTGATTCTATTAAACTTAAGGACTATACTTTCACAACGAACTTGTAAGTATTATGAGCAATTCGTTAAAAGAGGGAATGAAAAATCCAAAAGGAACAAAACATTTTGTTGTGAATCAAACTAATGATGGTAAGAACTGTTTTATAACCTTAGTATCTTTTGATTACTGTTGAAAAGTGTAAATGTGCACACGTTTGTAAATTCACGTACGTATACAAAATACCCTAAATGTTTACACGTAATTTATTAAATTTGCCTCAGAAATATACTTAGATTGCCAACGTAAACTTTCAAGTCAGTATAATTATCACGATTTGAGCTCCGATTCGGCATTATAGTAATAACAAAACCAATGTTGGTACCTCAAACTTCAACCGATCGCTTATTTTTATCAGTCGCCTGCACTAAAACTGAAACTAAACACAATCCGCTTTTAATTTTTGGGAGTCCAGATGAAACAGTTATCAATATTACGGCATTTATCAATCGTATCTTGTATGACTTGTGCTTGTTCCTTCTTAGCTGTATTTGTATGCATACGTTACGAACTTAATGAATGTTTTGCTTTATTTTCATTTTTTAGTGATTCATAACAGGTGTACACGTTTTATAAACGTGTAATCCTGCCTAGTACTTGATTTCTACACAAAAACATTAATACTTAATCAGGGTTTTATTAACCTAATCTTAGAATCTTTAAAACAATTTTAAAATAAGTATTTTGTTAGCTTTAAAAATGCTAGCATTCGTAGGACAAAAATCAATTTGAAAGTGGTAGGGGTGTCGTTAAACTTCATGTTTATTCCAAGGGATTTTTTAAAGCCACTGTTGTCTGTACTCTTTCGATTTCGTCAATACTTGTTGGAAGTTATCGGTGCTATCAAAGTGATATTCTACCAAATTCAAATAATAGGAGCCGAGAAACACGCGTAACGTTTTCTATGGCGAAACAGCCCCAATGAACGACCGAAAATCTTTTTAATGAATGTTGCTGCATTTGCCTTAGCCGTTTTGTTATCATCAACTCAATTTGTTAAAAATAAGAACGATCCACAAAGAGGAAGTTTGTTTTGAACTATATAAGGGAAGAAAACGTAGAATTGAAACTTGTTCCTCCTAGAAGTAACGGGTCGGAACGTGTTTCGCAAATACTTTGCCAAACCGAAAAACGAGCTGAAATTTTCGATGAGCATTGCGAAGAAATTAAAAAGTTGATCATGTTCGAAACTACATTAACGAAACGACAGATCTTGAAATGAGTAATGAGTCTTTTCAATCCACTCGGTATACCGACCCATTTGCTTGTACAAGGCAAAATTACAATGTAAGATATCTGGAGAATATGCATTCATTGGGATGAGAGTGTAAACGATAAGAATAACAGTGGAAAAAATGGTAAACTTTACTAGTTCACGTTAACGAAGTCGGGATACCAAGATGCTACTTCATGGGAATAAGCAGCCAGAGTTACCGTTCTCTACAGACACATGTATTTATTGAAGATAGAGTGACTGCTTATGCCGCTGTGGTGTATTTTTGGGTTACTAATTCCGACGGAGATGTACACGTGCATTAGTGACAACTAAAGCAAAAGTAGCCATTATAAAATAGTAGTCATTAGGGCGCGCTTGCGCCAACAATGGGGGGGGGGGGTAACTTTTTAAGGTCGGTGACGTATGAGTCTCATAGCATTTTTTCTGTAGAATTCTCAAATCTGTTAAAATTTTTAAGATAGGTTAAGCTGTTTTCGAATTATTTTTGAAAAAGTTTTAAAAATTTCGAGCAAACCTAGCTTAACTGTATTATCAGACTGTTATTTTATTAATAAAGTTTTTTGAATCTTATAACATTTTTTGAATCTGTCAAAATTCTTAAGATAGATTAAGACGATTCCAAAATATTTTTGAAAAAGTTTAAAAATCGAGCTGACTTAACCTAACTGCATTATCAGACTTTGTTATTTTTATTGATAAAGTATTATGGAGAGTTCGTGGCATATGGACTGTGCGGCATTTTTTTGTAGAGATTACATCCGACATTAACTTGGAGAAGAGGCGTAACATTTATAAATATTTCCAAAAAATACCTTCAAATTAATATAAATGTCTACTTTTTGTTAATCTAATAATAAAAACCCAACATCAATATTATACTTGTATATTAAAAGATTTAAACCGAGACATTGTATTTACTAGAATTTAGTTATTCTTTGGTTTACACGCAAATTAATTAGAGCATCGCCTGATCGATATCGTACACTATTACATCCTGATTGCATTTCTAAATTTACAAAATTCCTTTTGTAATAGATAGTCTATATTTGAAGTTAATAGTTATATTCATGTTTAAAATACATTAATTAATTAAAGTTTATGTATAGGTACTACCATTTGATCTAATTATAATAGGGTTTTGGAGAAAGCAGCATTATTAGAGAAGCGCTGTAATACACTGATTATCAATAAGTAAATTATAAACGATTATGAAAAATTGAAAATAAATGTTTGTACGAGTTTGGGTTGTTGAACATTACTCAGACATGACATCACAATATGGATATTCGGATATTTACCTCAATTTAGTATTCTATACTAGTATTCGATAGCTCAACCAAACAACCCATACCGAAAAGGCCGCATGATCAAATACCGATTTTTACTTTTCAGCAAAAACAAAGAACGACACTTCTAATACTTCCTTAGACTTATTTTAATTAAAACAATGCATTACCAAACACATTTTATTAAAAATAATATATGCATTATAATTCATTTAGAATACATATAACATTTGTCGAGCATATGTTAAATAGTTGTTTCATACAGTAAGCAATGATTTGAACGATCGCATATCTTCCTCAGTTGATAAAATTCTAGAAGAAAAAGCCTGGGGAAGAGTAAAGTTTGGTAAAAAGGTTGCAGCTTGCTTTGTGACAAACGCTATGAAAGCAAAGAGAAAAATGGGTATGAGTATGAAGAAAAAGAGGAACAAAATAAGTTTCAACGGCGGATTCCTGAAGAAAATACGATCCGAAATTCATAGAGTTGGTTCTGACAACTTGAAAAAGCTACTCGACGTTGGTATTTTAATTGGCACAAAAATTATAAAAGGAACTAGTGGGGGAAACAAAATTAAAGTCCCGCGTATTACACCCGTTCCACAGAAAGGAGGTTTTGTACCATTGATTCCGATATTCGCCAGACTAAGTGCTGTAGTAGCCCTAACAGGTGGAGTTGCAGGAATAGCTAAAGCAGTAAGTGATGCCAAGACAACGAATGAGCAGCTTAAGGAGAGTGAACGGCACAACAGATCTATGGAAGCCATTGCCGTAAAGAAAATAGGAAATGGACTATTTTTAAAACGTTACATGAAAGGTACTGCGCTATTTTTAAAACTATACAAGCAAGAGCGCGGTAAAAAAAGGAGGATTTCTAGCGCCGTTAATGAAGCTTTACAGTCAAAAAATTAAACAAGTTACCTCGAAGAGCTCTTACCGAAGTTAATATAAAGAAATTCGCAGTTGGAATCTCTCATTTTCGCGATGTCCGGTAAAAATGGTAAAAGTGTCATATACTACGTTTCGTTTGGAGACTTAAGACCTTACATGTATTTTTTTTCCAATTCTCCACCCGAAGGTACTACATTGGCCTGGAAAATTTGGAATTTTGCCGAACCCTTGCTGTTCCAAGCGTGACAACACTCACACACGGGACCTCCATTTTACCTCTCATCCGAACGTGGGTGTATTTTTGTGCAAAATACTCGCTTAACATTTTTCAAGCAAACCGTGTCGGGATTCGAACCCGGGACCTTGGGCGTAGTAGTCACACACATACCACTACGCCACGGAACCTCCCCGAGACTTAAGACCGCCAGAAGAAGTAGAGAATTATTTTCGAGGTTGCAGAATTTATTACAACAGCGTACCAGAACAGACTTACAACACTTATAATTGTGGACATTTACTGTTAAAGTTTCTTAGTGATAATGGCCAAAACAGTGAGCGTGTTTAGATACCGAAATGTTATATCGACAGGATCCATTTACCCACCAATCAAATTGAAGCAAAACAGTGAATATACTTTGGGCTTAGTGGGGTTGTACACGTGCAATACCGTGCAGAACGTCCGCTATGGTAATAATGTTTTGTATTTTAATGATTCACAGCAGCATAAAATACTCGTTGAGCTGGGTTCGTACGAATTGGAAGAAATAAATGTATATATACAATAGATATTCAAACAATGGCTCAGTACTGTACCAGACATCAGCGAGAACATTGAAAAATATTTAAAATTGTGTGCTAACAATAACACGGTAAAGTGTTCTATGCGAAGCAGTTTACCTATGGACTTTGGTGTGAAACGTAAAAACAGTATTGGAAGCATTTTGGGGTTTACCAACCGTGAACTTTCTGCAAACGTCTTGCATATTGCAGACCAACAAGTGAACATAATTTCAGTATCAAACAATTTTGTGGAAACCAATATCACCACCGGATCGTTCAGAAACAATTTTCTTACTCACAGTATATTTGAATTAAGCCTTTCTCTACCACATGGGTATAATCTGGAAAAGAAGCCTAGTCACGTTATATATTATCCACTGAGCGTATCCGAAATTGACAACATAACCATACGATTTGTTGATCATTCGGGGGAATTGGTGAATTTTTCACCGGAAAAATATACTTGCGTTAGACTGGAAATAAAGAGCATCTAAAACACGTTACAACGCACCTCGACGAACAGAAATTAATACGACGTCAGAGTGTCAAATCGTCAAGAGACTTACAGCCAAAGAAATACGTTTCTTAAAATCCTTGGGATTAAAAGTTGTAAATGATGGGTGAAGGAATAAACTTAGATCTCCACGGTGATGAAAACGTCAAACTTGGAAGACTCAAGTTTTATGATGTACCCAAATTGTATGTGTTTAGAAGTTATAAATTAGTTGAAACAATAATAAAAAGCTTTTTATACGTAACCATCATTTATTTTAAGTGCAGAAAGCAACGTTCGAATTTCCATAGAATTTCAGAGCAGCGATAACATCACATACCCCCCAAGAAAGTTTCATATTTATTAGGGGTACCTATAAGTCTATGGAAAAATTAAGAGAAGCAACAACAACGGTAGATCCGATAGAGCAGCAGAACCAGATGCTAAAGCATATGAATTTACTAGAAATGCATCATACTTTCTGTTCGAAGAAATACAATACAAATTGGGGAATAATCACATAGTCGATGTCTACAGAAATCCGGGGATTACTCGAACCATCAAGGAATTGATATCACTACAAGAAGCAGAAACAAAGTCTATTGCACACATTGGTTGGAAATCCGATGCCGTATTCCAAAATGGGCGGTTTAGTTGTGCTATGCCGCTAAAAAACCATTTTTGGGTTTTTCAGAGATTGCAAGAAAACTATCGTCAACATGCCTCAAGAACTGATTTTTGTCAGATCCAAATCTGATGTAAGCTGCTACAAGTCTATTGGAAATATAATGACGTTCAAAATACAACGTATTTCATGGGAGGTGCCTCACATTACATTAAGCGACTATGCCAGAACTACGTTACTGTTAGAGATGCAGGATCAATCAAACATAATGGCAGCATTCCTAAAATGGGTTCTGCACGAATTACCATCGCTATCTCAATCAAAATCGCAAGTGTGGCGAATTAAAGTATCGAACGAAGCGGAAAAAGCCCTATGGATAATATTAGCACTTCAAAATGGAAAATACGACAAGAAAGAAGAAAATGCGGCAAACAAGAAGAAAATGCGACGAGCTTTACGAATGCCTACATAACCAACGTCAAAGTGTATTTAAACTCTCAGGCGTTTCTTCAAAATCGCATGAATTTGGACTTTGAATAGAATGACTGCTTACCGTCATAAATATCATACGCAACTTTCTTGGAAAAATATTATCCAAACAAGACCTCTAATAAATATTTAACGAACTACCGCCAGTTTGAGGAATCGTCTGTCTTTGTAATCGACTGTCGTCATCAATTTGAAAGCATCAAGGACACAACGGTTGACGTAAGAATGGAATTGGAAGCATCAAGAAATTTTGAAACGTCAATGAAGGCTTTTGCTTTAATTATACATGACTTTATGTTTGAGTACAATTCTTTCACAGAAGTTGTTAACAGATATATTCACAATTAAATATTGTATATGTATTGCTATTTATTAAAATTGTATACAATCTATGTTGTTTTAATTACATCAGAAGTTTTGACGTTCTAACTACATAGTTTGACAGATGAACGGGCGGACGGGCGAACGGGGCGGGCAGGCTGCCATCTGAGCGTAGGGCGGCAGAGCGGGCGGGCGAGGTGGATTATTTAGTATAAATCACGACTTTTTAAAATTTTAAATCAGTCTCATCTGTATATTTGAAAGATGTGCATCAATCAATCTTTACAGAAAGCAATTAGTGAAATCCTGCAAGGTGTAAGTACACGTAAAGCTAGTAGGTTGTACAATGTACCTAGAACAACGCTACGCGATCATCTCGATAAACTTGGTGCTCGAGATAAAAGTAGGGAATCAAATATCCCGGATATGAAAGCTGTAAGACAAGAACTTAAAATGCCCATACAAAACTTTGACGAATTCTTGGTATCCGCACCTAGCAATATGGGTAAACACTGACTTTTGTTCCCATCTAATATACAAGCAATACTCGCCGATCCATCTAACTGCAGGATAGCAAACGTCTTAATCTCGCTCATTTTGCACGAAAACGGACTTCTTTTTCAAAATGTGTGTGTTTTCAAAAAGCCTGTATCAACCGAAATATGAATTGTTAAAAAGTGTATTCGAACCTTAAAAAAAAGAAATTTGTTACAACGAATATGAAAACTATGATGATATAATAGGACCTAGCGATACCAAAAATGATTAAATTGTAGTGTTTGACGATATTCCTGTGAAGGAACAAAGCAAGATCGCGCAGTTTTTCTCCCTTGGTAGACATAAGAGCATTGATTGCTTTAGGTTAGCTAACGATATCTGAAGTTAGGTTATATTAGTTGAACTTGTGTGAACTTAGGTTAGGTAACACGAAAAATTGATAAGTTAAATCAGCGTGGCCGGCTGACTTAACCTATCAATTTATGAAAACACATACACATTTTGAAATCGAAGTTCGTTTTCGTGCAAAATGAGCGAGATTAAGGCGTTTGTTTTTCCGCAGTTGGATGGACCGGCAAATATTGCTTGTATATTAAATGGGAACAAAAGTACGTGTTTACCCATATTGCTAGGTGCGGAAACCAAGAATTCGTCAAAGTTCTGTATGGGTATTTTAAGTTCTTGTCTTACAGCTTCCATATCCGGGATATTTGATTCGCTACTTTTATCTCAAGCACCAAGTTTATCGAGGTGATCGAGTAGCGTTGTTCTCGATACATTGTACAACCTACTAGCCTTACGTGTATTTAACACACCTTGCGGGATTTCACTAATTGCTTTCTCTAAAATTGTTTGGTGTACATCTTTCAAACATACAGCTGAGGCTGATACAAAATTTTAAAAAGCCGTCTTTTATATTAAATAGTCCATCTCTGTCCGCGATGTTACTTTGTTCTGGTTGTTATTTTGACGTTTGGTGTTTATTTTATCTTTGATAAATATGGAATTTAATAAATAAATCCAGGGTTGTTTAAGGTTCACCTTTAACCAAAGTATTTCTATTGGACCAACGTTTGTTTTGCCGTCCGTGATATTTGTTACGTTTAGAGGTTCATCCTATCTTTGCGTTCTTTTAGCGTCGTAACGGTCAGGGGGTGTATCCTGGGGGTCTATCCTGGGCAAGTGATTTGAGATGAGTATGCGCAAACGCACACATTGATATTTTTGATTCTTCGAAATCTTGACGTATGCGAATTGAAAGCGAATGTAAACAATGACCGGTTATTTCTATTCGTTTTGAATATTTTGTAGTGATTTCTAACCTAAATTATCATTTTAGTTTATTGACATTTGTATTTAAGTTATTTATGATTGGTTTTTACGAAAACAAAACGCCCGTTACATTTTTGCTTTTATTTGTGGGATCTAAAATATGGCAGATGAATTGAATCAATTGATATTAGTTAATCTTTTGGAATATATGGAGCAAGTACCGAGGCGCCGCCACCGAAATCGAGGAAATACTTTGTATGATTTTTCACAAAAACAATTTATTAAACTGTTTCGCCTTTCTAAGAAGTTAGTACGTTTTCTAATTAATCTTATATCTGATTATATACAACCTGCACATCGTGCTACGGATTCTGAAAGAGTAGATTTTTTTATATATTTGTAGATATTAATATTTCTTCGCTTTGTGGCTAGTAGTAGCTAGCAGTTGGACATTGGTTATAATTATAATTTTTCGGTAGCACAATTATCAGTATCACGTTGTGTTGAAAAAGTTGTTAACGCCATTACCAGAGATGAGATATTTCAAGAATATGTCAAATGTAGGAGATCTCAACAGCTTGTAATTGTATCTATTGTTTATTATAATTATTTTTTATCTTAACTTGGGTTGACATTTCAAATAAAAATAAATAAAAGTTTGTGATAAAGCAGAACAGAAAATATGGTTATATTTATAAAATGTAACAGTATCGTAGTTACATCGTTGCCACATAAACCATTTGTTCACCGTGACTCGTATACCGTTTAGCTTACGAAATGTTGTCGAAAATTTATGTGTTCGCACTTTAACTGTTTGCATTGGTATCGTATACGCGAAGGGCAAGCATTGTCGAGGATACAGGCCCAGGCCGTTTTTTGAGTTGCATTTCTCTTTGTCATTAGCTTTGTCAGCATAGTGGTCCACCGAGACGAAGAGCCGCTGCCAAAGAAGAAGAGGGGTGATCGGTCGGAGTCAGTTAGGTCGGAGGCCGGGGGGCGCTATAGTAAGGGAAAGAGCATAAGGTCACGTTGACGGACATTATGATAGGGTCGCAGAAGGAGGTTGAGGCGTTAGAGAAGCTGCCTACGCCTGCGGTGGTCGTGTCGGGGGATTCGGAGCCTCTTGCGGTGGTTGCAGCGCCGGAATTGCTCTCAACTGCAAGGGCCTAGCGTAGAATGTCAACTAGCAGCAACGGTAGCGTTGCTGCTAGCGACCTCGATGAGCTGGAATTTTTGAAGTTCAGGATAAAGAAGGCGTACGCGATTCGGCACGCCGCGGATGATATGCGAGACGTGACGAATCAATTGATAGGCATGATTAAGGCGCTTCGACTTTGTACGGGTGATCCTGGAAGAACTGGCGTTGTTGGAGAAAGTTCAGTGACGGATTTTCTTGTTTCAGGCGTCCAGGGTTTGCGGAGCCATGGAGAGTCGGTGCCGCGCGCGTTCTACGCAGCAGCTGCAGCAGGGGTTACGTATACGTTTGCCGTCAGGGTCGACGCCAAACCAGGCTAGAAGAATGACGTTATGTCGACGCTGAAGCAGAAGGTCGATCCAGCACGTGATGTATTTATTGTAGTCGAGCTCGAAGGATGCGTAGAGACGGTGTAGTTGTTGAGTGCGCTGGTCGTAAAGACGCAAAGAAATTGCAGTCGAAGGTCGGCTGGCATTGCGAAGAATTTTCGGAAACCTGTGCTGAAGGTAGCTCTACACCATGTTTATTAGGTAAGCAGGTAGATCCTTACTTGCCATTACCTCCAAGATTCTCCTCCAATCCGCAGTGCTGAATGCGCTTTTGATATCCAGTGTCATAAATAAGCAGAACTCTTTGTGTTGGTAACTACCTTTTCTTGCCACCTACCAGTTTAACTTTCTGCCAAACATCTATGCTAAATCTATTTGACTAAAGCCGAATTGCATCTCCTTAAGGGTCACTTTCTATTACCCTGACAACAGCTATTTGTTTCTGACACTTTGCCCAAGACGTCCAACAAGCACGGCGGTCTAAAAGCTTCTTCTCCTTTGAATCGTAGGACAACTTTTGCAATTCTCCATAATTTAGGAAATTCTCTTCTCCGTAGTAGACTGGTATATATTTGTTGACATACCCGTGTTTCTGCTCTTAGGGTGCGAGTCAAGGCCGAGTCCTTCTTACTTTTAGTTCGCTCTACGGCTTTGATTAACTTCTCAGCGGTAAATGGGTTACCCTCAGGTGATGTCTCATTTGTGTGTCAGATAACAAGTCCTGGTGTTAATAAACAACTTGGAAATCATATACTAGATTTTTACGTTGTCTAGATGCACGTTTAAGGGAAACATTCGCGTCTATTTTGGCCAAAGAAAATGGTATTATACGATTGGAAGCGACAATATACAACTGTACAATTGGAAACTGTCAGTAGGGCACCAGTGTATAATCTCTTAAAAGACTGTTTAACATTATTGCAAGATAGTAAGTTATACTTCCTAAAGACGCTAATGTACTCGGTACCACTTGCCAAAATGGGGAGTATGCTATCGGTCAAGGTACAAAATAGCTGCTGTTTAATGTATAATAACCTAGTACAGTACGTATATTGGGGGAATAGCAATAAAAATAAATTGACTGGCTTGCAAATTAAGTAGTCAGAAAAGCCAGAGGAAAGAAAAAAATTGATAATGTATGTGCTTTCGGCTTTTAGTTTTAACTATTTACCTGTACAATATTTGGAGATAGTAGAGGAGGAAAACAGCCAAGATAAAATAAAAATCTTACACAAGTGCTACATTAAAGCAGGTACTACATATTTTACACAATCTGCAACACCATATTCTACAATTCCAAAAGAAATAATCATTTCGGAATTGGGGTTGATAAATACGCCTAACATTCGCCCAGAGGTTGTACGACAACGCGTAAATATTGGCAGTAAACTCTATCCGTTTACGATAAAGGAAATTGCCCCATTATGCACGCCATACGCTGTAAGTGGAAGAATAAGACAGCTGGAATTAGAGGAAATGGATGCAAAAAGGCGAAAGGTGGACTACATGGAAAACACTGCTAGAATACGCGAACAATACAAAGATGTGTTAGACAAAGAACACCTTATTACAAAAAATGAGGAAGAATTAAAAGATTATTTTATGTACCGATGGACTGGCTTAGATACATCCGGGTTCTACAAGCTCTATGCATTTGTGGTTAGTAAGAAAGACTTTTTTAGTTATGTAAGCGTCCTTGCGGAAAAGGATGTTACTAAATCCGTATACTTTTTAAAAAGTTATTCTAAAAACGTATTTATCAAAATGGTACGTAACATAGACGAACTAAGGAATGCGGGTTTCGTAACCTTGGCATACACCACACGCAACGCGGTTCCGCTAAACATTGTATATTTGCCTAGTAAAGAACTTTTCGGTTCGTTTAAAACCGAAGGTCTTACAATTTATAACAACCATATATTCCCAAAAGTGGTGGACATGCAACTACGCAACAGTGAGTGGGAGAATAAGGAATCCCTCCAATATGATACGAAGAAGGCGATCGAGCTAACATGATACATATGCAGGATATAGTGGGAGAGCCGCGATTAAAAGATTCTCACAAGCTGCAAGAATTACACGAAGGAATGGATCTGGTTGTCGGCGGAATCAAAGACTTTATATATAGAGACAAACTTCGGTACATTTTACAATTCAAATACCTAGACGATCTCTATGTATCAAACTATTGGCTAGAAAAGAAGTGTCGATTTAAATTTTAAGCTGCAAATAAAGTTAGATAGAATTAAAACCACTCCAAACAAACATAAAGAAAGGACTGTTTTCTGTGTATAACTTTGGATTAAAATTAAGTTTAAATGGCTCCATGCTTGGCATTAAATATTTTTAAATTTTGTTGTGTATAATGTCAGAATAAAAAATTTTAGAACAGTATTACATTGCTCTTTATTTATAAAAGGCTATGACGTCACCACGACCTTGAAAAAGTAGCCGAAACTAGGCAACCGAGAGCATAGTGAAGTGGTGATTTTGCCTATTTGAAAATAGATGTTAAGTGTACACTGTATATTTATAATTAAATAAAATAGTTTTAAAGGAATGTGTACTACTTTTTTTCTTACACCAATTTTTTTAATCGAGATGGCCTAAGATTATATTAATGGCAGATTGCAACTTCCAAGAAAAATTAAATCGGTATGACCATACACGATTAAAAACTTTATAAATAAAAAAAGTTATGACATTGGGGGTTGTAACTCGATAAGGGTTGATGTTAAGATGAAAATTAAAAAGGTGGGAATACAAAGGTCGTGCAGTGCCAATAGGCACCGAAAGGTATCTCAAAAATTTTAGGGGTTAGGTTATCGATTCTTTAGGGTAGGGATGATGGGGGTAAAAATGAAGCAAGAAGGAAATCCTCCTTCCACAAGGAGGAAATTTCATCCCCACAAGGAGGAGCAAGGAGGAAATCCCTTCCCATAAGGAGGAAATCCCTTTATAGTGCGAATTTTCATGTAAAAACCTAGGTTAGATATAAATCGGGAGTATCAGATGGGATCGGGAGGAATGTGGATCTGTCCCAGAATCGGCCTATTCCTCTACTTGAAACACTAATTGAATGAACGCGAACGAAAAATTTAACGAAATCTGCACGCGTAATTCTGAAAAAGACCATTGGGGACAGTGTATCACGTAATAATGGGTAAACAACAAAAGATTGCGCTCGGCAACGTTAAAAAAATAATGGGGAATGTATGAAGGGATTTAAAATAACGGTGAAATATTTTTTCCCATTGGACAATCTAGAGGAGAACGAGAGCTTGCACGACATGATGCGTCGGGGAGCTACAGGCGAGTAAGGAATTTGTGCCGATAAGGCAATTCTCGGTCATGAGGTCGTAAGCTCTTAGGAGAATAAACTCTAAGAAGGTATCGGGACATGGTGCAATCATCTCAGGCGCAGCTTTGAAGGCGTGCTTGATGGCCCTGCATGCCTTTGCCGGGTTGCTTAATTTTTGTTTTCAGAAGGGCGTATTTCCTCGTTGTTGGAAGGTCCAGCAGCGATCATGATCTGGCCCCGCGTTTTGGAAGTTATTGTATGAGAACATCTTTCTTAAATTGCCCAAGGATGCACTATTGTTGGGTTCGCGGATGATATGCTGTTGAGTTTCAGGTCGAGATTGTTGATGGAGATGCAAACGAAACCGAATTACGTGTTGAGTAGGTTGCACAAATGTTCGCAGAAGATCAAGTTGAAATTCACCACGACAAAGGCTAGAGCTAGGAAAGGAAAGTATCCATTCAAGGAAGTCATAACATACCTCATCATTAAATTAGACAACAAAATAAATTGGAAGTCGTACTACAATATGTCAAAAATAAGGGCAACGAAGTATCTAACAGAATGAGGACGGCAGAGAAATGAGCTGAGGATTCAGAAGCGAATCGTTGAGGAAAGTCCAGACCGGAGCAATAGAACCGACAATGCTGTATGCGGCATCTGTTTCGGCGGAGGGTTGTAAGTCAATAAAATCCGGCAATTGGCGAGCGTTCAACCCATAACCACGATCAAGGCGACAATCACGTACAGGACCACTTCCATGGAAACGGTCTTGGTGATTTAGTAAGATGCTCCCAATAGAATTGGTAGTCAAGGGGATTAGAGAAAATTTTTCAATTCATCATATGCACGGTTCAAAAAAGTAAGTTTTATTGATATCAACTAATTCAGTTTACGAACTTATTGATGCAATGCTTAGAGTTTCAAGCACTTTGCTTTCAAATGTAAGTGAAAGTAAAAAAATCAAACCCGTCAATGGGATTCATAATTGATAATGTTTCATCTGCAATTTTTTTCGTGGGACATTGCAATATAATTTCAGTTTTGTTCTGATATATTTTAAATGTTAAGAAGTGAATTGTAATTTAATATAATACGCCTTTTCTAAATTTTAGTAAACAGGCCTTCACCATTGCAGTGTACTTTGAAATTCCTAAATAATTTTACTTTGTGTCTCATTGACCTATACGATTTCATTGAATTTGTTTTAAGGTTGACAGTAAATTTAGTTGAAGGATGTCGGTTTACATGGAATGTAGGTTTATAAATAATGCATATTTTGATATTGCTATGAATAAATATTCTCTTTTGTTGCTTGATGGATTACTTAGAGAGAGCTGTATTTAAAAAGTAGTGCGTTACATTAGCATTTTAATCATTTTATTAATAGATAAAGTAACTAACTGGTTTATTGAATAGGTTTATTTGTAAGTAGTATGATTTTAAAAATTTTTGGCTTTGCAATTGAAAACACTGTATTATGTGGTTCTATTCCGAGACGGGTACTAATCATTGCTATGAATTTACTTCTTTGAAGAAGTCAGGCATTATTGTAGTGTTCAGTTTTGTCTTTGTGTTCTCCAATTAAGGATGATTAAATGTAAGGTAAATACACAGTTTTGGACATCTTAGGTATTTCAATTGAAATTTATTTGAGTTAGGATAAATCTAATATACAGCACTAATCCGTTAATTAATATAGTACTACTTATTACAAATATAACAAATGTTATAAATGTTTCTAATAAAAATAAGATTCTTCTTAGAAAAGTTAAAATATTATATTTCTTAATAATACTACTTACCATATCTGTATTTTGTGTTATACAGGCTGATTCAAATTCGAGCCTCACCACAGGGATCTCGCTTATTAATGGAGATAGAGGGTATGTTTAAATTCAACAAAGCTGCTAAATTTTACGCAAAGACAAAATGCTTTTTGACAAATTATCAGGCCGTGTATAGGGAGTAAAATGTGGCTATGGAAAAGTGCTTTTATATTTCGAATTTTATTTGAAATAATAGCACTGAATATAAAAAACGGAAATTTAGTGTAGCAGATTATTATCTCCAAAGCAATTTAATTTATCTCATTTGGTATCCGAGATATTTTCAAAAATGTAAAACACTAAATTTCCGTTTTTTATATTCAGTGCTATTATTTCAAATAAAATTCGAAATATAAAAGCACTTTTGCATAGCCACATTTTACTCCCTATACACGGCCCGAAAATTTGTCAAAAAACATTTCGTCTTTACCTGATCATCATTAACTTTCTTATTTCTTATGGACGCCATTTTCGTTTTTGGTACATTCTGATTTAACTATTTTTTGCCATTACTATAATGTATGAACAGTTGCAAAAACATTTTAAATAGCGGCGTAACTACACCCCCGCCAACCATCGCAATGCAGGAGGACCCTAGTGCAAAGAGGCCCAAACGATAAGAAGCTTAGTTTATTCAACTTCAACGTATCCAAATTTGGTAGGCAAGAAATGATCAAGAAAAAAGTTGCAGATAATTCAAGAGCCAGGTTAACGAACGGTTTTCCTGATGTTATTGTAGCGGGCTACTAATAACGCGTTTCACCAATTTAAAACAAGTAATAACTAAATGTGCAAGGGAATACTCTTCTGGTGCTCTTAACAGATCTTGCTGTTTTTCAACAACAACGCCAAATCTCGCCTTAGCGGAACCACCATACGTCGCCATGAAATTCTTAAAATCTACATTTGGCTCACGATTAATAACTTTTCGAACACCATTTTCATTACTCGAGCCTTCCTGGTTGTTGCCAGCATAAGACGTTAAACGGTCAAAGTGTACCACTTTCGGTTTACCACGGGGAGATCTTCTTATCCAGTACACTACATCATTAATTCTTTATAACACTTCGTACGGGCCTTCCCATTGTATTTGTAATTTTAGCGACAATCTACGCTTTCTTTGTGGATTGCATAACCACGCTAAATCTCCAAGTTGGTATCCACCTTCTTCTGCTCTCGTGTCATATTGTGATTTCATTCGATCGCTTTCTGCCTGGATATTTTTTCGGATGTTTTCGTAAATGCTATTTGATTTTTCACGAAGCTTACTAACGTAATCTTCACCTGCGATCTCTTCTCCAATTTTAAATCCAAACTGAAGATCACATGGTAGCCCCAATTCACGGCCTAACATCACACAAGCGGGCGAGTATCCTGTGATGTCATGTACCGAAGATCAGTATGCCAGTAGGAACAAATGTAAATATTGCTCCCAGTCTCGTTGATGTTCAGAAACGACTTTGGCTAGGTATTTTCCTAACATCCTGTTCATTCTTCAACCATTCCATCCGATTGAGGATGTAAGATGAAATGGCGTAGTTCTAGTCTTCTTGATTCCAAGATGCTTGCAGACGTTCTGAAATAAAGCTGATTCGATGTTCCGACTTTGATCGGAGTGTAATTCCAGCGGAACTCCAAAGCGACAAAACAACTCCCTTACTAGTACATCTGCAACCGTTTCGGCTTTTCTTTGTTAGGTATAGCATACGCCTCCGGCCATTTGGTAAAATAATCCATTGCAACCAAGATATATTTATTTTCTTTCTCTGATTCAGGAAACGGACCAGCTATATCAATGGCAACCCTCTCCCACGTTATACTGTCTCATTGGGGCTTTCCGTTTTGTAACCGGGACATTTCCAGAGGCACACAACTCACATTTCCGGCACCACTCCTTCTTTGCAGTTCACCCAATAGAATCTTTCTGTCACTCTTTCGAGAGTTCTTTTCAAGCCAATGTGCCCTCCGGAAATACCATCGTGCAAGTGGTGCAACACTTCCGGCACTGCTTCTTGGCACTATCACTTGAAGTCGTCTCTCAGTGCCATCTTTACATTCCATGCGTCGTTTCAAGATTCTATTTTCTATCACCAAGGAGTCCCACTGTGCCCAGTATGCCTTCTGGCTCCTGCTTGAAATACTAATTTCTTCCCAAGCTGGTCGTTGTCCTCTACTCTTCCATTCAATAATACGTCCCAATTCGGCGTCATTCTCCTAGTCTTCTCGTATTCTTTCGGGTTGCCAGGTATCATCGGTTATCGTCATTCTATGAATAACACTTATTTTCTCTTCCATCTTGGAGCAATGGTTGCAGTCTACCGGACAAGGTATTCTTGATAGAGCGTCTGCATTCCGATGGCTAGTTCCTACACAATGTTCTGTGTCATATTCCTGCAGCCGTTCTATCTACCTTGCAACTTGCCCTTTAGGATTTCGATACTTCAGTAACCATTTTAGTGCAGCATGGTCTGTTCTTAACAGGAATTTACGACTGTATAAGTACTTATAAAGTGCTCTACGGATTTGACGACGGCCAACAGCTCCCTTCTTGCCACGCAATAGTTTCTATCTAGCCGCGACAAGACCTTGCTGAAATACCCAATAACTTTTTCTTGTCCATCCTGCACTTGAGAAAGAACGCTTCCTATAGCTGTGTTACTGGCATCGGTATCCAACACAAATTTTTCCTCCATCCGTGGATAACTCAGAATTGGTGCTGTATCTAGTAGCCGTTTAATTTCGTCAACGGTTTGGCAATGTTTGTAAACCCACGTATAAAACGTCGGTAATATGTGCATAATCCTAGAAAACTGCGTAGTTGGTGTATATCTGCTGGTGTAGACCACTCTTGTATCGTTTTTATTTTGTTAGGGTCAGCTCTTATTCCGGTCTCCAAAACGACATGTCCTTGATATTTCACCTCTTTTCCAAATTGGTGACATTTCTTAGGATTTAAGGTAAGGTTTGCACCGTGTAATCTTTGGAATTTCTCCTCTAGGTTCTTAAGGTGTTCTTCAAAAGACCCGCCTAACACTATCACGTCGTCTAGGTACACCAGACATGTTTTCCAGGACAGTCCACGCAGTATCGACTCCATCAAACGTTCAAAAGTACCAGGGAGATTGCATAATCCAAAGGGCATGACCTTGAACTGCCATAATACAATTCCAATTGTAAACACAGTTTTCTCTTTATCGTTTGGCTCCAAGCCTACCTGTTAGAATCTGCTTTTCAAGTTCAAGGTCGAAAACCATTTAGATCCGAATAGAGTATCTAAGGTGTCATCAATTCTGGGGAAAGGATAGTTGTCTTTCTTTGTCACATTGTTTAGCCGCCGGTAGTCTACACAAAACCTTCTCGACCCATCCTTTCTTTTGATAAGCACTACCAGGGATACCCATGGACTATTTGAGGGTTCAATCACTTTCTGTTCTTCCACGTCTGCTCGGCTTCCTTACGTTTTGCCAAAGGAAGCCGCCTGGGACATTGTCTTATCGGTTGCGCATCTCCAGTACTGATCTTGTGTTGCACAACATTCGTCCTTCCTTTCTCACTATCATCCAGTTCAGACACACCTCGATATCATCCGACCAGTTCTTTCACCTTGCCCAGTTGGTCGCCGTTTAATCCTTGACACGAAGGTATCAACATATGCAGCAATTTCTGTGAGCAACCGTTGGCTGGTTTATCTTTTGTGTCGTCCACACATCGCTTAATATGGCATACTGGAATGCAACTTCCCATAATCATGTCTTTCTTTAAGGTCACCGTATGCGTATTAATGTTTAACACCCTTACTGGTAACATATTTTGAAACGTTACCAGTGTTCTTCCAATCAGTAATCCCTCCTTACCCATTCCCGATTCAGTTGCCTCCATCATGCATGCTTGTCCTTCCAGGAGCGTATCATCCGGGCGTTCATCACGATCATTTCCGCCTTCTCGGCGGTACAAATTATGCGAACTTGCATCGTCTGGTTACTCATTCCTTGAAATGAAATCTCATCATCATCTATCCGAAGCACATTTTCTTTCATGTTCACATGAAACCCATATTCTCTCACGAGATCCATTCCCAAGATCACTTCTTCTGTAATTTCAGCTACCGACACCCGATGATTACTTTAGTTTGTCTCCAATTGCCAAGGTTTCGGCAGTCTCTCCGTGAGTTAAAATTTTCTCGCCACTTGCCGTTCGAAGACATACCGATGCTGGTAGCACTTTTTCACGACCAACCAAATCTGGTCTTACAATAGTCCTTGTCGCTCCTGTATCCACGAGTAATTGGACAACCCTACCATTAATTCCACCATCGATATAAATGCTGTCCAGACTTTCCATCGACGATGCAGCACGGATGATAATCTCCGGGGCACTACGTTATGCTGTCGACGTTCGCCTCCTTACGTCGTGTTGCTTTAGTTTTTCCTGCCGCTCAACCGTTTGTTTTTCTTTAGTTGAGTACAGCGTCTCTGTATATGACCAACTTCACCGCAGCTCCAGCATCGCAGACCCCATCTCCGCGGTCGTTGTCTTTTCAAGGCCGCTCCGTGGCGTAGTGCTGTGTGTGACTACTACGCCCAAGGTCCCGGGTTCGAATTCCGTCACGGTCCTCTTGAAAAATGATAGGCGAGAATTTTTCACAAAAATACACCCTCGTTCGGATGAGAGGTAAAATGGAAGCCCCGTGTGTGAGTGTTGTCACGCACGTTAAAGATCCCTACCTTGCTTGGAGCAACAAGGTTCGGCAAAATTCCAAATTTTTCAGGTAAAAAAAAACTCGCTTTCTGGCCAATGTAGTACCTTCGGGTGGAGCATTGGAAAATCACACGGTTGATTATTTCTTCTATGCTGTTCTGCGATTGACCAGGTTCTTCTGAGTTAGACCGAACTTTGTGACATCCTGCGTGATGTCTGCTTAGCTGCTTCAAATTCAAGCGCAAGAGACATTGCGTCATATAACATTTTTGGCCATGCTAATCTTAGCGCTTGATGTATTTCGCCGTCTTTAACGCCATCCACAAATGTTTGAATAGCCAGTTGTCCGAGGAAGCTGTCTGGTGGCGTTGGGTATGCCAATCTAATTAATCTGGCAATGTTAGTTTCAAATTCTTGCAGGCTTTCATTTGTTTTTTGCGAGTGGTTCTTAACTTGTGCATGGTAAACCTGTTAAAGGTGAGCGTGTCCATATCTCATCTCAAACTTCGATGTTAAGAGGTCGTAATCATTCTGCTGATGATTGGGAATCGTTTGCAAGATGTTAAGAGCTTCCCCCCATAGGGCCACTATTAGAGATATAGCCTTCTCTTTGTTGCACCAACCGTTGGCTATTGCAGCAGCTTCAAATTGTTTCAAATATGTGGGCCAAGGTGTTTTACCATCGAATGTGGGTGGTTTCACTTTAAATTTTGACGGTAATGACTCGCTTCCTTCCATGCTTCTTATTTCTGGGATGTTCTGATTTACAACTTGATTTGCTAATTCAAGTGGCCGCGTTGTTAGTGAAATCATTTGTTCGTGCAGCCCCATCACATCTTCCATTTTTCCCAATTTGCTGTTCAACTTTTGCTGTTTTTACCTGTTCAGTGAAATATTCTTTCAATGCAATGGAGCTTTCCATTAATCTTTGTTCTAACGTGGCTGTCTTTTATTCAACTTTGCTTCCATTTTCTCAGAATTTTTACTTAACTTTTCCATTTTCTAAGCATTCTCACTAAGCTTTTCTTCCATACCGGATTTAAAATACACCCCACATAGCCTGACACCAGTGTAGCGGGCTACTATTAACGCGTTTCACCAATTTAAAACAAGTTGTAATAAAAGTCTTTATTACTCACTATTCACAAGTCTAATTAACAGTATATGCCTTATTTATAGATGTTTTCAGTCCGATTAACAATGAAGCACTATCACACTATTTACAAGCACTAATATCTTCTTAAACTAAATTCTTAACCATAGGTCTATTAATTCATTTGACCGAGATAGTGTTGTAATTTCTGAAATACACAGCAATATTTTGTTTAGTTAAGAATATGATTTTGCCTTGGTTAACTATGTTGTTATAATTGTATAATATGTTGTGATAATTGAGTGTGCGGGTTGCCCTTTGCATGTGCCTCTGACCAAAGCTAGATCCATGGCGCTTGCGGCATAGTTCTAACTCAACATCTAAAGTCTAGCGACTGGGCTATGAGGTAAACGTTAATGCACTGTGCTACCTTGCATTCAAATATCATCACAATAAGTAAACAATACATAGTATTTAACAGTCTCCATGGCGGCCCTGGCTCTAACGTGATGGCTACGACGGGGTGGCCGTCATGATGTCCGTGGCGGTCTTAAAACTTGCATGTATTAGATGACCTTCAGTTCGCTATTTGGGGGTACACTATAAATATTGGGATGTGCGCTAATTCAACCATTCTATTTGTAGACTCTGCGGTCAGGCAGATCATACCCCACCTGTTGGGAGTTAGAGCTAAGCCAATTCACATCGATTTTGTCCTCGTCATCACTTTAATTGTAGTGTTTCTCGGTTCGACCAGATATAGTACCACTGTAATGATAAAATCCATTTAAGTTTCAGAGACAATTTATTTAAAGTTTTTTGTTGCGTATAGCTTGGTGATATTGCAACAATGTTAAACTAGTCCTTTATTTGCATAATCAGATCTAAGTCTAGTTGTGGGTGCTTTAATGACAAAGTTCCATGAATTTATCTCCATCAGAATAGAGTGAAATTGCCCCATAGGCCCCCATAGGGTGAAATTGCCCCATAGGCTCCATAGGGTGAAATTGCCCCATAGGCCCCATAGGGTGAAATTGTCCCATAGGCCCCATATGGTGAAATTTGATTATTCTCTGATCTTATTTGGTAAACATTCTAGAAGTTACTGTAGAAGTGACGACTGATCCAAATTTCGAGTTTATAATTATGTTATCTCTGAACCCTTCCCCCATTCCCGCTCATCTGTGGGTATATAAACCGCTGCCTGTCGATAGATTTTTAGTTGTCTTTCATCGAGCAAATCTATCTTTAAAACGTATTCAATTGTGTCTAGAAGTTTGTATAATCATACCTATTAATATTCCAGCTCTTGTTAAAGGTGCGTAGCTTTTAATAATTAATATTTTAAAAATTTTTGGAATAAGTTTTAATCAATAAAAATATGGGGTGGGGGAAATAGTATAAATACGGAAGCGTGCGCTAACATCTGTCATTCGGTTACAGAAAGTTGAATGAGCAACATGTCTCTCTTTGGTGATTTAGAGCAGTATATAGCTGCTCTGCTTAGATTATTGCAGACTTCGCATGATAATGTCATAATTATGAATGGTCTTCGTGAATGCCGAATGGGGATTCGTCGTATAAACACTGCGATTGGAAATGCAAAATCCGTTGGTGAGAAGCAGAAGCTATTGGCTTCGTTGGCGAGCATTAAGTCTATGCGCTTGCAATTCAAAGTAGCCCAGAAAAAAGGGACAGGACTTAAAACTGAAAAAACTGCTAAAAGTAGAGTACATTGGGAAGATTCCATCTCAGCCTTTAAAGGACGTATTAGGACTGGATTAATAAGCAATCTAAAGCATAAGGATATTGGAAAATTTCTAATAGACTGTAAAAGTCTTTTCAAAAGAAGAATCCAAAATGCTTTGAAAACGGATGAAGCTATAAAAGTTAACACCACATTCTGTGGGGGAGTTTGAAATTGCAACTGGTGCCAAGCTTATGCAAGAATATAAATATTTCACTACATCTAATGCCGCCATCTTCAAAGACACCGATCTGGACAAATGGTTTATGGAAAAAGTTATGGAACCATTAGTGACACAGTTGGAGGAGTTCCAAGAACGAGACAGCGGGTGGTGTTTGCAAAATATAATTAATTTGGGGATTAACATCAACAAATATAATCCCCTGCGAGGATCTTCGTATATTGAGCTGCCGCTTGAGATCAAACAAAAACATGCATGTATCAATGTGAAGAATAACGACCGAGCTTGCTTTGCATGGAGCATAACGGCTGCGTTACATCCGGTCGAACGACACCCTCAAAGAGTGTCCAAATATCTTCACTACTCTGAAAAATTGATCTTAAAAGGAATCCAGTTTCCGATGACTCTTAATCAGATCAAGAACTTTGAGTCGCAAAATGATATATCAATTAACGTCTACGCCTTAAAATTGAAGAAACACAAGTTCACTACCGTTCCTATATTGGTATCGGAGAATAAGAAAAATAAACATGTGAATCTCCTAATGATTCATAACCAATATTATGATGAAGATATGGAATGCTTTATATATATATATATATCGATGGATCTGAAACATTCAACACCCATTATGTATGGATAAAAGACTTGAGTCGGCTGGTGTCATCACAACTTAATTCTGATCATGTCAAGAAACACTTTTGTGATCGCTGCCTACACTACTTTAATACTGAAGAAAAATTGTGTAATCATATTATTGACTGCAAAATGAAACAATTATGTGTGCCTCGACTGCCTACAGAAGAATACAAGATCCTTCGTTTCAAGAATTTCAAAAACAAAGTTAAAGTGCCATTTATTGTATATGCAGATCTGGAATGTATATTGAAGTCTACCGGAATGGTAAAGAAGTACCAAGAACATGTGCTATATAGTGTTGGATATTATGTGAAATGTGACTATGATGACTCATTATCATTTTATCGGTCATATCAGGGTGAAGATTGTGTGAAGTGGTTTACTATGGAGCTACGTCAGTTTGCAGAAGACGTTGAGACGGTATTTTTATGTCCCTATGATATGTCTCCGTTGACACGAGAACAAGAAGCTGCATTTACGACTGCAACACATTGTTATATTTGTGAGAAGCCGTTCAGTGCAGAAGACAAAAAAGTTCGTGATCATAATCATTTAGTGCCGACTAATAATTACAGAGGACCAGCGCACGAGAGTTGTAATATCAAGTATGAAGATTCTCGTACAATTCCGATAGTTTTCCACAACTTGAGTGGTTATGACAGCCATTTCATAATTAAAAGTATTGCTGTAGATTTGGATGGCCGTGTGGAAGTGTTACCAGTAACATAGGAAAAATATATCTCCTTCACAAAATATATTCCTGAGAACCTGATCAGCTACAGATTCATCGATAGCTTGCGCTTTATGAGCTCATCCTTAGAAACATTGGCTTCATATCTAAACGAATATCCGTTATTAAAAAATGAATTTTCTAGATTGACAAATGAGAAGTTTGAATTATTAACTAAAAAAAGTGTATACCCATATGATTTTATCGATTCGTTTGAAAAGTTGGGTTACACTTCGCTACCTAGTCAACAAGAGTTTTACAATAAGCTAGAAGGTGGAGGAATTACGAAGAAACAGTATGCGCACGCACAAAAAGTGTGGGAAACATTTAATATTCAAAACCTGGGGCAGTATTCTGACTTATACCTTAAGACCGATGTGATGCTATTGGCTGAAGTTTTTGAACAATTTCGTGCGAGTTGTCATTTAACTTATGGACTAGACCCCGCCCACTATTATACCCTTCCAGGGTTCACTTGGGATGTGATGTTAAAGCATACTCATCAAGAACTTGAGTTGTTGACAGATATCGATCAGCTATTGTTTATAGAAAAGGGGATACGTGGAGGACTTAGTCAAGTGTGTTCGGAACGGCGTGCATCGGCAAACAATAAATATTTACCAACGTATGATCCTTCCAACCCCGATGTGTATCTTATGTACTATGACGTTAATAATCAATATGGATGGGCGATGAGCCAGCCCTTACCCGGAGGATTTGAATGGGTGGACACCAACATCGACGTGACATCAGTTCCTGATAATGCGAATGATGGCTATATCTTGAAGGTCGATTTGGAGTATCAGGAATCCATACATGACTTGCATAAGGACATCCCATTCTGTCCTGAACATATTGATCCGAAGACTGGAAAACCGCCTGTATCAAAAACTCAAACTACCAAATTAATGGCCACACTAAATGCTAAAAGAAGATATGTGATCTACTACAGGAATCTGAAACAGGCTTTAGAAAATGAACTTAAACTAAAAGCTATTCACAGGGTGCTGAAATTTAAACAAAACTGCTGGCTAAAATCTTACATTGATCTCAATACTGAACTTCGGAAACAAGCAAGGAACGAATTTGAGAAGAACTTGTTCAAGCTAATGAACAATGCTGTTTTTGGAAAAACGATGGAGAACAAGCGAAAACATTGTAATGTGAAACTTGTGCAAAACTGGGAAGGTAGATATGGAGCCGAAGCCAGGATATCCAGCCCGTTATTCAAAAATGTTACAATCTTCGATGAAAACCTTGTGGCTGTTGAACTTCTTAAATCGGAAGTATTTTTCAATAAGCCTATATACGTTGGAATGTGCATCCTTGACATGGCCAAGTTGACAATCTATGATTTCCACTATGGATATATGAACGCCGCTTTTGGAGATGGGTGCCGAGTTCTTTACACAGATACAGATAGTCTAATTTATAAAATAGTAAATCTGAATCCTTATGAGACTATGAAGCGGGACTGTTTGCAACGTTTCAATACTTCCGACTATCCTTCCAACAACATTAATGGAATTCCGCTATTTAACAAAAAAGTATTGGGTATGATGAAGGATGAAAATAATGGACGTTTTATGACAGATTTTATTGGGTTACGATCAAAGATGTATGCTACAAGAATTTTTAAGACAGCTGAGGAAGAAGAAACTGAACTCTTACGAGAAGAGGAAGAATCACCTGACATCCGAGACTTTGGTATTACAAAGAAAATTAAAGGGATTAAAAGATCAGTGATAAAGAATAGAATCACTTTTAAGGATTATGTTGATTGTATCTAAGATTACAAGGAAGTATTTGTAACGCAGAATCTAATTCAATCATCCAAGCACCAAGTTCACACTATCGCTCAGGAGAAGATTGCCCTAAGCCCGCACGATGATAAACGCCACTTGCTTCCTAGTTCATATGCAACACTACCTGTTGGACATTATTCAATTACGGAGCAAGAGGAAATATAATACTTATTGCAAATGTAGAATATTGATTGTAAATATATTATCCTCAATAAAATTTTATATAGTTTAGTGTTATCCTATTCTTAAAAACTGAATGTAATAGACGGCGTGGGTGTTGGTTGAAAAGTAACCTGAATTGACCCTCAATTCCTCCTTATGGGGATTACAATGTATGGTACAAAAATGACCAGAACGGACCTTAGATTTTCTTATGGGATTTAACATGGAGAAAACCAGTTTTTTGGGCTAGAACGTAGATACCTTACCTACTACTATGATCCCATCTTAGAAAAAATGACTGAACGACCCAAACAATCAATTAAATATCTTCCCCAAAAATTCAAAATGCATTATTAATACTTTAAACGTGCATTTGAAAAATATTTTATTAAATAAAATTAGATCCGCCGCTTTTTTCTCAATCATAACGGACACTACACGATATATATCTAAAACTTATTAATTAAGTAAAATTATAAGGTAATTGATTTTAAATAAGATAGCGAGGGAGAGGTAACCAAAATAGATATTTGTGAACGTTTGTGGGACTTAGCAAAAGAAAAGTTCGAATCTACAGAAGGATTATGTAATACTATCATCATCATTAAGTCTTCAGTCCTGGACCTGGTTAGACGCGCACCCTCATTGTTTCTTATTCTGAGCTAACCTGCACATTTTCCTGAAATTTCCGCAGTCTGCATCTTTCACTATCTGCGTGCAATAGTCTAATCTAGGTGCACCTCTACCTCTTTTTTTCCTATCTCTGCTTATAATTTATCCCGCACTATTCATCTGAAGCACGACATTCCAAAAGGCCTCTACCATTTTTCTATCTTCTTTTTTTACTGCCTCTATTTTATAGACGTGCTGTGCTTTGCTCCACGCGTATACTTTCAACAATTTTCTTCTTGTCTCTATGTTTATTGTCTACAAACATAGCCTCTGTTCTTTCTTGTTAGATGCAGTTTGGTTCCCCTTCTATTGTTTACAAATATATACCCTAATTCCCCGATACTCAGAAGTATGTTAAGAGGGTCAAGCAGCCTGCGGTTACCAAGATCTCCCAACACTTGAACATTTGCCGAATTAATAGTTTTCCAATATATCCTTTCGCACCATATAACATTAGTTGAAAATATTTCAAAACCAACATCTGAAGTTCTTTACAATAATCATCAGATTTAAGTGCAATTATTTTTTCGTCAGTAGGTTTTCCTGGTTGGATGGGTACCTTCACTTATTTCTATTCTGAGCTAGCCTTCACCGTTCCCTTAAATTCCCACAGCCTAGATACATTACATGTGATTTTTCAATGCTCCGCCCGAAGGTACTGCATTGGCCAGGAAGCGAGTTTTTTTTTACCTGAAAAATTTTGAATTTTTCCGAACCCTTGTTGTTCCAAGCAAGGTAAGGATATTTAATGTGACAACACTTACACACGGGACCTCCATTTTACCTCTCATCCAAACGAGGGCGTATTTTTGTGAAAAATGCTCGCCTAACGTTTTCAAGCGGACCGTGTCGGAATTTGAACCCGGGACCTTGGGCGTAGTAGACAGCCTAGATACAGCTCGCTTTCCTTTCTGTAATTTTTTTAATTATACTTCCTATTTTACTAAGATTCAGTGATATGTCAAGAGGGTTAAGCAGTGTGTGGTTACCAAGGATCCCCTAACACTTAGTAATTTACCGAATTAATGTTTTTCCAGTAAATCCTTTCGTACAATTAACATTAGTTGAATTGCAAAACCAATACCTGTAGTTGCTTATAATAATCATCGGGTTTAAGTGGTTATTTTTTTTGTCATTAGGATTTCCATCTTGGAATTAGTTGGGCGCGTACCCCCTTTGATTTCTATTCTGAGCTAGCCCGCACATTTGCCTGTAATTCCCACAGCCTACATTGTCCACTATCTGTGTGCAATAGTCTAACCTAAGTCTATATCTACCTCTCTTTTCTACTATCTTTGCTTCTAATATATTCCGCACTATTCCCTCATGCCTTAGTACGTGGCCTATCATCCTATCTCTCCTATTTTTTACTGTTTTCCACATACTTCTCTCTTCCCCTATCTCTTTGTTTTTAACTTTGTCAGTCCATAATATCTTCATCATACGTCTGTAGCATCATATTTTACTATCTTTCTCCTGTCCGCTTCTCTTACTGTCCAGGTTTCACAGCCGTACAATGCTGTGCTCCACACATATGTTTTAAGCAATATTTTCCTTGTTTCTAGGTTTCTTGTCTTTGAACACAGTAGTTGCTTTTTCTTGTTAAATGTAGTACGACCTTGTGCTAATCTTTGTTTTATATCTTTTGCGCTTTTCCCATATTGCGTTATTTGGCTTCCTAGGTAGCAGAAATCCTTAAGGTTTTGTAAGTTCTCGTTACCTATTTGTATTCTAGTTTTTGATTTATTTTCTACTCCTTTCCATACTAGTACTTTAGTTTTATTTTTGTTAATTATCGTATCATATCTCTCTGTTAGAACTGTTTCCATTTTATTAAAAGCAGCTTCTAATTCTTCCTTGCTAGATGCTAATACCGCTATATCATCTGCAAATCCAAGCATATCAATCTTTTGTTCCTGCATAATAATTCCAATTGTCATTTTGCATTTGTATTTATTGCCTCTCCGATGTACAAGTTAAAAATTAATGGAGTTAAGGCACATCCTTGTCCCACCCCTTTCCTAATATTTACATCTCTACGTTCCTGTTCTAGTTCGATTACCGCTGTTTGTTCTTTGTATAAGCTATACTATCCGTCTATCCCTAAAACTCATTCCAATCTTTTTGAATATTTCGAACATTTTTTTCTATTTTACATTATCGAATGCTTTTTCCAGATCTACAAACCCTATATACACGTCTTCCCCTTTTCTATTGTTTTCGCCATTATCACCCTCAGAGCTAAAATATTCTCACGTGTTTTCCTGTTTTGCCTATACCCAGATTGATCTCTTAGTATTTTTTCAGCTCGTTTTGACATTCGTCCTTGTACATTTCTAGGTAATATATTTGACACGTGTGCTGTCAAACTTATTGTTCGAAAATTTTCACATCTTACCACGACTTTTTTTTTTTTGGTATAGTTACAATGATGTTACGTTTGAAATCTTTGAGTATCTCGCCTGTCTCATACATATAGCTTACAAGTTGGAAGAGACGTTCTATTACTGCTTGTCCGGCGGCTTTTAAAGTTTCTGCTTGCACCTTATCTGTACCCGGTGCCTTACCATTTTGAAGACCCTTTAATGCTAATTCAAACTCATCTCTAAGTATAGGATATCCCTAGTCATCCTATTCAATGTCTAATTCCTGTTCTAGTGGTGTTAGTTTTTCTCCTGCATTAAATTCCTTATATATTCTTAGCATCTATCCACTTTTCTATAATGTGTTTCCTCTCGCGACCCTTATATTTTTGCTATACGGTTTTATATCCCTAAAATTAATTGTAATTAGTTTGTATGCTTTGTCTGTCTTTCCTATTTCCATCTTAGTTTGTACCTCTTTGCACTTTTCATCAATCTATTGTTCTTTAGCTATGCTGCATTTGCGAATAATTTTTCATTTTATAGCTTTGTATCTCTGTTTTCCTGTTTCATCTGATTTATTTTTGTATTTTCGTCTTTTTTTATTAGATTTAGGATATCCTTTGTTATCCTTGGTTTCTTATTTTCTTTGTGTATACCCTAGAATATCTCTGGCCGCCGTGTGTAAGCTGGATTTAATGTTATTCCATTCTGTTCCTACTTCCTTAATGCAAGAAATTTTCCCGATATCTTTAAGCAATTCATTTAATTTTTTTCAAATCTTTCGTGGATATCTTTATCTTTTAGTTTCTCAATATCAAAGTGCCTTCTTCCGTTCCTTTTTCGCAAATGTTTAAATTTAAGAGCGGTTTTCATAATTACGATATTGTGGTCAGTGTCTATATATGCTTCTAGGTAGCTTTTACAGTCTTTTACTTGATTCCTAAACCGTTTTCTAACAAGAATGTAATCTATTTGATATCTTCCTATGTCTCCTAGCATCTCCCACGTGTATTGTCTTCTAGCATGATGTTGAAATAATGTATTTGTGATGGTTAAATTGTTCTTGTCGCAAAATTCTACCAGCCTATTTCCCTTGGCATTTCTCATGCCTAAACCAAATAAACCTACTACCCTACCCTCACCTACCACTGCATTAAAAATCCCCCGTAATTATTAAATTTGTATGTGCTTTTACGTATCTTAGTGTGTCTTCGATATCTTTGTATATCGCCTCTACTTGTTCTTTACTGTAGCTAAAGATAGGCATGTATACTTGTATTATTACTGTATTTACCGGTTTAGATTCTAATCTACCAATGAGTACCCTTTTGTTCCTTTGTAATTAGTTTTCTATACGTTATCCTATCTTTTTTCGCATAACTATCCCCACACCCGAATTTCCTTCTTCACATCCTGTAAGAATTACCCTAAAGTCTCCACTCCAAAAATCCCCTACCTCTGGCCAGCAAATTTTGTTAATTCCTACTCTGTCTAGTGCTAACCTATCCATTTCAATTTTCAAGTTCTCTAGCTTACCTACTTGCTTCATACTTCTGACATTCCACGCTCCGACTCGCAAAGTGTTCCCTGCTCTTCCTTTAAACTTTCCGATCACATCCTTCGAAGTAGTCCCCTCCCGGGATCCGAAGAGGGACATTTTAACTCCGGAATCTATTACTCCAGAGAATGGCATCATGTTATTTACAATTTAAGTATGCTGTTTACTTCAGAGGTAATGTGGATGGTTTCCCATTGCCTTCCACATCGCAATAGCGTGTCTTAGAATGCCATACCAACCCCTATGGTCTCTGTCGAAAAAGCTGTTGCCCTCTTTCGTCGAAGCCATTCCACCCGTTCTAATAATTTAGAACTTCTTCTAGGTGCAGGTCCATTCGGAACGGATATAATACTATATTAAGCAATCTATCCAACATGCAATTAGATATAAATAAATGTAGGGGGCATGGCTACGATGGGGCTAACGTTACGAGCAGCACTTATTCTGGTGTGCAAAAAAGAATATTAAACATAGAACGTGCAGCTCTATATATGCCAATAAATGTATAAAAGAAGTTGAATCTTTTTTCAACTTTTCGAAAACATACATTTTTTGCTAATAGTATAATAAGATGTGATTGGCTCTCTGTTTTTAAAGGAAGTATGATACAATTAAAACAGTTAAATGATACAGGTTGGCAGACAGATTAAAATCTTTAACTGCCATAAGATTTTAGTATTAAGATATAGTAATGTCTCTAAATAAAATTATTCTGACATAAAAACAGATTAACAAAATTAAACAAAACAAATATTAACTACCATAGAAAATATTGATTTTTCTATTTAACTGTGTTTTTTAAGTCAAATTCTAGAAGAGCCCTTCCCAAATTACACAGAGTGAAAAGGCGAATATTAATCAGATAACTCTTTTAATTCAAAAAACTTTAACATTTTTCAAGGAAACAACGAAAAGCTATTCCAACATTAAGGAGGAAGCAGAGAAAGTTACAAGACAATGGAATGTTAAACTGTAATTTGTAAAAAAAAAGGCAAGCAAAAACAAAAAAGGATTATGATGAATTATCCGATTTAATGATGAAGAATCCAAATTTAAAATAAATGTATTATTTTGTCGCGTAATAGCTATTATAACTTCACAGCAGTCGAATCGTTTTAAATCGCTTTACCATGTAAACAAAAAATTAAATTTTCTGGAACGTAATGTTTTTTTAATTTAACTGCAGACAATATTTTAGCTAAGACGAAACATTTGCAAAAATTTTATTACAAAGATTTAAATGATGCTATAGGTTTAGAGCTTGCTACACACAGAAACAATAGACTCATTTGTGATGATATAAAAATGATAAGGATATTTTACACTTTTAGAATATTTAGTATTTTCCATGTCCATAGGTTCTAACAGTTTTCCAAAGACAATCGCAACCTTAATATTGTACCTAATTTTATCCGTTAGCACTACAAGTGCGGAGAGATCTTTCCAAAATGAAAAATTATGGTAGAAACCGCACTTCACAATTCAGAATAGAAGATTTATCTCTTTTGGCAATAGAATAACACTGCCAAAAATATCAATATAAATTGTACAATAAATGAATTTGCCGCAAAAGTAAGATAAATCTCATAACTGTATTTATATAAATTGAAAGAAACGTATGCTTAAGTATCGAGCTCCGGCTTGTTCAAAAAATAGAAGTTTTAATCCTTTCAGACAGCTTTATTAAGACTACTACCATCCATATTTAGTTTTATTATTAACCTCAAACTTCAAATTTGTAGAAGCCAAACTTTTTTGTATCACAACCATATATTTTCTAAACAGATAGTTAATTTATTTTTAGAAGGTAACTAAACGGCAATAGAATTCTTGTACAGATAATAATTTGTAGGTAGTAGATTTTAATGCATAGGCTTGGATAGCCTAGAATAGATAATTAGACACTCCACCAGAGAACCCTAGAAAATAATTGTGTTACAAGAACAGTGTATTGTAATACGCCATGAGGAAACAGTCAAAAAATTTATCTTTGAGCAACTTACCATTCATAAACATTTTAAACGAGTAATTCAGGTAGAATTTCTCCGTATACATTTTACTAATAAGCTAAAACGATATATTTTTATTTATACAAGAATAAATGAAAAAACCTTTTACATCGAGGTATGAAATCTTGGCTTTAGGAAGAACTTCTTTATCGGGAAACGACAAATGCACAAGAAGACAGTCAGATATCAAGAGAATGAAAATTTATTCTGGTTAGAAGATAACCACAAATTTTGAGAGAGGGGCAAACAAGAAAAACCATCTTAAATGACAGATTCATGTATACACAAGTTATGTATTTAGGGACATAATTCAGAAGTTTGCCATTTATAAAATTACATATGATCGAAATTATTTATATTATGTATACAAAAGGAGAAATATTAAATTAAAACTAAAGATCAACGTATTTAGTGTATTTTTTTCTAATACTAAAGGGAATTGTTACATAAATCAAAACTAAATTGTGATTGTAAACGGTATTAATATTAAATTAAAATGAAAAATACATTTATATGCAAGGAAGTTGGACGCACAATGTAACATGGCAAGGCAACGGTCAATTGACATGTTACAGCATTATTGTGCACGTTTTCTTACATTTAGCACAGCGCTTTGAATGAACCTTCTGAGAATTGCGTCAAATGCATGAGTAAATGGTCTTCTTTCTATTGTCCAATAATGTTCAGTACATATTACGATTACAAATTTTAGCGTGAGTGAATTTAGATTCATCAGATCAAATGATTTTCTTTAAATATCGTTATCATCCTTTAGTATTTCTAACAGCCAATTGTAGTATTCTAGCCAGCTGATGGTATCTCCAAGTTGTAAAATATGACTTTCATGAATCTTGTATGGTTTATACCTATTTGTTTGTATATCTCGCTGAATTTGTGTCTGTTGTAAGTTTAATTCAGCAGCTACTTTACGCGTCGATGTTGAAGAATTATCATATAGCTAAACAACAAAATTGTTAGCTATATCCGTTAAGTTATAAAAAGTATTTTAACTTTATGGCATACCATTTGTAAAATATCATGTTAGTTATTATTGAAATTTCTGTTGCCATAAGCATTGCGAGATCTTGTAAGCGATCCGCGCTTGGCTAAGTCCTTATCAATCTGCAGAAACATAGTACGATGCGGTTGTTGTCGTTGTGCATACAATCTTAAATACGTTTCGCCATTTAGCGTTGAATTTCAACGAGAGGAATATAAAACACTTTACGTATCTTGCTTTTTCGATATGACTAAAAGACTTATTTACTGATAATAGAAATAATGCGTTATTCTGATAATGGATAATGTCAGGAGTGACATTAAGCAAAATTTTCATGGCTTGCTAATAATAAAAATAGTAGTTCTAACAATATTAAAGATTATGTCATTATTTAAAAAGCTTTAAATTTAGCAACTGTTAAAGCGCATTCACAAATGCTTTATTAATAGCAATCCTAATTTCTGCCTTCACCTGTTTTCCTTGTAAAATGGGCAGTTGTAAACAAACTTTGAAACTGATCACACGTGTCTGCCGATTTGCTCGTATGGTCGACCAGCCCGGTAACTTAATATTAATAGTGGGTTCATGCGGTAGTGTCAATTGTTTTAGGGAACAATTTAAGGAAGTGAAGGGCAGCCCTGTGTGTAATGGTATAATTGGAATACAGTTCGCTTAGACAAGTAATGGTGGAAAATCTGTAATTTTTTATACACAAAGTAATTAGTATGAAACACCCATTAACCCGTCCATAATTGGTCCTTCGAGCCGGATGTTATTAACCTTTCACCTTCCTTAATTAATAATTTTGGTGCTAATACCGCTTGCCAAAATCGTAAACAATTACAAACATTATTGGTTCATATTGTGGCATTGCACAATTTAAAATTGCACGTGTATTCTCTTGGTTGATAAGTACATGCATAGTTTAATAACAAATAATTATTACAAACAACTCAAATATTTTCAAACACATCAGCGTCGTTAGGGATCACTCTAACCTTGGTTTTTTAACTTTTAAATACAGGCAAGCAACAAGCGCTTGCTAGTTGCTTATGGTTATACATAAAATCTGGAATTTCCGTAAATGTTATTCGAGTTTGTTTTAAAGGTCACGTTTAAGATTTTGATTTCTGGATTCAAAACGGAAAGTGATTTTGATTATGGTATTTTGTAAACATTACATTAATTAAGTTCTTAATTATTGAAAACCTACAAGTGTTTTAGTTGGTTGGTTGTGAAATATTTACAACAAACCTTGCAATTTTATTTGCATTTTATTGGCATATACATTATTAATTAAATTACATAATGGCAACGAAAGTTTCTCTTGAGCGATTTTTGGTTGACGCTCAAGGAACTTCCTCAGAAATAGCGGATTTGTTGGTAGAAATTTCAGTGCTTGAAGCTACTAGCGCGAATGATATATTGGCAAAAATTGTAGTTCAATCTGCTTTAGATTTAAAAGCTGAGTTGAATTTCACGTATCATAAATGTTCAGTCAAGGAAGAAAATATTGATGAAATTAAGTCCATCAGAGCTGCAATTAATAAAAATGTTATTGAAATTAAATACAAATCAGCTTCTTTGGAGGATGCAATTGGTATAATCAGTGCATTAGCTTCTGATATCAAACCAATTCCGTCCACTGGCATTGTTCGACTAATTTAAGATTATCAACAATTTCAATTGGTAAATTTTCAGGTCATATTTCAGACTGGAATTCGTTTAATAGTCTTTACAAAAATCTGGTTTATGATAACGTTAACTTAACAAACGTGGAAAAATTTATTATACTCTTGGATGGCTTAGGCGTAAGTTCTAAAAATTTAATTCGTCATCTTTCTGTAGTTGGTGAAAGCTTAGAAATTGCTTATTCAATTTTGAATAAAAGATACGAATGCAAACGTTTATTAATTAATTCATTTTTGGAGGCCTTGGAAAACATTCCTAAGGCTAAAGCAAGTGCTCATAAAGAGTTAGGGGAGGTGGTTAATTGTTATGTAGAATATGTGACTGGCCTGCAACAGTTAAAGGTTGACTTATTGGATGTCATTCTTTTCAATGTTTTCTAAAAAATTGGATTCAGAGTTACTGAAAGCAGTTGAATTAGAAAATGCTGAAGAAATTCCTACTTATGAACAATTAAGGTTATTTGTGGAAAAACATTGTAAGGCGTTAAAATTGAGCAATTTGTTGATATTGGACAAACAGAATGATGGGAGACAATCTCCTACATATTCAAAATTTAATTCACACACTTCATTGGTAACAACCTCATTTAGTAAAAAATGTTTGGTATGTGACAATAATCATAATTTATATCACTGTCTCACTTTCCGTGGCACCTACGGCATTGAAATTTCACTTAGGTTAACTTTAACATAGACATACATACACAAAAACACACATTTATTTACTTACACACAATTTTTTCGGTATATTTCATAGTTTTAGGTTGACGTCTTGATTCTATGTCAACTTGTTTAAATTCACTCAAGATTTTTGAAAAAAGTTTGATTAATTAAAAGGGGATGTTACGTTTTTTTAAAAATTTTGTTTTAATAGTTTTCACCAATAGGGTCAGGTTATTTCCTTTAAGAAATATAATTTTTACGCTACATTCTTGATCTAAGGTAGGATTTCTTTTGTATCTTATATTGGGTATACTCAAAGGTTATCAAATTCATTATGGCAACGTATTTTGTATTCTAAAATTACAGTTATATTATTCTTTTGTTTTGTTTAATAATGTATAACATTGATACTTGTAACCTCATCGCCTAGATATGAAGAGGTTCACATGCAAAATTGTGCCGAGACAAAAACAAAAGGTTGCTTTCTCTAATTCTAGTTAACTTTTTCCGTAAGTTAATTTTACATCTATTTAGATAGAAAAAACTAACGTAAGTAATTTCAATTTTCAATCTTAATTCAGCTATCTGAATTAGGCCGAAGGTATCCCAAATGGTTTTATTTGAAGGAAATGTCATTTTATAGAGTACTTCGTAATTAACGTACAGAAAACAACTTGTAACTTGAGTAAATTAGTTTACCTTGAAAAATAAGTATCGTACAGAATACAAGTAGTCATAAAGTTCAGTTAATACTTTAGCAGGTGGGCTACTTTTAACTTTGGAACATCTTGGTTTTCTTAAATTGACAACTTCACGTTGGAGAGCTTGTTCAGAAAGCTAGTTTTTTAAAGTCCCTGGAGATAAATAAAGGCTTTTAGTGTAAGTAAACCACTAGAAATAGCCAGCAATATATTCTAGAGTATCAAAACCTATACAAGCTTTACAAGAAAGAACGGTATCACTTAAATAGGAAATTGAACGATATTTTACCATAGGATAGTAAACTGTATGTTTTTAGGTTAGGCAGTATTTTGAATACCAACGCAATCAGGCTTTGACACAAAGGATAAACTTACATGCAATTTAAATTAATGTGGTAGTGCATGATGCAATCAGTAGCAATTCTTTTTAATTAATGTAAAGAAACAAAGCGTCAAACTTTTAGCATTTTCTAATTAATAAGCAAAAATTATTACGCCCCAAACGTGGACGCAAATCATTGCATCTCCTGGTTAAATACCCCTTACCTTTACATAATAAATTTTATTATTTGGGCATGTAAATTTCTATGCCAAACTTATAAGAGGTTTTTACATACATTTTCGTCAAGTTTTCAGGGAGCAGTGGTTGGGGTTCTCATCAAGTTTTCGTCACGTGGATCTTCCTATTGTAGTAGTACCTTATAAGAATAAAGTAAAAAGGGAGCGGGAACAATAATTAGGTCGCCACATCAAAAAACACGCACTAAACTGCACCACGACCAAAACGCAGCCGCTCTAGTTGAGTCCCGGTACACAATTGTCCACGTAATTTCCGACAAAATTAGTCCGAAGTCCAATAAAAGTTTCATATCATTTCCAGAACACGATAGAAATCCAGCGAGAGTGATGTAAACCCGGAGAGCATCTTAAGATATTCATACAACATATTACATCATTCTAAACCTACAATTTATGTATTAATTTATAAGCTACTCAAGGCCAAAACCAAGAAACTAAGAAAATTTCTTTTGCTTATAAATGGAATTCCGTAAATTTATTGAATATAATAAATGGAAACTGGTTATCCAGTGATGGAAAAATATGTATTGCGAGTTAATTCACTTAACACGAAACAAACGGATACTGGCAATTTTACTTATCCTGCATTATGGACTATCGCGATAAAGTTTTTGATAAGTTTTCCATCCTCACACCACGTAGAAATCAGTTTCAGCGCGCTTACCAATCTTTTTTACAAAGAAAGAAGCATTTTAGAAATTACCAATAGAGGAGATTTAAGGTTAAACCTAACTAAATTGAAGCCAAATATTGAAGATTTGCTACTATAGTACCAGGCTTGTCCTTCCCATTAAAGCATTTATTTTTTGTGTAGTTTTTTTGTTATAATTTTACTAGATTTGCATTATGCGTTGTTTTAATTAATAAATGTATAAAACCTAACGTGGAACTCCTTCACTCTACAGTCAAACCTATAAAAGTGAGTAGTACTGTGTGAGCTGTCAAAAACGCATTTGAAGTTGATGAATTCGTAACAATTCAATATTTGGTAGGCGTGGAGACCCAAAACAGAAGAATGGCACGTGGTCTATGAGACAACAAGGTTTGGAAATAAAATAAAATAAAATATTCGCAACTGTAGGTCTGCTATTTCTAATAAATATAACTTGACTCATCTGTTTACAATACCTTTATCTTATAATATAGAAGTATAAATGAAAATGTAGAAAAATTGTCCAGATTGTAGTCACTATTATTTTTATACATACTGCTAAAACTATCGCTTTTCCAAAAAACAGTTTTGTAATCATTTTCAATTTAAAAAGAAAATGAGATTCATTAAAATTACATAGAATTTAGAACATATTTTCAGCAGTGTTACTAAATATAAAAATACACTTCCTGAAACAATTGTCTGTTACAGCTGGCATTTAAAAGTATCGTTCCAATTCATAGACATTGAGTGGGATCTTAGTTCTACGCAGGTAGTGGGGTTTTAGTATAACCTATCCATTACTGCTTAGTGTGGAAATAATTAGAGTGTTAAAATCATCTATGAACCATATTTACGTAAGTATAACGCAAGTCAATTATTTGATCTTTTACTTTAAGTATTACTCAATTATTTTTATACTATATTAGTAAGTGTAGCATTCATAATTGTTAGAAGAAAATAGTTTGGTTACCTTCTCCTAACATTGTCATCGAAAATAAAGTCTTAAGTAAAAACTAAAATCTTATTGAATATGCCAGTAGAGGAAACGCTCCAACATATTGAGTATGTGGATGTATGCAAAAATAACAAATTAAGATCCATCTTTTGGTTTCGATATTATATTCAAGTACAATAGCAGACTTAAAAACGTTGCAGTTAATTAATTAATTAAGTTTTGGCAATGCTCGTACTATTCATAAGTAATATAAATATAGATTACCTTTAATACGTCTAATCTAAATTGTCTCATGATTTATAACTTAAAATTAAATTTGCAATATTACGCTTTCAGTAAAACCTGCCGGAAAGGTACATGTGGCCCTTGCACACAGAAAACTTTGTACGGTCTTTAACATATATTCTTAAGCTCATTTTCATAGACAAACATAACATTCCCAAACATATATATTTAAAATGGAAATTTTTTTGACCCGTGACGTTGACACTACAACCAAAGGGGTAATTTTCAAAACGAATTATGCTTTGTTTCGCACAAAATGTGCGCTCAAATTAAGGTGACTAATATTAAAGACATAAACGTTATAAACAACTTAGTTGATTATTGTCAACTTTACTCTAAATAAAAAGTTACTTAAAGTTACAGGTGTTTTCAAATTTTGCTAGCTGTAGTTTCGTTGCATCCAAAATACCCTCTTACGATTTAAATTTGATTGGCGCCAATTTCACGCTTAGCGAGATTCAACCACATTCTAAAAGTAAGCTTGAAAATTGTTTGTACTGTTTCTTTGGCTTCACTACCAGCGACAAAGGGCTTGAAGAACCCACGGCCGGGGGGGGGGGGCTTAAAGAGCTTCTGATTAGTTTCTAAAATTTAGTAAGTAAAAAACTATGTTTATAAACAGCAGCGTACAAAATTTTGAAAACTCTACAGTGTCTGTTTATCATTAGTATAATTTTATGGAATTAGAAAGCTACCGTAAGGAAAACCGGGATGTAAGTATAAATTTCATATATATTTTAAACGATTTGTCACAATATAAAAGAAAATAATTAATTGAAAAATGCGGATTTATAGGTTTTCTGGTAATTATTTATGATTTTCTGAGCTTGGCATGTCACCTCACATATGGAAATAGTTTTGCAATCGCTTGCATACGGATAGCGGTACATATTACATTGCCAAAAAAGAAATTAATGATGTATTCGGTTGGGCCTGCACTGGATCGGAGCAAGTGCACTCTGAACGCGTTCCGAGTGGTTGGCAGCACGTGTTCGGTGCGCACTCGCTTAATCGTAGGTCAAACAGTTGAAATAATCAAGGTGTCAAGTGGCTGTTATTTTTGTGTTTATAAACAAATATAAATCTTAAAACATATGTAATCTGTGGAATTTAAGAAATTTATGTTTGACCAGATGGATAACTGCAGTCTTACAGAGGATGGTAAATACGTATGTAAAGTTCTCAATTATGCTGTCAAACTACTACGTACCTAGACGTAGCCGGAAGAAAAGTAAATGCCAGGCTAACTACCAAACGCGGAGAATGGGGGGATTTACCCACATACCAAAAAAACAAAAATAAAAGCACGTCGCCCACAATTATCTATTAACAATAAAAATTAATTAAAATTTCTTGATTCACATGGACAAAGAAAAGTATTAAATTTAAGTTATATTGTAAAGGACAAATTTTATAATGGATCCACGAAGAGCGCATTTCGTAGCTAACATGTAATAAAACTCATTGAAAAAAAGTAATGCTTAGATTTTCTCAATAGCAAGTGTATTAAATTAAAGTATTAAATGTAGACCAAGTTGTAGTAAGAATTAAAAAAATATAACTAGAAGCACTAGCGAAGCTAGCTGTTAAACACGTATGGTGAACTGGTTTCACAACATCAACCGCTCATAAACAATAACCCTCGATGTGCAAAAAAGAAAACGAGTCACATACCTCTATGCGTCGGGATGCTTATCGTGCAACCCGTCGGGGGTGAGTCAGCACAACAACGCCATGGTAGTCAGGGTCCATTTGTCCTGCCACCGTAACTGCAGCAGCGGTCTACAGACAAAAGCAGTTGGTCTACGTCAAACGAACAGTTGGGCCTACATAAAGAAAGAAGCAATTTGGCCTCCAGCTAAGAGCTAAAAAGAGAATCTGATTAGAATGGGTAAGCGCGAGAAAACTCACCGATACACGCAAGATACCTCTTACTTGTCGAACAAAAAAACGTGCATCGTTGTAGAAAATATTTTAACGCACAAGCTGCAGAATCAAATTAAAAATTGGTTCCAATAATACGAGTTCGAACTGCAATCCTCGCGTTATCAAAGCGCGATTAGCAAACTGGAAAACGCGCTATCAACTAATAGTAGGATCCATTATTTTGGCAAGTCTTTAGATGGGAAACGCAAGAGAAAACAATTATACGTTATCGGAATGTTTAACAAATTAATGGAAACCTAAAACAAGGTATAGACTATTTAATTTATCGAATAAGTTTTCGTCTTAGAATGAATATATTTGAAAGAAATGTTATGATTGCGCGTACTATTGTAACGAGGTAAAAATACAGGATGGGGTTTTGAATAGAAACAGAAGCTAGGTGAATGAAAAACGAATTACCACAAAAAGGACGTATTTGAATCTATCGTCGAACATAAACGTAACAAAACGTTTCTCTATTTATGCGAAATTGCTTACAAAACTGCAAAAAAATTGAAACATAAATAGTTGTTTTATTAAAGTGTTATGTAAATTTAGTAACCTGTTCATCACTATATTCTTCCAAAATATCTAAATCATTTGTAATTTTTGGTACTTCTGAATCTTTCATTCTCAAACAAATATTAATTTCGTCTGCTGAACTACTGCTTACTATATAATAACTCTTTAATTAAATGTAAGGTTAAGTCAGCCATTTTTATTCAGTTCAATTGCTTGTACTACCACAAATGACCGCTGCAATAAATCTGCACGTATTTGGTGCATGCAGACGAATCGAATAAGCAAATTTGAATCGGGGTTGGTGTATATTACCAACCGAATGCAGGGTACTGAAAAAATGAACACCCAGTACGCACTAGTGCAACCAACCGAACGCATCATAAGTAATTGTTTCAAACTTATTTTGAGTAAGTCGGTTTTAAAGTAGACAGTTTGAAGAGACCACAAAACTTCTAGTATGTGGCAAACGCTTTGTGGTATGTTCAAAATAATAGATCAACATAAAAAATATCATAATCAAGGAAAATGTGTATAATGTTTAAATTGGCACAAATACAAGTGACACAATGCAGAAAAAATATATAAAATACGGCACCAAACATACAGGTTGGCCCAAGATTAACAAATTATTTGCTAGTATCTAAAGGGTATAAATACTGATCAAAACTTGTGAAAATGATGCGTATCTTAAAATAAGAATATTGCGTAAATAATGCACCTAAGGGGTACAATACTAGAATAAGAGAAAATAAAGTGATTGGTGGAGACCCACGAACGGTTCGATATATACACAGGATACCTTACATGTGATTCTTCCAATGCTCCACCCGAAGGTACTACATTGGCCAGGAAGCGAGTTTTTTTTTACCTGCAAAATTTGTAATTTTGCCTAACCCTTGCTGTTCCGAGCAAGGTAGGGATCTTTAACATGCGTGAGTGACAACTCACACATGGGACCTCCATTTTACCTCTCATCCGAACGAGAGTGTATTTTTTGCAAAAAATGCTCGCCTAACATTTTTCAAGCGGACCGTGTCGGGATTCGAACCCGGGACCTTGGGCGTAGTAGTCACACACATACCAACTACGCCACGGAGCCGCCATACACGGGATACCTTACATGTGATTTTTCAATGCTCCACCAAAAGGTACTACATTGGCCAGGAAGCGAGTTTTTTTACCTGGAAAATTTGTAATTTTGCCGAACCTTGCTGTTCCAAGCAAGGTAGGGATCTTTAACGTGAGTGACAACACATACGGGACCTCCATTTTACCTCTCATCCGAACGAGGGTGTATTTTTTGTGAAAAATGCTGGCCTAACATTTGTCAAGCATACCGTGTCGGGATTCAAACCCGGTACCTTGGGTGTAGTGGTCATACACATACCAACTACGCCACGGAGCCGCCATACACGGTATACCTTTCATTTACATTTCCAATGCTCCACCAGAAGGTACTACATTGGCCAGGAGGCGAGTTTTTTGTTGCCTGGAAATTTAGAATTTTGCCGAACCCTTGCCGTTCCAGGCAAGGTAGGGATCTTTAACGTGCGTGACAACACTCACACATGGAACCTCCATTTAACCTCTCATCCGAACGAGGGCGTAATTTTTGTGAAAAATGCTCGCCTGTCATTTTTCAAGCAGTCGGCCGTGTCGGGATTTGAACCCAGGACCTTGGGATCCGTAGTCTTACGCTTACTACATTGATCCACGGCGACGCCCATACACGGTATACCGCAAAATATGCGAATGAATAAGTAATAACTAACGCAAGTTAAAACGCGACGAGAGGCATGCCGCTCATCCGCTATAAAGGCGCGGAGATAAACAATCTATAAAATTTATAAATATAACGCGTTTGTTGATGGGTCTTTTACAAGACAAAAACGTATAGTAGCTTAAAAATATACCTGAAAATAAAACCAATACATAACATATACATCTTGCGCAGTTAATAATGAAGCAGACCACATAAAATATAAACACACTGTAGGTCACAATTGTTATACCAAAACTTCGGTATCTAAAGAAAAAGTACACACAATAGTTCGCCTCAATAATAATTAAATATGTAAACATAAAGAAGAAAGCGAAGGGATTTATCAAACTTTACTTCGAATTTCAAAAATGTAAATATAAATTTCGTTGTGGTTTTGTAATAATTAAAGCGCAAATAAATTTAATTGATAATGTAGTTCAAATTGGTTGTTGAGGCAATAAAAAAAAACTGTTATTAAAATAAATTTGTATACGACCTTAAAGATCTAGGTGTCTTGAGTATTCTTAGTAGCAGCAACACAGCTCTGGGTTTTATAATCGGCTGGGCGACTATTGCTTCCTTCCAGAACAGCAAATTTAAATATGTACGCAAAAGCAGGAAACAAGCAGAAACGAGGATCGAGAGCAAAAAGAATGGTACTAATTAAAGTAGTACTGAGGGTAGTACATAAAAGGTACTATTGAGAGGTGGTACAGAAAAAGAGGCCACTAAAATGAAAGAAAAATAATTAGAATACAAATACTGTACCTAAATAACTACGTGCGTTGGACGGCCTTATCGCAAAAGCTAAGAGTCGGAGACGCAAATAAATTTCACAAACGGAAGTGGACAAACGCCACTAACTGCTGTAGTATAATTATAGATCCTTCCACGCAGATGCTAAAATCAAATGCACCACACGCACTTATAAAATTATACAACAGAAACAAAAGCGTTCACTTGACTTTTTACTAGCTTCAAAACGAAAATTAAAGTCAAAACCATGGAAATAGACAAAGAATTAAAGCGAGTTAGGAATTAATTTAGAGAACCGGCCTAGATTTTGCAGAAAACACAGAATAACTTCAAAAATGGAAAGCTACACGTAACAACCGATGTAATAAAGGCTATTTTTTATTTTGTTTTTCATCTTTTTGTGTTACGTGTGCTTTGTTTCCTTTACTTCCTTTTAAACTCGGGCACTCAAATTTTTTAAGCCCTATGATATCGCAATGGTGACATTTAAAAGGAAATAGTGTGTATACATTTGAATTCCTTTTCTTAGAAACCTTTTGCTTAAAGTTCACAATTGCTGCTTCGTTCTCATGTTTTTCTTCGCTTTGTTTACTTTTCTTTCTGGACTCTTGTAACTATTTTAAAGAATGTGTGCTTTACCTATTTTTATTAAAGTGAGACCAAAAGCCATCTAATTTATCCTTACTGCTTTGGGTGAAACAGCAAAGATAAAGCACTGACAGCGAAGTTGCTGTACCAGATGTTGCTTTGGATTGGGGTAAGGTGAGAACCGAACCACCTAAAAATCTCTCAGCTTGGTATAACAATATATTCTTTTATCTAAATTCGGCATGAAGTGGTCTAGAATATGGAATACCATAGTACAAAATTGCTCTTCTTAATTCTGCACTGAAATGTAAACATCTCTGTTGTCACTTTCAACGTCAAAATGACATACTTGTGACGTTCCTTAGAAATACTTGTAATCACATTTCATTTTACTAATTTCTGTATTAGTAAATTCTACTAATAGGATTACGTTATTCCCTTTAAGAAATATAGTTTTAAGGTTATTATAATTTTGATCTAAAGTAAATTTATTTTGTATCACATATGGTTCATATGCAAAGTTGTTAAATACATCCTTTCCGTTTTTATAGGTTAGAGATTTTATCATCATTGTATAGTATGGTCGTGATCCAGTTGTTTTGATTAATAAGACATCATGATGGACCACGTGATCTCATCATCTGAGTGCAAAGACAGGTCATAATAATTTTGTGCAAATTCGGATAAATCTGAATTCCAATTTATAATTATTTTAAGCAATACGTAAGTCAATTTACAAGCACTTTAGATAGAAAAACCGGCACAAGAAATTTCAGTTCATACCATTAATTCATTCGTTCGAAAGTAGGGTAGCTAAGCCGGTTTGGCAACAGAGATCCACAGCAAGATATGTATATGCCGGTTCGAGAACAATATGAACAGCTAAGCCGCTTTGGGAAACAAAACGTGCAGCAAGATATGTATACGCCGCTTTGAGAACAAAATCGTCTTTGTGTGTAAATTTGTTGCGTCGGGGGTCGTTAGGTCTTTGGGGTGTGCGTTCGGCGGGTCGTTAGATTTTGTTGTGGGGTGGTGCGCGTGCGCTGGGGTGGAGATATTTTCTTAGGAAATTTTTAGCAGCGTTCACGACGTTAACTATTAAATATTAAATTTTAAAAAATGTTGGTTCGTATTTTTCTGGGGTAGGTTAAGCTAAAAATTAAAACGCCGAGGTGAAGAATTTTTTTAATATTAGGCAAACGCGTGCAAGTGGTAAAGAGTGTTTTAGCTCTCCTCATAAGCTGCGTTTTGTACGAAGTAGAAAATAAAATTGAGAAAATATACGAAATGTTATATGATGGAGGTCAAATTTTAAACGTCTGCAGGTAAAATCTTGTAAAAAGAAGTCGTTCACTTCTCGCAATTTCAATGTCACGATAAAATACTAAGAATTTGCATGCAGTCGAATATAACCTCGTGTTTTTATCTGGTAATATATATGCAAATTATTCAACTTTTAATATAATGTATTTAATTAACATAAGGTGTGTTGCAAAACCATTCAAGACAGGTATGTCGTATATTTCCTTTTGGTTACATCATCCCAAAATAATTTATACAAGTACACTGAACTTGCAGTCGGATCTAACATATAATCTTTTAATTATACCCGTATGAATTTAAAATATATGCAAATTATACCACCTTTCATCACGATTTATTTGACTCTCAAATTATTTGATTTGATCTTATATCAAGGCTTATGTATTAACTTTTACAACTCAAGGTGTAGCATCAAGGTTTTTACGTCACTCTCAAACTATAGAACTTAATAAAAATAGCTTTCCTTAGCACCAATATCATTTAGAAAATATGTGTTTCATTAACATATACTTATTTATTAAATATTTCCTACCAAAATTTATTCAAAAAATTTAAAAGTTCTTTATTTTCATTTTCATATAGGTAAAATCACCACGTTGCTATGCTCTCGGCTACCTAGTTCCGGCTACTTTTCCAAGGTCGTTGTGACGTCATAGCCTTTTATAAATATAGAGCAATGTAATACTATTCTAAAATTCTAAAAAGAGTCTTTCTTACTAACCACAAATACATACAGCTTGTAGAACGCGGATGTATCCAAGTCAGTCCATCGGCACATAAAATAATCTTTTAATCCTTTCCTCTTTCTCTAATAAGATGTTCTTTGTCTAACACATCTTTGTATTGTTCGCGTATTGTCGCAGTGTCTTCTATTTAGTCCAACTTTCGCCTTTTTGCATGCATTTCCTCTAATTCCAGCTGTCTTTTTCTTCCACTTACAGAGTATGGCGTGCATAATTGGGCAATTTCCTGCAGCGTCAACAGAGTTTACTGCCAATATTTACGCGTTGTCGTACAACCTCTGGGCGAATGTTAGGCGTACTTATCAACCCCGATACCGAAATGGTTATTTCTTTTGGAATTGTAGAATATGGTGTTACAGATTGTGTAAAATATGTTACCTGCTTTAATGTAGCACTTGTGTAAGATTTTTATTTTATCTTGGCTGTTTTCCTACTCTACTATCTCCAAATAATTTACAGGTAAATAGTTAAAACTAAAAGCTGAAAGCACATACTTTATCAATTTTTCCTTTTCTCTGGTTTTTCTGACAACTTAATTTGCAAGCCTGTCAATTTCTTTGTATTGCCGTTCCCCAATACATGTACTGTAGCAGGTTATTATACACTAAACAGCAGCTATTTTGAAGCTTGTCCGATAACTTACTCCACATTTTAGCGATACCGAGTACATTGGCGCCTTTAGGAAGTATAACTTACTATCTTCCAATAAGGTTAAACAGTCTTTTAAGGGATTAGCGAATGTTGCTCTTAAATGTGCATCTGGACAACGTAAAAATCTAGTATATAATTTCCAGTTGTTTATTAACATCAGGATTTGTTATCTGACACACAAATTTGTTGTATATCTTAATTCTTGCATTGGTTGTTAGCCATGTTAAACAATCGAATTTATATTAAAATTAAGTTTAAATGGCTCCATGCTTGGCATTAAATATTTTTAAATTTTGTTATGTATAATGCCAGAATAAAAATTTTAAAATAGTATTACATTGTTCTTTATTTATAAAAGGCTATGACGTCACAACGACCTTGGAAAAGTAGCCGAAACTAGGTAGCCGAGAGCATAGCGAAGTGGTGATTTTACCTATATGAAGAATTTTGTTATATTAAGTAAAACGTGCAAGTGGTAAAGAATTTTTAGCTTTCCTCAAAAGCTGTATTTTGTATGAAGTAGCGAATAACATTTAGAAAATATACGAAATGTGATATAATGGATCAAATTATAAAGTCTGCATGTAAAAACATGTTGTTCACGATTTCATTACCAAGATAAAATAACAAGAATTCGCAGTCGAATATAACCTCGTGTTTTTATTGAAATTATAGCTCTCTGGTAATATATATGCAAATTATTCAACTTTTAATATAATGGATTTAATTAACATAAGGTGTGTTTGCAAAAACATGTTAAGACTATTTCCTTCTTGGTATGCAAATTATACCACCTTTCATCACGATTTATTTGACTCTCAAATAAAAAATTAATTTGATCTTATATCAAGGTGTTCTTGCTTACATTTAGCAATTTCAATATATATTTAATATGTGTGTGTATATGTAAAAACATGTTAAGACAGGTCACTCGTTATTTTATTCATGATTGCATCACCAAAATAATTTATACAACCACACTAAACTCGTACCCGGATCTAAAATTTAACCTTTAAATGTATGCAAATAATGTCGTTATTTAAAAGGTGGTGAAGAATTTGGATGGGGATGTACTCATTCTCAAATGCGGAATGGTACTCCATAAGGCGTTCTGAACGGAGGCTTTGCACGCATTAGGTGATTGAATACTTCGGAGATTTTTAGGTTAAGCAAAAACATGCACGTGTTGACGAATCTCCGAGAATTTCAAAAATTATTTTTGTATTAAATATATAATATTAAAAGAAACACACAATATTTTAATGTTTTATTTACAAAAACTTACATTCTTTAATTGTCCCTATCTTTTGTAGGTGGCGGTAGCAGATTCTTATTTGAATAAAATATAGATAAGACTTCCACATTAAGAAAAATGTATCTTAGTTAAATGTACGGGGATTTTATTAATTATAGTTTAGTAAAGTGCATGGTAGTTAATGACCTCGAGGTTGTGATATTTATAACAACATACCGATATATGTAAATTATATATGGAAACTGCATAACTTCAAATCATTTTAGCATAATTGTTAATTACCAAAATTCATAATTTCTACTTCCGTTAAAAACACATTAAGTAAGTAAGTTTATACATACCGATAATACAATGGTAAAAATTCTTCTACAACACATTAAACAGCTTATTTATATTTGCTACCTTAAACAACTATGCGGAGTGCATATAAATGTCAGAGGAAGATTTCTTATCGTTCCTTCCAATCTTAAAATTTATATCGTCAATAAAATAATAAACAGATTACTAATAATAGGTCGTCAATGGAACTAAAACAACATATACAAAATGTGTACAAATGAAAAGACCACTTATTAATTAATCATGACTATAAATTCCTTTAAAGATTTGATATTCATAGGTAGTAACAATGTTGGTGCTATATATATAAACGACTTTTATGAGCATAGTTTAAATTAAAATAACACCGAAATTTATGTAAATTTAATAGTTCTGGTTTATAGTTGGTTGATCTTTGGAGAATAAATTTTATGAAACTTAGGTTTAAGAAATTAATCATTTTACAGGTGGGATTAAATAAAATGTACTACTTTGATGATAAAAACCTATGCAATGCATTTTATGTTTACACAACTATAACATACTTTAAAATTTAATACCTCGGTAGTAGAATATAATTTTTAATTGTATTATTGTAACATAAAGTTTGCATAAAAATGCAAAATACATATCCGTTAAGAGGAATTTTCAATATGATACTTACAGATTCGTTAGTAAGTTTTACAATTAAACTTATTTCAAGACATTTTTGAAACACATCTTACTAGTCTCAAGGAATATGTATGTATGTAGGTATAAAATATACAAATAAAACACTACTTAATGTAAACATTATTCTTTATTAAAATGAATAATTGGTTATATGTACAAACCAGTTTTTGAGTACAATTACATCTGTGGTTGCGCAATTGAATGACGAATGTTGTGTGGTATGCTAGAAACACTTGTGTGAATTGGTGTAATACTTTAATTTATGTAGAGGAGTACACCCTAAATCTTCTAGGTTAATAACATTTAGGTGTGGAAATTCATTGTAAATTGCCATCATCTCAAGATATACCGTGAAAGTTGCTTAACCATATCTTTTGGTATTTGAAGCGAGCTGATAGACAGTTCCAAGAATATGGTGGTTTCAGCACATATGTTATTGCAACTCCATTCGATAGGGATAGTTGTAAAACAGCCATTTCTTTAAACACAAAGTTATTATGTGCAATTTTAAACTTTTGAACGTCGACAACTAATGGACTATTAATTTTAGACTTCACTCACAATATTGGTTGCAGGATTGTAGCGGACCAAACGATCGTGTAGAATGAGGCAGTACGCTGTAGTGTGAGCTTTAAGCGCTTCTTTCATTTGAAATTCTAATCGTACGTCAACCGCTCCCACTTTCACTATTTCGTTTTGATGGGAACAATCGATGACTACAAGTGGAGCGTGCGTTTGAAATTCATTGGGTGTTAATATCGGCTCGCTGATACCCCCGTAGTACGATTGTTGAAACTGTGCATACATCTCATATAGTATAGAATAGCGATTGGTATCGAAATCAATGTTAAGATTATCGTAAGGATACATAGATGAACCCAGATGTAATTTCATATTGGTCAACTTACAGTGGTCGAACTGACTGCGCCCCTTTTGCGCGATGTATCGGTTTGAAAGCAGACAATAACAAAACGTGGTTTCTCCACTTGAGAAGCCGTCTTCACGGCCCACGTATGCGTGTGTGTTGTATGTAATTCTGGATATTCGTGTAGTTCCCAACTGCGAAAGCTTATGTCCATGGTGGCATTGCGTTGAATATGTTTGAGTAGTTTTAAGCGCTCTGCATCTGCAACGGTTATATGTGGAATCCGCCATGATATATGTGTAATAGTAATTTTGATTGACTCTTTGGTATCAGAATTCGATATAGCTGCATCGTCAGCACTACTTCTAATAAGAATAAGCTCTTGTTTGATATTCAAAAGAATTTTTCGGTAGTCCTCCGCAAATCCTAAAACCATGCGCAAGGGAATGCATACGTTGAAATGACCATTAGCATCAACGAGATCAAGCTTATCGATGGGGACCAACCGGCGTTTCTAAAGCGACGACTTTCGCTATAATCGTAGGATAGGAAATTTTTAATAGTCGTAGTTATACCTGGATTACGAACGCGGTCAATAGTCTTTCCACCAAGTTCATAACGAATTTCATCAAATAAAAATAAAACTCCGTTGTTGACAAAATCGGCGGTAAGCGAAACGCCACCATCTGACTTATTCATTGTACCCTCAATATAAATTACGCTGTCCCATGGTAGTGTATAGACATCTTCGTTTTCTATTGGAATCCGTATAACATCGTTCTTCTCATACGTGGTATTGGAGTATGGAGTATGCATATGTTTGTCGGCATTGATGATGGTTGTATCAAATATAGCACGTTGCGTAACATTTAAAATATTACTATCCATTTTAGCTATGTAGCACTTTGAGTCCTAATGTTTGCAGAAATTTAACGTTTTCCGGTGTTAATCGGTGCACTGGTGTCTTGTAACTGGTAAAGGTGCTGATAATGCGTCTATTAATAGGTTTTGGTGGTTTATGCTCATAGCGCAAAACCATTGTTTAAAGACGCTTTAGATAAAGTCTAATCGTGATGGTTTCCGACGAAAAGTGATGAGATTACCGTTTTGATCAACTATTTTAACAATGATGCGATCGATGATTCGTGTATTAAGTGGCATATAGGTGACGTTCACGGGGTTTTCAATAATCTTGTACCCTGCAGCAACTGCAGGAAAGAATTGATGCAAAATGTGTACAGGTTTGTTATTCCGATACGATCCGACCACAAGATTACATTCAATACATATTGAATTGATTGGAAAGACTTGTGCCGGATGGTCCGAAATAGCAGTAGTGAGAGCTGGTAGTTTACGTTTCTCAAAACCCAGCAACGAAGCAAGTGAATTTGGTTGTGTAAAGTCCACTATACCTGATGCTTTGATTTCTGTATGTAAACTGTTATTATTGGCTCGAATATCAATAAGATAACGTTTGGATGAAGTGCGTTCACGGGGATCGTTCAGATTACGTCGTACGAACTTATTAATATCTGCCACTTCATAAGTTCCTTCTGGTAAAGTAAGCACGATGTCATCAATGTAAAATTTATTGTTCGCTTCCGTTACATTGGGAATTGAAAATATGTATCAAAGTTTGTAAGACCAATAACGTATTCATGGTCATCATCGAGAACAATTGGTGGGTTGATGATTGCGGTGAGCGTAGATTCAGTTCCAGTTAAAGTAAATGTGTACATGTTCGGTGGTTGACGATAAACCAACAACTAGTCGTATTCGTAGTTGGGATGGGGTAATAAAAGCAAATTCCTGAAACACTTGCAATATATGGTTTTTAATTAAACACTTTTATACAAAACAGTTAAAATACACTAAAATCAAATAATATATAACGTTGTTAGAAACTTAACGGAGGACTATTTTGCAGTAAAAATTTCAATACGAAGTGTCCACAGGTAACAGTGTTAAGCGGTTGAAATTGTTCATAATTATAATAGAGAGTGCATGGTCCTGATGAGGTTAAGTATTTGACAAGTTCCCTCGGAGGTCGTAGATTACCAATGCTATCATAATAGACTGCCCTTGAACCATCTTTTTGTACGCGGTCCAATGAGTTCCCACACCACGTGTAGTATCATGATTAAGAATACCACATTCTCGCCAACGAATTGTGTTTGGAAGTGAATTGCGCATGAATATTCCACGAAAGTGGGATATTGGTAAACGTTTTATGTATTTGTTCAAGTCAACATTGGTCAACGCTCGCATAGGTAGATTTAACGAATGCGTTGAGTTTTTTTTGTTGTCTTTGTTTACGCAAACCTTGCCCGTGTGTAAGAAAAGGCTTTAGGTACAGTCCATGTCCACGGCGATAAGGTTTCAAATAGAGACCCTTTCCAAGTGTCACTGCCTCTTGTGCCATATTATGTCGTTTCGCTTCATCTAATTGTTGTTGTCCAAGTTTAGCATCGTTGACAGCTTTTGCAATCCCAGCTGCTCCACCCGACAACGCTCCAATTGCGGAAAGGGCTGCAAAATAGGTATCAAAGGTAGGAAACCACCAGTTTTGGGTACAGGGATTACACGTGGGATGCCACGAATTTCATCTGTTATTTCTTTAATCGGTGCCACTGCAAGTTTAGCAGTTTTAATAAGATCAGTCGGACGAACGTTTTAATGCGTTCCCAAATGGTGCGAATTAAACGCTTGAATGGTATACCACTTCCTGTACGTAGACGCTGACCACATCGTTTTCCTTTACACCTTATCGTTTTTGCGACAACCCATACCAAATTTAACTTTGGCATTCATTGCAGAACCAACAGCAAACGCAGCAAGTTTTTCACCTAACGAAGCGTCGGGTGCAGTACGACGTTTTGTGCTGTTTCGGCAAGACGTCGATCAGCTTGGTGTCGGGTTGTTAAGTCTGTAGAAAGATCGTAGGCGATGTCGTGTAGTTTGCAGGCTTCGTCTAAGGGATTACGACCTATATCACCACGCTCGAGGCGTTTCTGAAGCTTAGTACCCGGTCCACAGAAGCGATAGCCTGGTAAATGTAATTCTACCGGTAAACGATTGATAGCACTATTGAGTAACCCGTAGCCACGATAGGATTTCATTAATCTTGTCAGTCGAAAGGTTTAAAGGAGACTGGTCATGCGTGTAGAATTACTCGCTTAAATGCTTACCATACTGCAATTACGTTTTAGTATATGGATAGAATGCGTCTGGTAAAGCAACAATTGGCGTTGCCAATTACGGACCACAACTGCAGCAACAACACTAACGTGCAAAAGCATGGACTACTATTACCATCAACAATACGGTGTATCATTACAGGTCCATCCAATTGTGGTAAAACTAATGTAGTCATCGGTCTCTTGAAACATCCGAATGGTGTACGCTTTGAAAACGTTTATCTCTACTCAAAATCCTTGTATCAACCAAAGTATCAGTACCTAGAGAGGTTATTACAACCAATAAAAGAAATAGGATATTTTGCGTTTAACAAATGGGATGCAATTGTTACTCCAGCGGATGCAAAACCTAATTCGATATTTATTTTCGATGACGTGTCGTGCGATAAACAAAATGTAATGCGAGAATATTTTTCTTTAGGTCGACATAAGGCCATTGATTGTTTTTATCTATGTCAGACCTATTCCAAAATACCTAAACAATTGATTAGAGACAATGCTAATGTCCTAGTGCTATTCAAACAAGACGAACTCAATTTAAAACACGTATACGCTGACCATGTAAACACGGATATGTCGTTTAACCGGTTTAAAGAATTGTGCGGCGTATGCTGGCGAGATCGGTATGGGTTCCTGGTGATCAATAAAGATGGCGATTTGCAGAGCGGTCGTTACCGAAAAGGTTTTGACACCTATATATACTTATAAAGCACATAAATAGCATATCACTTCCTACCCGTTTCTAGACGATGGCAGACGACGTGAAAACCAAACAAGAACTCATAAAAGTACGAAAGGCAGTCAAGAGGAAATTACAAGCGCTAAAAGCAGGTGTGGTTGAAAAGGAGCTTGCATTAAGTAAAGTCTATGCACCTATTACAAAACGTTTACAAACACTTCAGACCGGTCTGCTGAAAGATATTAAACAGGAGTCCAAGATCGAAAGCCAGCACTGGTTACCACAACAACATGACGTACAATCTACTCCTAAAAGACGCCCTAAATTTCTCGATCAGGTGCGCAGTTCAACACCAATCGCCGCACCACCAATAGAGGAGGCATGGGAACACAATCCTCATAGCCCAGTCCAGTCTGTGGAGTCCACCTTCGAAGAATCGGAGAGTAGCGGCAACACTCCAGAGACCCATACAGAGTACGAACGGTACCTAAACAGCGAAGAACATCAGGCCTACTTTACAACGATTCTTACCATCGGTAAGATACTATGTCGATAATCTGTTTTCCAACTTTACTGGTATTTATAACAATGACACGGAGCACTTGCGCAGGGATAAAGTACGTTTTAATCCGGAGACAGGAAAATTAATGATTGGTGATTCGGACATTATCTTCGGGATTGGTGAAAAGGTGTGTAGAACGATTTTGCTACAACGGTAGCAAAGGGTTGTACGAGCAGCTGTTCCTTCTCAATCCTTTGGGTAAATTCTCACTTAAAGAAATTAACGATTATGCGGACATTAAAAAGAAGTAATGCAATGTATAGCTTACGACAGCAAACTATAAACCCGAGTGGTCGTGGTCTACTCATGGATTATAACGAGAAGCCACTAGAGTATGTATACTTTGATGATCCCAACGAACTGTGCGAACGGCTCAAGCTTCTGGTCGCCTCGCAAGATGCAGGTAACACCGGTCACACAAACGAAATTACATCGATTATGGAAGAATTACGCGAATTGCGTATAATAGCGTAGATTGTGCGACTTGTTATTCATTATCACGATGGTTATCGACAAGTTTGGACATGCGTCTGACTGTGCTTCATATATTTCTTATGATGATTACTACGATTTTGACAACATGAGATTAGCGCGCGTCGCTACACCACAAGAAGATGATGATGCAGTCACGAAAGCGTACTTAGAATCGCGGTTAGCAACGCTACACCAGCAAGAGGGCGAACCAACGCTTGGAAGTGGTTCCACTATTCAGCAGTATATAGACACGCTTGTGAAGGAGACAACAAACAGTATGATAACACAATTCTCGAGCGAGTATGTTACAAGATCAGACTTTAACCATTTTGAAGAGATGATGCGTAACCTTGTTCCAGCCACTGTGAACGCTAATGTTGCACAAATCGTAACCAAACGGATAGATGATTCTATGAATAGCATATATAAGACATTAGACGCTGCTATTCAACAAGTGAAAGCACAATTTAGAATAGACATTGCACGAATTCAAGCAGATATTCAACAGTTGCAAGAGAAACTTAAAACGCACGCATATAGCCGTCAACCATACACACACACATATATTAGCAATATGTCTGTAAAGGAGCAAATCGTCCACGAGTTACATAAGCCTGCTCGCATTAACTTTCCTAGAAGACATGTAATCACAAAAGGATTAAACGAGCTGTTTCAAGCCGATTTGGTGGAAATGATCCCATATGCAAAGATAAATAAAGGATTTAGATACATTCTAGTTGTTATCGATGTATTTTCTAAATACTTATGGGCCGTACCGGTTAAGCGCAAGACGGGTAAGGCTGTTTCAAACGCTTTTCAATCAATTTTCAACAAAGACCATCGTATTCCACGGTACATTCAAACGGATTTGGGAAAAGAATTTTATAATTCAACATTTAAGGCTTTAATGGAAAAATATGAGATTACACATTATAGTGTGTACAGCAATAAAAAGCTTGCGTAGTAGAACGCGTTAATCGTACCTTAAAGTCAAAAATGTGGAAACAATTTAGTTTGAATGGTTCGTATCGATGGCTGAATATACTATCCTCACTCGTGACTGCATATAACAACACCAAACATCGAACAATCGGC